>NC_069408.1:35058435-35150935 GCF_026875155.1 Cherax quadricarinatus
GCCTGGGGCCCCACCAAATCAGCAGATTTGTAACCAAGCCTAAGTCTGGCCACTAAAACATCAGTCAGAAACTTGTAACCAAGCCTAAGCCTGGCCACTACAACATCAGTCAGTACTTGTAACCAAGCCTAAGCCTGCCACTACAACATCAGTCAGTGTTCACATCGCAAGTTTGCTCCATAAACATACTTATCTACGTTCATGTTATCATAGTGGGTCGTAGATCTACTCAGACTTCTAACTACGTTCCTATTACATTCACTTTCATTATTTACTTCTCTTTTAATATTATTCCTGACACTAAACGAAGACACTCAGGTTATATTCTCTATTTTCCTTCATCTATCCCTGGTCATTGACAGCCGGGGGGGCGTTGACCCCTCGAAACCCCCCTCCAAGTAAACCCCTGGTATACCAGTGAGGAGTAATTCAGAGTGTGATTAGTACCAGAACTGGTACTGTTTCTTGTGTACGTGAAAGAAGCAAAATAAGGGATAATCAGAGGTATCCCTGTTCGCTTATAATGTGAAAATAATGATAATACCAACGGGTATCGCCAGAGTATTCCTGAAATTATAGAGAATTTAATACAGTATTATACAGAATTTAATACAGTATTATACAGAATTTAATACAGACATTAGGTTATACCCAGAGTTTTGGAAAATGTATCTAATGATTTATTCTCGATGCATCAATACAATACGTCATTAACCCATACATTAGTTAATTTCATAAAAATACATCATAATCTGCATTTGGAAAATCCTAGGGGGACCTAGAGGGGCTAGTCCCAATCTGCACACAGAAATTACTCCCTACGAAAGCAAAAGATTCTGCAGACGGTGCCACAAACCCCCAGGGAAAAGCATGAGTGCCGTGAGTACACTGAGTCACAACACAATAAGCGTAAGGGGCCCAAGACTCTTCGACTGCCTGGCTGTTTTCAATAGGGAAGTGGATAGGTTACTCAAGTTATTTCTTGACCAGCCGTGTTGTGGTTTGCACGCTGAACTGCGTGCGGTCAGTAGTAATAGCCTGGTTGATCAGGCCGTGATCCTTATAAGAACATAAGAAAGAAGGAACACTGCAGCAGGCCTACTGGCCCATGCGAGGTAGGTCCAAGTCTCCTACCAGCTTTAGCCAATGCCCCAACCTAGTCAGGCCAGGGCACATTCACTTAGGTTCTGTGAACGGCCTCCAGGTAGGCAAATACTCGGGATGGTCAGTTGAGGGCAGGAGCTGCCTACCAACCTGAAGTCTACCTGGATGTCGTTCTGGGGGTCAGCGCCCCCGCGACCCGCCCATCGACTAGGCTTCCTGGTCAACCCAGGATATTACTGCTGGCCGCACACAATCCAACATACAAACCACAGCCGTGTTACCAAGCACTGCCTTTAGGAATCTGTTTAGCTCCCTCTTGGAAGCAGCCAAGGGTACACAACTAACCTAGCTAACCACTCCACTGGTGAAGAGGCTGTACCACTCTACTTACTAAAGCAGCACCACTGTACCAACAACCCCTGAGGGCAGAGGTTGTAGAAGATACAGGAGGGTTATAGTGAGAGTGAGTTGGCTGGAGGCAGGCTGACTGCCAACAGATCTTTAGAGAGGCATATGGCGGCGGCAGAGAGAGAGAAAGAGAGAGAGAGAGAGAGAGAGAGAGAGAGAGAGAGAGAGAGAGAGAGAAAAGAGGAGAGAGAGAGAGAGAGAGAGAGAGAGAGAGAGAGAGAGAGAGAGAGAGAGAGTGGAGGGAGTAGCAGGCCTGGAAAGGGGGAGGGAGAGGAGGAAAAGAGAGGCCCAGTGATAGGAAGAGAGAGTTAGACTGAAGGGTAGGAGAAAGGGGGAAGGCCACAGGAAGGGAGGATGGGAAGTATACAGCGAGCGCGAGTCACTGGGTGAAGATGTTATTCTCAGACGCTCGGTGTAACTACACATGTTGAGAGGAACTGTGTAAGTGTGTGTGTGTGTGGAAACACGGTGAGATGGGGGGGCTGAGGCGAGGGACAACAAGTGTCGGAGGCTGCACCCGTATGGAGGTAGTGGTGGGAAAGAGGGTGGGGAGGAGTGTTTGTGAGTGAGGGATTGGTTGTAGGGAGGGAGGGAGGGAGGGAGGGAGGGAAATGTGAGAGGGAAGGGAGAGGTAGGATGGAGAATGTCGACCCATCACAAAGGGGCTAGCATTGTTGTGGTTGCCGAGGTAGGAAGCTGGATCTACCTCCTTAGTGACTTACACGCAGGGAGAACCCACAGTGTAGGCTCAAGCCAGTTTAAGGCCTACACAACATACTTAAGAAGGAGCAGTGCACCAGACCTACTGGCCCATGCTACTTCCTGTCTTATTATGCAAACAAATGCACGTACTAGGTGTCAGAGTCATTCATACATACTACTAGTACTCAGGAATCAGGATATACATCACCATGAATACTAGCGCACTTCGGGTGAGTTACCGGATACCCGATAACCCAGTCGCTCTAGTCTAGTGGCTAGTTTATTGTGAACCCCATATCCATCCTGTGGATGGTGGTAGCTAGTTTATGGTGTACCCCATATCCATCCTTGAGTGTGTTTAATGCGTCCGTCCTTACCGGTGTTGTGCCAGAGTTGTGGAAGATAATAATAATAATAATAATAATAATAATAATAATAATAATAATAATAATATCTTTATTTACTACAAGAACATGTACATGGTATACAGTCCTAGCTGACAACAATGACATACTACTGCATAGAAATCCCCTTAAGCTCAGCATTTCGGGCAAATTAGGTCAGTGTCCCAGGATGCGACCCCACACCAGTCGACTAACACCTAGGTACCCATTTTACTGATGGGGAACATACACAACAGGTGGAAAGAAACACGCCCAATGTTTCTACTCTGGCTGGGAATCGAACCCAGGCCCTCGCCGTGTGAAGCGAGAGTGCTAGCCACCAGGCCACCATGGCTAATGTGGTTCCTATATTCAAATCAGGGATAAGTCCGTTCCTTCAAATTACCGTCAATAAGCCTGACAACTATAGTGGGCAAGTTATTAGAATCAATTATAGCTGACATTATTAGAAGTCACCTTGAAGAGCATAACTTGATAAATGAATCTCAGCATGGATTCACGAGACGTCGTTCTTGCCTGACAAACTTGTTGACGTTCTTCAATAGAACATTTGAGGCAGTTGACAGTGATAAGGAATATAATATTGTTTATTTGGATTTTAGTAAAGCCTTCGATAGAGTACCTCACAAGAGACTCTTAAGAAAAGTGGCAGCTCATGGTATAGGAGGTAAAGTTCTAGCATGGATTGAGGCATGGCTTACCAATAGAAAGCAGAGTTACCATTAATGGAGTGAAATCTGAATGGGGATTAGTCACTAGTGGCGTTCCACAAGGATCAGTTTTAGGCCCTCTCTTGTTCATAATTTACATTAATGACCTTGATGAAGGGATTACGAGTGACACGAGTAAATTTGTTGATGATACAAAGTTAGGCCGTATAATTCACTCTGAGGAGGATAGCAATGAACTCCAGGAGGATTTTGGACAAATTAATGTCCTGGTCTGAAAAATGGCAGATGAAGTTTCAATGTGGATAAGTGTAAGGTACTTGCCCTTGGTAATGAAAATAACCATCGAAGCTATAATCTAGGTGAAGTAGAGCTTGATCATACAGAATGTGAAAAAGACTTGGGAGTCATGGTAAGCAGAAATCTAAAGCCAAGACAGCAGTGCCTTAGTGTGTGCAACAAGGCCAACAGATTACTTGGATTTATCTCAAGAAGTATAAGTAACAGAAGTCCAAAAGTTATTTTACAGCTCTATACATCACTAGTGAGGCCTCATTTAGATTATGCTGCTCAGTTTTGGTCCCCTTACTACAGGATGGATATAGACTCATTAGAGAACATACAGAGAAGAATGACTAAAATGATTTACTGTGTAAGGAACCTCCCGTATGAAGATAGACTTAAAGCCTTAAATCTCCACTCTCTGGAGAGGCGTAGAATGAGGGGAGATATCATTGAAGTGTATAAGTGGATGACAGGCATAAACAAGGGAGATATTAATAAAGTACTGAGGGTGTCGAACCAGGTAAGAACCAGAAATAATGGATTTAAGTTGGATAAATTTAGATTTAAAAAGGACATAGGTTTGTAGATGAATGGTTCAGAGAACCGACATGTTGATAAATTAGACACATGTGCAACTCTTGGTTGCACATGTGTCTAATTTATCAAGGACATAGGTAAGTACTGGTTTTCTAACAGAGTTGTAGATGCATGGAACAGTCTTCCCAGTGGGGTGATAGAGGCTAGGACCTTGGGTAGTTTTTAAGAAGAGACTGGGCAAATATATGAGTGGGAGGGACTGGGTTTGAATGGTGCCATTGGGTATGGGAGTTATTTCTTGGGTATCTTTAGGTAGAGGTCGTTTTGATAAGGGACCTGCCTCGCATGGGCCAGTAGGCCTTCTGAAAGTGTTCCTACATTCTTATGTTCTTATCATCCTGTGGATGGTACCTGCCTACCTGGAGGGTATTTCGGGGATCAACGCTCCCGCCGCCCAGTCCACGACCAGGCCTCCCGGTTAGAGGCTAGTTTATGGTGTACCCCATATCCATCCTGTGGAGGGTAGCGCAAGAGCATATGGATACATAAAAGGCATAAGAATTAGGCCTCAAAGGGTTAACAGGAGTACATCTGGATATATATTTACAATTTATATTTCATCTGTTGCCAACAAAATTAGGAAATCAGACAAATCACATAGCTTATTATTCTGTTTTTTCTCTCTATATTCATCAATAAGTGGACAGTTAAGCACAATGTGTATAGAAAGTGACCATAAGATTGACCACATCCTTTGCATTTACTTTGATTATCAATCTGTGTGTCGTTTTGATAAGGACCTGCCTCGCATGGGCCAGTAGGCCTTCTGCAGTGTTCCTCCATTCTTATGTTCTTTTTGTGTCTGTCAACTTTCAGAAGTACTAGTAACTAAGCCTAAAAACTGGCTAATACAACTTCCTTCAGTCTATTCCATGCATTCGCACCTCTGTTTGAAAACCTGTATTTGTCAATGTCCTTTCCAAATCTAAATTTGTCCAACTTGAATCCATTTTTTCTGGTTCTTACCTGGTTCAACCCCCCTCAGTACTTTGTTTGATATCACCTTTGTTTATGCCCATCATCCACTTATAAATTTCAATGATATTTCTCCTCATTCTACATCTCTCCGGAGAGTGGAGATTCAAGGCTCTAAGTCTATCTGTATGTAAGTATAATGTTCGCCAAGACCGTAGTCCTGGCATGGGTCTCATCTTGCGATGACCCGTCTCTGGCCTCCCGAGGAGAAAGGTTTCTACAATGATGCGACATATGCTGCTCAAGCACTCTTCTGGTCAGTTCAACTGGTGCATCTCATATGTACTCCTAACTGTGGACACTAGCAAGGAGGAGGATATGTCGTTATCACAGGTAACAGCTTCTCTGGTTTGTTGACTCCATGGTACACTAGAGTGGCCGCAGTCATCTCTGGGTCCTCTTCGGGAGGGAATATCACTCCTCGTTGCCTGCGGAGTGTCTCAGTAACTTCGCACTCCAGAAGATAGTGTGTTAGAGACCACTGGACAACGTGCTGACAATACTGGAACATCTCCTCAGCCTTGTCTACCATCATCTTGGCTATGGGAAAGCCCAAACGAAGCCGATGGATGGCGGTACACGCCGCTCTGGACCAGCTTCTATCATATGGAAGGGGTTCTCCCTGAGTCGCTGCTCGGTACCACTGTTGAGATGGGGTATCACCTAAGACCTCCCCCATAAGTTTCATGGCTCTGGCAGCCACCAGTTTGGTCTGTCGTAGGCTGATTGGGACAGTAATCCCAACATGTGGATAGTCTGTTGTTGCCTTGGCTGCATCATCTGCCGCCTCATTTCCCCGGATGCCAGGATGGCTGGGGATCCAGTTCAATGTCGATCTGTTACCCTGAACTTATAAGGCTGCCATTATGCTCAGGATTGATGTGATGAGGTGAACATTGTCATGTGGTTGAGGATGGGAGAGGGCATTGACTGCAGAGGTGGAATCAACATGTATGACAGTCGGAGTCGATGTCGTAGGCATGTGACAATCCCTGCTGAATCGCCACCAGCTCAGCTTGAAGGATCGTGCAGTGGTCAGGAGTCACCAGCCTTATGTGTGACCATTGTGGTACAGTCCAGCTGCTGCTCTCTTCCTGTCAGGGTCGACAGAACCATCTGTGAAATACACTGCACATGTGCGTCCCTCTGCCAGTGCCATGCTTGTCTCAGCATGATTGCTGAGGGTGTCTTGACTGCAGAGATGCTTAGAGATGGGTAGCTGCATGATGCAAACATCGGCTGGATCTGGGCGCCAGGGAGGTGGTGGATGGTACCCAGCAACAGGAAGGTCAAAACTCTTCTCAAGGAGTAGTTTGTATAGGCAGCAGCTTCTGCCAGCAGCACAAAACGAACGAATCCAGGAGTAGTCCGTGAAGAGTGTGGGATCTTGTGCCATTGTTGTCAATATCTGTCTCCTTAGTGGGGTACCTTGCTGCCGGTGCAGAATCGTGGCTACTTTGCAGGCGTTTATGTATCTTACTCTGTCAGCCAAGGAAGGAAGCCGGGCCTCAGATCTGAGACATACTGTGTTGGTCCAGATGGGGGCCCCAAGCATAATTCTTATCGCCTGATTTTGTACGACCTCCACCCTTTGCCTGCTCTGCGAGAAGAGATGAGCTAATGCCGGTGCACCGTAGTCAGTGAGCGAGCACATAGCTTGTATATAGTACAAGCGAAGTACATCTTTGCTTGCCCCTGCATGGTGCCTCGTCATGGCTCTCATGGCGTTGAGTCTGAGTAGAGCACGTGACCTGACATACTCGGCCTGTTTCTGAAAGGTCAGCTTTTTATCAATGTAGATTCCCAAGTACAGGTAGGAGCCTGTCCACTCAAGTTCTATATCCTGAATACGTAATCTATTCACAGGATCTGGTCCCTTGAACATCATTGCAAGAGATTTCTCGGCCGAGATCTTGGGGCCTAGTTTCCTTGCAAGACTGCATAATTAGGCCCAAAAGCTCTCTGAGCTGTCATTCTAAATTTGCCTTTCCCATTCACTACGAGTGCAAGATCATCAGCATAGCTGAGGAGCTGTGTCCACTATGAAAGGGAAGGCTCATAAGTTCCTGCATAAGGATGTTAAACAGGGTAGGACTGAGCACACCTAATTGTGGCATACCATTTTCCAGGGTTTTAAAGGAAGAGTAGTGTCCCTGAAAGCTGACACAGGCCTGCCTGCCCCTAAGGTAGGACTCTATCCAGGCCAGGAGGCGCCCTTTGATTCCCTTCCGAGCTAGTATTGCCAGAATTGCTGTGGGCTGGCTAGCTCAAATGCCTTTTCAAGGTCGAAGTAGACGACGATACTAGGTTTTTTGTTACTATCAGCAATCTGGCTTAGTAGAGTGGTTATGCACTCTGCTGTACCAACTCCTTTGGTGAAGCCAAATATGTGATGATGAGAGGGTCGAAGTTTCCATAGGAGGCGGTTTAACACCATCCTCTCAGCAGTCTTGGCTAAGCAGCTGGTCAGCGATATGGGTCTCATACTGCCTGGGTCCTTGGGCTTTGGAATTGGTACGATGGTAGCTTTCTTCCAAGCTGCTGGGAGTGTCCGGGCCCCCTCCACGACTTGTTAATGACGTCTGCCCAGCCCGTGCAATCATGGAGTATGTAACACCATCAATGCGGGCAGTGTCACCTGTGTTCTTAATGCACGTCGGAGTTCCAAGTCTGTGAGATCTTCATCAGTCACATCTTCTGACTCACATGCAGTCTGTATCGTTAGCTGGCACTGTGGCAGAAGATCCGTCTGTATATTCCGGATGTCCTGTGGGAGCTGAGTGGAGGCTCCCCTGGAAGTGAAAAGCTCCACTAGTTTCTCAGCTTCCTGGGATGGGTTCGGGTGTGCTGGTGGCCTCGGCTTGCTCTTGCCAGTTGCTATGTTGAGCTTGCCCCATATTTCAGATAAGGTGGTGTGATGCCCGAATGTTGAGCACCACTCCAGCCATTTCTCAGTTTTTACTCTGAGAGAGACTGCGGGCATGCTGCACAATGGCTCTCAGAGTATTCCTGTTCTCTGCCGTAGGGTTACACCTGTATAACTTCCTAAAAGAGTTGATGCAGTGGTCCTGCTCCGGCACCTCGTCGTTGTATAACACCAGTCTCTTTTGTGAGTGCATCCTGCAGACTTCTTTGGAATTCCACTCTGCTGCCTGGATGAGAACAGTGATTAGCTCCTGTTCAGCCATTTTCACAGTCTTCAGATAGAGAGTATGTGGGCCACCAGTCATGAAGATAATCCTGGAACACCTTCCAGTTGGCCCTCTTTACATCCCATCTAGGAGGCAGCACAATTGTGGGGAGGCTGTTGATGTTGAAGGTGGTGATCACTGCAAAGTGGTCGCTGACAAGGTGAGGATGAGTTTCCCATACGGCTCCTGCTGCGAGTTGTCTTGTCCGAAGGTAAGGTCGAGGCAGCCACCCAACAGGTGTGTGGGGTCACTATTGTTTAGCAACTTTACCTCTGGAATATCGTGCAGGAGCATTGCAAAGTGTCTGCCAGCAGCATTGGCTGCTGATGAGAGTGCAGCATTGGGTGATGTGCGTTGAAAACTCCACCCACAATAATACACTCAGTGCGTGCTAGTGTGAGGAGCTCTGCAATGTCGGGGTGTGTCTTGGGTTCTTGTAGATGTTATAGATGGTAATGGGCGCCCCAGGTATGTGCACAAGGATGGCCTGTACCTCTACATCCTCCCCACAGTCCACAGGGTTGGCTATAACCTCGTGAGGTATTGTATCGGATACAAATACAGCTGTGCCTCTGCAGTGAATGCCCGGGTCCATGTACTGAAAATACCCAGCAAAACAGGGTAGTCTTGGGCACATAGTCGGGACAGTCAGAGTTTCTTGTAGCAAGACAATGTCAACCCGATCCCGAATTACTGCCTCCAGCAAGAGGTGCTGTTTGCCCCTCGGGCCCTGAATGTTCCATTGTAGGACCTTGAGGGTGTGATTTGGTACCGAGGTTATTCGATCGCTGTTGTTTCCTGAGCTGGAGACAGCCCTGCCCACTCTAAGAACCTGCAAATTCTTGGCATCCACTGTCTCCTCCTCGGTCAGTAAGCACACTCTCAGGAGCGTACTGACCATCTGCCAGAATGCGCTCTGTTGTTCTGTGGAGTTGATTGTGTTGCAAATAAGATCCGTGAACACCTTGATGAGTGCTACGAGATCCTTCCTGGTGAGGGCCTGTTTTGGGGTTGGGTTCGAAACAGTGGATATTATATGGGCTGTTGTGGTCTGTAGGGACTGCTGAGGGTTGGATTTCTTTATTGTATGCACCGTGGTCTGTTGCTGTATACCAGGTTGGGTAGCCGGGTTCTGCTGGTGAGGCACCAGTTGAGTCTGCAAAGTGCCTGTGCTGGGTAAGGAGTGCCTGCGTTGTCGTGCTATGGCCTGTGGGGGCTCGTTTAGTGCCGCCTGCTGATCGCATTGACCAGATGTACCCTGTTGACGCCTCCTGTTCCTCTTGTTTCTGTTTCTTCTTTGAGATAGGGGTGCAGGAGGCTTTTAACCTTGACACCTGGTTGAGGCTTCGAGGGTTGGGAATTCCTGGGCATTGACTTGGGTTAGCTGCTGAGAGATCTGCGGTATGGCAGGGTTCTCTGCACCCATCGTTTGCTGAGTGATGATCCGTCATAGCCTGTTGCTGAGTTTTTTGGCGTCTTCCAGACTCCTTGAATTCTGGCGAGCCTCTCGGGGCATCGAGAATTCCAGGCATGGTGTTTCTGCCTGCAGTTCGGGCATTGTGGAGTGGGTGGTGATGCATTTTTCAGCTTGGTGATGCATTCCTCGGTAGGGTGGTGCTGGCTGCAGACACCACAGATTACTCTGGTTCGGACAGGGTGCACCCAGGTGTCCATAATGCTGACACTTGAAACAGTGAACTGGTTTCTGCTGTGAAGGTCCTGACATCATACCTGCCCAAGACCGAGGTCCAGCTGGATTGCAGTGGGGCCTACATGCCCGAATGAGGACCTGTCGGGTTGGTGCATTGCCTGCCGTCTTTGCCTTGAGACGTTGAGCTGACACCACACTGGGGTGAGCTGTTACTGCCCCAATGGGCATCATCAGTGGGTATCGCATCACTACACCCTTGGTGATCTTCTGCCGAGAGTCCAGTTCCTCCAGGGTGAATGAGCGATCTGTCTCCATGACTCTCTTCAAGGTGGTATACATTTCCTTGTTGAGAGGAGTCAATATTGGTTCTCCCATCAAGTTGAACCATATCTTGAATTTCAGGTTGTGTCGTGATTCCAGGTATGAAACAACGCCATAGTGGGTTCTGTGGTCCCCGTAAGACTTCACCTTGAATTTGCCAGGTCGGTTGAGCTGGTTTGCCTGCTCCTTGTTGTCCACAGTGTTCCATCCCTCTTGGTTTTCGAGGGGTGGGGTGTTTATTTCCTCCCCTGTTTCCATTGTCGCTGGCTCCATGGTTGGAACTGTCAGATCTGCTACAATGTGAGCAGGATCTTCCTCTTCCTCTTCTCTCGCAACTTCTTCGCTAGAATTGCACCCCACATTTCCAAATCCAAGTCCTCCGTCGTGTTCATGGAGCATCGTGGCCTCTTCTTTTCGGCAGAAGCCATGTGCCTATCTTGTGATAAGGTAGTGAACTCCGTGAACTGAGTGTTCTGTGATGTGTGTACCTTCTGTATTGTCTATCTTCATACGGGAGATTCCTTATACAGTATATCATTCTAGTCATTCTTCTCTGCATGTTCCCCAGTGAGTCTATATCCATCCTGTAGTAGGGAGACCGAGGCTGGGCGGCGTAATGCAAGTGAGGCCTCATAGCAAAACAAGGGCTCTTAGGTTCTCAGGAGTGGAGGGGTTGGACTTGAGTGGGACATGCACATGAGTAAATAGAATTATCAAAGGCTTATTGCTTGGTAGCATTGAAAATTGGGTTGGGCAAATATTCTGTTAGTGGGATGGATTGTGAAGGACCTGCCTAGTATGGGCCAACAGGTCTGCTGCTGTGTTCCTCCTTTCTTATATTCTTATGTTCGTAGCTACTTGTAACCAAGCCTAAGCTTGGCTACTAAAATATCAGTCAGTCTATGTGTCTGTCAAACTACCAGAAGTACTTGCAACCAAGCCTAAACCTGGCTATTACAACATCTGTCAGTCTGTTTACATTTCAGATTGCTCATGTGTGTTTATCTACGCTCATGTTATCATAATTAATAGATCCACACGGACTTATAACTGCATTTGTATGGCAGTCAAGTTTATGTAATAAAGTTGGTAGAATTACCGACAATATTATACATACGAACCTATCAACAGTGGGAGACGCTCACCAAAGACTTCTATACAAAAGCAGACAAATACTCAAACGCACTAGAGAAGGGAAGAAACTTCTGTACTTGTTACCAAGCAACCCTAAACCAGCACACATGATGGTTTACCCAAGACCCACAAAACTAGCCGGAGTTCTTGCCAAACATCTTTCCTGCCTTCTGGGGACCATCAGCCCCGCTCATCTTAAACACTCAGGCGACCTTCTCAACCGCATCCGGAACCTCTCCATCCGTAACAAGAAACTAAGCAGTTTGGATGTGACTTCCCTCTTCACAAAGTACCTACCAAAAAAGCCATCGAGGTTCTACGACGTAAAGTCAACCAGGACCTTAATCTTCCTTTACCTCCCGGAGATTTTGTTGACTTGATTGAACTCTGTGTTAACTTCAACTGTTTTTCCTTCAATAACAAGCTCTACAAACAAACCTACGGCATGAGAATGGGGTCCCCAATAAGTGCCGTCCTAGCCAACTTATACATGGAACACCTAGAGTCCGAACACTTCGCCAACATCATCCCTTCAAGCGTCACTTGGTTACGTTACGTGGGACGATGTCTTCGTAATAACTCCAAAACGTTTTGATGTACGGGATCTTCAGGCAAGGCTCAACGCAGTTGAACCAGCGATTCAGTTTACACTAGAAGAAGAGTCCAATGACAAGCTACCTTTCCTCGACGTCCTCATTCACAAAGTAGACAACAACCTAAGATTTCAAGTTTATCGGAAACCCACCATAAAAAATGATCTCACACACTTCTATTCCAGTCAAGATACCAAGACCAAAAGAGGCATCATCATCGGTTTTTCCTAAGAGCATACCGAATTTGTAGTCCTGAGTTTCTTGACGAGGAATGTACTTACATTCACCAACATTCACTGGAATTACAATTTCCTTCTTTTTCATCAAAGACTGCAAGAAAAGAGCTCTTCAGATCATCAATTCTCCACGCATCAACACGCTCCCAACAAAGTTATAATTCTTCCCCCAAAGCCAGGTTGCACTAAACGTCTCAAAAGTACTTTCACAAGCTAACACCAGAGTCGCCATCGCTTCTACCACTTCAATAAAGGATCTAACCAGGACAAAACCCAAGCACCACGAACCAGTCAATGCAGGGGTTTACACTATACCCTGTGGAGGCTGTGACAAGATCTACGTAGGTGAAACAGCAAGAAACCTCGAACACCCGCCTCAATGAACACATATACGCATGTAGGAACGAACAACTTAAACAACGCCTGTGTACAACACCGAAATTCCACCAATCATCTTATGAAATTCAGAGGACGCCCAATTAGTGATAAAAGAAACTAATTTCCGCACACGCAAGTGCCTTGAATCAGCACTGATCGCTGTTTCGAATACAATTAAACAAAACAACGGCAGCTTCACCATCTCCGAAGTCTTAGCAAGAATCCTCCTGAAAACAGTAAACCCTGCCATCACATAGTCTCTCCTGTTATACTACACAAAGCACAGAGAGTGAACACTGAAACAACCTGCCTCATTCCAGTTTATATTTGTCCAACCTATTTTTATGTTACCCAAGTAATAGCTTTTATATCCTTTTACTCATGTACGAATTAATTGCTTTTGTCACTACCACTACTACTACTACTACTACCACTAGTGAACATCGGAATAGTACCTCACTAGTATTCACCTCACTCTGAGCCTTTATATACCCTCTGTGTCCATGTATTGTTTGTAATGGCTTGATAAAGCTCCTGGAGAGCGAAACGTTGCCACAATAAATGTCACATTAGTTGCACTTGTGTCCTTTTACTTTACATATTGTCGGTAATTCTACCAACTTTATTACAATATGTAAAGTAAAAGGACACAAGTGCAACTAATGTGACATTTATTGTGGCAACGTTTCGCTCTCCAGGAGCTTTATCAAGCCATTACAGACAATACATGGATACAGAGGGTATATATAGGCTCAGAGTGAGGTGCAATACTAGTGGTAGCTGAAATTAAGACACATGTGCAACATCTGGGTATCTTTATTGTAGACGTTTCGCCATCCAGTGGCTTTATCAATACAAATTCTAGGACATAACTTGAAGAAAGTAAGACTATGTACAGAAGATGAGGTAATCAGTTGAGGGACTGATTACCTCATCTTCTGTATATAGTCCTACTGTCTTCAAGTTATGTCCTAGAATTTGTATTGATAAAGCCACTGGATGGCGAAACGTCTACAATAAAGATACCCAGATGTTGCACATGTGTCTTAATTTCATATTGTCGGTATTATATACCATTCTTGCACAACTAGTGGTAGCAGCAGTAGTAGTAGTAGTAGTAGTAGTAATATAATATGGTACTACTACAACTTTTGTCACTACTACTACTACTACTACTACTACTACTACTACTACTACTACTACTACTACTACTACTACCACCACTAGTATTGCACCTCACTCTGAGCCTATATATACCCTGTGTCCATGTATTGTTTGTAATGGCTTGATAAAGTTCCTGGAGAGCGAAACGTTGCCACAATAAAATGTCACATTAGTTGCACTTGTGTCCTTTTACTTTACAGTCAAGTTTATGTTCAATTCTCTCTTAACATTATTTTTAATACCTGTTACAGACAGAATAAAGTTACATTCGACTTTCAGTTTACTGTAGGTAATTTGTCATCTTGTATCACGTAAAAATAAGTGATTGTGAGGTTGGAATCCATAAGAATTGTAGGTTATAAATGGTGTTTGAACACAATGACTCCTTTATTCAGGATACGTTTCGTACTGGAGCTATGTGTTAGCGGTGGGAGGTTTAGGCAGGACGAGCATAACGGGAAATTCTGAATTCTTAATACTGCCAGAATTACGTATGGCGGCAGTAACGATGACAATGTTGAAGATTGAGACACTTATGCAGCATATGGGAATCTTTATTCAGGAAACGTTTTGCCACACAGTGGCTTCATCAGTCCAATACAAAGAGGAAGGCGTAAGGAGAGGAGGAGTATGAGGTAATCAGTCCCTCAGCCTGGAGTCGATGTGTTCAGTCCATCAATCTTGTAGAATGTACAGCATAGGGCCGTAGACGTGGCTTATATACTGTAGTGAGGTGAGGTGAAGCAGGCGGAGGCGGGGTCATAGTGGTACCATCCACTAGTCGAAGTAGGTCTTCGTCCAAAGGTTGAACAAGTGTTGAAGAATTCTTTGTAACAAGAATTCTTTGTAACAATCGCCACTGTGTGGCGAAACGTTTCCTGAATAAAGATTCCCATATGCTGCATAAGTGTCTCAATCTTCAACTTGTCGGTTTTTCAAACCATTCATCACAACTGTCAGACACTGTAGCAGGAGGGATATAGGAAAGTACTGGTTTGGTAATAGAGTTGTGGAAGGACTGGTAAGATATGAGTCAGTAATGTTTTCACTTTTAATTTGTAACAATCGCCACACAGTGGCGATTGTTACAAAGAATTCTTGTTGCAAAGAATTCTTCAACACTTGTTCAACCTTTGGACGAAGACCTACTTCGACTAGTGGATGGTACCACTATGACCCCGCCTCCGCCTGCTTCACCTCACCTCACTACAGTATATAAGCCACGTCTACGGCCCTATGCTGTACATTCTACAAGATTGATGGACTGAACACATCGACTCCAGGCTGAGGGACTGATTACCTCATACTCCTCCTCTCCTTACGCCTTCCTCTTTGTATTGGACTGATGAAGCCACTGTGTGGCGAAACGTTTCCTGAATAAAGATTCCCATATGCTGCATAAGTGTCTCAATCTTCAACATTGTCGGTTTTTCAAACCATTCATCACAACGATGACAATACTAGCGAATACTAAACAGCACCTACCTGGAGTCTACCCTGAGGGTATTCAGGGGATCAACGCCCCCGCGGCCCGGCCGCTGACAAGGCCTCCCGGTGGATCAGAACCTATAGCCGTTCCTTGATGCATTGATTCAAACTTTTAGAAGTCTTCCCTCATCCCCTGTTACATACAGGTTTTGTCTTATCCACCACAGGAGAGTAATACCTGGAGTCTACCTGGAGGACATTCCGGGGATCAACGCCCCCGCGGCCCGGTCCATGACCAGGCCTCCCGGTGGATCAGGGCCTGATCAACCAGGCTGTTACTGCTGGCCACACGCAATCCAAGGTACGAACCACAGCCCGGCTGATCCGGCACCATCTTTAGGTATCTGTCCAGCTCCCTCTTGAAGGCAGCTACTGTCATATTAGTGTTGGTATGATGAATTAGTGTTGGTACACAATACTGACACCTTGATGAATAACACATACGTGGAACATTTGGGAGTCCTTTTATTAATATAATTTTATTATTATTATTATTATTATTATTAGTAGTAGTAGTAGTAGTAGTAGTAGTAGTAGTAGTAGTATTAGTAGTAGTTGTTGTAGTAGTAATTGTTGTTGTATTAGTGCTAATATCAGTATTAGCGTGGAAAAAGACACTTATGTACAGTTCAGGACATTTATTAAAGGAAACGTTTCGCCACGAGTGACTTCTTCAGTCCTAATACAGAGAAAACTAAGACAACGCGTATATATAGTGGCAGGAGTCACGTGATTAAAGTGGTTAAAAAAGACGACTTAAGACGGAGAAAATGCATTGAAGCTGCACTGATCACTGTCAGTAACACTATAAAGCAAAAATCCGGTAGTTACAGTATTTCAAAATTACTAATCAACAGGATATTACCCATCCTGGGAACTGCTGTTACTTGATGCCAGCAGGTCCCTCTCTGGAAATAAATGGTATGAAATACCAACACAATGGAAATATAAACACATATGCAGTATAATGTGATCCTTTATTGACTACGTTTCGCCCACACAGTGGGCTTTTTCAAGTCACAAACAGATCTACCTGGGGTGGAAGGGACGCGAGTATTTATAGTCAGGTTCAGAATGCTGAGGTCAGGTGAAGAATGCTGCATCTGATGATGTACCGAGTGGGGTTATAGAGTCTAAAATCTTGGGTAGCTTGGAAAGGAGATTGAATAAGTTTGTGAGCAGACCTTCTGCAGTGTTCCTCCATTCCTGTGTTCTTATGTGGGATAGCGATGAAGAAGTTTCTTGGCAAGTGGTTCAGCTATGTTATAGAAGCCACTATTCTGGTTGAAGTTGTCGGATATAGAAATAAATGATTATTCCAGGATTCTTCGGTATTGAGTGTTGTCTTCTGTGGCAATAAGTCTTGAGTTTCAGTAGTTTATCAAGTGGTTGTGTGAATTACGGTGTTATACACAGGCATTCCTTGTGTCGTCAGACCTGCTTGCGTATTGGTGTTCTGAAATACGTGTTTGGAGGTCCCTTGATATTTCGCCCACATATAATTTGTTGCAGTCATTACAAGGGATTATGTATACCCCTGCAGAGGGTGGAAGCTTGTCCTGTCTATCACTGGTAATGTCCTTGATGGTCGTGGTTGTGGAGGTAGATACTTGGAATGAGATATTGGAAAAGATGTTGGAAACGTGTTTGGCAATGGAGTTGGTGGGGAGGACTATGTATCTCTTCTCGGCAGTGTCTTCTCTGGGTGTGTTGAAGATGTTTAATGCCCGTCGTCTGCAGCCTCTGATGAAGTGACGAGGATAGTGGAGTTTGGAAAATACTTGTTCAATTATCGTGCATTCTTCTTCAAGAAACTCATTGTTGCAAATTCTGAGTGCACGCAGGAAGAAGCCTATAATTACACCACGTTTAGTTTTGGTGTTGTGGTGAGAGTAGAAGTGGAGAAGATCGTTTTGGTTGGTGGGTTTTCGATAGACTTTAAAACGAAGTTCGTGGTCAGCTTTGCAGAGCAGAACATCAAGGAAAGGAAGAGTGTTGTCGACTTCTTCTTCAAGTGTGAACTGGATTGAAGGCTCGACCTGGATGAGCTTGTCTTGGAGAGCTTGAACATTGAAGCGTTTAGGAGTTATGAGGAGAATGTCGTCAACATAATGGAGCCAGGTGACAGACGAAGGAATAATGGTGGAGAAACGTTCGGCTTCTAGATGTTCCATGTATAGGTTCGCCAGGACCGCACTGAGTGGCGAACCCATGGGTAGTCCAAAAGTCTGCTGAAAGAGGTGATTTTCGAAAGAGAAACACGTAAAGCCAACACATAATTCAACAAGGTCGATGAAATCGCTGGCTGGAATGGGAAGATCAAGTGAATCATCAATTTTCCTGCGCAAGAGATCGATGGCTTGTGTAGTAGGTACTTTGGTGAATAGGGAAGTCACGTCAAGGCTGGAAAGTTTCTTGTTCCTGATGTTGATGTTACGAATGCGATTGAGAAGATCACCCGAGTGTTTGAGATGTGCTGGACTGATAGTGCCCAAGAGTTTAGAGAGGTGTTTTGTGAGAATTCCTGAGAGCTGGTGGGGAGCACTGCCTATTCCCACAGTTCCAACCATGGAGCCAGTGAATATGGAAACAGGGGAGGAAATAGACACCCCACCCCCGAGAACCAAGAAAAATGGATCACTGTGGACAACAACAAGAAGTGCCGTTCGTCCAAGGAGCAGGCAAACCAGCTTAACAGACCTGGGACCACAGAACCCACTATGGCGTTGTTTCATATCTGAAATCATGACACAACCTGAAGTTCAAGATATGGTTCAACTTGAGGGGAGAACCAATATTGACTCCTGTCAACAAGGAAATGTACACCACCTTGAGGAGAGTCATGGAGACAGATCGCTCATTCACCCTGGAGGAACTGGACTTTCGGCAGAAGATCACCAAGGGTGTAGTGATGCGATACCCACTGATGATGCCCATCGAGGCAGTAGCAGCTCACCCCAGTGTGGTGTCAGCTCAGCGTCTCGAGGCAAAGACGGCAGGCAATGCACCAACCCGACAGGTCCTCATACAGCATGTAGGACCACTGTCATCCCAGCTGGACCTCGGTTCTTGGGGCAGGTACGATGTTAGGACCTTCATGGCAGAACTGGATGTTAGGACCTTCACGGCAGAACCAGTTTGCTGTTTCAAGTGTCAGCATTACGGACACCTGGGTGTACTCTGTCCAAACAAAGTAATCTGCAGTGTCTGCAGCCAGCGCCACCCTACCGAGAAATGCATCACCAAGCTGAAAAATGCATTGCCACCCACTCCACAATGCCCGAACTGCAGGCAGAAACACCATGCCTGGAATCCTCGATGCCCCGAGAGGCTCACCAGAATTCGAGGAGTCTGGAAGATGCCAAAAACTCGGCAGTAGGTCACGACGGATCATCACTCTCAGCAGAGGATGGATGCAGAGAACCCTGCCACACCGCAGATCTCTCATCAGCTAATCCAACTCAATGCCCAGGAATTCCCAACCCTTGAAGCCTCAATCAGGCATCATGGTCAGATACCTCCTGCACCCCTACCTCAATGGAGAAACAGAAACAAGAGGAACAGGAGGCATCAACAGGGTACATCTGGTCAATGCAATCAGCAGGCAGCACTAAGCGAGCCCCCACCAGCCATAACATGACAACGCAGGCACTCCTTACCTGGCACACCCGCTTTGAAGGCTCGACTGGCACCTCACCAGCAGATCCCGACTACCCAACCTGGTATACAGCAACAGACTACAGTGCATACAATAAAGAAATCCAACTCTCAGCAGCCCCTATAGACCACAACAACTCAGGTAATATCCACTGTTTTGAACCCAATGCCAAAGCAGGCCCTCACCAGGGAGGTTCTCGTAGCACTCATCAAGGTGTTCATGGATCTTATTTGCAACACAATCAACTTCACGGAACAACAGAGCGCATTCCGGCAGATAGTCAGTACGCTCCTGAGAGTGTGCTTACTGACCGAGGAGAGGGTGGACGTCATGAATTTGCAGGTTCTCAGAGTGGGCAGGGCTGTCTCCAGCTCAAGAAACAACAGCGATGGAATAACTTCAGTACCAAATCACACCCTCAAGGTTCTACAATGGAACATTCAGGGCCTGTGAGGCAAATAGCACCTCTTGCTGGAGGCAGTAATTCGGGATCGGGTTGACATCATCTTGCTACAGGAAACTCTGACTGTCCTGACTATGTGCCCAAGACTACCCGGTTTTGCTGGGTATTTTTGGCACATGGACGCAGGCGTTCACTGCAGAGGCACAGCTGTATTTGTATCCGATACAATACCGCACGAGGTTATAGCCAACTCTGTGGACTGTGGGGAAGATGTCGAGGTACAGGCCATCCTTGCACACATACCTGGGGTGTCCATTACCATCTATAACATCTACAAGAACCCAAGACACACCCTCGACATTGCAGAGGAGTCCTCGCACTAGCACGCACTGAGTGTATTATTGTGGGTGGAGATTTCAACACACATCACCCAATGTTGCACTCTTACTCAGCAACCAATGCTGCTGGCAGACACATAGCACTGCTTTTGCACGATATTCCAGAGGTAAAGTTGCTAAACAATGGAGACCCCGCACACTTGTTGGGTGGCTGCCTCGACCTTACCTTCGGGACAAGACAACTCACAGCAGGAGCTGCATGGGAAACTCATCCTCACCTTGTCAGTGACCACTTTGCAGTGATCACCACCTTCAACATCAACAGGCCTCCCACAGTTGTGCTGCCTCCTAGATGGGATGTAAAGAGGGCCAACTGGAAGGTGTTCCAGGATTATCTTCATGACTGGTGGTCCACATACTCTCTAACTGAAGACTGTGATACAGCTGAACAGGAACTAATCACTGTTCTCATCCAGGCAGCAGAGTGTGCAATTCCAAAGAAGTCTGCAGGATGCACTCACAAAAGAGGCTGGTGGTTCTACAACGACGAGGTGCCGGAGCAGAACCACTGCATCAACTCTTTTAGGAAGCTATACAGGCGTAACCCTACGGCAGAGAACAGGAATACTCTGAGAGCCATTGTGCAGCATGCCCGCAGTCTCTCTCAGAGTAAAAACTGAGAAATGGCTGGAGTGGTGCTCAACTTTTGGGCATCACACCACCTTATCTGAGATATGGAGCAAGCTCAACATAGCAACTGGCAAGAGCGAGCCCAGGCCACCAGCACACCCGAACCCATCCCAGGAAGCTGAGAAACTAGTGGAGCTTTTCACTTCCAGGGGAGCCTCCACTTAGCTCCCACAGGACATCTGGAATATACAGACGGATCTTCTGCCACAATGCCAGCTAATGATACAGGCTGCATGTGAGTCAGAAGATGTGACTGATGACGACCTCACGGACTTGGAACTGCGACGTGCCATTCAGAACACTGGTGACACTGCCCCGGGCATTGATGGTGTTACGTACTCCATGATTGCACGGGCTGGGCAGAGTGGATGGGAAGCCATACTAGACATCATAAGCAAGTCATGGAGGACCGTGACACTCACAGCAGCTTGGAAGAAGGCTACCATTGTACCAATTCCAAAGCCCAAGGACCCAGGCAGTGTGAGACCCATATCACTGACCAGCTGTTTAGCCAAGACTGCTGAGAGGATGGTGTTAAACCGCCTCCTATGGAAACTTGGACCCCCTCATCATCACATATTTGGCTTCACCAAAGGAGTGGGTACAGCAGAGTGCATAACCACCCTATTAAGCCAGATTGCTGATAGTAACAAAAAACCTAGTATCGTCGTCTATCTCGACCTTGAGAAGGCATTTGGGCTAGCCAGTCCCACAGCAATCCTAGCAATAGGGACAGGCAGGCCTGTGTCAGCTTTCAGGGACACTACTCTTCCTTTAAAACCCTGGAAAACGGCACACCACAAGGAGGTGTGCTCAGTCCCACCCTGTTTAACGTCCTCATGCAGGAACTTGTGAGCCTTCGCTTTCATAATGGTATGCAGCTACTCAGCTATGCTGATGATCTTGCACTCATAGTGAATGGGCAATTTGGAGCAACAGGTCCAGAGAGCTTGGAACCTAATTATACAGTCTTGCAAGGAACTAGGCCTCAAGATCTCAGCCGAGAAATCTCTTGCAATGATGTTCAAGGGACCAGATCCTGTGAATAGTTTATGTATTCAGGATATAGAACTTGAGTGGACAGGCTCCTACCTGTACTTGGGAATCTACATTGATAAAAAGCTGACCTTTCAGAAACAGGCCGAGTATGTCAGGTTACGTGCTCTACTCAGACTCAACGCCATGAGAGCCATGATGAGGCACCGTGCAGGGGCAAGCAAAGATGTACTTCGCTTGTACTATATACAAGCTATACGCTTGCTCATTGACTATAGGTGCACCAGCGCTCATCTCTTCCTGCAGAGCAGGCAAAGGGTGGAGGTCGTACATAACCAGGCGATAAGAATTATGCTTGGGGCCCCCATCTGGACCAACACAGTATGTCTCAGATCTGAGGCCCAGCTTCCTTCCCTGGCTGACAGAGTAAGATACATAAACGCCTGCAAAGTAGCCACGATTCTGCACCGGCAGCAAGGTACCCCACTAAGAAGACAGATATTGACAACCATGACAAAAGATCCAACTCTCTTCACGAACTACTCCTGGATCCGTTCGTTTTGTGCTGCTGGGCAGAAGCTGCTGCCTATACAACTACTCCTTGAGAAGAGTTGTGACATTCCTGTTACTGGATATCATCCACCACTTCCCTGGCGCCCAGATCCAGCCGATGTTTGCATCATGCAGCTACCCATCTCTAAGCGTCTCTGCAGTCAAGACACCCTCAGCAATCATGCTGAAACAAGCATGGCACTGGCAGAGGGACGCACATGTGCAGTGTATTTCACAGATGGTTCTGTCGACCCTGACAGGAAGAGAGCAGCAGCTGGACTGTACCACAATGGTCTCTCTATAATAAGGCTGGCGACTCCCTGACCACTGCACGATCCTTCAAGCTGAGCTGGTGGCGATTTATCAGGCATTGTCACACGCCCTACGACATCGACTCCGACCTGTCATACACGTTGACTCCACCTCTGCAATCAATGCCCTCTCCCATCCTCAACCACAGGACAATGTTCACCTCATCACATCGATCCTGAGCATAATGACAGCCTTAGAGGTTCAGGGTAACAGATCGACATTGAACTGGATCTCCAGCCATGCTGGCATCCGGGGAAATGAGGCGGCAGATGATGCAGCCAAGGCAGCCACAGAGTATCCACATGTTGGGATTACTGTCCCCATCAGCCTACGACAGACCAAACTGATGGCTGCCAGAGCAATGAAACTTATGGAAGAGATCTTAGGTGATACCCCATCTCAACAGTGGTACCGAAAAGCGACTCACATCGGCTTCATTTGGGCTTTCCCACAGCCAAGATGATGGTAGATATGGCTGAAGAGGAGATGTGCCAGTACTGCCAGCACGTTGTCCAGCGCCCCCTAACACACTATCTTCTGGAGTGCGAAGTTACTGAGACACTGCGCAGGCAACTAGCACGGATATCCCCTCCCGAAGAGGACCCAGAGATGACTGCGGCCACACTAGTGTACTATGGAGTCAACGAACCAGAGAAGCTATTGCCCATGATAACGACACATCCTCCTCCTCGCTAGTGTCCACAGTTAGGAGTACATACGGTGTTGATTATTAGATGCACCAGATAAACTGACCAGAAGAGTGCTTGAGCAGCATATGTCGCATCATTGTAGAAACCTTTCTCCCTCGGGAGCCAGAGACGGGTCATCACAAGATTGAGACCCGTGCCAGGACTACTGTCTTGGCGAACATTATACATACATACTGTAGAAGCCAGGTAGACTCCAGGCAGGTAGGCAGAAGCCTGATGTGCAGGCTGTTGTAAGTGCTGGATGTGATGTTGGTCGTCTTGAAACCTGATAAAATGAGACCTTTGTGCAACACTTGGGTATCTTTATTCTGGCAACGTCTCGCCAGACACTGGCTTCTTCAGTCCCAATGCAGAGAACGGTGGAAGATGAGCAGGAGCTTGGAGTAATCAGTCCCAGTGCACGCATAAACACACACACACACACACACACACACACACACACACACACACACACACACACACACACACACACACAAACACACACACACGCGCGCGCGCGCGATGAAGTCCCAAAAACAACCCTCACTATTCCCACCACAAACGAAGATGAGACTGACATCATTCCACTACGTGATGAAGGACTGGGAATGACCAACATTCCTCGCCACCACCAGCCAACATAAGAGCCTGGCGAAGGCGAGACGAACACTTTCTATGGATGACACGAGAGTCTTCATGTGGACATCTTGACGAGGCCGAGACCAGCAACACGACGATCCTGGAGAGTGAGGAAGGTTAGTACAAGGTAGGTTAGTACAAGGTAGGTTAGTACAAGGTAGGTTAGTACAAGGAAGATCGTGAAGAAAAACGTACAAGAATGAAGTCATCGTTCTTGAAGACGTGGAAGTGTAACTTAAGAATCTAATGGTCGTTCTTGTAGATTTAGAGGTTGAACTCAAGTCATTTTTTTAAAGTTGTGGAGGTCTGACCACAGGCTGCAAAAAGTCGTTCTTGAAGACACAGTTCCAGCTGCAGCTTCAAGCCTTGGAACCTAGCAGCAGCTTTTCGAGTGCTTTATTTACATAATTCACGGACTGGCAAAGCCCTTTATCCCACCAGAATCCGCCATTTGCAATCACCTGACTGCTCATCATACAGTCTCATTACAACACTGAGGTTACATCCACTGATGTCTTCATTCACAGTTTACCATTCAGGAGCTGGGATACCACTCTCTATGTTGGTGTAAAGTACTTCACTCTCAAACGAGGTATACCAGTCGAAGTATACCGGGAGCCACTTACCAAGAGAGTTTAGAGATGCGCTCGTGTATGCGTGTTGGTTACGAAATAAGAACAACTGCTGCAGTACTTGTGCTTGCAAGGGAAGTGTCAAGGAGAGTGCGGTTGCAAGCGAATGCGCAGGGCGTTGACAAGTTTTTGTTTGCTGTAATTTTCACAAGTAGCAAGGAACCTGCTACTGTCCACACTCTCAAGTAACAAGGAACCTGCTACAGTCCACACTCTCAAGTAACAAGGAACCTGCTACTGTCCACACTCTCAAGTAACAAGGAACCTGCTACTGTCCACACTCTCAAGTAACAAGGAACCTGCTACAGTCCACACTCTCAAGTAAAAAGGAACCTGCTACTGTCCACACTCTCAAGTAACAAGGAACCTGCTACAGTCCACACTCTCAAGTAACAAGGAACCTGCTACTGTCCACACTCTCAAGTAGCAAGGAACCTGCTACTGTCCACACACTCTCAAGTAACAAGGAACCTGCTACTGTCCACACTCTCAAGTAACAAGGAACCTGCTACTGTCCACACTCTCAAGTAACAAGGAACCTGCTACTGTCCACACTCTCAAGTAGCAAGGAACCTGCTACTGTCCACACTCTCAAGTAGCAAGGAACCTGCTACTGTCCACACTCTCAAGTAACAAGGAACCTGCTACTGTCCACACTCCCAAGTAACAAGGAACCTGCTACAGTCCACACTCTCAAGTAACAAGGAACTTGCTACTGTCCACACTCTCAAGTAGCAAGGAACCTGCTACTTGTCCACACTCTCAAGTAGCAAGGAACCTGCTACTGGGCCCCACTCTCAAGTAACAAGGAACCTGCTTCAGTCCACACTCTCAAGTAACAAGGAACCTGCTACTGTCCACACTCTCAAGTAGCAAGGAACCTGCTACTGTCCACACTCTCAAGTAGCAAGGAACCTGCTACTGGCCACACTCTCAAGTAACAAGGAACCTGCTTCAGTCCACACTCTCAAGTAACAAGGAACCTGCTACTGTCCACACTCTCAAGTAACAAGGAACCTGCTACTGCCCACACTCTCAAGTAACAAGGAACCTGCTACTGGCCACACTCTCAAGTAACAAGGAACCTGCTTCAGTCCACACTCTCAAGTAACAAGGATCCTGCTACTGTCCACACTCTCAAGTAACAAGGAACCTGCTACTGCCCACACTCTCAAGTAACAAGGAACCTGCTACTGCCCACACTCTCAAGTAACAAGGAACCTGCTACTGTCCACACTCTCAAGTAACAAGGAACCTGCTACTGTCCACACTCTCAAGTAACAAGGAACCTGCTACTGTGCACACTCTCAAGTAACAAGGAAACCTGCTACTCTCCACACTCTCTCAAGTAGCAAGGAACCTGCTACTGTCCACACTCTCAAGTAACAAGGAACCTGCTACTGTCCACACTCTCAAGTAACAAGGAACCTGCTACTGTCCACACTCTCAAGTAACAAGGAACTTGCTACTGTCCACGCTCTCAAGTAGCAAGGAACCTGCTACTCTCCACACTCTCAAGTAACAAGGATCCTGCTACTGTCGACACTCTCAAGTAACAAGGAACCTGCTACTGTCCACACTCTCAAGTAACAAGGAACCTGCTACTGTCCACACTCTCAAGTAACAAGGAACTTGCTACTGTCCACACTCTCAAGTAGCTAGGAACCTGTTACTGTCCACACTCTCAAGTAACGATGAACCTGCCACTGTCCACACTCTCAAGTAGCAAGGAACCTGCTTCTGTCCAAACTCTCAAGTAGCAAGGAACCTGCTACTGTCCACGCTCTCAAGTAGCAAGGAACCTGCTACTGTCCACACTCTCAAGTAGCTAGGAACCTGTTACTGTCCACACTCTCAAGTAACGATGAACCTGCCACTGTCCACACTCTCAAGTAGCAAGGAACCTGCTTCTGTCCAAACTCTCAAGTAGCAAGGAACCTGCTACTGTCCACGCTCTCAAGTAGCAAGGAACCTGCTACTGTCCACACTCTCAAGTAACAAGGATCCTGCTACTGTCGACACTCTCAAGTAACAAGGAACCTGCTACTGTCCACACTCTCAAGTAACAAGGAACCTGCTACTGTCCACACTCTTAAGTAACAAGGAACCTGCTACTGTCCACACTCTCAAGTAACAAGGAACCTACTACTGTCCACACTCTCAAGTAGCTAGGAACCTGCTACTGTCCACACTCTCAAGTAACAAGGAACCTGCTACTGTCCACACTCTCAAGTAGCTAGGAACCTGCTACTGTCCACACTCTCAAGTAGCTAGGAACCTGTTTCTGTCCACACTCTCAAGTAACAAGGAACCTGCTACTGTCCACTCTCTCAAGTAACAAGGAACCTGCTACTGTCCACACTCTCAAGTAACAAGGAACCTGCTACTGTCCACACTCTCAAGTAGCAAGGATCCTGCTACTGTCCACACTCTCAAGTAACAAGGAACCTGTTACTGTCCACACTCTCAAGTAACAAGGAACCTGCTACTGTCCACACTCTTTAGTAGCTAGGAACCTGCTACTGTCCACACTCTCAAGTAGCAAGGAACCTGCTACTGTCCACACTCTCAAGTAGCAAGGAACCTGCGACTGTACACACTCTCAAGTAGCAAGGATCCTGCTACTGTCCACACTCCCAAGTAACAAGGAACCTTTCTACTGTCCACACTCAAGTAGCAAGGAACCTGCTACTGTCCACACTCTCAAGTAGCAAGGAACCTGCTACTGTCCACACTCAAGTAACAAGGAACCTGCTACTGTCCACACTCTCAAGTAACAAGGAACCTGCTACTGTCCATACTCTCAAGTAACAAGGAACCTGCTACTGTCCACACTCTCAAGTAGCTAGGACCCTGCTACTGTCCACACTCTCAAGTAACAAGGAACTTGCTACTGTCCACACTCTCAAGTAACAAGGAACCTGCTACTGTCCACACTCTCAAGTAGCAAGGAACCTGCTACTGTCCACACTCTCAAGTAACAAGGATCCTGCTACTGTCCACACTCTCAAGTAACAAGGAACCTGCTACTGTCCACACTCTCAAGTAGCAAGGAACCTGCTACTGTCCACACTCTCAAGTAGCTAGGAACCTGCTACTGTCTACACTCTCAAGTAGCAAGGAACCTGCTACTGTCCACACTCTCAAGTAACAAGGAACCTGCTACTGTCCACACTCAAGTAACAAGGTACCTGCTACTGTCCACACTCTCAAGAAACAATTAACCTGCTACTGTCGACACTCTCAAGTAGCAAGGAACCTGCTACTGTCCATACTCTCAAGTAGCAAGGAACCTGCTACTGTCCATACTCTCAAGTAACAAGGAACCTGCTACTGTCGACACTCTCAAGTAGCTAGGAACCTGCTACTGTCCACATTCTCAAGTAACAAGGAACCTGCTTCTGTCCACACTCTCAAGTAACAAGGAACCTGCTACTGTCCACACTCTCAAGTAACAAGGAACCTGCTACTGTCCATACTCTCAAGTAACAAGGAACCTGCTACTGTCCACATTCTCAAGTAACAAGGAACCTGCTTCTGTCCACACTCTCAAGTAACAAGGAACCTGCTACTGTCCACACTCTCAAGTAACAAGGAACCTGCTACTGTCCACACTCTCAAGTAACAAGGAACCTGCTACTGTCCACACTCTCAAGTAGCTAGGAACCTGCTACTGTCCACACTCTCAAGTAACAAGGAACCTGCTACTGTCCACACTCTCAAGTAACAAGGAACCTGCTACTGTCCACACTCTCAAGTAACAAGGAACCTGCTACTGTCCACACTCTCAAGTAGCTAGGAACCTGCTACTGTCCACACTCTCAAGTAACAAGGAAGCTGCTACTGTCCACACTCTCAAGTAGCAAGGAACCTGCTACTGTCCACACTCTCAAGTAGCTAGGAACCTGCTACTGCCCACACTCTCAAGTAACAAGGAACCTGCTACTGTCCACACTCTCAAGTAACAAGGAACCTGCTACTGTCCACACTCTCAAGTAGCTAGGAACCTGCTACTGTCCACACTCTCAAGTAACAAGGAACCTGCTACTGTCCACACTCTCAAGTAGCAAGGAACCTGCTACTGTCCACACTCTCAAGTAACAAGGAACCTGCTACTGTCCACACTCTCAAGTAACAAGGAACCTGCTACTGTCCACACTCTCAAGTAAAAAGGAACCTGCTACTGTCCACACTCTCAAGTAACAAGGAACCTGCTACTGTCCACACTCTCAAGTAGCAAAGAACCTGCTACTGTCCACACTCTCAAGTAGCAAGGAACCTGCTACTGTCCACACTCTCAAGTAGCAAGGAACTGCATACTGTCCACACACTCTCAAGTAACAAGGAACCTGCTACTGTCCACACTCTCATATAGCAAGGAACCTGCTACTGTCCACACTCTCAAGTAACAAGGAACCTGCTACTGTCCACGCTCTCAAGTAACAAGGAACCTGCTACAGTCCACACTCTCAAGTAGCAAAGAACCTGCTACTGTCCACACTCTCAAGTAGCAAGGAACCTGCTACTGTAAACACTCTCAAGTAACAAGGAACCTGCTACTGTCCACACTCTCAAGTAACAAGGAACCTGCTACTGTCCACGCTCTCAAGTAGCAAGTAACCTGCTACTGTCCACACTCTCAAGTAGCAAGGAACCTGCTACTGTCCACACTCTCACGTAACAAGGATCCTGCTACTGTCCACACTCTCAAGTAACAAGGAACCTGCTACTGTCCACACTCTCAAGTAGCAAGGAACCTGCTACTGTCCACACTCTCAAGTAACAAGGAGCCTACTACTGTGCACACTCTCAAGTAGCTAGGAACCTGCTACTGTCCACACTCTCAAGTAACAAGAACCTGCTACTGTCCACACTCTCAAGTAACAAGGAACCTGCTACTGTCCACACTCTCAAGTAGCTAGAAACCTGCTACTGTCCACACTCTCAAGTAACAAGGAACCTGCTACTGTCCACACTCTCAAGTAGCTAGAAACCTGCTACTGTCCACACTCTCAAGTAACAAGGAACCTGCTACTGTCCACACTCTCAAGTAGCTAGCAACCTGCTACTGTCCACACTCTCAAGTAACAAGGAACCTGCTACTGTCCACACTCTCAAGTAGCAAGGAACCTGCTACTGTCCACACTCTCAAGTAACAAGGATCCTGCTACTGTCCACACTCTCAAGTAACAAGGAACCTGCTACTGTCCACACTCTTAAGTAGCTAGAACCTGCTACTGTCCACACTCTCAAGTAGCAAGGAACCTGCTACTGTCCACACTCTCAAGTAGCAAGGAACCTGCTACTGTACACACTCTCAAGTAGCAAGGATCCTGCTACTGTCCACACTCCCAAGTAACAAGGAACCTGCTACTGTCCACACTCTCAAGTAGCAAGGAACCTGCTACTGTCCACACTCTCAAGTAACAAGGAACCTGCTACTGTCCACACTCTCAAGTAGCTAGGAACCTGCTACTGTCCACACTCTCAAGTAGCAAGGAACCTGCTACTGTACACACTCTCAAGTAGCAAGGATCCTGCTACTGTCCCCACTCTCAAGTAACAAGGAACCTGCTACTGTCCACACTCTCAAGTAGCAAGGAACCTGCTACTGTCCACACTCTCAAGTAACAAGGAACCTGCTACTGTCCACACTCTCAAGTAGCTAGGAACCTGCTACTGTCCACACTCTCAAGTAACAAGTCACCTGCTACTGTCCACACTCTCAAGTAACAAGGAACCTGTTACTGTCCACACTCTCAAGTAGCTTGGAACCTGCTACTTTCCACACTCTCAAGTAACAAGGAACCTGCTACTGTCCACACTCTCAAGTAACAAGGAACCTGCTACTGTCCACACTCTCAAGTAGCTAGGAACCTGCTACTGTCCACACTCTCAAGTAGCAAGGAACCTGCTACTGTCCACACTCTGTAGTAGCTAGGAACCTGCTACTGTCCACACTCTAAAGTAACAAGGAACCTGCTACTGTCCACACTCTAAAGTAACAAGGAACCTGCTACTGTCCACACTCTAAAGTAACAAGGAACCTGCTGCTGTCCACACTCTCAAGTAACAAGGAACCTGCTACTGTCCACACTCTCAAGTAGCTAGGAACCTGCTACTGTCCACACTCTCAAGTAACAAGGAAGCTGCTACTGTCCACACTCTCAAGTAGCTAGGAACCTGCTACTGTCCACACTCTCAAGTAACAAGGAACCTGCTACTGTCCACACTCTCAAGTAAAAAGGAACCTGCTACTGTCCACACTCTCAAGTAGCAAAGAACCTGCTTCTGTCCACACTCTCACGTAACAAGGATCCTGCTACTGTCCACACTCTCAAGTAACAAGGAACCTGCTACTGTCCACACTCTCAAGTAGCAAGGAACCTGCTACTGTCCACACTCTCAAGTATAACAAGGAGCCTACTACTGTGCACACTCTCAGTAGCTAGGAACCTGCTACTGTTCCACACTCTCAAGTAACAAGGAGCCTACTACTGTCCACACTCTCAAGTAGCTAGCAACCTGCTACTGTCCACACTCTCAAGTAACAAGGAACCTGCTACTGTCCACACTCTCAAGTAGCAAGGAACCTGCTACTGTCCACACTCTCAAGTAACAAGGAGCCTACTACTGTCCACACTCTCAAGTAGCTAGCAACCTGCTACTGTCCACACTCTCAAGTAACAAGGAACCTGCTACTGTCCACACTCTCAAGTAGCAAGGAACCTGCTACTGTCCACACTCTCACGTAACAAGGATCCTGCTACTGTCCACACTCTCAAGTAACAAGGAACCTGCTACTGTCCACACTCTCAAGTAGCAAGGAACCTGCTACTGTCCACACTCTCAAGTAACAAGGAGCCTACTACTGTGCACACTCTCAAGTAGCTAGGAACCTGCTACTGTCCACACTCTCAAGTAACAAGGAACCTGCTACTGTCCACACTCTCAAGTAACAAGGAACCTGCTACTGTCCACACTCTCAAGTAGCTAGAAACCTGCTACTGTCCACACTCTCAAGTAACAAGGAACCTGCTACTGTCCACACTCTCAAGTAGCTAGCAACCTGCTACTGTCCACACTCTCAAGTAACAAGAAACCTGCTACTGTCCACACTCTCAAGTAGCAAGGAACCTGCTACTGTCCACACTCTCAAGTAACAAGGATCCTGCTACTGTCCACACTCTCAAGTAACAAGGAACCTGCTACTGTCCACACTCTTAAGTAGCTAGGAACCTGCTACTGTCCACACTCTCAAGTAGCAAGGAACCTGCTACTGTCCACACTCTCAAGTAGCAAGGAACCTGCTACTGTACACACTCTCAAGTAGCAAGGATCCTGCTACTGTCCACACTCCCAAGTAACAAGGAACCTGCTACTGTCCACACTCTCAAGTAGCAAGGAACCTGCTACTGTCCACACTCTCAAGAAACAAGGAACCTGCTACTGTCCACACTCTCAAGTAGCTAGGAACCTGCTACTGTCCACACTCTCAAGTAGCAAGGAACCTGCTACTGTACACACTCTCAAGTAGCAAGGATCCTGCTACTGTCCCCACTCTCAAGTAACAAGGAACCTGCTACTGTCCACACTCTCAAGTAGCAAGGAACCTGCTACTGTCCACACTCTCAAGTAACAAGGAACCTGCTACTGTCCACACTCTCAAGTAACAAGGAGCCTACTACTGTCCACACTCTCAAGTAACAAGTCACCTGCTACTGTCCACACTCTCAAGTAACAAGTCACCTGCTACTGTCCACACTCTCAAGTAGCTAGGAACCTGCTACTGTCCACACTCTCAAGTAACAAGTCACCTGCTACTGTCCACACTCTCAAGTAACAAGGAACCTGTTACTGTCCACACTCTCAAGTAGCTTGGAACCTGCTACTTTCCACACTCTCAAGTAACAAGGAACCTGCTACTGTCCACACTCTCAAGTAGCTAGGAACCTGCTACTGTCCACACTCTCAAGTAGCAAGGAACCTGCTACTGTCCACACTCTCAAGTAACAAGGAACCTGCTACTGTCCACACTCTCAAGTAACAAGGAACCTGCTACTGTCCACACTCTCAAGTAACAAGGAACCTGCTACTGTCCACACTCTAAAGTAACAAGGAACCTGCTACTGTCCACACTCTCAAGTAGCAAGGAACCTGCTGCTGTCCACACTCTCAAGTAGCTTGGAACCTGCTACTGTCCACACTCTCAAGTAACAAGGAACCTGCTACTGTCCACACTCTCAAGTAGCTTGGAACCTGCTACTGTCCACACTCTCAAGTAACAAGGAAGCTGCTACTGTCCACACTCTCAAGTAGCTAGGACCTGGCTACTGTCCACACTCTCAAGTAACAAGGAACCTGCTACTGTCCACACTCTCAAGTAAAAAGGAACCTGCTACTGTCCACACTCTCAAGTAACAAGGAACCTGCTACTGTCCACACTCTCAAGTAAAAAGGAACCTGCTACTGTCCACACTCTCAAGTAGCTAGGAACCTGCTACTGTCCACACTCTCAAGTAACAAGGAACCTGCTACTGTCCACACTCTCAAGTAACAAGGATCCTGCTACTGTCCACACTCTCAAGTAACAAGGATCCTGCTACTGTCCACACTCTCAAGTAACAAGGATCCTGCTACTGTCCACACTCTCAAGTAGCTAGGAACCTGCTACTGTCCACACTCTCAAGTAGCTAGGAACCTGCTACTGTCCACACTCTCAAGTAGCTAGGAACCTGCTACTGTCCACACTCTCAAGTAACAAGGATCCTGCTACTGTCCACACTCTCAAGTAACAGGATCCTGCTACTGTCCACCACTCTCAAGTAACAAGGATCCTGCTACTGTCCACACTCTCAAGTAACAAGGATCCTGCTACTGTCCACACTCTCAAGTAACAAGGATCCTGGCTACTGTCCACAGCTCTCAAGTAACAAGGATCCTGCTATACTGTCCACACTCTCAAGTAGCTAGGAACCTGCTACTGTCCACACTCTCAAGTAACAAGGATCCTGCTACTGTCCACACTCTCAAGTAACAAGGATCCTGCTACTGTCCACACTCTCAAGTAACAAGGATCCTGCTACTGTCCACACTCTCAAGTAACAAGGATCCTGCTACTGTCCACACTCTCAAGTAACAAGGATCCTGCTACTGTCCACACTCTCAAGTAGCTAGGAACCTGCTACTGTCCACACTCTCAAGTAGCTAGGAACCTGCTACTGTCCACACTCTCAAGTAACAAGGAACCTGCTACTGTCCACACTCTCAGTAACAAGGAACCTGCTACTGTCCACACTCTCAAGTAACAAGGATCCTGCTACTGTCCACACTCTCAAGTAACAAGGATCCTGCTACTGTCCACACTCTCAAGTAGCTAGGAACCTGCTACTGTCCACACTCTCAAGTAACAAGGAACCTGCTACTGTCCACACTCTCAAGTAGCAAGGAACCTGCTACTGTCCACACTCTCAAGTAACAAGGATCCTGCTACTGTCCACACTCTCAAGTAGCTAGGAACCTGCTACTGTCCACACTCTCAAGTAACAAGGAACCTGCTACTGTCCACACTCTCAAGTAGCAAGGAACCTGCTACTGTCCACACTCTCAAGTAACAAGGATCCTGCTACTGTCCACACTCTCAAGTAGCAAAGAACCTGCTACTGTCCACACTCTCAAGTAGCAAGGAACCTGCTACTGTCCACACTCTCAAGTAACAAGGAACCTGCTACTGTCCACACTCTCAAGTAAAAAGGAACCTGCTACTGTCCACACTCTCAAGTAGCAAGGAACCTGCTACTGTCCACACTCTCAAGTAACAAGGAACTGCTACTGTCCACACCTCAAGTAGCAAGGAACCTGCTACTGTCCACACTCTCAAGTAACAAGGAACCTGCTACTGTCCACACTCTCAAGTAGCAAAGAACCTGCTACTGTCCACACTCTCAAGTAGCAAGGAACCTGCTACTGTCCACACTCTCAAGTAACAAGGAACCTGCTACAGTCCACACTCTCAAGTAGCAAGGAACCTGCTACTGTCCACACTCTCAAGTAGCAAAGAACCTGCTACTGTCCACACTCTCAAGTAGCAAAGAACCTGCTACTGTCCACACTCTCAAGTAGCAAAGAACCTGCTACTGTCCACACTCTCAAGTAGCAAGGAACCTGCTACTGTCCACACTCTCAAGTAAAAAGGAACCTGCTACTGTCCACACTCTCAAGTAACAAGGAACCTGCTACTGTCCACGCTCTCAAGTAGCAAGGAACCTGCTACTGTCCACACTCTCAACTTACAAGGAACCTGCTTCTGTCTACACTCTCAAGTAGCAAGTAACCTGCTACTGTCCACACTCTCAAGTGAAAAAGAACCTGCTACTGTCCACACTCTCAAGTAACAAGTAACCTGCTACTGTTCCACACTCTCAAGTGAAAAAGAACCTGCTACTGTCCACACTCTCAAGTAACAAGTAACCTGCTACTGTCCACACTCTCAAGTGAAAAAGAACCTGCTACTGTCCACACTCTCAAGTAACAAGTAACCTGCTACTGTCCACACTCTCAAGTGAAAAAGAACCTGCTACTGTCCACACTCTCAAGTGAAAAAGAACCTGCTACTGTCCACACTCTCAAGTAACAAGTAACCTGCTACTGTCCACACTCTCAACTTACAAGGAACCTGCTACTGTCCACACTCTCAAGTAGCAAGGAACCTGCTACTGTCCACACTCTCAAGTAACAAGGAACCTGCTACTGTCCACACTCTCAAGTGAAAAAGAACCTGCTACTGTCCACACTCTCAAGTAACAAGGAACCTGCTACTGTCCACACTCTCAAGTAGCAAGGAACCTGCTACTGTCCACACTCTCAAGTGAAAAAGAACCTGCTACTGTCCACACTCTCAAGTGAAAAAGAACCTGCTACTGTCCACACTCTCAAGTGAAAAAGAACCTGCTACTGTCCACACTCTCAAGTAGCTAGGAACCTGCTACTGTCCACACTCTCAAGTGAAAAAGAACCTGCTACTGTCCACACTCTCAAGTAGCTAGGAACCTGCTACTGTCCACATCTCAAGTGAAAAAGAACCTGCTACTGTCCACACTCTCAAGTAGCTAGGAACCTGCTACTGTCCACACTCTCAAGTGAAAAAGAACCTGCTACTGTCCACACTCTCAAGTAGCTAGGAACCTGCTACTGTCCACACTCTCAAGTGAAAAAGAACCTGCTACTGTCCACACTCTCAAGTAGCTAGGAACCTGCTACTGTCCACACTCTCAAGTGAAAAAGAACCTGCTACTGTCCACACTCTCAAGTAACAAGGAACCTGCTACTGTCCACACTCTCAAGTAGCAAGGAACCTGCTACTGTCCACACTCTCAAGTGAAAAAGAACCTGCTACTGTCCACACTCTCAAGTAACAAGGAACCTGCTACTGTCCACACTCTCAAGTAGCAAGTAACCTGCTACTGTCCACACTCTCAAGTGAAAAAGAACCTGCTACTGTCCACACTCTCAAGTGAAAAAGAACCTGCTACTGTCACACTCTCAATGTGAAAAAGAACCTGCTACTGTCCACACTCTCAAGTGAAAAAGAACCTGCTACTGTCCACACTCTCAAGTGAAAAAGAACCTGCTACTGTCCACACTCTCAAGTGAAAAAGAACCTGCTACTGTCCACACTCTCAAGTGAAAAAGAACCTGCTACTGTCCACACTCTCAAGTGAAAAATGAACCTGCTACTGTCCACACTCCTCAAGTGAAAAAGAACCTGCTACTGTCCACACTCTCAAGTGAAAAAGAACCTGCTACTGTCCACACTCTCAAGTGAAAAAGAACCTGCTACTGTCCACACTCTCAAGTAGCTAGGAACCTGCTTCTGTCCACACTCTCAAGTAGCAAGGAACCTGCTACTGTCCACACTCTCAAGTGAAAAAGAACCTGCTACTGTCCACACTCTCAAGTGAAAAAGAACCTGCTACTGTCCACACTCTCAAGTGAAAAGAACCTGCTACTGTCCACACTCTCAAGTGAAAAAGAACCTGCTACTGTCCACACTCTCAAGTGAAAAAGAACCTGCTACTGTCCACACTCTCAAGTGAAAAAGAACCTGCTACTGTCCACACTCTCAAGTGAAAAAGAACCTGCTACTGTCCACACTCTCAAGTGAAAAAGAACCTGCTACTGTCCACACTCTCAAGTGAAAAAGAACCTGCTACTGTCCACACTCTCAAGTAGCTAGGAACCTGCTTCTGTCCACACTCTCAAGTAGCAAGGAACCTGCTACTGTCCACACTCTCAAGTAACAAGGAACCTGCTACTGTCCACACTCTCACGTAACAAGGAACCTGCTACTGTCCACACTCTCAAGTAACAAGGAACCTGCTACTGTCCCCACTCTCAAGTAACAAGGAACCTGCTACTGTCCCCACTCTCAAGTAACAAGGAACCTGCTACTGTCCACACTCTCAAGTAGCTAGGAACCTGCTACTGTCCACACTCCCAGTACAAGGAACCTGCTACTGTCCACACTCTCAAGTAACAAGGAACCTGCTACTGTCCACACTCTCACGTAACAAGGAACCTGCTACTGTCCACACTCTCAAGTAACAAGGAACCTGCTACTGTCCCCACTCTCAAGTAACAAGGAACCTGCTACTGTCCACACTCTCAAGTAACAAGGATCCTGCTACTGTCCACACTCTCAAGTAACAGGAACCTGCTACTGTCCACACCTCAAGTAGCAAGGAACCTGCTACTGTCCACACTCTCAAGTAACAAGGAACCTGCTACTGTCCACACTCTCAAGTAGCTAGGAACCTGCTACTGTCCACACTCTCAAGTAACAAGTCACCTGCTACTGTCCACACTCTCAAGTAACAAGGAACCTGTTACTGTCCACACTCTCAAGTAGCTTGGAACCTGCTACTTTCCACACTCTCAAGTAACAAGGAACCTGCTACTGTCCACACTCTCAAGTAACAAGGAACCTGCTACTGTCCACACTCTCAAGTAGCTAGGAACCCTGCTACTGTCCACAACTCTCAAGTAACAAGGAACCTGCTACTGTCCACACTCTCAAGTAACAAGGAACCTGCTACTGTCCACACTCTCAAGTAACAAGGAAGCTGCTACTGTCCACACTCTCAAGTAGCTAGGAACCTGCTACTGTCCACAACTCTCAAGTAACAAGGAACGCTGCTACTGTCCACACTCTCAAGTAACAAGGAACCTGCTACTGTCCACACTCTCAAGTAGCAAGGAACCTGCTACTGTCCACACTCTCAAGTAACAAGGAGCCTACTACTGTGCACACTCTCAAGTAACAAGGAACCTGCTACTGTCCACACTCTCAAGTAACAAGGAACCTGCTACTGTCCACACTCTCAAGTAACAAGGAGCCTACTACTGTCCACACTCTCAAGTAACAAGGAGCCTACTACTGTGCACACTCTCAAGTAGCTAGGAACCTGCTACTGTCCACACTCTCAAGTAACAAGGAACCTGCTACTGTCCACACTCTCAAGTAGCTAGAAACCTGCTACTGTCCACACTCTCAAGTAACAAGGAACCTGCTACTGTCCACACTCTCAAGTAGCTAGCAACCTGCTACTGTCCACACTCTCAAGTAACAAGGAACCTGCTACTGTCCACACTCTCAAGTAGCTAGAAACCTGCTTACTGTCCACACTCTCAAGTAACAAGGAACCTGCTACTGTCCACACTCTCAAGTAGCTAGCAACCTGCTACTGTCCACACTCTCAAGTAACAAAACCTGCTACTGTCCACACTCTCAAGTAGCAAGGAACCTCTACTGTCCACACTCTCAAGTAACAGGATCCTGCTACTGTCCACACTCTCAAGTAACAAGGAACCTGCTACTGTCCACACTCTAAGTATAGGAACCTGCTACTGTCCACACTCTCAAGTAGCAAGGAACCTGCTACTGTCCACACTCTACCAAGTAACAAGGAACTGCTACTGTCCACACTCTCAAGTAGCTAGGAACCTGCTACGTCCCCACTCTCAAGTAACAAGGAACCTGCTACTGTCCACACTCTCAAGTAGCAAGGAACCTGCTCTGTCCACACCTCTAGTAACAAGGAACCTGCTACTGTCCACACCTCTCAAGTAGCTAGGAACCTGCTACTGTCCACACTCTCAAGTAGCTAGGAACCTGCTACTGTCCACACTCTCAAGTAAACAAGAACCTGCTACTGTCCACACTCTCAAGTAGCAGGAACCTGCTACTGTCCACACTCTCAAGTAGCTAGGAACCTGCTACTGTCCACACTCTCAAGTAACAAGGAACCTGCTACTGTCCACACTCTCAGTAGCTGGAACCTGCTACTGTCCACACTCTCAAGTAGCTAGAACCTGCTACTGTCCACACTCTCAAGTAACAAGGAACCTGCTACTGTCCACACTCTCAAGTAGCTAGGAACCTGCTACTGTCCCACTCTCAAGTAACAAGGAACCTGCTACTGTCTACACTCTCAAGTAACAAGGAACCTGCTACTGTCCACACTCTCAAGTAACAAGGAACCTACTACTGTCCACACTCTCAAGTAACAAGGAACCTGCTACTGTCCACACTCTCAAGTAGTAGGTAACCTGCTACTGTCCACACTCTCAAGTAGTAGGTAACCTGCTACTGTCCACACTCTCAAGTAGTAGGTAACCTGCAAGTATATATTCTGTCAAGGGTCAAGGACTGCCCCTGTCAAGTTGTCTTGGGTGCCGTCACTGCTTGTCCTGCCAAGTGGATAGGATACTAGAACCATTGCTACTACTACTACTACTACTACTACTACTACTACTACTACTACTACTACTACTACTACTACTACTACTACTACTACTGCTACTACTACTACTACTACTACTACTACTACTACTACTACTACTACTACTACTACTACTACTACTATTACCACTCATACTGTAAAAATATGACGTGAGATAGGAGCCTGGTAATATATATATCTCTATCTCTTTATCTCTGTCTGTCTGTCTGTCTGTCTGTCTCTCTCTCTCTCTCTCTCTCTCTCTCTCTCTCTCTCTCTCTCCTCTCTCTCTCTCTCTCTCTCTCTCTCTCTCTCTCTCTCTCTCTCTCTCTCTCTCTCTCTCTCTCTCTCTCTCTTTCTCTCTCTCTCTTCCCTCTCTTCTCTCTCTCTCTCTCTCTCTCTCCTCTCTCTCTCTCTCTCCTCTCTCTCTCTTTCTCTCTCTCTCTCTCTTCTCTCTCTCTCTCTCTCTCTAACTTGGAGTGTGGGGCGGTATTGACCATCGAAGCTATAGGCATGACAAAGCTGGTATTCCTGGGTCTAGGATACCTCACCGTATCCCCGCTCATTGTACTCTGCCAGGCCAGGGTGACTGCTGAAGGTAGAGTCCAACCAGTCACCTACCGAGTTCAACCAGTCACCTGGTAAGTGGACCAACTAGTCACCTGGTAGGCGGACCAACCAGTCACCTGGTTGGTGGACCAACCAGCCACCTGATAAGTGTACCAACCAGCCACCTGGTAAGTGAACCAACCAGTCACCTGGCAAGTGGACCAGACAGTCACCTGATAGATGAACCAACCAATCACCTGATAAGTGGGCCAGCCAGTCACCTAGTAGGTGGACCAACCAGTCACCTGGTGAGTAGGCCAACCAGTCACCTAGGAAGTGGACCAATCAGCCACCTGGCAAGTGGACCAGCCAGTCACCTGGTAAGAGAAAAATGTGATTTTTGACATATTAAGTTACAAGCCTATCGACTACACGAGGGTCATTAAAACTTCGTATCAGCTGTACAACACCAGTCAAGAATGCGATACCAGACGATACTAGATGATACCTGACGATACTCCATCATCTTGGAGCTTTGTTGGACTGGAGGCACAGCCAGTGGCCACCCATGGCCCTCCAGAACTACAACTACTGATGCCAATAACAAAATTCCTCCAACAAACACAGAATACAACCTCGTTTATATTTGCTAATATACCGGGCCTTAAGCCATCAACCAACAACAAAATACCTTTTATCAGTGGACTTCTAGAGGAGTCTAATGCAATGTTTGCAGCCTTCACAGAGACTCACACAAAAGATCACTTTGACAGTGAAATATGGATAAGTGGTTACAACCTTTTTAGATGCGACAGAAAGAAGAGGCGACAAGGGGGGGTTGGCCTGTATGTCAAAGAGTCCCTTATCTGCACGGAGTTGCTGAACACCACTTGGAAAATCCTGGAAGGAATGGTCCCAAATCTGCACACAGAAATCACTCCCTACGAAAGTAAAAAACTGGGCAGGCGATGCAAAATGCTCCCAGTTAAAAGTAGGGGCGCCATTGGTACACTAAGGGAAAACACCATAAGTGTCTGGGGCCCAAAACTGTTCAACAGCCTCCCATCAAGCATTAGGGGAATTGCCAATAAGCCCCTGGCTGCCTTCAAGAGAGAGCTGGACAGACACCTAAAGCCAGTGCCGGATCAGCCGGGCTGTGGCTCGTACGTTGGACTGCGTGTGGCCAGCAGTAATAGCCTGGTTGATCAGGCCCTGATCCACCGGGAGGCCTGGTCATGGACCGGGCCGCGGGGGCGTTGATCCCCGGAATGAACTCCAGGTAACCTCCAGGTAACCACAAATGAGGTAGTTGAAGTTCTATCAATAAAGATCGAGAACCAAAACCTAGTCATTGTGGTTGTATACAAGCCACCAGATGCAACCTCACAACAGTTCAAGGAACAGCTACTGAAAATTGATTACTGTTTGGAAAACCTTCCAGCTCCATCCCCAAACATCTTACTGCTTGGTGATTTCAACCTAAGGCATACAAAATGGAAGAATGTAGCAAATAATGTTATAGCTGAAACAATCCCCGGAGGTAGCGCAGATGAAAGGTCACACACACATGAGCTACTAAGTCTCTGCGAAAAACACACCTTAAGCCAGCAGATAGTGGAGCCAACAAGATTAGAAAACACACTTGACCTTATCTTCACAAATAATGAGGACCTGATAAGAGGCATAACAATATCAAAAACAACTAATTCCAATCACAATCTAATCGAGGTTCAGACGTACATGCATAGGGGTCCTGATCAGCAAAATGCACATATCTGTGAAGGTGTCTTCACAAAATACAACTTCAACAACAATAACATCAACTGGAACCAGGTAAACAATGTCTTAAATGAAACCTGTTAGGAAGATATCCTAAATAACATGGATCCAAACCAGTGCCTTGAAAGGATCAGCTTCCTGGTAGCTGAAGTATGTTCTAGGCATATTCCCCTAAGAAAGAAGAAGAGCAGGAGTAAACTGGAGAGAGAAAGACGCTCCCTCTACAGAAGACGACGAAGAATCACCGAGCTCCTCAGGAACGCTAGATTATCTGATACACGAAAGGAAGTGCTGACCAGGGAAGTGGAAACTATCAAACTTAAGTTAAAGGACTCTTACAGAAACCAGGAGACAGATGAGGAGTTAAAGCTTTTAGTGAAATTGAAAGAAAATCGAAATATTTCTTTTCATATGCCAAAAACAAGGCAAATACCACATCTAGTATCGGGCCCTTACTCAGACAGGATGGGACTTACACAGATGACAACAAGGAAATGAGTGAAATACTGAAATCCCAGTACGACTCTGTGTTTAGTGAACCACTAATCAGTCTGAAGATCGACAATCCAAATGATTTCTTCATGAATGAGCCTCAAAACTTCATAAATGTATGCCAGATTTCCGACATTACCCTAACTCCGATAGACTTTGAAAGAGCCATTGACAACATGCCCATGCACTCAGCCCGGGCCCAGACTCGTGGAACTCTGTGTTCATTAAGAACTGCAAGACACCCTTTTCACATGCCCTAAGTATACTATGGAGGAGGAGCTTGGACATGGGTGAAATTCCACAGTCACTTAAAACAACGGATATAGCCCCACTCCATAAAGGTGGCAGCAAAGCATTAGCTAAGAACTATAGACCAATAGCTCTAACATCCCACATTATAAAAATCTTTGAAAGAGTGCTATGAAGCAGGTCTGCAAACCACCTGGATTCCCCAAAACTGAACAATTCAGGGCAACATGGGTTCAGGGCAGGTCGCTCTGCCTCTCGCATCTACTGGATCACTATGGTATGGTCTTTGATGCACTGGAAGAAAAACAGAATGCAGATGTAATATACAAAGACTTTGCAAAAGCATTTGACAAGAGTGATCATGGCGTAATAGCGCACAAAATACTTGCTAAAGGAATAATTGGCAAAGTGGGGAGATGGATCTTCAACTTCCTAACCAATCGAACACAAAGAGTAGTGGTCAACAGAGTTAAATCGGAAGCTGCCATAGTGAAGAGCTCTGTTCCACAAGGCACAGTACTCGCCCCCATCCTGTTCCTCATCCTCATATCAGACATAGACAGAGATGTAATCCTTTGCAGATGATACTAGGATATGCATGAGACTGTCATCTATTGAGGACATGGTTAACCACTAAGAAGATATAAACCACGTTTTCCATTGGATAAAGGAAAACAGTATTATGTTCAATGAGGACAAATTACAACCCCTCCATTATGGAAAACTGGACTAGATAATACCTAGAACAGAGTGTACTACTAACTCTGGCCATACAATAGAGCAGAAAAATAATGTAAGTGACCTGGGAGTAGTAATGTCTGAGGATCTCACTTTCAAGGATCACAACAGTGCCACGATCACAAGTGCAAAGAAAATGATAGGATGGGTAATGAGAATGTTCAAAACAAGAGATGCCAAGCCAATGATGATCCTTTTCAAATTACTTGTTCTCTCTAGGCTGGAATACTGCTGTACATTAACATCGTTCAAAGCAGGTGAAATTGCTGATCTAGAGAGTGTACAGAGAACCTTTACTGCACGTATAAGTTCTGTCGACCACCTCAACTACTCGGAACCCTTAGAAGTACTTGACTTGTACTCATTGGAACGTAGGAGAGAGAGACACATCATAATCTATACTTAGAAAATCTAGAAGGAATGGTCCCAAATCTGCACACAGAAATCACTCCCTACAAAAGTAAAAGACTGGGCAGGCGATGCAAAATGCCTCCAATTAAGAGTAGGGGCGCCATTGGTACACTAAGAGTAAACATAAGTGTCTGGGGCCCAACACTGCTCAACAGCCTCCCACAAAGCATAAGGGGAATTACCATAGGCCCCTGGCTGTCTTCAAGAGGGAGCTGGACAGATACCTAAAGTCGGTGCTGGATCAGCCAGGCTGTGGTTCGTACGTTGGACTACGTGCGGCTAGCAGTAACAGCCTGACTGATCAGACCCTGATCTACCGGGAGGCCTAGTCATGGACCGGGCCGCAGGGGCGATAATCCCAGGAATACCCTCCAGGTAGATTAGACGATACTAAATGATACTTGACGATACTAGACGATAGTAGACGATACTAGATGATACTAGATGATACTAGACGATACTAGATGATACTAGACGATACTAGATGATACTAGATGATACTAGACGATACTAGATGATACTAAGATGAAAACTAGATGATACTAGACGATACTAGACGATACTAGACGATACTAGATGATACTAGACGATACTAGACGATACTAGACGATACTAGACGATACTAGATGATACTAGACGATACTAGACGATACTAGATGATACTAGATGATACTAGACGATACTAGACGATACTAGATGATACTAGATGATACTAGATGATACTAGACGATACTAGATGATACTAGATGATACTAGACGATACTAGATGATACTAGATGATACTAGACGATACTAGACGATACTAGACGATACTAGACGATACTAGACGATACTAGATGATACTAGATGATACTAGATGATACTAGACGATACTAGACGATACTAGACGATACTAGATGATACTAGACGATACTAGACGATACTAGATGATACTAGACGATACTAGACGATACTAGACGATACTAGATGATACTAGACGATACTAGACGATACTAGACGATACTAGACGATACTAGATGATACTAGATGATACTAGACGATACTAGATGATACTAGATGATACTAGATGATACTAGACGATACTAGACGATACTAGACGATATTGAAATATTGATGACTAGATTATACTAGACTATACTAGACGATACTAGACGATACTAGATGATACTAGAGATACTTAGAATGATTACTAGATGATACTAGACATACTAGAGATACTAGACGATACTAGACGATACTAGATGATACTAGATGATACTAGATGATACTAGACGATACTAGATGATACTAGACGATACTAGATGATACTAGATGATACTAGATGATACTAGATGATACTAGACGATACTAGACGATACTAGACGATACTAGATGATACTAGACGATACTAGATGATACTAGATGATACTAGACGATACTAGACGATACTAGATGATACTAGACGATACTAGACGATACTAGATGATACTAGACGATACTAGACGATACTAGATGATACTAGACGATACTAAAACGATACTAGATGATACTAGACGATACTAGACGATACTAGATGATACTAGACGATACTAGATGATACTAGATGATACTAGACGATACTAGACGATACTAGACGATACTAGATGATACTAGACGATACTAGACGATACTAGATGATACTAGATGATACTAAGAACTGAATACTAGATGATAAAGTACTAGACGATACTAGACGATACTAGACGATACTAGATGATACTAGACGATACTAGACGATACTAGACGATACTAGATGATACTAGATGATACTAGACGATACTAGACGATACTAGACGATACTAGACGATACTAGACGATACTAGATGATACTAGACGATACTAGATGATACTAGATGATACTAGATGATACTAGACGATACTAGACGATACTAGACGATACTAGATGATACTAGATGATACTAGAGAAAGATACTAGACGATACTAGACGATACTAGATGAACAACTACTAGATGATACTAGATGATACTAGACGATATAGACGATACTAGATGATACTAGATGATTACGTACAGACGATACTAAAACAAATACTAGACGATACTAGATGATACTAGATGATAAGTAGACGATACTAGACGATACTAGATGATACTAGACGATACTAGAACGATATACTAGATGATACTAACTAAACGATACTCGATACGGAGGGTGTACAAGAAGACGACGTGTGTAGATGTACGCGTACATGAAAATAGGTGTACAGAGAAGCGTGAAGGTTGACCAAGGAACGTGAAAGGGTGCCCACTAGGCAACTGTGAACTAGGAGTACAACAGGAAGCGTACAGGATGACAGGATATGTGAAGGTGACCCACAGGAACTGAAGTGACACTGCGATACGTGAATGGGTGCCCCGAAGATGTTAAGGTGACCCAACAGAATACTGAAGGATACCAACGGGAAAATGTAAGTGATTGGGCGTACAGGAATAGATGAACTAGATGAACAGAACGTGAAGACATACGGTAAGATGTGACTAGAGGTCTACACAGGAACGTGACAGTGAACAGACGATATAGGTCCACAGATGAACGTGAAAGGATACTAGGGAATGTGAAGGGTGAACAGGAACTGAAGGTTGCCCACGGAAAAGCAGATGAACTGCCACGGGAAGATGTATAGGGTACAGGAAACGTGAACTAGATGCCAACGGAACGATACTAGGGTGACCACAGAAGTAGTGAAGGTGCCCACAGAGAACTAGATGGGTACCAGGTGAACGTGAACGGTCCCACATGTGAAGCGTAAGGTGCAACAGAGAAAGCCTAAGAGTACACAAAGGGAACTAGAAGTGATTGACGAACAGAGAAAGACCTGAAGGTGCAACTAGAAGCCCAAGTGATACTTACATAAGCGATAAGGACTGCCCATCTAGGAACTAGGAACTGACACAAGAACTAGATGATACTAGGGGGCATATGACGTCACAGGAATACTGGATACTGTGAACAGAGATACTAGAGAGACAGAGACTAGGGTGTACAAGAAGCTGACGACGAGTGATACAGAGATACTGGAGCGATACTACTGGAGCATAGATACTAGACATGACTAGAGGATACTAGATGAACTAGATGATACATGAGAAGCTGGACGTAATACACGGACAGACGATAGGACGAACTAGACGATACAGACGATACAGATGATACTAGATGATACTTAGAGATACTGACGATACAAACCATACAGACGATACTAAGAACTAACGATACTAGAAAGATACTAATGATCAAAACGATACTAGAGATACTAGATGAACTAGACGATACTAGATATACCCAGAGATACCCAGACGATACAAAACGATAACTAGAGATACTAGACGATACTAGACTGATACTAGATGATACTAAAATGATACTTGACGATACTAGACGATACAAGACGTACTAGATGATACTAGACGAAACTAGACGATACTAGACGATACTAGAGAACTAGAGATACTTGAAGATACTAACATACTAGACGATACTAACATACTAGACGATACTAGACATACTAGATGATACTAGATGATACTAGACGATACTAGACCGATACTAACGAACTAGATGATACAGAGATACTTGACGATACTAAGAGATACAGAAAGAACAGATGATACTAGTGATACTAACGTTACCTAGCATACTAGACGATACTAATTTATACTAGATGATAACAAACGAACTAGACGATACTAATGATCAACGATACTGATGAAATTAAAGATACTTGAGATGCTGACGACATTAGAAGACACTAGATTATACAAGATAATACTAGACGATACTAGACGATACTATATGATACTAGACGATACTAGATGATACTAAACGATACTCGGCACGGAGGGTGTCCAGAAGAGGCGTGGAGGATGTCCGCAGGAGGCATGAAGGGTGTCCACAGGAAGCGTGAAGGGTGTCCACAGGAAGCGTGAAGGGGGTCCACAGAAAGCGTGAAGGGTGTCCACAGAAGCGTGAAGGGTGTCCACAGGAAGCGTGAAGGGTGGCCACAGGAAGCGTGAAGGGTGTCCACAGGAAGCGTGAAGGGGGTCCACAGGAACGTGAAGGTGTGTCCACAGGAAGCGTGAAGGGTGTCCACAGGAAGCGTGAAGGGTGCCCACAGGAAGCGTGAAGGGTGTCCACAGGAAGCGTGAAGGGTGCCACAGGAAGCTGGAGGGTGTCCACAGGAAGCGTGAAGGGTGTCCACAGGAAGCGTGAAGGGTGTCCACAGGAAGCGTGAAGGGTGTCCACAGGAAGCGTGAAGGGTGTCCACAGGAAGCGTGAAGGGTGTCCACAGGAAGCGTGAAGGGTGCCCACAGGAAGCGTGAAGGGTGCCACAGGAAGCGTGAAGGGTGTCCCACAGGAAGCGTGAAGGGTGCCCACGGAAGCGTGAAGGGTGTCCCACAGGAAGCGTGAAGGGTGCCCACAGGAAGCGTGAAGGGTGTCCACAGGAAGCGTGAAGGGTGCCCACAGGAAGCGTGAAGGGTGCCCACAGGAAGCGTGAAGGGTGTCCACAGGAAGCGTGAAGGGTGCCCACAGGAAGCGTGAAGGGTGTCCCACAGGAAGCTGAAGGGTGCCACAGGAAGCTGAAGGGTGCCCACGGAAACCTGAAGGGTGCCCACAGGAAGTCCTGAAGGGTCCCACAGGAAGCGTGAAGTGGTGCCCACGGGAAGCGTGAAGGGTGCCCACAGGAAGCCTGAAGGGTGCCCACAGGAAGCCTGAAGGGTGCCCACAGGAAGCCTGAAGGGTGCCCACAGGAAGCTGAAGGGTGCCCACAGGAAGCCTGAAGGGTGCCCACAGGAAGCCTGAAGGGTGCCCACAGGAAGCCTGAAGGGTGCCCACAGGAAGCCTGAAGGGTGCCCACAGGAAGCCTGAAGGGTGCCCATAGGAAGCATGGAGGGTGACCACAAGAAGCGTGGAGGATGCCCTCAGGAGGCATGGAGGTCGTCCACAGGATGCGTGGATGGTGTCCACAGGAATCGTGGAGGAGACAGGAGGCTAGGGTGTCCACAGGAGGCGTGGAGGGTGGACACTGGAGGCGTGGAGGGTGGCCACTAGAGGCGTGGAGGGTGACCACTGGAGGCGTGGAGGGTGGCCACTGGAGGTGTGGAGGGTGACCACTAGAGGCTTGGAGGGTGACTACTGGAGGCGTGGAGGGTGATAACTGGAGGCGTGGAGGGTGACCACTAGAGGCGTGGAGGGTGACCACTGGAGGAGTGGAGGGTTGCCACTGGAGGCGTGGAGGGTGACCACTGGAGGCGTGGAGGGTGACCACTGGAAGCGTGGAGGGTGACTACTGAAGGCGTGGAGGGTGGCCACTGAAGGCGTGGAGGGTGGCCACTGGAGGCGTGGAGATCATCCACTAGAGGCGTGGAAAGTGGCCACTGGGGGCGTGGAGGGTGACCACTGGAGGCGTGGAGGGTGACTACTGGAGGCGTGAAGGGTGACCACTGGAGGCGTGGAGGGTGACTACTGAAGGCGTGGAGGGTGACCACTGGAGGCGTGGAGGGTGACCACTGGAGGCGTGGAGGGTGTCCACTGGTGGCTTGGAGGGTGCCCACTGGAGGCGTGGAGGATAGCCACTGGAGTCGTGGAGGGTGTCCACTGGAGGCTTGGAGGGTGCCCACTGGAGGCGTGGAGGGTATCCACAGGAGGCGTGGAGGGTGGCCACACACCACGGTGGTAATCAATGCATCGACTTGGCCACAAACCTCACTCCTCCTGAGGCCTTCTTTTCCCCTCCTTTTCCATTCCTTTCCCCTTCTTTTCCACTCATTTTCCCCTCATTTTTTCACTTCTTTCCCGCGAGTTGCAATGGCCCCTCCTTAGGAACCCCCTCCAGGTAGCCTCCAGGTAGCCTCCAGGTAGCCTCCAGGTAGCCTCCAGGTAGCCTCCAGGTAGCCTCCAGGTAGCCTCCAGGTAGCCTCCAAGTAGCCTCCAGGTAGAGTCCAGGCAGTCCCAAGGTAGCCTCCAGGTAACCTCCAGATAACGTCCAGACAGCCCCAAGGTATCCTCCAGCAAGCCTCCAGATAGCTTCTAGATACCCTCCAGGTAACCTCCAGATAGCCTCCAGGAAAGTGTCAAGAAATTACATAGCAAGAGGTTCAGCTACGTTTGAGAAGGACCTGCCTAGTATGGGCCGGTAGAGGTTGCATACACCCCTGCATTGGACTGGACTTGTTGATTGTATCCTCTGCTGGTGATGTCCTTGATGGCATGGGTGCCTACAGTAGGCCTACTGGCCGATGCTAGGTAGGTTCATTTCCAGCCTATACAGCTTCTCGACAATGGAAATACAAGAACCTCAATTGAAATACAAGGATCCCAATGGGAATACTAGGGTTCCAATGGAAATGAAATGACCCCAGTGGAAATGCAAGGACCGTAATGGAAATATAAGAACACCAATGGGAATACAAGGACCCCAAAGGAAATACAAGAGCTCCAATGGAAATACAAGGATCCCAATGGAAACACAAGGACCCCAATGTAGATACAAGGATCCCAATGGAAATACAAGGACACCAATGGAAATACACGGACCTTTATTGGAAATACAAGGACCCCAATGGAAATACAAGGACTCCAATGGAAATAAACGGCCTTCCATTGGAAATATAAGGCCCTCAATCGAAAAACAAAGACCCCAACGGAAATACAAGGATCCAATGGAAATACAAGCTCTCCCATTGGAAAAACAAGGACCCCAAAAGAAATACAAGAACCCCAATGGAAATATAAGGACCCCAATGAAAATACAAGGGCTCCATTGGAAATGCAAGGACCCCAATAAAAATACAATGGCCCAAGTGGAAATACAAGGATCGCAATGGAAATACAAGAGCTCCAATGAAAATACAAGGACTCCAATGGAAATACAAGGACTCCAATGGAAATACAAGGACTCCAATGGAAATAAATCACTTTGTCTGACTTTCCTGGATTATTGTAGATAATCTACCTGCAGAAATTGACAACACACCTCCCAACAATTCTCAACCAAAGGTGAATTTGTGCAAATATTATGCCTGGGGCATCTGTAAGCATGGAATATCAGGAAAAAAAATGGGACATGCAACTTTGAGCATCCCAAAAAATGTAGCGACCTCCTGTCCAAAGGAGTGTGTCGTTCTTCTTCATGTACTTTCTTACAACCAAAAATGTGTCACTCCTCGGTCCTCCAGAAGCAGTGTTACAACATCAACTTCCCTGCATACCATCTAAAAGGGACCAGGAGGCACAGACCCCACAAGACAAACAATAGTAGCTACGACAACCCAACTCCAGGTGATTTCTTAGTGACAGGAAACGGAAAAAGAAAATGGAAGGAAATAACAAAATTAGTCCACCACCTTGGAGCCTTGTTGGACTGGAGGCGCAGCCAGTGGCCACCCATGGCCCTCCAGAATTACAACTACTGATGCCAATAACAAAATCCCCCCCAACAAACACAGAATACAACATCGTTCATATTTGCTAATATACAGGGCCTTAAGCCATCCACCAACAACAAAATACCTTTTATCAGTGGACTTCTAGAAGAGTCTAATGCAGTGTTTGCAGCCTTCACAGAGACTCACACAAAAGATCACTTTGACAGTGAATACACAAATAGCCAGTGTGACTTTGTCAACGGTCCAAGTCGTACCGAAACGTCGTCGTAAGCTTCTCTCTTTTATGTGCGGGTTATTTGTGTATCGTTCCAGTCACGGTATTGTGCCTTTTTTGTTATTTATTTGACAGTGAAATATGGATAAGTGGTTACAACCTCTTTAAATGCAACAAAAAGAACAGGCAACAAGGGGGGGTTGGCCTGTATGTCAAAGAGTCCCTCATCTGCACGGAGTTGCTGAACACCACAAATGAGGTAGTTGAAGTTTTATCAATAAAGATCAAGAACCAAAACCTAGTCATTGTGGTTGTATACAAGCCACCAGATGCAACCTCACAACAGTTCAAGGAACAGCTACTGAAAATTGATTACAGTCTAGAAAACGTTCCAGCTCCATCCCCAAACATCTTACTGCTTGGTGACTTCAACCCAAGGCATACAAAATGGAAGAATGTAGCAAATGTTATAGCTGAAACAATCCCCGGAGGTAGCGCAGATGAAAGGTCACACACACATGAGCTACTAAGTCTCTGCAAAAAACACACCTTAAGCCAGCAGATAGTGGCGACATAACAATATCAAAAACAACTAATTCCAATCTCAGTCTAATCGAAGTCTAGACGTACATGCATAGGGGTCCTGATCAGCAGAATGCATGTATCTGTGAATGTGTCTTCACAAAATACAACTTCAACAACAAGAACATCAACTGGGACCAGGTAAACCATGTCCTAAATGAAACATGTTGGGAAGATGTCTTAAATGACATGGATCCAAACCAGTGCCTTGAAAGGATCAACTTCCTGGCAGCTGAAGCATGTTCTAGGCATATTCCCCTAAGAAAGAAGAGCAGGAGTAAACTGGAGAGAGAGAGATGCTCCCTCTACAGAAGACGACGAAGAGTCACCGAGCTCCTCAGGAGTACTAGAATATCTGATACACGAAAGGAGGCACTGACCAGGGAAGTGGAAACAATCGAACTTAAGTTAAATGACTCTTACAGGAACCAGGAGAGACAGGAGGAGCTTAAAGCTATTAGTGAAATTGAAAGAAATTCGAAATATTTCTTTTCATATGCCAAAAACAAGGCAGATACCACATCTAGTATTGGGCCCTTACTCAGACAGAATGGGACTTACACAGATGAAAACAAGGAAATGAGTGAAATACTGAAATCCCAGTACGACTCTGTGTTTAGTGACCCACTAATCAGTCTGAGGATCGACGACCCAAATGATTTCTTCATGAATGAGCCTCAAAACTCCATAAATGTATTCCAGATTTCCGACATTATCCTAACTCCGATAGACTTCAAAAAAGCCATTGACAACATGCCCATGTACTCAGCCCTGAGCCCAGATTCGTGGAACCCTGTATTCATTAAGAACTGCAAGAAACCCCTCTCGCGTGCTCTAAGTACACTATGGAGGAGGAGCTTGGACATGGGTGAAATTCACAGTCACTTAAAACAACGGATATAGCCCCACTCCATAAAGGTGGCAGCAAAGCATAAGCTAAGCTCTATAGACCAATAGCTCTGACGTCCCACATCATAAAAATCTTTGAAAGAGTGCTAAGAAGCAGGATTGCAAATCACCTGGATTCCCAAAATCTTCACAATCCAGGGCAACATGGGTTCAGGGCAGGTCGCTCCTGCCTCTCACAACTACTGGATCACTATGATATGGCCTTGGATGCACTGGAAGAAAATCAGAATGCAGATGTAATATACACAGACTTTGCAAAAGCATTTGACAAATGTGATCATGGTGTAATAGCGCACAAAATACGTGCTAAAGGAATAACTGGGAAAGTGGGGAGATGGATCTTCAACTTCCTAACAAATCGAACACAAAGAGTAGTGGTCAATAGAGTTAAATCGGAGGCTGCCACAGTGAAGAGCTCTGTTCCACAAGGCACAGTACTCGCCCCATCTTATTCCTCATCCTCATATCAGACATAGACAGAGATATACACCACAGCACCGTATCATCCTTTGCGGATGATACTAGGATCTGCATGAGGCTGTCATCTGCTGAGGACGCGGTTAACCTTCAAGAAGATATAAACAAAGTTTTCCAGTGGGCAACGGAAAACAGTATAATGTTCAATGAGGACAAATTCCAACTACTCCGTTATGGAAAACTGGAGGAGATAATAACTAGAACAGAGTATACTACTGACTCCGGCCATACAATAGAGCGGAAAAATAATATAAGGGACCTGGGAGTGTAATGTCTGAGGATCTCACTCTCAAGGATCACAACAGTGCCACGATCACAAGTGCAAAGAAGATGATAGGATGGATAATGAGAACGTTCAAAACAAGAGATGCCAAGCCAATGATGATCCTTTTCAAATCACTTGCTCTCTCTAGGCTGGAATACTGCTGTACATTAACATCTCCATTCAAAGCAGGTGAAATTGCAGATCTAGAGAGTGTACAGAGATCCTTTACTGCACATATAAGTTCTGTCAAGCACCTTAACTACTGGGAACGCTTGGAAGCACTTGACTTGTACTCGTTGGAACGCAGGAGAGAGAGATACATCTTAATCTACACTTGGAAAATCCTGGAAGGAATGGTCCCGAATTTGCACACAGAAATCACTCCCTACGAAAGTAAAAGACTGGGCAGGCGATGCAAAATACCCCCAATTAAAAGTAGGGGCGCCATTGGTACACTAAGAGAAAACACGTAAGTGTCAGGGGCCCAAGACTGTTCAACAGCCTCCTATCAAGCATTAGGGGAATTGCCAATAAGCCCCTGGCTACCTTCAAGAGAGAGCTGGACAGATACCTAAAGTCAGTGCCGGATCAACCAGGCTGTGGCTCGTACGTTGGACTGCGTGCGGCCAGCAGTAACAGCCTGGTTGATCAGGCCCTGATCCACCTGGAGGCCTGGTCATGGACCGGGCCGCGGGGGCGTTGATCCCCGGAATAACCTCCAGGTAACCTCCAGGTATCCAGGTATGCTGTTATGTATGATTACTCATTTAACTGTATTTATGTGTTCCTGGATAAACTAGCTTATTTGCTTACTTTCTTAGGCTTTACTAAGAACATAAGAAAGTAGGAACACTGCAGAAGGTCTACTGGCTCACACGAGGCACGTCCTTCTCAAGCCCAAATCTAACAAAATTATTCACACAACCCATTTTTAATGTTACCCGATATGCAAGTCCCACTCCAGCTGTATGAGATGTTGTATTAGCTGTATGAGAGGTTGTATTAGCTGTACGAGAGATTGTGTTAGCTGTATGAGATGTTGTATTAGTTGTATGAGAGGTTGTATTAGCTGTGTGAGAGTTTGTATTTCTCAGCAGTATCAGTTATCATAGTATGTGATGATTATGATGTTCCTACCCAGACTAATGTGACAGAACCTGACAATCCTCCTGACTCTGTACCCTCTACCTCTAACACTCAGACGATCAACCTGAATGTCATTATTCCCTATGTACATAACAGGTATTTAGAAATCCTCAGGTATCATTTGTAACTACCAATTCAGATCTGCCTCAACCATGGCATGAGTTAGCCATTGCAACAGAGTTTGATCCTGCCAGAGATGATACCCATTCTGCATATGTAAATCTTACCCTAGCAGAGCTGGGGTTAAATGTCAATAACCTGTATAGATGAATAATATAGTTTAAAATGTATTTCTATTGTCTGCTACAATATCAGTTTTTTTTTGTGTTCACATTCTCTTCGAATTCTGAGATATAACAGTCTAGATTTGAGTGCACCAAGTCTGCCTTTTCTGTTAAACACTTCTTTCTTTGTACATATCCTTCCTCAGAATCTGTAGATCACATGAATACACATCGATCGATCATTTTATCACTTTTATTGTATAATACCACCGTTGAATCTGTTCTATGAATTGTGCTATATCATACCTTGTAATGCATTACAATAAGTTCCATTATATTAACATCCATACCAATAATATCCTTATGTATGTTATAATGTTCATTTGAAGAGTTGAGACACTTATATAGCACATTGGAATCTTTATTGAAGAAACGTTTCGCCACACAGTGGCTTCATCAGTCCAATACAAAGTAGAAGTGAGTAAGGAGAGGAGAAGTTTGAGGTAATCGATGTTCAATTGTTGTGTACTTTGACTTTGTATAGAATCAGCTTCAAGCCGCATGCCTGTCGTCTCTAGTTTGTATTAGCTGTATGTCGGGATGCCAAACGTTAGCGTCGCCGAGCTCTCAGTAGTATCAGTTACCAGTAGTGTCAGTAGTAATGACTCATCCAACTGTTACTGATTCACTACCTCCTGCATGAATCGCTGACTGTTATATCACTGACCATTACTGCTGACCTAGTATGATTTGAATGCCGCTCTCCCTCAGAGGCACTCAGCAAGCTAGTTCAAGTAGAGACGTTAGGTCAGACAGCAGGTCAGGCATGGCACTACCCATATATTCCATCTAATAGATATATTGGAATATCCCAATCCATGTTCGAACCCCACAAGACATATTAGCTGTATGAGAGATTGTGTTAGCTGTATGAGAGATTATGTTAGCTGTATGAGAAGTTGTATTAGTTGTATGAGAGGTTGTGTTAGCTGTATTAGAAGTTGTATTAACTGTATGAGAGGTTGTATTAGCTGTATTAGAGATTGTTAGCTGTATGAGAGATTATATTAACTGTATGAGAGGTTGTATTAGCTGTATGAGAGGTTGTATTAGCTGTATTAGAGGTTGTGTTAGCTGTATGAGAAGCCACTTATGTAAATATTAGAATAATTAGTCTGTGGCCACTTTCGAAAAAAAGTGGGTTGGATTTGAGAAAGACTTGCCCAGTATGGACCAGTAGGCCTTCTGTAGTGTTCCTCCTTTCTTATGTTCTTATTTTTAATATCAGTAGCAACAGCAGCGGCATTAGCATCAACTCTTTCACCAGCAGCAGCAGCCCCTGCAGCACCACCAATGAAGGCAGCATCACTACAACCAGCAACACTACCAGCAGTAACACCAGCAGCAGTAGCCCTACCAGCAGTTACAGCAGCAGCAGCAGCAGCTGGGGACAGCAGCCAGAGACAATATGGGAGGCAGCGCAGCCTGAGGAAGGAGTCGTGTGCTGGATATTGATCTACCGCCCTCCAGTATTGAGATGTGGGATCACCCGGCCAAGCCTGGCCAACCACGGCCATCCTGGGTCATTTACTGCCAGTGCTGGCCACCCTTGGTCACTTACTGCCAGTATTGGCCACCCTTTGGCCCACTTACTACCAGTATTGGCCAACCTTGGTTACTTACGACCGTTCTATCCACCCTTGATCACCTAATGCAGTTCTAGCCACCTCTATCCTGTGATACTACCAGTTCTGTACACCTTAGGTGAGGTGACACCAGTGTAGTCGTGTAGAACCTTTGCTGCCACAGAATCACAGTAAATAGGTAATCTCACAATAAGCAAAACAACCACTGTGAAAAAAAATAGTGAATTTCCAAACGCATTCGTGACTTCTCAGAAATTATCAAGGATCACGGCCTTGACAATATGAGAAATCACGAAAGTTATTGGAACTATGTTTTTCACAGTGGCTGTTTTGAACGTACAACCTTTGTTGGTGATGTTTCGGCCCTTCGAGAGACTTTACTAAGCCACAAGCAGATAATCTTGGTAAGAGAGGGTGAGGGAACAGTGTGTGTGTGGCGGGTCACATTGATTCCCAACAAGAGTCTCAGCTGAACTGTCAAGGTTGTTACGGTAGAGCATGAATGTTTCCCCCAGGCTGGTTCGACCGAGCCGGGGGCGTTGACCCCAAACCCTCTCCAGAGATACTCCAGGTATCAACCCTTACTTAGTGACGCCTTGGACAACGTACCTGTCAGTACAGTGAGAAAGAACGTCTAGCATTGACGCCAGCCAAAACAGACGCAACCAGGAAGAAACATCTTAGATGTTTCGCCCTGCAAGACTTACAACGAACCTCGCTTCCAAGGTTTGTTGGGAAACTTGTTGGTTCAGAGAACCAACAAGTTAATAAATTAGACATATGTACAACACTTCGGTATCTTTATTATTCAAACGTTTCGCCACACAGTGTGGCGAAATGTTTCCACATTTAAGATACCCAGATGTTGCACATGGATCTAATTCTTCATCTTGTCGGTATTCTGTTTCATTACTGTATAAAAAATGGTTACAACTATGACCATAATTTTTAAACGGGGTGAACCGGTAAGCCAGCGGAATGTCTCGGCCAGATGACCAAAAGCTTCAAAGGCGGGTGATTATGTGACTAAGACCCGCATCAGGAAACACTTGTCCTGTTTCCTGACCAATCCTACTACCTAACCTAACCTTAACCTAATTACCTAACCTACCTAACCTAATCTAACCTAACCTAAACCCAAACCCTAACTACCTAACCTAACCTTAACTACGCTACCCTAACCTAACCTAACCTAACCTAACCTAACCTAACCCAACCTAACCTAACCTAACCCCAACCTAACCTAACCTAACCTAACTAACCACGCTACCCTACTACCTAACCTAACCTAATCTACCTACCTAACCTAACCTAACCTAACCTACACTACCCTAACCTAACCTAACCTAACCTAACCTAACCTACGCTACCCTAACCTAACCTAACCTAACCTAATCTACCTACCTAACCCTAACCTAACCTACGCTACCCTAACCTAACCTAACCTAACCTAACCTAACCTACGCTACCCTAACCTAACCTAACCTAACCTAACCTACGCTACCCTAACCTAACCTAACCTAATCTAACCTAAAACCCACCTACCCAACTAACCTAACCTATAACCTAAACCCCAACCTAACCTAACCTAACTAACCTAACCTAACCTACCTAACCCCAACCTAACTAACCTAACTAACCTAACCTACCTAACCTAACCTAACTACCTAACCTAACCTAACCTACCTAACCTAACCTAACCTAACCTAATCTAACCTAACCTAACCTACTAACCTAACCTAACCTAACCTACGCTACCCTAACCTAACCTAACCTAATCCTAACCTACCTACCCTAACTAACCTAATAACCTAAACGCTACCCTAACCCCAACCTAACTACTACCTAACCTAACCTAACCTAACCTAACCTACGCTACCCTAACCTAACCTACCTAATCTACCTAACCTAGTACCCTAACCTAACTAACCTAACCTAACCTACGCTACCCTAACCTAACCTAACCTAACCTAACCTACGCTACCCTAACCTAACCTAACCTAATCTAACCTAACCTACGCTACCCTAACTTAACCTAACCTAACCTAATCTACGCTACCCTAACCTAACCTAACCTAACCTAACCTAACCTAACCTAACCTAACCTAACCTAACTTAACCTAACCTAACCGAACCTAATCTAACCTTACCTAACCTAACCTTACCTAGCCTAACCTAACCTAACCAAACTTAACCTACCTAGCCTAACTAACCTAACCTACCTAACCTAACTTACCTAACCTAACCTTACAACCTAACATAACTACCTAACGAACCTAACCTACTTACACCTAATCTAACCTACCTAACCTAACCTAACCTACCTAACCTTCCCTAACCTATCTAACCAAACCCTAACTAACCAAACTAACTAACCTAATCTAACCTTACCTAACCTAGCCTAACCTAACTTAACCTAACCTAACCTAACCTAATCTAACCTTACCTAGTGGAAATATAAACACATATGCAGTATAATGTGATGCTTCATTGACAACGTTTCGCCCACATAGTGGGCTTTTTCGAGTCACAAACAGATTTACCTGGGGTGGAAGGAACGCGAGTATTTATAGTCAGGTTCAGAATGTTGAGGTCAGGTGGAGAATGCTGCATCTGATGATCTACCGAGTGGGGTTATAGAGTCCAGAATCTTGGGTAGCTTGGATGGGAGATTGGACAAACTTATCCAATTGGATAAGTTTGTCCAATCTCCCTTATCCAATTGGACAAACTTATCCAGATGCAGCATTCTCCACCTGACCTCAACATTCTGAACCTGACTATAAATACTCGCGTTCCTTCCACCCCAGGTAGATCTGTTTGTGACTTGAAAAATCCCACTGTGTGGGCGAAACGTTGTCAATGAAGCATCACATTATACTGCATATGTGTTTATATTTCCATTGTGTCGGTATTTTATACCATTTATTTCCATCTAACCTAACCTAACCTTACCTAGCCTAATCTAACCTAACCTAACGTAACTTAACTTAACCCAACCTAACTTAACCTAATCTAACCTTACCTAGCCTAACCTAACCTAACATAACCTAACCTAACCTTACCTAACCTAATTTAACCTAACCTAACCTAACCTAACCTAACCTAACCTAACCTAACCTAGCCTAACCTAACCTAACCTAACCTAACCTAACCTTACTTATCCTAATTTAACCTAACCTAACCTAACCTAACCTAGCCTAACCTTACCTAACCTAACCTAACCTAACCTAACCTAACCTAACCTAACCTTACCTAACCTAATTTAACCTAAACCTAACCTAACCTAACCTAACCTAACCTTACCTAACCTAATATAACCTAACCTAACCTAACCTAACCTAACCTAACCTAAACCATAACCTAGCCAACTATACCTAACCTAATTTAACCTAACCTAACCTAGCCTAACCTAACCTAACCTAACCTAACCTAACCTAGCCTAACCTAACCTAACCTAACCTAACCTAACCTTACCTAACCTAATTTAACCTAACCTAACCTAACCTAACCTAACCTAACCTAACCTAACCTAGCCTAAACCTAACCTAACCTAACCTAACCTAACCTAACCTAACCTTACTTATCCTAACCTAACCTAACCTAACCTAACCTAGCCTAACCTTACCTAACCTAACCTAACCTAACCTAACCTAACCTTACCTAACCTAACCTAACCTAACCTACCTAACCTAACCTAACCTAACCTAACCTTACCTAACCTAACCTAACCTAACCTAAACCTAACCTTACCTAACCTAACCTAACCTAACCTTAACCTAACCTAACCTAACCTAACCTAACCTAACCTACCTAACCTAACCTAACCTATACCTAACCTAACCTTACCTAACCTACTAACCTAACCTAACCTTACCTAACCTAACCTAACCTAACCTAACCTAACCTAACCTAACCTAACCTAACCTAACCTAACTTAACCTAACCTAACCTAACCTAACCTACCTAACCTAACCTAACCTAACCTAACCTAACCTAACCTTACCTAACCTAACCTAACCTAACCTACCTAACCTAACCTAACCTAACCTAACCTAACCTAACCTAACCTAACCTAACCTAACCTAACCTAACTTAACTTTGCACTCTCTTCGTCAACATTGTTTCCAGTATATTAGTCACCTTTAAATTCGACTGAAGAAGGCTCCATGGAGCTGAACTCTTCTCCAGGCTGAGGGACTGACCACTTCAATTACTTTTTCTCCGAGATTGATGGACTGATTACATCATTACTACTGCTGACTCTGTATTTGACTTAAGAAGCCTACTGTGTGGGCGAAACGTTTCATCAATAAAGATGCACATCTGTTGCACATGTGTCTTAATCTTCAGGTGTCTTAGTTATGGTGTTAAAGTATAAAAATAATGAACGTAACTTCACCTTCCCATAATTTCATATCTCTTATGGTTGATGCCTTGAATGGTGCCTTGAATGGTGCCTTGAATGGTGCCTTGAATGGTGCCTTGAATGGTGCCTTGAATGGTGCATTGAATGTAGTTACTTTCCATTCAACATCTCTCACTGCAGACATAAGATATAAGCTATTAAAGCAGCGAGTGGCTTTATTGTAGTGATGGTCCAGCCTCTACACGGGACAACTGGAAGCTGAAGTCTTCACACACATAAATGGGAAGAAATCAGAGTGGGGAAGCGTCACGAGCGGTGTTCCACAGGGGTCAGTGTTGGTCCCCCTGTTGTTCACAATCTACATAAACGACATTGATGAGGGCATAAAGAGCGACATCAGCAAGTTTGCCGATGACACCAAAATAGGCCGTCGAATTCATTCTGACGAGGACATTCGAGCACTCCAGGAAGATTTGAATAGACTGATGCAGTGGTCGGAGAAGTGGCAGATGCAGTTTAATATAGACAAATGCAAAGTTCTAAATGTTGGACAGGAAAATAACCATGTCACAATAAACTAAATAATGCATATCTTAATATTACGGATTGCGAAAAAGATTTAGGAGTTCTGGTTAGCAGTAATCTGAAACCAAGACAACAGTGCATAAGTGTTCGCAATAAAGCTAATAGAATCCTTGGCTTCATATCAAGAAGCATAAATAATAGGAGTCCTCAGGTTGTTCTTCAACTCTATACATCCTTGGTTAGGCCTCATTTAGATTATGCTGCACAGTTTTTGTCACCGTATTACAGAATGGACATAAATGCTCTGGAAAACGTACAAAGGAGGATGACAAAGTTGATCCCATGTATGAGAAATCTTCCGTATGAGGATAGACTAAGGGCCCTGAATCTGCACTCTCTAGAAAGGCGTAGAATTAGGGGGGATATGATTGAGATGTATAAATGGAAGACAGGAATAAATAAAGAAGATGTAAATAACGTGCTGAAAATATCTAGCCTAGACAGGACTCGCAGCAATTGTTTTAAGTTGGAAAAATTCAGATTCAGGAAGGATATAGGAAAGCACTGGTTTGGTAATAGAGTTGTGGATGAGTGGAACAAGCTCCCGAGTACAGTTATAGAGGCTAAAACATTGTGTAGTTTTAAAAATAGGTTAGATAAATGCATGAGTGGGTGTGGGTGGGTGTGAGTTGGATCTGACTGGCTTGTGCTACTAGGTCACTTGCCGTGTTCCTTCCTTAAGTGAATGTGACCTAACCTGACTAGGTTGGGGCATTGGCTCAAGCCAGCAGGAGACTTGAACCTGCCTCGCATAGGCCAGTAGGCCTGCTGCAGTGTTCCTTCTTTCTTATGTTCTTATGACCCTCCACATGTGTCAACTAGCTCCACTACAGACAAAACATATTCGTTATGCCTCCCAGGTGTCTTAAGGTGTGAAATTGTTTATGCAGGTAGTTGCACAGTTTCAATGGATGTGTTGAAGATTTTTGTTAGTGGCGCACACACACACAGCATCTCTGCTCCCTCTCTAAGGACCCACGGAGAGATGTTGTCTGGTCCCACCGCCTTTGAGGTATCAAGTTCACATAGCAGTTTTTTTCACCTCTTCCGTCAGTATCTAACAGAAAGAGATAATAAATTATTCATAAATTGTAGAAGGAAATTATGTAGATAAATGGTTCAGAGAACCAACAAGTTGATAAATTAGACACATGTGTAACATGTGTCTAATTTATCAATGTGAGTAGACTGATCCATGTAGGTAGATTGATTTCGGTGAGTAGACTAATTTTTTTTAGACAGGTTAACTTCTGTAGGTAGACTAATTTCTGAAGGTAAATGACTTCTATGGGTAGACTGAGTGCCCTTACCTAGAGTGTGACCCATACCAGGCAGGCTAGGACACGACAGCGTATGTCAGGCTGTGATAATACGACTCAGGAAGCCAGCAGAGAACGAATACAGCGAAGGCCACTTTCAAGAGACCGGGCCGGGAGCTGTGAATCGACCCCCTAGCCACCACAAGCAGGCGAGTACAGCAGTGGTATGACACCTGTCGAAGACTGGAGAAGAGAGGGAGACAGAGAAGCAACGTAAGCACACACACGCACACACACACACACACACACACACACACAGCTGGGGTGAGGTCATTGACTACTCACGGAGGGGTTGTGTTAGGGGCCACCGCCTCACAGAGGGAAGTGAAACACGGTCTAGGTATGGCTGGTCCCTGACCTGGGCTTGTTGTGGGGGGTTTTCCCCTCCAGGAGGTGTACAGAGCCTCGGGGCCTGGCTCAGGTCTCCAGACGGGTGGCCAGGCGGGTGGCCAGCCGGATGGCCATACTTCTTGAGAAGTTGATGTGCACAACACTGATTTCTGTGTGTGTGTTCGGCCAGCTGTATACGAGGTACACGAATGGTATACAATACCGACACATGTGCAACGTCTGGGTATCTTTATTTGTAGACGTTTCGCCATCCAGTAACTTTATCAATACAAGGAAATATGTAGAGCTATATACAAAAGATGAGGTAATCAGTCCCTCAGCTGAGGGACTGATTATGTCCTTGAATTGATAAAACAAATAGAAATACCCAGATGTTGCACAGGTGTCTAATTCTTTAGCTGTGCTCAGCTAGCTTGTACTTATCTGACGATCACTAGCTCCGTGTCCTCTCTAGGCCGTGTCGTACCTACTCTTAAAACTTGTCATCTTCTTCAAGTATTTCCTCCTCTGCTTCATTCCACTTCCCCGAGACTGAGAAATATTTCCGAACATCCACACATCTCATTTATTTCTTAAGCACTCATTTGTGTTCCTTTGTTTATGGGTTTGAGTGAGTGCTCGTGGCTTGGTTGGTAGCGTCCTCAGCTCACACACTGAGGCTCCGGGATTGATCCCCAGCACGGGTGGACACGTTGGACATGTTACTTTATACCTGATGATGTCCATGTTTGCTTAGCAGTAAGTACCTGGGTGTTAGTCACCTCACATCTGCTGCTGTTCCTGTTCACCTAGCAATAAGTAGGTACCTGGGTGCTAGTGGACTGTTGTGGGTGGCATCTTGGGGACAAGACTGACCTAAGTTGCTGGAAATGTTCGTTGTAACCAGAGTCTTTGTATATAGTACGACAACGATGCTACGAACTTGAAGAAATAATAATAATAATAATAATATAATAATAATAAAATAATAATAATAATAATAATAATAATAATAATAATAATAATAATAATAATAATAAATATTATTATTATTATTATTATTATTATTAATTATTATTATTATTATTATTATATTATTATTATTATTATTATTATTATTGACATTATTATTGCTGTTGCTGTTATTGTTGCTGTTTCCACTAACACCTGCTGTCAGGCGGGGGCTGCACACTGGTGCTGCGCACTCTTAATACGTGCTGATCAACCAGGTTGTTACGGTGCTGATAAGTAAGAAACTCGTGCAGCAGTTGGAGATCTTTACTGTTGAAACGTTTCGCCTACTCAGTAGGTTTCTTCAGTCAAATACAGAGGCAGTCGGTGTAGTAGCGAAGTAAGGATAATGGAATCAGTCCATCAACCTTGTAGAAATAGTTTGAGGTGGTCAGTCCCTCAGCCTGGAGAAGGACTCACCTCCATGGTCTGGAACAAAGTGAAGGTGGTCGGTCTGGAAAAGAGTTCAGCTCCATGGTCTGGAACAAAGTGAAGGTGGTCGGTCTGGAAAAGAGTTCAGCTCCATGGTCTGGAACAAAGTGAAGGTGGTCAGTCTGGAAAAGAGTTCAGCTCCATGGTCTGGAACAAAGTGAAGGTGGTCACTCTGGAAAAGAGTTCACCTCCATGGTCTGGAACAAAGTGAAGGTGGTCAGTCTGGAAAAGAGTTCACCTCCATGGTCTGGAACAAAGTGAAGGTGGTCACTCTGGAAAAGAGTTCACCTCCATGGTCTGGAACAAAGTGAAGGTGGTCAGTCTGGAAAAGAGTTCAGCTCCATGGTCTGGAACAAAGTGAAGGTGGTCACTCTGGAAAAGAGTTCACCTCCATGGTCTGGAACAAAGTGAAGGTGGTCAGTCTGGAAAAGAGTTCACCTCCATGGTCTGGAACAAAGTGAAGGTGGTCAGTCTGGAAAAGAGTTCAGCTCCATGGTCTGGAACAATATATTGGGTTGCTTCACTGATGTCTTCAGTCTATGCTTCCAGACTCCAACTTGTCGGTTCTCTCAACCATTCATCTACATTCCTGTCAGACATAGCAACATTTTGGGATCCTTATACAGGGAATTCTTCACTTGCCTAACCTATAGTCATGACTTACTTCCACATGTGGATTTCTCCAGTGTGACACCACCTGCGACTGCTGTACCTCACCTGTCTACAGTATACATGTTGCATTTTTTTAAGATTAGAGTACTAATTACATCAACTCAACCTGAGGGACTCGTTACCTCGAACTCCTTCTGTTCTTCACCATTCTCCTTAGTATGGACTGACGAAGCCACTGTGTGGCGAAACGTTTCCCCATTAAAGATACCCAAATGTTGCACATGTATTTAATTTATCACCTTGTAGGTTCTCTGAACCATTTATCCACTCCACTCTCTCATTCTTGTTTCTCCAGATCGCATGACTTTACGCTTGTTGTACCTGAGCTCCACCACCTGCTTATTTGACGACCTTCGCAACCTGTCGACGACTCCCTGGAGGTATGTTTCTCAAAGAATCTCACGTCAGTGAGATTGTTTGGACATGACTAGCTTAGGTCAATAGGTGACTTGGACTTGCCTAGCATGGGCCAGTAAATAACCTGGACTTGCCTGGCATGAGCCAGGAGGTGACATTGACTTGCCTAGCATAGGCCAGTAGATGACTTGGACTTGCCTAGCATGGGCCAGTAAATAACCTGGACTTGCCTAACATGAGCAAGTAGGTGACCTGGACTTGCCAAGCATGGGCCAGTAAGTGACCTGGAATTGCCTAGCATGGGCCAGTAAGTGACTTGGACTTGCCTAGCATGGGCCAGTAGATGATCTGGCCTTGCTTAGCATGGGCCAATAAGTGACCTGGACTTGCCTAGCATGGGCCAGTAGATGACCTGGACTTGCCTAGCATGGGCCAGTAAGTGGCCTGGACTTGCTTAGCATGGGCCAGTAGGTGACCTGGACTTGCCTAGCATGGGCCAGTAGGTGACCTGGACTTGCCTAGTATGGGCCAGTAGGCGACCTGGACTTGCCTAGCATGGGCCAGTAGGTGACCTGGACTTGCCTAGCATGGGCCAGTAAGTGACCTGGACCTGCCTAGCATGGGCCAGTAGATGATCTGGACTTGCCTAGCATGGGCCAGTAGATGATCTGGACTTGCCTAGCATGGGCCAGTAAGTGACCTGGACTTGCCTAGCATGGGCCAGTAGGTGACCTGGACTTGCCTAGCATGGGCCAGTAAGTGACCTGGACTTGCCTAGCATGGGCCAGTAGGTGACCTGGACTTGCCTAGCATGGGCCAGTAAGTTACCTGGACTTGCCTAGCATAGGCCAGTAGGTGACCTGGACTTGCCTAGCATGGGCCAGTAGGTAACCTGGACTTGCCTAGCATGGGCCAGTAGGTAACCTGGACTTGCCTAGCATGGGCCAGTAGGTAACCTGGACTTGCCTAGCATGGGCCAGTAGGTAACCTGGACTTGCCTAGCATGGGCCAGTAGGTAACCTGGACTTGCCTAGCATGGGCCAGTAGGTAACCTGGACTTGCCTAGCATGGGCCAGTAGGCCTGCTTCAGTCCTTCTCTCTTACGTTCTTATAAAGACAAACACAGGAGATTAGATTCCCTTCGATAAGATGTTTTATTAATTACGATCAGTAGTTGTCTTGATGCTGTTCCAGGTGACAAAGAATTAGACACGTGCAGCATCTGGGCATCTTTATTTGTAGACGTTTAGCCATCCAGTGGCTAAACGTCTACAAATAACGTCTACAAATAACGAACCCCGACGTCGTGGGGGTTCGTTGGTGGATTTGGAGTAATTATACATACGTGGGATATCTTGGTGCCACCAAGCCACCGGGTGCCCCGGTGCCCCGGTGCCCCGGTGCCCCGGTGGCCTGGTGGCTAAAGCTCTCGCTTCACACAAGGAGGGACCGGGTTCGATTCCCGGCGGGGTAGAAACTTTTCGACGTGTTTCCTTACACCTGTTGTCCTGTTCACCTAGCAGCAAACAGGTACCTGAGTGTTAGTCGACTGGTGTGGGTCGCATCCTGGGGAACAAGATTGAGGACCACAATGAAAATAAGTTAGACAGTCCTGGATGACGCACAGCACCACTGATACTACTGATAACTGATACTACTGATAACTGATACTACTGATAACTGATACTACTGATAACTGATACTACTGATAACTGATACTACTGATAACTGATACTACTGATAACTGATACTACTGATAACTGATACTACTGATAACTGATACTACTGATAACTGATACTACTGATAACTGATACTACTGATAACTGATACTACTGATAACTGATACTACTGATAACTGATACTACTGATAACTGATAACTGATACTACTGATAACTGATACTACTGATAACTGATAATACTGATAACTGATACTACTGATAACTGATACTATTGATAACTGATACTACTGATAACTGATACTACTGATAACTGACACTACTGATAACTGATACTACTGATAACTGATACTACTGATAACTGATACTACTGATAACTGATACTACTGATAACTGATACTACTGATAACTGATAATACTGATAACTGATACTACTGATAACTGATACTATGATAACTGATACTACTGATAACTGATACTACTGATAACTGACACTACTGAATAACTGATACTACTGATAACTGATACTACTGATAACTGACACTACTGATAACTGATACTACTGATAACTGATACTACTGATAACTGATACTACTGATAACTGATACTACTGATAACTGATACTACTGATAAACTGATACTACTGATAACTGATACTACTGATAACTGATACTACTGATAACTGATACTACTGATAACTGATACTACTGATAACTGATAACTGATACTACTGATAACTGATACTACTGATAACTGATACTACTGATAACTGATAACTGTACTACTGATAACTGATACTACTGATAACTGATAATACTGATAACTGATACTACTGATAACTGATACTATTGTATAACTGATACTACTGATAACTGATACTACTGATAACTGACACTACTGATAACTGATACTACTGATAACTGATACTACTGATAACTGATACTACTGATAACTGATACTACTGATAACTGATACTACTGATAACTGATAATACTGATAACTGATACTACTGATAACTGATACTATTGATAACTGATACTACTGATAACTGATACTACTGATAACTGACACTACTGATAACTGATACTACTGATAACTGATACTACTGATAACTGATACTACTGATAACTGATACTACTGATAACTGATACTACTGATAACTGATACTACTGATAACTGATACTACTGATAACTGACACTACTGATAACTGATACTACTGATAACTGATACTACTGATAACTGATACTACTGATAACTGATACTACTGATAACTGATACTACTGATAACTGATAACTACTGATAACTGATACTACTGATAACTGATACTACTGATAACTGATAATACTGATAACTGATACTACTGATAACTGACACTACTGATAACTGATACTACTGATAACTGATAACTCATAATACTGATAACTGATAATACTGATAACTGATACTACTGATAACTGATACTACTGATAACTGATACTACTGATAACTGATACTACTCATAACTGACACTACTGATAACTGATACTACTGATAACTGATAATACTGATAACTGATACTACTGATAACTGATACTACTGATAACTGATACTACTGATAACTGATACTACTGATAACTGATACTACTGATAACTGATACTACTGATAACTGATAACTACTGATAACTGATACTACTGAATAACTGATAACTACTGATAACTGATAACTGACTGATATACTTAGATACTAACTGATAACTGATAATACTGATAACTGATACTACTGATAACTGATACTACTGATAACTGATATACTGATAACTGATACTACTGATAACTGATATACTGATAACTGATAACTGATACTATACTGATAACTGATTACTACTGATAACTGATACTACTGATAACTGATATACTAACTGAATATGAACTGATACTACTGATAACTGACACTACTGATAACTGATACTACTGATAACTGATACTACTGATAACTGATACTACTGATAACTGATACTACTGATAACTGATACTACTGATAACTGAAATGATATGATTACTATACTGATAACTGATACTACTGATAACTGATACTACTGATAACTGATACTACTGAATAAACTGATACTACTGATAACTGATACTACTGAAAACTGATACTACTGATAACTGATAACTGATATACTAGATAACTGATAACTGATAACTGATACTACTGATAACTGATACTACTGATAATAACTGATAACTGATAACTATACTGATAACTGATAACTGAACTACTGATAACTGATATACTGAATGATAAACTGATACTACTGATAACTGATACTATGATAACTGATACTACTGATAACTGATACTACTGATAACTGACACTACTGATAACTGATACTACTGATAACTGATACTACTGATAACTGATACTACTGATAACTGATACATACTGATAACTGATACTACTGATAACTGATATACTGATAACTGATACTACTGATAACTGATACTACTGATAACTGAAATTACTACTGATAACTGATACTAACTGATAACTGATACTACTGATAACTGATACTACTGATAACTGATACTACTGATAACTGATACTACTGATAACTGATACTACTGATAACTGATACTACTGATAACTGATACTACTGATAACTGATACTACTGATAACTGATACTACTGATAACTGACACTACTGATAACTGATACTACTGATAACTGATAACTACTGATAACTGATACTACTGATAACTGATACTACTGATAACTGATACTACTGATAACTGATACTACTGATAACTGATACTACTGATAACTGATTACTACTGATAACTGATAACTACTGATAACTGATACTACTGATAACTGATACTACTGATAACTGACACTACTGATAACTGATAACTGATACTACTGATAACTGATACTACTGATAACTGATACTACTGATAACTGATACTACTGATAACTGATACTACTGATAAACTGATACTACTATAACTGACACTACTGATAACTGATACTACTGATAACTGATACTACTGATGTAACTGATACTACTGATAACTGATACTACTGATAACTGATACTACTGATAACTGATATACTGATAACTGATACTACTGATAACTGATACTACTGATAACTGATACTACTGATAACTGATACTACTGATAACTGATACTACTGATAACTGAACTACTGATAACTGATAATACTGATAACTGATACTACTGATAACTGATACTACTGATAACTGATAATACTGATAACTGATACTACTGATAACTGATACTACTGATAATGATAATACTGATAACTGATAATACTGATAACTGATACTACTGATAACTGATACTACTGATAACTGATACTACTGATACTGACACTACTGATAACTGATACTACTGATAACTGATAATACTGATAACTGATACTACTGATAACTGATACTGATAATACTGATAACTGATAATACTGATAACTGATACTACTGATAACTGTACTACTTGATAACTGATACTACTGATAACTGATACTACTGATAACTGCACTACTGATAACTGATACTACTGATAACTGATACTACTGATAACTGATAACTGATAATACTGATAACTGATAATACTGATAACTGATACTACTGATAACTGATACTACTGATAACTGACACTACTGATAACTGATACTACTGATAACTGATACTACTGATAACTGATACTACTGATAACTGATAATACTGATAACTGATACTACTGATAACTGATACTACTGATAACTGATACTACTGATAACTGACACTACTGATAACTGATACTACTGATAACTGATACTACTGATAACTGACACTACTGATAACTGACACTACTGATAACTGACACTACTGATAACTGACATACTGATACTGATACTACTGATAACTGATACTACTGATAACTGACACTACTGATAACTGATACTACTGATAACTGATACTACTGATAACTGATACTACTGATAACTGATACTACTGATAACTGACACTACTGATAACTGACACTACTGATAACTGACACTACTGATAACTGACACTACTGATAACTGACACTACTGATAACTGACACTACTGATAACTGATACTACTGATAACTGATACTACTGATAACTGATACTACTGATAACTGATATTACTGATAACAGTGGGAGAGGCGAAGGACATTAACATTTAGGGGATCAGTCCCTCAGCCTTGTAAGATGACTTGTTTCAACAAGTGCGTGACTGATCCCATTGTTGTGTACGCACCTACTTGTGTCTGCAGGGGGTTGAGTTCTGGCACCCCACCTCTAAAGGTATCATCATCGACGTTCGTGTATGTGTCATGTATACTGTTACCTCCTGTTGTGCATGCCGTTGCCCCCTGTTGTGCATACAGTTGTCTCATAACAGCATAAAATATGAGCACTGCTGGAGGCCTACTGGTCCTGTTCTCTGCGGCTGTGCATGCCAGCGGTCATGCTGACTTGGCTTGCCACGGCCGTATTAATAACAGGAAGCGAGAGGTGTGGGGGATGGAGGGTAGTCTGGGGGTACTGCAAGGGGGGAACAGGAGGGGGGTTATTGATGATAAGCAAGGTCAAAGGTCACCCCTCAGTGACTCAGGGTCACCCACCGCTGTGACTTAAAGGTGTGAGCCCAGTCTTCGTCTGACTGACTGTCTGGAACTGCCGGTCAGTCCGGACCCACAATTCATGCATACGGACCCACAATTCATGCATACGGACCCACAATTCATGCGTATGGACTCACAATTCATGCATACGGACCCACAATTCATGCATACGGACCCAAAATTCATGCATACGGACCCACAATTCATGCGTATGGACCCACAATTCATGCATACGGACCCACAATTCATGCATACGGACCCACAATTCATGCATACGGACCCACATTTCATGCGTATGGACCCACAATTCATGCATACGGACCCATAATTCATGCATACGGACCCACAATTCATGCATACGAACCCACAATTCATGCGTATGGACCCACAATTCATGCATACGGAACCACAATTCATGCATAAGGAACCACAATTCATGCATACAGAACCACAATTCATGCATACGGACCCACAATTCATGCATACGGAACCACAATTCATGCATACGGACCCACAATTCATGCATACGGACCCACAATTCATGCATACGGACCCACAATTCATGCATATGGACCCACAATTCATGCATACGGACCCACAATTCATGCATAGGGAACCACAATTCATGCATACGGACCCACAATTCATGCATACGGAACCACAATTCATGCATACGGACCCACAATTCATGCATACGGACCCACAATTCATGCATACGGACCCACAATTCATGCATACGGAACCACAATTCATGCATACGGACCCACAATTCATGCATATGGACCCACAATTCATGCATATGGACCCACAATTCATGCATATGGACCCACAATTCATGCATACAGACCCACAATTCATGCATACGGAACCACAATTCATGCATACGGACCCACAATTCATGCATATGGACCCACAATTCATGCATACGGAACCACAATTCATGCATACGGAACCACAATTCATGCATACGGAACCACAATTCATGCATACGGAACCACAATTCATGCATATGGACCCACAATTCATGCATACAGACCCACAATTCATGCATACGGAACCACAATTCATGCATACGGACCCACAATTCATGCATATGGACCCACAATTCATGCATACGGAACCACAATTCATGCATACGGACCCACAATTCATGCATATGGACCCACAATTCATGCATACGGAACCACAATTCATGCATACGGAACCACAATTCATGCATACGGACCCACAATTCATGCATATGGACCCACAATTCATGCATAAGGAACCACAATTCATGCATAAGGAACCACAATTCATGCATACGGAACCACAATTCATGCATATGGACCCACAATTCATGCATATGGACCCACAATTCATGCATAAGGAACCACAATTCATGCATAAGGAACCACAATTCATGCATACGGACCCACAATTCATGCATAAGGAACCACAATTCATGCATAAGGAACCACAATTCATGCATACGGAACCACAATTCATGCATACGGAACCACAATTCATGCATACGGAACCACAATTCATGCATACGGACCCACAATTCATGCATATGGACCCACAATTCATGCATACGGAACCACAATTCATGCATACGGAACCACAATTCATGCATACGGAACCACAATTCATGCATACGGAACCACAATTCATGCATACGGACCCACAATTCATGCATATGGACCCACAATTCATGCATACGGAACCACAATTCATGCATACGGACCCACAATTCATGCATACGGACCCACAATTCATGCATAAGGAACCACAATTCATGCATACGGAACCACAATTCATGCATACGGACCCACAATTCATGCATACGGACCCACAATTCATGCATATGGACCCACAATTCATGCATACAGACCCACAATTCATGCATACGGAACCACAATTCATGCATACGGACCCACAATTCATGCATATGGACCCACAATTCATGCATACGGAACCACAATTCATGCATACGGAACCACAATTCATGCATACGGAACCACAATTCATGCATACGGAACCACAATTCATGCATACGGAACCACAATTCATGCATACGGAACCACAATTCATGCATACAGAACCACAATTCATGCATACGGAACCACAATTCATGCATACGGAACCACAATTCATGCATACGGAACCACAATTCATGCATACAGAACCACAATTCATGCATACGGAACCACAATTCATGCATACGGAACCACAATTCATGCATACGGAACCACAATTCATGCATACGGAACCACAATTCATGCATACGGAACCACAATTCATGCATACGGAACCACAATTCATGCATACGGACCCACAATTCATGCATACAGACCCACAATTCATGCATAAGGAACCACAATTCATGCATACAGAACCACAATTCATGCATAAGGAACCACAATTCATGCATACGGAACCACAATTCATGCATACAGAACCACAATTCATGCATAAGGAACCACAATTCATGCATACGGAACCACAATTCATGCATACGGAACCACAATTCATGCATACGGAACCACAATTCATGCATACGGAACCACAATTCATGCATACGGAACCACAATTCATGCATAAGGAACCACAATTCATGCATACGGAACCACAATTCATGCATACGGAACCACAATTCATGCATACGGAACCACAATTCATGCATACGGACCCACAATTCATGCATACGGACCCACAATTCATGCATATGGACCCACAATTCATGCATACAGACCCACAATTCATGCATACAGACCCACAATTCATGCATAAGGAACCACAATTCATGCATACAGAACCACAATTCATGCATAAGGAACCACAATTCATGCATAAGGAACCACAATTCATGCATACGGAACCACAATTCATGCATACGGAACCACAATTCATGCATACGGAACCACAATTCATGCATACGGACCCACAATTCATGCATACGGACCCACAATTCATGCATATGGACCCACAATTCATGCATACAGACCCACAATTCATGCATACAGACCCACAATTCATGCATATGGACCCACAATTCATGCATACAGACCCACAATTCATGCATACGGAACCACAATTCATGCATACGGAACCACAATTCATGCATACAGACCCACAATTCATGCATATGGACCCACAATTCATGCATACAGACCCACAATTCATGCATATGGACCCACAATTCATGCATACAGACCCACAATTCATGCATACGGAACCACAATTCATGCATACGGAACCACAATTCGTGCAATTCATCACAATTCAATCTTGGAAGGAATGGTCCCAAATCTGCACACAGAAATCACTCCCTACGAAAGTAAAAGACTGGGCAGGCGATGCAAAATGCCGCCAATAAAAAGTAGGGGCGCCATTGGTACACTAAGAGAAAACACCATAAGTGTCCGGGGCCCAAGACTGTTCAACAGCCTCCCATCAAGCATTAGGGGAATTGCCAATAAACCCCTGGCTGCCTTCAAGAGAGAGCTGGACAGATACCTAAAGTCAGTGTCGGATCAGCCGGGCTGTGGCTCGTACGTCGGACTGCGTGCGGCCAGCAGTAACAGCCTAGTTGATCAGGCCCTGATCCATCGGGAGGCCTGGTCATGGACCGGGCCGCGGGGGCGTTGATCCCCGGAATAACCTCCAGGTAACGTCCAGGTATGCATACGGAACCACAATTCATGCATACGGACCCACAATTCATGCATACGGAACCACAATTCATGCATACGGAACCACAATTCATGCATACGGACCAACAATTCATGCATACGGAACCACAATTCATGCATACGGAACCACAATTCATGCATACGGAACCACAATTCATGTGTATGGACCAATAATTGAGCTTCACATTGTTCCAGGGCTATGGAGCTGTACTCTTCTGCAGGCTGAGGGACTGAACACCTCGGAACTACGTCTTCAAGGCTGATGGACTGATTACAACGTCTTAGCACCTCCACTAATACTGCTGCCTCCTGTGCACTCGACTGAAGAAGCTTGCCATGTAGGCGAAACGTTTCGGACTGTGTCTCATTAACTTTACTGGTCCAGGTAATAAATATAACTAATAATGTCTTGTCTGTCATGTGTCTTATCCGTCAACTGCTTTAGCAATACAGTTGTGGATGAGTGGAACAAACTCCCAGGGAGCGTCCGTGAAGCCGCGATGTCCCAGGCAGCGTCCGTGAAGCCGCGGTGTCCCAGGCAGCGTCCGTGAAGCCGCGGTGTCCCAGGCAGCGTCCATGAAGCCGCAGTGTCCCAGGCAGCGTCCGTGAAGCCGCGGTGTCCCAGGCAGCGTCCATGAAGCCGCGATCTCCCAGGCAGCGTCCGAAGCCGCGGTGTCCCAGGCAGCGTCCGAAGCCGCGGTGTCCGGGAAGATGCTCATCGAAAATAAGTCACAATTTTGTCTAGGAAAAAAAATGCGTTTTATTTAGGTTTTGTTAGGTTAGGTTAGGTTAGGTTACGTTTGGTTAGGTTAGGTTAGGTTAGGTTAGGTTTGGTTAGGTTAGGTTAGGTTAGGTTAGGTTAGGTTAGGTTAGGTTAGGTTACGTTTGGTTAGGTTAGGTTAGGTTAGGTTAGGTTAGGCTTGGTTAGGTTAGGTTAGGTTAGGTTAGGTTAGGTTAGGTTGGTTAGGTTAGGTGTTAGGTTGGTTAGGTTAGGTTAGGTTAGTTAGGTTAGGTTAGGTTAGGTTAGGTTTGGTTAGGTAGGTTAGGTTAGGTTAGTTGGTTAGGTTAGGTTAGGTTAGGTTAGGTAGTTACGTTGTTGGTTAGGTTAGGTTAGGTTTAGGTTAGGTTAGGTTTGGTTTGGTTAGGTTAGGTTAGGTTAGGTTAGGTTAGGTTACGTTTGGTTAGGTTAGGTTAGGTTAGGTTAGGTTAGGTTAGGTTACGTTTGGTTAGGTTAGGTTAGGTTAGGTTAGGTTAGGTTAGGTTACGTTTGGTTAGGTTAGGTTAGGTTAGGTTAGGTTAGGTTAGGTTACGTTTGGTTAGGTTAGGTTAGGTTAGGTTAGGTTACGTTTGGTTAGGTTAGGTTAGGTTAGGTTAGGTTACGTTTGGTTAGGTTAGGTTTGGTTAGGTTAGGTTAGGTTAGGTTAGGTTAGGTTAGGTTAGGTTTGGTTAGGTTAGGTTAGGTTAGGTTAGGTTAGGTTACGTTTGGTTAGGTTAGGTTAGGTTAGGTTAGGTTAGGTTAGGTTACATTTGGTTAGGTTAGGTTAGGTTAGGTTAGGTTAGGTTAGGTTACGTTTGGTTAGGTTAGGTTAGGTTAGGTTAGGTTAGGTTAGGTTACGTTTGGTTAGGTTAGGTTAGGTTAGGTTAGGTTACGTTTGGTTAGGTTAGGTTAGGTTAGGTTAGGTTAGGTTTGGTTAGGTTAGGTTTGGTTAGGTTAGGTTAGGTTAGGTTAGGTTAGGTTAGGTTAGGTTAGGTTAGGTTAGGTTAGGTTAGGTTAGGTTTGGTTAGGTGAGGTTAGGTTAGGTTAGGTTTGGTTAGGTTTGGTTGGGTTAGGTTAGATTATTTTAAGATAAGGTTTGTTAGGTTGGGTTAGGTTAGGTTTGGTTAGGTTAGGTTAGGTTAGGTTAGGTTAGGTTAGGTTTGGTTAGGTTAGGTTAGGTTAGGTTAGGTTAGGTTAGGTTTGGTTGGGTTAGGTTAGATTATTTTAAGATAAGTTTTGTTAGGTTAGGTTAGGTTAAGTTAGGATAGGTTAGGTTAGGTTATATAAAGAGGTTGTTTGGTAGGTGCTGCAAGCGGGTGTGAATGATATACTTCTTCGGAGGCTTCTTAGTTTATTGTTAAGTAGTGGTGGGTTACACAGGCTTGTGTGTTTGTGCCCATGGCCCGGGCAGGGCCATGCCCACGAGAGAGAGCTGGGAGGCCTTGTGTCTTGATGCCAGGCCGCTGTGTGAGTGAGAGCGAGGCAAGTCTGGGCATACTGAAGTGGCAAGGCCTATAGGTGGCAGCACTTGAGTGGCGCGAAATATGAACTAAGCTGGCAGACAGCATGGGCTGTCTGTGCAGACAGTACAGGCTGTCTACATACGCTCGGCCACCTACCGCGCGTCGTCCCGACGCGACAATACTGGTAGTAAAAGAAACTCGGTCTCTCTCTCGTTGGAACAGGGCACAGAACACAAAATAAAAACATATATATACATATGGACATGGAAAAAAAAAAAACTTCCTACAGGGAGGGAAGAAAAAAACATGTGGGGTGTGCTAAACATCGTGGTCATAGGCAGTGAGCGTCGATGGGCATCACTGCACGCCTTCCTGCGTCTGGACAGATACTGCAACACGGGAGACATCGCTGCGGCTGAGCTGTGACGTAACAGGGTACGGTCTCCTCTGGAACGGTGAAGCAGACATAGTAGGAGTCGCTGCAGGTTTTCACTCAACCTAGGGCACGACATGCTGGTGCCCTCGAGTGAGGCGTCGACAAAACTCGGCAACTGGGCAGGACTTCTGACAAGCGACTCAGGAGGACACTTCTCGACTGGTACTGTCGCTGGGCTGTCACTGCCGGCGAGCGTGGAGCGAGTTGTGGAGCGAGTCGTGGCAGAGATGACTGGGCGAAACATCTGGGAGTCGTAACATCATACACCAGACTGCAGTGAGAGAGCTAGCAGTCAAAGTGACATCTTCTTTGTGCAGGCTGCTCACTGAAGCTTGTGACACGAGGCTGACACAGCGCCTGCCGACAGGCCTGGCTGCGGCTTGACGAGTATCATCTCTCGACAGTTGGAGTTATAGCAGAGGTTAGTCTAAGCGTCCCCAGACTTGTTTCTCTACATATAACTGCACTCTGAAGGTCTGGAGGTGAAGTGAAACAAATCTCGATGGGAATCGTAGCAGGTACGATTCTGCAGAACAACACGAGCGACGAGCATAAAAGCTTTCTGTACAAGAGGGCTCATACGCTCAGGGCTGAGTAATCAGCTGTCAAACACACTGGTCACGGGTGACTTAGTGGTACAACTCAAGGGTCTGGCTGGGCCAGACCTCACTGGACACACGAAACTTGAAAAACACACATAAGAACATAAGAACATAAGAACGAAGGAACACTGCAGAAGGCCTACTGGCCCATGCGAGGCAGGTCCAAGTCTCCTACCGGCTTAAGCCAATGCACCCAACCTAGTCAGGTCAGGTCACATTGACTTAAGGGAGGAACACGGCAACCGACCTGGTAGCACAAGCTATCAGGTCTAACTCACACCCACCCACATCCACTCATGTATTTATCCAACCTATTTTTAAAGCTACACAACGTTCTGGCCTCTATAACGGTACTTGGGAGTTTGTTCCACTCATCCACAACTCTATTACCAAACCAGTACTTTCCTATATCCTTCCTGAATCTGAATTTTTCCAACTTAAAACCATTGCTGCGAGTCCTGTCTAGGCTAGATATTTTCAGCACACTATTTACATCCCTTTATTTATTCCTGTCTTCCATTTATACACCTCAATCATATCCCCCTAATTCTACGTCTTTCTAGAGAGTGCAGATTCAGGGCCTTAGTCTATCCTCATAGGGAAGGTTTCTGATACATGGGATCAACTTTGTCATCCTCCTTTGTACATTTTCCAGAGAATTTATATCCATTCTGTAATAAGGTGACCAAAACTGTGCAGCATAATCTAAATGAGGCCTAACCCAAGGATGTATAGAGTTGAAGAACAACCTGAGGACTCCTATTATTTATGCTTCTTGATATGAAGCCAAGGATTCTATTAGCTTTATTGCGAACACTTATGCACTGTTGTCTTGGTTTCAGATTACTGCTAACCAGAACTCCTAAATCTTTTTCGCAATCCGTAATATTAAGATCTACATTATTTAGTTTATATGTGGCATGATTATTGTCCTGTCAACATTTAGAACTTTGCATTTGTCTATATTAAACTGCATCTGCACTTCTCCGACCACTGCATCAGTCTATTCAAATCTTCCTGGAGTGCTCGAATGTCCTCGTCAGAATGAATTCGACGGCCTATTTTGGTGTCATCGGCAAACTTGCCGATGTCGCTCTTTATGCCCTCATCTATGTCGTTTATGTAGATTGTGAACAGCAGGGGGCCCAACACTGACCCCTGTGGAACACCGCTCGTGACACTTCCCCACTCTGATTTCTCCCCATTTATGCAAACTCTCTGCTGCCTATTTGTCAACCATGCCTCTATCCAGGAAAAGATTTCTCCTCCTATTCCATGTGCTTTAATTTTCCTCAATAGTCTCTGATGTGGGACCCTGTCAAAAGCCTTACTGAAGTCCATATACACAATATCATATTCATTACCATGATCTACCTCCTCAAATACCTTAGTGTAAAACCATGCTGAGATTCGTTGATTAATTTATGCTTTTCAAGGTGGCTACGAACTGCCTCGGCAATTATTGATTCCATAAATTTTCCCACTATGGAGGTTAGGCTTATTGGTCTATAGTTCGAAGCTAAGGACCTGTCACCTGTTTTGAAAATAGGTATCACATTTGCCATTTTTCACTTATCTGGCACCTTGCATACAGTTCATCAGGGCCTGGGGATTTGTTAGGTTTTAATTTATCTATTTGCCTAAGGACCATGTCACTTGTGACCCTAATAGTACACAGTTTATTATCGTCCTGTTCTACATAATTTATCATTACTGGAATATCGCTGGTATCCTCCTGTGTAAAAACTGAGAGGAAGTATGTGTTAAAAATTCTACACATTTCCTTATCACTGTCAGTGAGCTGACCCGAGGAACTTTTGAGTGGGCCTATCTTGTCCCTGATCTTACTTCTGTATACCTGAAAGAATCCTTTTGGGTTAGTCTTCGATTCTCTTGCAACTTTAACCTCATAATCTCTTTTTGCTTTTCTAATTCCCTTTTTTATTTCTCTCTTTAACTGAATATATCGATTTCTCAATTGCCCTCTCCTCTTTTGATTTGCCTATATATGCCTCTCTTTTGACCAATCAGATATTTTAATCTATTGTTCATCCATTTAGGATCATTTTTGTTTGATCTGATTTCCCTATTTGGAACATAATTTGACTGAGCAGCTAGAACTATGCCCTGGAAAGCATCATATCGGCAACCATCACCACCTACCTGACCCTTAGTCAGGTCATTCCAGTTCAGCCCACCTAAGTAATTTTTCAGTCCTATGAAATCAGCCAAGCGAAAGTCAGGGACGGAGACTTGATTGCCATTTTTAGGGGAATTCCATGATATATTAAAACTGAGTGATTTGTGATCACTTTCCCCAAGCTCATCATTAACCTCAAGATTATTAATTAGTGTTTCCCTACTGGCAAGAACCAAGTCAAGGAGGTTATTTCCCCTAGTTGGCTCTGTCACAAACTGTTTTAAAAAACAATCGCTGTACACCGCTGTACATACGGTACAACATGGCTTAACTAGCAAATGATGCTTTTCTGTGCACAAAACTGACACTAAGACATATACTAAAATGTGAGAACACTGACTAAGAGGAATTAATTAACACACGACATATATCTTCTCTCAATCTTCTCGACAATACTGAAATAATTACTAGAACACTCGATGTGACATCATGTGATGTCAGGCGTGATGTCGCAAGGTGACGTCAGCAGCAGTGACGTCAACAGACATCTCGAGGTGACGTCAGGCAGACATCGTGAGGTGACGTCAACAGACATCGTGACGTGACGTCAGCAGACATCGTGAGGTGACGTCAGCAGACATCGTGAGGTGACGTCAGGCAGACATCGTGAGGTGACGTCAGGCAGACATCTCGAGGTGACGTCAGGCAGACATCGTGACGTCATGAAGTCGGGCAGCATCGTGGGTGACGTCAGCAGACATCTCGAGGTGACGTCAGGCAGACATCGTGAGGTGACGTCAGCAGACATCGTGACGTCAGCAGACATCGTGAGGTGACGTCAGCAGACATCGTGACGTCATGAAGTCGGGCAGCATCGTGGGTGGCGTCGATGTGATGCGGGCAGCAGACCACAGCATGAGGCCTGGGATATCTGGTAACTCACGTGGCTTTGTAGGTCTACGTGATCGCCCACACCCACGTGACGTCGTAATCCACGTAGCTTCGAGTGGCCTCGGGCACTCGGATACACAGCACTGGCAATGAATTCATACGAAAAACAGCAGAAAACACAGCAGAGGGAGTGGGCAGTGGTGAGTGGTGTATGGTAGGCTGGTGGCGAGGAGCGTGCGTGAGTGTATGGCAGGGCGGGCATGGGCAAGGTGAGGAACAGCCACTTCCTCTCCTCTCCTCCCCCACCCACAAACACGTGGAGAAGCTCACACTGGACGCAGAAATCACCACAAAACTCACCTCTGGCTTGCTGAAACAGCTGTGCTGAGCTGAACAACAACAGCAACATACAAGTGACGCTGAACACGTGACTTGAGAAACAGCGTGGGGTCACTGGGACGCTGTAGCGTGGGGTCACTGTGACGCCACTCACATTTCTCGGAGAATTTCGATAAATTTCGGCTGGATCCTGCTTGTACCTGTGTCTGGATGCTCAAACGTGCAGACACGACATCAGGATAACTCGTTGAGAGACGGATGCTTCTTGTGTAGGGTGATGAAATGAAGGTGACTTCATACCTCTCCTTCCTCTCTCCAGGGTAAACACAACGCTGCGACCACCGCTGGTACCAATATAAAGAGGTTGTTTGGTAGGTGCTGCAAGCGGGTGTGAATGATATACTTCTTCGGAGGCTTCTTAGTTTATTGTTAAGTAGTGGTGGGTTACACAGGCTTGTGTGTTTGTGCCCATGGCCCGGGCAGGGCCATGCCCACGAGAGAGAGCTGGGAGGCCTTGTGTCTTGATGCCAGGCCGCTGTGTGAGTGAGAGCGAGGCAAGTCTGGGCATACTGAAGTGGCAAGGCCTATAGGTGGCAGCACTTGAGTGGCGCGAAATATGAACTAAGCTGGCAGACAGCATGGGCTGTCTGTGCAGACAGTTAGGTTAGGTTAGGTTAGGTTAGGTTACGTTTGGTTAGGTTAGGTTAGGTTAGGTTAGGTTAGGTTAGGTTACGTTTGGTTAGGTTAGGTTAGGTTAGGTTAGGTTACGTTTGGTTAGGTTAGGTTAGGTTAGGTTAGGTTACGTTTGGTTAGGTTAGGTTTGGTTAGGTTAGGTTAGGTTAGGTTAGGTTAGGTTAGGTTAGGTTAGGTTAGGTTAGGTTAGGTTAGGTTAGGTTTGGTTAGGTGAGGTTAGGTTAGGTTAGGTTTGGTTAGGTTTGGTTGGGTTAGGTTAGATTATTTTAAGATAAGGTTTGTTAGGTTGGGTTAGGTTAGGTTTGGTTAGGTTAGGTTAGGTTAGGTTAGGTTAGGTTAGGTTAGGTTAGGTTAGGTTAGGTTAGGTTAGGTTAGGTTAGGTTAGGTTGGGTTAGGTTAGATTATTTTAAGATAAGTTTTGTTAGGTTAGGTTAGGTTAAGTTAGGATAGGTTAGGTTAGGTTAGGTTAGGTTAGGTTTGGTTAGGTTAGGTTAGGTTAGGATAGTTAGGTTAGGTTTCGTTATTTTAAGATAAGTTTGGTTAGGTTTGTAGGTATGGTTAGGTTAGGTTAGGTTAAGTTAGGTTAGGTTAGGTTAAGTTAGGTTAGGTTAGGTTAGGTTAGGTTAGGTTAGGTTAGGTTATGTTAGGTTAGGTTTGGTTAGGTTAGGTTAGGTTAGGTTAGGTTATTTTAAGATAAGTTTGGTTAGGTTAGGTTAGGTTAGCTTAGGTTAACTTAGGTTAGGTTAGGTTAGGTTCGGTTAGGTTAGATTATTTTAAGATAAGGTTTGTTAGGTTGGGTTAGGTTAGGTTTGGTTAGGTTAGGTTAGGTTAGGTTAGGTTAGGTTAGGTTAGGTTAGGGTACGTTTGGTTAGGTTAGGTTAGGTTAGGTTAGGTTAGGTTAGGCTTGATTGGGTTAGGTTAGATTATTTTAAGATAAGTTTTGTTAGGTAAGGTTAGGATTAACGATTAGATACAAGGGTTAGGTTAAGGTTACGTTACGTTAGGTTTAGGTTAGGTTACCGTTAAGGTTTACGTTATTTAATTAAGAATAAGTCTTGGTTTAGCTTAGGTTTAGGTTTTAGGTTAGGTTAGGTTACGTTATTTTAGAGTAAGAAGTTGGTTAGGTTAGGTAGGTTAGTGTACGTTAGGTTACGTTAATTTTAAGATAAGTTGGTTAGGTTAGGTTAGTTAGGTTAGGTTAGGTTAGGATTTTATTTAAAGATAAGTTTTGAGGTTTAGTTAGGGGTAGTAGGATTTAAGGTTCGGTTACTTAGGTTTAGGTTTAGGTTCGGTTAGGTTTTTGGTTCCGTTAGAGTTCGTTAAGTTAGGTAGGTTAGGTTTGGTTAGGTTACGTTAGCGTTAGGTTAAGTCATAGTTAGGTTTAGGTTAAGTTAGGTTAGAGGTTTAGGTTTGTATAGGTTAGGTAGTTTTGGTTAGGTTAGTTAGGTTTGGTTAGTAGTGGTTAGGTTAGGTTTCTAAGTTAGGTTGAGGTTTAGTAGTGTAGGTTAGGTTAGGTTTGGTTTCGTTAGGTATTAGGTTAATTTAGGTTAGCTTAGAGTTTTGTTAGGTTAGGGTTAGGTTAGGTTAAGTTAGGTTCAGGTTAGGTATAAGTTAGGTTTAGGATAGGTCTTTAGGTAGTTAGTTAGTTAGGTAGGTTAAGTTAGAGTTAGGTTAGGGAGATACTAGTTTAGGTTTAGGTTAGTTTCTCTGATTAGGGTTAGGTTAGGTCTTTGGTTATTTTAAGAATAAGTTTGGTTAGTTAGTGGTTAGGTTCGGTTTTCACTTAGGTTAGGTTTGTTAGGAGTTAGTTCTCTCTTCTGGATCTGACTTTTTTAATTTTCAAGTTTCTTCTGGTTTCTCTGGAGGTATGTTAACTCTCTCTCTATGGATTCTATATGTTTACTGGATTACCAGTTTTCTTTAGGATTTAGAGGTTGTATTAATGAGCGTTTAGAGGTTCGGTTACGTTACGTTAGGTTAACAGATAATTCCAAGACGAGTTGCGTAGGTATATATGCTAGTAGGTTTAGGTGTTAGGTTAGGAGGGTAGGTTTAAGTGTGGTTAGGTTCTAGGTTAGTTTCTTACGAGTAAGTTTTGGTTAGGTTGTATACGGTTACGGCTTTAGCGTTAGGTTAGGTTAGGTATTTTAGATTTGGTCTAGAGTTATGTTAGGATTAGGTTATGTTTGGCTAGGTTTTAGGATATAGAAGGTTTAGGTTAGGTTAGGTTTAGGTTAGGGTTAGGGTTTCATGGGATCATAACGGTTAGGTTAGGTTCAGGTTAAGGTAGGTAGGATAGTTCAAATCAGTTTGGTTTACGTTAGGTTAGTTTGTTTAGTTAGGACTAGGTTAGGTCTTAGGTTGTTGGTTAGTTAGTTAAGGTTAGGGTTAGGTTAGGTAGGTTTGGTTAGGTTAGGTTTATCGTTAGGTTAGTTTTGGTTAGGTTAGGGTTACGTAAGGTTAGTTTGGTTAGGTAGGTTAGGTTTGGTTAGGTAGGTTAGGTTAGGTATGGTTAGGGTTAGGGTTAGGTTAGGTTAGGTTAGGTTTTGGTTAGGTTTAGATCATAGGTGCAAATATGGTTGAGAGGGTTAGGGTTAGAGTTTTAGGGTCTTTTAGATTAAAAAGGTTAGGTACGGGTTAGGGCGGTAGGTTAGGTTTGGTTATGTTAGGTTAGGTTAGGTTAGGGGGGGGGTTAGGTTTGGGTTAGGTTAGGTTAGGTTAGGTTATACAGGGTAGGTTGGTTGGGTAGGTTTGGTTAGGTTAGATATAGGTTAGGTTTAGGTTTGGGGTTAGGTGTTGTTTGGGGTTAGGTTAGAGTAGGTGGGTTGTGGTGGTTTGTTTTTGGGTTAGGTTAGGTGTGTATTAGGGTGTAGGTTCTTGGGTGAGATTTAGGATTAGGTTAGGTTAGGTGTAGGGGTAGGTGTAGGTTAGGTGAGGTTTCGTTAGGTTAGGTTAGGTGAGGAAGTTAGGTAGTTAGGTTAGGGTTTGTTGAGGTTAGGTTAGGTGAAGGGTGTTGGTTAGGTTAAGTTAGGGTTGAAGTTAAGATTAGGTGTCATGGTTACAGGCCAGGTTAGGTTGGTTAGGTTTGGTTTGAGTAGGTTGCTTCTGAGTTAAGGTTTAGGTTAAGTTAGGTTAGGTTAGGTTAGGTTAGTTAGGTTAGGTTAGGTTAGGTAAGTTTGTTTAGGTTAGTTAAAGTTAGGTTAGGTTAGGTTAGGTTTTGGTTAGGTAGGTTAGTTTGGTTAGTTAGGTTACGTGTGGTTAGGTTAGGTTAGGTAGGTTAGGTTAGGTTCTGTCTTAGCGATAGGTTAGGTGAGCTAGGTTAGGTTAGGTTTAGGTTTAGTGTTAGGTTAGTTAGGTTTAGGTGTTAGGTTTGGTTTTGGTTAAGTTTACTTAACAGATTAGAGTTAGGTGTAGGTCTTAGGTTCAGGTTAGGTTGCGTTAGGTTACTATTGATTAGTCTTTGCGATTCACAGTTAGGTTACGGTCTCAGAGTCTGATTCGGCGGTGATAGGTTAGGGTTTTAGTTAGGTTAGGTAGGTTAGGTTAGGTGTAGGTTAAGTTTTGTTTAGGTTAGGTTAAGTTTAGGTTAGGTTAGGTTAGGTTTGGTTAGTTAGGGGTTTATGGTTTGGTAGGTTTCTTGTTCACAGTGGTTTAAGGTCTTATCGTAGGTTAGGTTGGTTAGGTTAGGTTAGGTTAGGTATTTTAAGATTAAGTATGGTTAGGTTAGGTTTTAGGTTAGGTTATTTTAAGATAAGTTTGGTTAGGTTAGGTTAGGTTAGGGTAGGTTTGGTTTGGTTAGGTTAATTAGGTTTATGTTTAAGTTAGGTTAGTTTAGATCCTGGCGTTTAGGTTAGTTAATTTAGGTAGGTTTATTTAAAGATAAGTTTGGGTTAGGTTTTTGTCAGTTAGGTTAATTTTAAGAAAGTCTCTGTTCAGTATTTTCTTGACTTAGGTCTCACTGGGTTGTAGAGGGTAGGTTAGGTTAGGTTAGGTTAAGTTAGGTTTGGGTCTAGGTTGCGAGGTTTAAACGGATCCATATTCTGTAGGTTAATTTGAAGAAAATTTGGTTACAGTTAGGTTGAGGCTAGTTAGGCTTACTTTTAAAGAATACAGTTTCGGTTCAGTTAGTTAGTAGGTTAGGTTAGGTTGGGTTATGTTACCATATTTTAAGATAAGTTTTGATTAGGTAGCGAGTTTAGTTAGGTATTGTGGACATGCTAGGTTAGGTTAGGTAGGTTAGGTTTAACGTTATTTTCAGCAAGATAATGTGATTTGCGGTTAGGTTAGGTTAGGTGGTTAAGTTATGAGAGTTAGGTAGGTTAGGTTCCAGCTTTAAGGTTAGGTTTGAGTATCGAGTTAGGTTAAGGTTAAGGTTAGGTATAGGTTCTAGATTTGTTCTGGTTTAGTTTAGGTTAGGTTAGGTTAGGTCTAGGTTAGGTTAGGTTTGGTTAGGTTAGTTAGTTAGAATTATTTAAAAAGATAATTTGTTATGCGTAGGTTACCTTAGGTAAGGTTAGGCTTCTTGAGCGTTGATAGGTTAGGTTACGTGAGGTTAGGTTAGGGATAATTTATGCACGTTTGGTTAGGTTAGCTTAGGTATAGGTTAGTTGAGGTTACGGGTTTAGGTCTTAAGCTTTAGGTTAGGTTAGGTTATTTAAGATGAGTTCTTGGAGCTTAGGGTTAGTTTAACGTAGGTTTAGTTAGTTAGGTTAGGTTTAGGTTGGCGATAGTGCTTACAGGAGTCTAGGAGGTTGACGGTTAGGTTTTGGCTGCACAAGGTTAGGTAAAGGTTTGCGTTCAAGGTTCAAGAACACTAGGCGTTAGGTTAGGCGGTTTGGTTAGGTTAGGTTAGGTTTGGTTCGGCGTTATAGGTTAATTTAAAGAAAATAGTATATTGGTTAAGGTTAGCTCTATGAGTTTTCAGTATGACTTAGGTTAGGCTCTAGGCTAGGTCTAGGTTATTTTAAGACTAAGTAGTGCGGCTTCTAGGTCTTAGGTTAGGTTCTTTTAGATATAATTTGATTAGGTTAGGTTAGTTAGGTTAGGTTAGGTTGGTTAGGTTAGATTATTTTAGGATAAGTTTTGTTAGGTTAGGTTTTAGGTTAGGTTTGTTAGGTTAGGTATAGTTAGGTTTACGGTTTGGTTAGGTTAGGTTCACCAGGGATAAGAGGTTAGGTTAGGTAGGTTATTTAAGATTAAGTTGGTTAGAGGTTAGGTTAGGTTAGTTTATTATTTTGTTTTTTAAGATAAGTTTGGTTAGGTAGGTTAGGTTAGTTAGGTTAGGTTTGGTTAGGTTATAATTAGTTACTGTTAAGACTAGGTTGGTTCGGATTGGTTTTAGGTCTTAAGGTTAATTTTAGGTTAGGTTATTCTAAGATAAGAGATTGTATGGTTAAGGTCTTTGCGTCAGGTGTTACGAGTTTATGCTTCCAAAAAGATAAGTTTGGTTAGATTTTGGTTAGGGTTTAAGGGGCTGTAGTTAGGTAAGGGTTAGGTTAGGTACAAAGTTAGTTAGCGTTCGGGTTGAGGTGTCGGTTATATTAGGTTATTATTAAGATAAGTTTGTTAAGTCATAGGTACACTTAGGATTATTTTAAAAAAGATAAAGTTTGGTTACGGTTAGGTTTAGGTATAGGTTTAGGTTAGGGTTGTAGGGTTTAGGTTTAGATTTACATTTTAAGATCATAAGTTTTGTTTAGGGTAATTTGGGTTAGGTTAGGTTTGGTTAGCTAGGTTAAGGTTAAGGTTACGTTATTTTAAGTATAGTTTTGGTTAGGTTAGGTTAGGTTTAATTTAGGTAAGGAGTTAGTTTTTGAGGTTAGTTAGGGTTCTAGGTTAGGTTGTGTTCTAGGGTTAGTTAGGTTTAAGTTAGTTAGGTTATTGGTTAGGTTAGTTAGGTTAGTTAGGTTAGTTAGGTTAAGGTTAGGGTTGGCTTAGGTTACATTAGGCGTTAGATTATTTTAAGATAAGTTATTGGTTAGGGTACGGGTTACCTTAGGTTAAGGTTAGCTAACAGTAGACGGATTAGCGGTTTAACGCTTACGGTAGGTTAGGATAATTTACGTCTCATTGGTTAGGTTAGCTTTAGGACAAAGCGTATAGGTATAGGATAGGTTAGGTTAAAGTTAAGGATTAGGTTCAAGGCAAGTTATTTTACAAGCAACAGAGAAGTTTTCACAAGGAGGTTCTAGGATTAGGGGTTTACGTTAGGAATTTAAGGTTAAGTGTTTGAGTATAGGTTTAGGTTCTGTTTAGGACTTCAGGTTAGGTTTAGGTTAGGTTACGGTTAGGTTAGTTTAGGTTAGGTTAGGTGGGTAGGTTAGCATAACTCTTATAAACGATAAGTTTTCCGTTTAGGGTTAGGTACTTAGTCAAGCTTAGGATAGGTTACTTACAGGCTTAGGTTAGGTTAGGTTAGTTGGTTACAGGTTAGGTTCAAGGTTAAGTTAGGTTACTTTGGTCTTTACATATTAATTTTTAGAATAATCTGACTTCTTCTTAAGGTTAGGTTAGCGTTTAGGTACATAGGTTTGTTACTTAGGTTAGGATTAGGATTAGAGTTAGGTAGGTTTGTTCTAGTTAGGCGTTAGTTAGAGTTCGGTTCGGATTCGGTTCTAGTTTAGTTAGGTTAGGTTAGGGTTAGGTTCACAGGTTGGATCTTGTTAGATTCATTTAGTAAGATAAGTCTTTGTGAGCAGGCTTCACTTCTAGGGACTTATACAGATCTAGGAATAGGTTTACGGTTAGGTTCAGGTCACGTTACGGTTATGGAGCATTAGGTAGGTTAGGACTACGGTTGGGGCGGGAGGTTAGGTTAGGTTACATTATTTAAGGATAAGCTTTGGTTAGGCTTAGGTCTAGGTTAGTCTAGGCTTACGGTTATACAGTTTAGCGTTAGAGCGTTCTCAGGCGTTACGTTAGGTTTAGGTTTGCGCTTAGGTTAGGTCACAGGTTTAGGTCTCAGGTTAGTTTCGGTTAGGTGTATAGGTTTCAGGTTAGGCATTCCAGGTTAGCTTTTACGTTTCTAGGTTAGGTTCTAGGTTCAGGTGAGCGGAGTTTGCGCGGTGTTTAGGTTAAGTGTTAAACACGCTTCTTTGCGTGACACTGTATCTTTAAAGATAAGTTTTGGTTAGGTAGTTAACTTAGTAAGGTTTGGTTACTTAGGTTAGGTACGCGTTGAGTTTCGTGGTTCTAGGAAAATTTATCGTTTTGAGTTAGGTTAGACTTAGGTTAGGTTAAAGGTTAGAGTTAGGTTAGGTTTAGGTTTAAGTTAGGTTTGGTTAGGTTATTTTAAGAATGAGTTGGATTAGGTTAAGATTACCACTTAGGTTAGGTTAAGCGATTGGTTAGCGTTTGGTAGGTTAGGATTAGGTTTAGGTTAAGGTTTTAGGTTTGGCTAGGTTAGGTTAGTTTGTTAGGTTAGATTAGGTTACGGGGGTTCAGTGTATGTTATAGTCTTGAGTGTGTGGGTTTCGCGGTTAGGATAGGTTATTTTAAACCAAGAAAAGTTTCGATTAGGATTAGGTTAGGTACAAGGTTAAGTGTTAGGGTGGATTTTAGGTTAGGTTTTTAAAGATAATTTGGTTAGGTTAGGTTACGTATATTTATAAGATAAAATTTGATTAGGTTAGGTATAGGGTATAGGTTACAGGATCATGGATTAGGTTTAGATTATTTATGCGAGATAAGTTTTGTTAGGTATGTGCAGTGTGTTCTAGCGTTATCGGTATTCAGTGAGGCGTCCTCGTACTAGGTTAGGTTTATGCAGTTAGTGGACTTAGGTGGTAGCAGGTTAGGTTAGGTTATAGGTTCTAGCAAGGTTTAGGTTTCAGGCTGGGTTATCTTTCGAGCGCGTGGTTAGGAATATGATTCAGCGCATAGCGAGATAATTACAGATTAAGTCTAAGCGCCTAGGTTAGCAGGTCTATAGGGTTATGTCTTTCTATGTTTAGGTAGTTACAGTAGATCGTTCTACGTTAGGTTAAGGACTAGGATTAGGTAAGGTGTTAGGTTTAGGCGTCTAACGGTCGTAGCTTAGGGTTCGGTATCAAGTCTAAGAGGCTTATATGGTTCCAGATAAAGGTCATGAGATCTATATCAAGATGCCCACTGCGGTGTACATAGGTTGTTACACTTTATCATGATTTCGTAAGAGGTTAAGGACTTACTGGGTCTCTTAGCGACTACGTTATCGCTCGCTTATGTAGATCGCATACGAGTTCACGTTTAGAGTATCCTAGTGTGATAAGAGGACAGGTTAGTTAGTTAGGTTTAGGTTCGGCGAGCTGAGGTTACGTTTGGTTAGGTTAGCTTAGACGTCTACGTTAGGCACTAAGGGTCCTAGGTTTAAGCGGTTAGGTTATTTTTAGAACTAACGTGTACTCTCTTCTGACATTAGGTTAGGATTAGGTCTTGGTTAGGTATAGGTTTAGGTTCTTAGAGACTTAGGTTAAGGTGTTAGTTACAATGTCTCGGTTAGAGATGTTTACGCTATCTCAGGTTAGTTATAGTGCCGCTCAGGTTTTTGGTTAATCTCAAATACTCTTTGGTTAGAGGTTACTTAGGTTAGGTTGTGTTAAGTTAGGTTAGCTTAGGTTAGGTTAGGTTAAGGCGGCACTAAAGGTTGGTAGGTCTCACGTAAGTTAACTGGCTCCTTTAGGTTAGGCTTAGGTTAGGTTAGAGTTAGGTTAGTTAGGTTAGGTGGAGTTAGTTAGGTTAGGTAGTTAGGTTAGGCTGTATTGCTTTACAGACGTTATCAAGGGTTACTAGAGTGTTAGGCGGTGAGGTTGTAGTGAGTAAAGGTTAGGCTTAGATTAGGTTGATAGGCTTAGCACATTTAAGTTTTTTATACAAGTTGAGGTAGGTTAGGTTAGGTTAGGTTGGATCAGGTTTAGGATAAGGTTACTTTGGTTAAGGTTAGGTTTAGGTACTAGGTTAGGTGAGGTCTCCTGATGGAGTTTCTCGATACTAAATTTAGGTATGAGCGTGTCTTAAGCTCTCAGGCATTAGATGGGCGAGATAGAATTAGACTCTGCGTCATATAGGTTAGGTTTTAAGGTCCAACCGCTCTCCCCGCTAATCACCCCCGAAAGTCCGCTCGCGAGCCCCCTACCCCTCTCATTCCTACCTTGTACAGAAAGTGGATACGAACCTAGAAACAGCAGAATCTGGTTAGAACACGGAATCCATACTATCAGACTCACTAAAGAATGAGGGTATGACAGGGTGTCACGCAAAACGGTGCGGCGTCCCGAAGAGCCAGACGAACGCGTTCGTGAGTCGCCTTTCAGAACCATAAATAAAGTGAATACAAATAATATCCATCACACTACAACACACACATTACAGGCGGCGCACACACAGCACACGACACAACACACACACAGCACATCACAAGGCACACACATCTCTCAACACACAGCACGCACACACTACACAGCCTACAACACACACGCGACACATCACATACGAGCTACACACTCACACCGCACACACACACACACACACACACACACACACACACACACACACACACAACACACACACAAAACTCACACAACACACACATCACACCACGCACACACACACAACACACACACACACACACACACACACACACACACACACACACTCAACACACAACACATACCACTGGGAAAACCTGGAGCCACATGGGGGTCCCGAAACATGGAGAGCCAGGATGTTGGACCGTGGTGCTGGATAACCTCATGCACCAAACATGTTAAGGAACACTACCAGAGTGAGAGGGGAACCAGCAAAAGATTGGACCTTGTGTTCAACCCTGGGCAGCTTCAAGACATTGAGGACATTAAGTATGAGAGACCCCTAGAGTTAGCGACCACGTGTTTCTGTGCTTTGAATACCTAGTATAGCTGGAAGTGGAGAGAATAACAGGATTGAATGGGAAAAGCCTGACCTATAAAAGAGGGGACTACATAGGGTTGAAGAACTTCCTGCAGGAGGTCAGGGACAGAGAACTGGCAGAAAGCCAGT
>NC_069408.1:35155935-35168435 GCF_026875155.1 Cherax quadricarinatus
CGACAAGTTTAAATTAAGACACTGTGCAGCTTTTGGGTACTTTTTTGATGAAACTTTCGCCTAACAGTAGTTCTTCATCAAATAAAAAAGGAAGCAGTAGTAATGAAATAAAGAGATGTTCAGTCCATAACCTTGGAAAAAAAGATTGAGGTGGTCATCCCCTCACCCGGAAAAGAGTTGAGCACATAGTGACCAAGGGGTAAAAGTATCATAGTGACACAGGGGAGTAAACAGTATCATATTCCAGAGGAGTAAACAGTACTATGACACAGGGGAGAAACATATCTAGTGACACAGAGGAGTAAACGTACTAGTGACAAAAGGGAGTAAACATATCATAGTGACACAGAGGGAGTAAACAGTCTAGTGACCAGGGGGAGTAAAACTATCATAGTGACACAGGGGGATAAACGTATCAAGTGACACAGAGGGATAAACATATCAATGGCACAGAGGGAGTAAACATTCTATGACACAGGGGATAAACGTATCATATGACACAGAGGGGTAAACAGCATCATAGTGCCAGAGGGAGTAAACAGTATCATAGTGAACAGAGGAGAAACATACTTAGTGACACAAGGGAGAAACAGTATCTAGTGACACAGGGGAGTAAACAGTATCAAGTGACACAGAGGAAAAAACAAAACATATACACAGGTGGTAAACAGTATCAAAGTGACCAGGGGGAGTAAACAGCATCATAGTGACCCAGAGGGAGTAAACAGTATCAAGTGACCAGAGGGATAAACATTCATAGTGACACAGAGGGATAAACATTCATGTGACCAGAGGGATAAACGTATCATAGTGACACAGAGGGAGAAAAACAGCATCATGGGACACAGAGGGATAAACAGCATCATAGTGACACAGAGGGATTAAACAAAAATCATATGCACAGAGGGAGAAAACAAAAATCATTGACACAAGGGAGTAAACAGAAACATAGGACACGAGTGAGTAAACAGTACAAGTGACACAGAGGGAGTAAACACATCAAGTGACAAAAGGGGGAGTAAACAGTATCAAAGGACACAGAGTGAGAAAAACATACATTGACACAGAGGGAGAAAACAGTATCATAGTGACACAGGGGAGTAAACGTATCAAAGTGACACAGGGGAGTAAACAGTATCATGGAAACAGAGGGATAAACAGTATCATAGTGACACGGGGAGTAAACGTATCATAGTGACACAGGGGGAGTAAACAGTACTAGGACACAAGGGAGTAAAGGGTATCATAGGAACAGAGGGAGTAAACAACATAGGACACAGAGGAGTAAAACAGTATCATAGTACACAAGGGGGAAAACTATCATAGTGACACAGAGGAAAACAGACAAGTGACACGAGGAGTAAACGTATATGGACACAGGGGGAGAAAACAGAAACATAGTGACACAGAGGAGTAAACAGTATCATAGTACACAGAGGGAGTAAACAGTACATAGGGACCGGGGTAAACAGTTCATGTGACACAGAGGGAAACGTTAAAGTGACACAAGGGAGTAAACATATTAGTGACACAGAGGGGTAAACATAAAAAGGACACAGGGGGAGTAAACGTATCTAGTGACACAGAGGGAGTAAACAGCACATAGTGACAAGGGGGATAAACAGTAAAAAGTGACACAGGGGGAGAAAACAGTATCATAGTCACAGGGGGAGTAAAACAGATCATAGTGACACAGAGGGGGTAAACAGACATAGTGACACAGGGGGAGTAAACAGGACAAAAATCATCGTATTTCACAAAAATAAAAATAAGTAAAATGGGGATGAGTGTTCAGTGAACCTTTAAAATCAAAAAAGGACTACGCCTAAAAAACTTTTTTAAGACGAGAAGGAAAACGCTCAAACATCCCATAATTTTATATGCAACAACTCATTTGTCATGGAACCCCATGCAGCACCCCCCCAGGACCATGTGGCACAGTGGGGGCCCATGCTAACTTTCCCCTTGGGTTTTAAAAAATACCTAGTGGATAATCTTATTGTACCCCGGTCCCCGTGGGTTTACGCACGGCCTGGTTATACATCACCTACCATTGTTCTAACCCCCCCCCGTACCCTGGTTTGTCGCAATCGTGTATTACCATCCCATATTCACCAAGAATTGCAGGGGGAAACAGATCTTGTACCCCAAAAATTTTTTGGAAGAGAGAAACCTGAAAAATGAATTCAGGAGCATCCAGTAATGTTAAAGCCCCTTTAAAAGCCCCTCTCCCCCCCCCCCAACCCACAAAGGTGGCAGTAAAAAAATCGTAAGAAAACTATAGACCAATATTGCGGGGTCCCACATTATCAAAATTTTTTTTAAGGATTTTTAAAAGCAAAATTACTAGTTACGTGACTCCCCCACAGGGACAACCCAGGGGTCAGGGTTTTAAAAAAAGGTCGCTCCTGCTTCTCGCAGTTGCTGGGCTGTTACGCATGGTCTTGAAGACAAGTAAATGCAGATGCATAAATCGGGCTCTAATAATTTTCAAATGGGGGGAATAACCCCTAAATCTAACAAAACTAAGTAAAATGTGTACTCTTTGGCAATGAGCCAGCAATTTTTATGTAACAAAAACAGAAAACGGAGTTTAATAACTAAACTTTCAAAACAATAGATGCCCAAAACGGCATCCCTTTTAAAGGGTGTTATTGCCAACTAATGGAACCCTTAAAGGCCCGGAATATTGCGAAACTTGAGAATGAAAGAAGAACCTTCAGGTTCATATAAACTCAGTCAATTTCCCGAATTACTGAGAGCACTTGAAAACTCTCGCACGTACTCCTTGGAATGTGGCAAAAGTACATCATAAACACACATGGAAAGTAATGGTTGGGAACAAACCTGCACACCCAAATCACACATTAAACACAAGAGGGTTTTTGGGAGATGGCGGGGGAACCTCCCAAAGAAGACCCAAATGGGCGGTGGCAACTAGGGGAAAATTCGATAAAAGAAAGGGACCAAAACTCACAACATCCTCCCTTCGCATAAGGGAAAATTTCCAACAAAACTGGCTGTTTTTAGAGGAGAGAGAGAAGAAGAGAGGAGAGAAAGGAGAGAGAGAGAGAGAGAGAGAAGAGGAGAGGAGAGAGAGAGGAGGTTGCACATGCAAGCCCGTAGGCATAGGGTGAGTTCAAAAGTGGGCCATTGCTAAATGGAGTTGGACACTAAAAAAGTTAGCACAGGTAGGGGGCTCCAAAACCTGGGGGGTCCCTGGTAAGGCGACAAGGTTACTCCTGATGAACTTTTCCACCCTAAATCGACGGGGGGACCACCCCTACTATAGTCAAGAAAGGGACCCCCTTTGCTGAACACTTTTTCTACCAAAAGCAAGTTCCTATCCGCAAGGGGCCCCCCTTGGGGTAGCTGCGAACTTATCAAAACTGTCGGGGTACAATAAGGCAGGGGGAGGTCATTTCCTTCTTAAAACACTTGACCAAAAAAAGGGGGGTGGGCCCCGACAAGTTTAGCCCCAAAATTGTTGAGAAGATTGGGAAACCCGCTAGCAGCACTCTAACTCGCATCTTTTGCAGCCTAGTACAGTGCAAAAGGCCCTCTCCAGGAAAGGGCAAATGTAGTCCCGTTCACAAAAAGAAGAGCAGAGCAAATCAGCAAATACAGACCATGTCACCCTGTCAAACTGGTAAACCTTTTAAAAATAATTCAAACAAATGACAGTTTTTTTGACTACCACTCACTACTTTTTGATCGTCCCCAAAATTGGGTTCGGAAAGGTTACTTGCTGCTGTCTGTTGTTAAAACCCCCCACAAGTGGCACCAGTCACTGGAGAATCCAAAAATCAGCTTGTGGTAGCACTGGCATTGGGTGGCGCTTTCGACCGGGGGTGGCACCAGGCCCTTTTAGCAAAACTTCAAGCACTGGGAATTGCAGGCTCTACGCTATGTCTCCTCAGTGATTACCTTCATGGTAGATCTCTAAGTGTAGTCCTCAATGGAACGGAATCAGCAAGACATCCTATTGGGGCAAGCGTTCCACAAGGAAGTGTGCTGGGTCCACTGTTATGGAATGTCTACTTCAACGACCTTCTTCATCTCATCCCAGAATCACATGCATATGCAGACGACTGTACACTGACATTCACTTATCCAAGAGAAGAAATGCCAGCTGCTCTAAGCTACATCAATCACCAGCTGAGAGCTATATCAGCTTGGGGAAATAGATGGCAAGTAACATTTGCACCTGAGAAAACGCAAATGATGATCGTCTCTAGGCACCATGATGGTAATGCTGGTGCAGTAGTAAAGGATGAATGGAGGATGTTGGCACCTGGAGAAGAAGTTGATATCCTTGGGGTGAAATTTGACTCCAAACTAACCATGAAGAACCATGTTGTAAATCTGCAAACAAGGCAGCCAGGAAGCTTACAGCACTTCGCCGTATCTCGCATCTGCTTGACAGTAGGGGTTGCAAGATACTGTACGAGGCACAAGTACGCTCACACCTTGAGTATGCTCCACTTTCTTGGTTTGCCTGTCCCCCCCTCTCATCTGCGACTGCTTGACAGAGTAGGAGAACAGAGCAAGACGTCTCATCTCTCGCCTGGACCCATCCTGGATGGATCTGTCATTTCAGCAGAGCCTTCAAACATAGGAGGATGTGGGTGGCCTTACTGTTATGTACAAGGCCAATATTGTCAAAATACCACACTTGGATCCACTTCGAGGACAGCGCGAAACAAGCTTTTATGCCACAAGACGGGCAGAAAGCAGCAACTTCACTCTGGCTGTACCCTTCTCCAGAACATCACTCCATCTGAGATCATACATACCCAGGATGACTCGAGTATGGAACACATTCGTTCAGCATAATGATGTCAACGAGATAACGTCAGTTGATCAAATGAAAATGCTGGCCCACAGATGGCTCCAACTTCATCCTGTTCCCTACTTGTATGTCTCATAACAATAAAAATGCTTTCAAATGAGCTGATGTAGGTAACAGCTCTTAGCTTGTCAATAAAGTTAGGAATCCTTAACCTGTAAATAGCTTGTCAATAAAGCTAGGGATCCTTAACCTTGTCAAACCATGTGTAAAAAAAAAAAAAAAAAAAAAAAAAAAAAAAAAAAAAAAAAAAAAAGAGAGAGAGAGAGAGAGAGAGAGAGAGAGAGAGAGAGAGAGAGAGAGAGAGAGAGAGCTCCACTACCAAGATGGCTGTTGATGGAAGACAAGACAAGCTTCCCCAACTTTCCTCCCCTCTCCTCTTTGTTCCTTCCCCTTCATATACTCCCTATTGTCCTGCCCTTCTCTCCCCCAGCAAGATCTCTAGCCCTCCCGTGGTCCCTTCCATCCCTCAATCCAACTCTCTTTCTCCCCCCCATCTCACATCCCCTCCCTCCCTCCCTTCCTCCCTCGCCTTTCCCCTCCAATCTCCTCCCTTCGTCCCCCCTTCCCACCAATCCCGACTCACTCCTCTCCCCATTGATTAACAATAATAATAATAATAATAATAATAATAATAATAATAATAATAATAATAAATAATAATAATAATAATAATAATAATAATAAGAAGAAGAAGAAGAAGAAGAAGAAGAAGAAGAAGAAGAAGAAGAAGAAGAAGAAGAAGAAGAAGAAGAAGAAGAAGAAGAGGAGGAGGAAGAAATGTCTGTTTGGGAGAGTCGACATATTCTTTGGAGTAATGTAACAACGGTACACTAAGTATATTACAAACACAGGCAGCAGTTGCTGGTCTGTTGCACCTGGCAGTAACCACAGACAGTAATATAGCGAGAAACCTGGCAAATGAAGGGCAAGGCAAACAGAAGGGGTAGTATTTTTTTTTTCTGTCTCCCTACATATTCCTTCACCACTGTGTACAATATTTACAATGTTAAGTTAGCAATGTAATGATAGGACAGAGCCACTGAGAGGAGTGGACTGGACCAGAGTAAGCAAGAGTCTGCCACTCAGCCAGGCAGGAAGGTGTGATGTCACCTTGGTTGGGGGCCGGCTCTCACTTGATTGGTGGACTGAACTGGATAATTAATACTGTTAATATTACAATACTTGTATAGTTTATACTATGATAACCCAATTTATAGGCAAGGCCCCCTGGCCAAGCCTTAGTCACGTTAACCCTGTTTGTACTTCGCATGTAGGCCATGCCTGAGAGGCCTCTCTCTGTGACTCTCAACCAGACCTAGGGGACAGACAGAAGTGCATAGGCCAGGCTTGCCATGGATATTCAATACAGTGCCTCCAATAACAGTTCCACAGTTGTATTCTGCCATCACTTCCTAGTCTTGAACCCCGACACTACAGCAATAGAGCCCCAGAACTGCTATAATCTGAATTGCTAGTTCAGTTGTCGAGAGAGCATATCAATTGTTGTGTGAGGAATAACGAATAAATTGTAACGTAGCTATTACCTGGGAAATCCTAGTGAGTGAACCATACACTTACTGTATGGACAATACATACTAAAAACCCACTTTCAATAGCACAGAAAAAAAAGCAATTTCAGTCTACTCAAGATCCTTATCAGGTGTTGATGAGGATCTCAAACAGATTGAAATTATTTGTTTTATTGTGCTACTGAATGTGGGTTATTCATATACAGGAAATCCTAGGATACCCTAGGATAATTCAGTTGGAAAATGACTTATTGACATTTGCATTCCGTAAGCAAACATGCAGATGTTTTCATAGAAAAAACAGAATAACGACAGAAGTAGTTTGAGGTTATTAACACTGGCGGACTTGTAAACCCATGACTCAAGATGCCACCCACAACACTTAGCTAACTCCTAGGTAAATCTAAGAAATCAAATAATTCTAAGCTCACGGTAGAAGGACAACCAGAAGGATGCTTCTGGGGGCTCCTGACAAGTCCTCCAGGTGGATCAAAGCCTGATCAGACAAGCTGTTATTGCTGGACACAAGCAGTCCAACATACAAATTACAGAACAATTGGACGGGGAACTGACTTTAGAAACCTATCCAGTTCCCTCTTGAAGACGATAGCTAAGAGTCAATTGGTAATCCTCTTTATGCATAATGGGAGGCTGTTGAATAGTCTTGGACCCCAAACATTTATTGAGTTGTCTCTCTGTGTATTCAAGGTACCACTGCATTTCATCAGAGTATTTTTCACTGTCTGCCGACCCCCTTGCTCTCTAGGGAGTGACTTCTGTGTGCAGATTTGTGGCCAGTCCTCCACGATTTTCCAAATATAAATGTTGATGCAACTTTCTAGTCCTCATTGCAAGGAGTATAAGTCAAGGGACTTCGAAGATTCTCATTAATTTAGGTGCTTAACTAAACTTATACGTACATTGATGGTTCTCTGTACATTCTTTAGATCTGCAAATTTAACCAGCCTCAAAAGGTCCTGTTTGTGTACGGTAGCATTCCATACCAGAGAGAGCGTCTTAAAGACGACTGTCATTAGCTTGACATCCCTTGTTTTGAAGGTTCTCGTTATCCTCAAGGTTGTGATAATGACTCTTGTATTCTTTTGTATTCATTAAAAGCGAAATCCTCTGATGGTATAATTTTTAAGTTCTTGTTGATTTTTCGTTTTATCGTGTTGGAAAAAAAATTAGTTATATAGCCTTTAATGGAAGTCACTCTAGTGTAAATTCCAGTATCATCTGCAAAGAATATGTTGCTATGATTCATATATATGTGTATGTCCAATACGAAGATGCTGAAAATGATGGGAGTGAGTATCATGCCTCATGCAACAGAGCTTTTCACTGTGGCAGCCTCTGACTTAAGTGTGAGTATCATGCCTCATGCAACAGAGCTTTTCACTGTGGCAGCCTCTGACTTAACTCTGTTAACTTTTACTCTTCGCGTTCTATTTGCTAGAAAGTTAAAAATCTATCTGTTCTCTTTTCCGGTTATTCTTTTTTTTTTTTTTTTTTTTGGAACGGGTTCTGTGTGCTGCCATACCATGATTGCACTTGTCAAAAGCTTTTGCAAAATCTGTATATAGTGCATACTCATATTTTTGTCTTCCAGTGGTCAAACAGTTGCAATAGGTTGTGCAGTTGTTGTGAGTCTATGTAGTCAGCAATCCTACTTAAAATCCTATCAAGATATAATCTGGGGCGATAGTGTTATCGGTCTCTAGTGCTACGCTGTCACCTTCGAAGAGAGAAAGAAAGAGAGAGAGATTAGAGTTGATCAGATGAAAATGCTGGCCCAGAGATGGCTCCAACTTCATCCTGTTCCCTACTTGTTTGTTTCATGACAATAAAAATGCTTTCAAATGAGCTGATGTAGGTAATCAGCTCTTGGCTTGTCAATAAAGTTAGGAATCCTTAACCTAACCTTGTCAAACCTGAGTAAAAAGAGAGAGAGAGAGAGAGAGAGAGAGAGAGAGAGAGAGAGAGAGAGAGAGATAGAGAGAGAGAGAGAGAGAGAGAGAGAGAGAGAGAGAGAGAGAGAGAGAGAGAGAGAGAGAGAGAGAGAGAGAGGCTATATCTACTGTAACTGTGGGTTGACCCCCGTGTCTAGGCTCCCTTTCCATTGACTATTAAAAGCATGTGATAGGGTGTTGGCATGGGGCAGAGTGCATGGGCATGTAGTCAAGAGCTTTTTCGAAGTCATTCCGAGGCAGTTGAGACATTGGACTTGTTTCCTTACTCCTGCTTTTCCTGTCTGTTCACCTAGCATTAGGTACACCTTGACTTTCTTATATTAAGTGGTTATTAATTCTAAACTAGGCTCTGTGAACCAGGGAACCAACACTGCCACTCAGAGCCAGTCAACTAACACTGCCACTCAGAACAAGTCAACCACACTGCCACTCAGAACAAGTCAACCAACACTGCCACTCAGAACCAGTCAACCAACACTGCCACTCAGAGCCAGTCAACTAACACTGCCACTCAGAGCCAGTCAACTAACACTGCCACTCAGAACAAGTCAACTAACGCTGCCACTCAGAACCAGTCAACCAACACTGCACTCAGACTCAGAGCCATCAACTAACACACTGCCACTCAGAAACAGTCAACCACACTGCCACTCAGAACCAGTCAACCAACACTGCCACTCAGAACCAGTCAACCAACACTGATAATGTGAACCAGCCAACCAACACTGCCACTCAGACCAATCAACCAACACTGCCACTCAGAACGAAACCAATCAACCAACACACTGCCACTCAGAACCAGTCAACCAACACTGCCACTCAGAACCAGTCAACCAACACTGCCAATGTGAACCAGCCAACCAACACTGCTACTCAGAACCAGTCAACCAACACTGCCACTCAGAACCAATCAACCAACACTGCCACTCAGAACCAGTCAACCAACACTGCCACTCAGAACCAGTCAACCAACACTGCCACTCAGAACCAGTCAACCAGCACTGCCACTCAGAATCAGTCAACCAACACTGCCACTCAGAACCAGTCAACCAACACTACCAATCAGAACCAGTCAACCAACACTGCCACTCAGAACCAATCAACCAACACTGCCACTCAGAACCAGTCAACCAACACTGCCACTCAGAACCAATCAACCAACACTGTCACTCAGAACCAGTCAACCAACACTGCCACTCAGAACCAGTCAACAACACTGCCACTCAGAACCAGTCAACCAACACTGCCACTCAGAACCAGTCAACCAACACTGCCACTCAGAACCAGTCAACCAACACTGCCACTCAGAACCAATCAACCAACACTGCCACTCAGAACCAGTCAACCAGCACTGCCACTATGAACCAGTCAACCAAAACTGCCACTCAGAACCAATCAACCAACACTGCCATCGGGAACACCAACCAACACTGCCACTCAGAACCAATCAACCAACACTGCCACTCAGAACCAGTCAACCAACACTGCCACTCAGAACCAATCAACCAACACTGCCACTCAGAACCAGTCAACCAACACTGCCACTCAGAACCAGTCAACCAACACTGCCACTAAGAACCATCAACCACACTGCCACTCAGAACCAGTCAACCAACACTGCCACTCAGAACCAATCAACCAACACTGCCACTCAGAACCAGTCAACCAACACTGCCACTCAGAACCAGTCAACCAACACTGCCACTCAGAACCAGTCAACCAACACTGCCACTCAAACCCAATAAACCCCCAAACACTGCCACTCAGAACCAGTCAAACCAACACTGCCACTTTTGAACCAGTCAACCAACACTCCCCACTCAAACCGGGTCAACCAACACTGCCACTCAGAACCAGTCAACCAACATTGCCACTCAAACCAGCCCAACCAACACTGCCACTCAGAACCATCAACCAACACTGCCACTTCAACCAGTCAACCAACACTGCCACTCAGAACTAGTCAACCAACACTGCCACTGTGAACCAGTCAACCAACCAACACTGCCATTGTGAACCAGCCAACCAACACTGCCACTCAGAACCAGCCAACCAACACTGCCACTCAGAACCAGTCAACCAACACTGCCACTCAACCAGTCAACCAACACTGCCACTCAGAACTAGTCAACCAACACTGCCACTGTGAACCAGTCAACCAACCAACACTGCCACTGTGAACCAGTCAACCAACACTGCCACTCAGAACCAGTCAACCAACACTGCCACTCAGAACCAGTCAACCAACACTGCCACTCAGAACCAGTCAACCAACACTGCCACTCAGAACCAGTCAACCAACACTGCCACTCAGAACCAATCAACCAACACTGCCACTCAGAACCAGTCAACCAACACAGCCACTCAGAACCAGTCAACCAACACTGCCACTCAGAACCAGTCAACTAACACTGCCACTGTGAACCAGTCAACCATCACTGCCACTGTGAACCAGTCAACCAACACTGCCACTCAGAGCCAGTCAACCAACACTGCCAGTGAACCAGTCAACCAACACTGCCACTCAGAACCAGTCAACCAACACTGCCACTCAGAACCAATCAACCAACACTGCCACTCAGAACCAGTCAACCAAAAACTGCCACCAGAACCAGTCAACCAACCCCTGCCACTCAGAACCAGTCAACCAACACTGCCACTCAGAACCAGTCAACCAACACTGCCACTCAGAACCAATCAACCAACACTGCCACTCAGAACCAGTCAACCAACACTGCCACTCAGAACCAGTCAACCAACACGGGCCACTCAAAAACCAGTCAACCAAAACACTGCCACTCAGAACCAGTCAACCAACACTGCCACTCAAACCAATCAACCAACACTGCCACTCAGAACCATCAACCAACACTGCCACTCAAACCAGTCAACCAACACTCCACTCAGAACCAGTCAACCAACACTGCCACTCAGAACCAGTCAACCCAAACCCACTGCCACTCGGAACCAGTCAACCAACACTGCCACTCAAACCATTTCGACCAACACTCCCCTGCAACCTCAACCAGTCAACCAACACTGCCACTCAGAACTAGTCAACCAACACTCCACTGTGAACCAGTCAACCAACACTGCCACTCAGAACTAGCCCAACCAACACTGCCACTGTGAAACCAGCCAACCAAAAACTGCCACTCAGAACCAGCCAACCAACACTGCCACTCAACCAGTAAAACTAACACTGCCACTCAGAACCAGTCAACCAACACTGCCACTCAGAACCAGACAACCAACACTGCCACTCAGAACCAGTCAACCAAAAAACGCCACTCAAAAACCGTCAACCAACACTGCCCCACTCAAAACCAGTCAACCAACACTGCCACTCAAACCAGTCAACCAACACTGCCACTCAGAACCAGTCAACCAACACTGCCCCCCTCAGAACCATCAACCAAACGCAACTCAAACCATCACCAACACTGCCACTCAAAACCCAGTCAACCAACACTGCCACCAAACTAATCAAATTACCAAAACCGTACCCTCTCACCTCCTGTATTTTGACTACTGAACCCTCCTCTTCTCTCTCTCTCTCTCTCTCTCCCCTCCTCTCCTTTCTCTCTCCCCCTCTCCTCATCTCTCTCTCTCTCTCTCTCCTCTCTCTCTCTCTTCCCCCTTCCCCTCCCTTCTCTCCCCCCTCTCTTCTTCTCTCTCTCTTTCTCTTTCTGCTACGGTTATTGACTTGTGTGTTCTATACACCTGACCTTCTGTTCCCCATATATGACTTACCTTGACTTACCTTGACTTACTTGACTTACCTTGAGAACACTGATGACATGTTGAGGTGCCTCTGGAAACGTGTTTGCGGGAGGAGGTTCGATCCTGCAACCTTGGTTCAGATCCTCTGTGAGTTCCCATTTTCCCTGATTGCGTGCTCTTTAAAGCCGACCGTGCTCTCTCTCGCTCTCTTTCCCCATCCCCACCTCTCTCTCTCTCTCTCTCTCTCTCTCTCTCTCTCTCTCTCTCTCTCACCCACCCTTTCCCTGTCATCCTCCCATCAACTTCATCCTCCCTCCTTCTCTCCCCCATGCCTACCTCCCTCGCTCCCTCCCAACGACCCCCCTCCCCGGCATGCCACTTCCCTCCCCCCCTCCTCAACTTGTCAACCTGCTTCATTCTCCC
>NC_069408.1:35173435-35193435 GCF_026875155.1 Cherax quadricarinatus
GTTGTGTATGTTGTATGTTGTGTATGTTGTATGTTGTGTATGTTGCATGTTGTGTATGTTGTATGTTGTGTATGTTGTATGTTGTGTATGTTGTATGTTGTGTATATTGTATGTTGTGTATGTTGTATATTCTGTATGTTGTATGTTGTGTATGTTGTGTATGTTGTATGTTGTGTATGTTGTATGTGGTGTATGTTGTATGTTGTGCATGTTGTATGTGGTGTATGTTGTATGTTTATGTATGTTGTATGTTGTGTATGTTGTATGTTTTGTATGTTGTATGCTGTGTATGTTGCGTATGTTGTATGTTGTGTATGTTGTATGTTGTATATGTTGTATGTTGTATGTTGTGTATGTTGCATGTTGTGTATGTTGTATGTTGTGTATGTTGCATGTTGTGTATGTTGTATGTTGTGTATGTTGTATGTTGTGTATGTTGCATGTTGTGTATGTTGTATGTTGTGTATGTTGCATGTTGTGTATGTTGTATGTTGTATATTGTGTATGTTGTATGTTGTGTATATTGTATGTTGTGTATGTTGTATGTTGTGTATGTTGTATGTTGTGTATGTTGTATGTTGTGTATGTTGTATGTTGTGTATAGTGCATGTTATGTATGTTGTATGTTGTGTATGTTGTATGTTGTGTATATTGTATGTAGTGTATGTTGTATGTTGTGTATGTTGTATGTTGTGTATGTTGTATGTTGTGTATGTTGTATGTTGTGTATGTTGTATGTTGTATGTTGTGTATGTTGTATGTTGTGTATGTTGCATGTTGTGTATGTTGTATATTGTGTATGTTGTGTATGTTGTATGTTGTATGTTGTGTATGTTGTATGTTGTGTATATTGTATGTTGTGTATGTTGTATGTTCTGTATGTTGTATGTTGTGTATGTTGTATGTTGTGTATGTTGTATTGTTGTGTATATTGTATGTTGTGTATGTTGTATGTTCTGTATGTTGTATGTTCTGTATGTTGTATGTTGTGTATGTTGTATGTTGTGTATGTTGTATGCTGTGTATGTTGCAAAGTTGTGTAAGTTGTATGTTGTGTATATTGTATGTTGTGTATGTTGTATGTGGTGTATATTGCATGTTGTGTATGTTGTATGTTGTGTATGTTGTATGTTGTGTATGTTGTATGTTGTGTTTGTTGTATGTGGTGTATATTTCATGTTGTGTATGTTGTATGTTGTGTATGTTGTATGTTGTGTATAGTGTATGTTGTGTATGTTGTATGTTGTGTATGTTGTATGTTGTGTATATGTATGTTGTGCATGTTGCATGTTGTGTATGTTGTATGTTGTGTATGTTGTATGTTGTATGTTGTGTGTGTTATATGTTGTGTATATTGTATGTTGTGTATGTTGTATGTTGTGTATGTTGTATGTTGTATGTTGTGTAGTATGTTGTGTATGTTGTATATGTTGTATGTTGTATGTTGTGTATGTTTATGTTGTGTATGCTGTATGTTGTGTATGATGTATGTTGTGTGTGGTGTACGTTGTATGTTGTGTATGATGTATGTTGTGTATGTTGCATGTTGTGTATGTTGTATGTTGTGTATGTTGTATGTTGTGTATATTGTATGTTGTGTATGTTGTATGTTGTGTATGTTGTATTTTATGTATGTTGTATATAGTGTATGTTGTATGTTGTGTATGTTGTATATAGCGTATGTTGTATGTGTTGTATGTTGTGTATGTTGTGTATGTTGTATACAGTGTATGTTGTGTATGTTGTATGTTGTGTATGTTGTATGTTGTCTATGTTGTATATAGTGTATGTTGTGTATGTTGTATGTTGTGTATGTCGTATATAGTGTATGTTGTGTATGTTGTGTATGTTGTATGTTGTGTATGTTGTATATAGTGTATGTTGTATGTTGTGTATGTTGATGTTGTGTATGTTGTATATAGTGTATGTTGTGCATGTTGTATGTTGTGTATGTTGTATGTTGTGTAGCCTTGACAGAAGGTGTACGGTCCTTCAACCTTGACCATCACGAAGCAGAGAAGGGAGAATGGACACTATGCACTCTAACCAGAAGAAAGGTTTGTGTGTATTTGATGTTGTGTGGCATATGATGTATGGTGTATGTTGTATTATGCATGTTGCGTGGTGTATGTTGAAACCGCGCAAGATTATCTATCATACTTGATCAGGTAGTGGTAATAGTAGTTGTGGTAGTAGTGGTGGTGGTAGTAGTAGTAGCTGTTGTTGTTGTAGTAGTAGTAGTTGTAGTAGTAGTAGTAGTAGTAGTATTAGCAGTAGTAGTAGTAGTAGTAGTAATTGTAGTAGTATTAGTGGTGGTGGTAGTAATAGTAGTAGTAGTAGTAGTTGTAGTAGTAGTGGTGGTAACAGTAGTAGTGAATTCATTGCAAAGACAAATATCGTAATGGGTCGCATTAGCTCAGGTCAGAGGGTCACAAACTCTTCAGAACCCTGGGAGTTCACCTTGAACCTGCAGGCGTTTCACTCGGCATGTCTTGAGAGACTGAGAAGGACAGAGAAGCAGGATACTGTAATAGCAACTGCCAACTGGTGGGTCTTACAGTCACCATGGAAAACAGGAGCTCACGTTGTAAACAGTCCAACCCTTCTGCCCGCCTGCAGGAGTGGGCCTTTACAAGCATCCTTTGTTTGTCTCCACCACCAATCCTGATCCTTCAGCGTACTACATCCCCGCCTAGCCCTGCCACAGATGTGCGTCGGTAGCAACGTGACGAGCGATGAGGTCTGGTCTGGGACCGGGCCGCGGGGGCGGTGACCTCCGGAAGCGACTGCAGGTAGGTGGCATAATAGCCTTGCGTATAACGTCCTGGGTGTCCGCCGCGCCCCAGCCGTCCCCGGGCCACGCGCCCGACCTGTTTCTTGATCTGCAAGGAGCAAGAACTGGTGCCACACGCTGGCTAGCAGCTGAGTCTAGCCCAGGCTATTGTGCCTCAATTTTTTCCCACCTCCCCTCACCCATTACTCTTCAGAATGAATCTAGTCGAATAATCACTGGTCCGATTGATCTGGTGAATTTCTTTCGCTGTTTCTACACAGGAGACAGAAGCTTACGACTTGGACAATTTACAAAGTCACACTAACACAAAAGAGTGAGGGAGCCAGTATATATACGCGAGTTATTTTGCGTATTGTTCTTGTCACGGTATTGTGCCTGTTTTTGTTCTTCATATTTGTCATGTTTCATTGGAGTATTATTGCTCTCAGACGATGAGACAGCACAATAGCTTCGTCTGACTTTGTTTTCTATTGTTGACGGGCACAAACTACTTACAAATAAGGCAAAACTCCCACTCCCTGGACAGGAATCGTTGGCTACGAACTGAAGAACTTACAGAAAGGATTGTAATGTTACTGATGTTGTATGTTTGTCCTTGGTCGTCTGTGGATCCTCCAACATAACTGACTTGGGTCACTGACACCTGCTCTACGAATTTAAACTGAAGAACCAATAAAAACGGAGGTGTAACAAAGATTTCATCAGCCTGGTCATAGACTTGGTCCCGGGAGTGTTGATTCCCAGGAACACTTTCCAGGAGCACCCTCCAGGAACACCCTCCAGGAACACCCTCCAGGAACACCCTCCAGGAACACCTTCCAGGAATATCCTCCAGGAGCACCCTCCAGGCCTCCAGGAGCACCCTTCAGGCCTCCAGGAACACCCTCCAGGAACACCTTACAGGAACACTTTCTAGGAACACCCTCCAGGAACACCTTACAGGAACACTTTCTAGGAACACCCTCCAGGAACACCCTCTAGAAACACCTTCCAGGAATACCCTCCAGGAACACCCTCCAAGAACACCCCCCAAGAACACCCTCCAGGAACACCTTCCAGGAAAACCCTCCAGGAACACTCTCCAGGAACACCCTCCAAGAACACCTTCCAGGAACACCCTCCAGGAACACCCTCCAAGAACACCTTCCAGGAACACCTTACAGGAACACCCTCCAGGAACACCCTCCAAGAACACCTTCCGGAAACACCCTCCAGGAACACCCTCCAGGAACACCTTCCAGGAACACCTTCAAGTAACATCCTCGAGGAACACCTTACAGGAACACCTTCTAGGAACACCCTCCAGGAACACCTTACAGGAACACCCTTCAGGAACACCCTCCAGGAAAAACTTACAGGAACACCTTCTAGGAACACCCTCCAGGAACACCCTCCAGGAACACCCTCCAGGAGCACCTTCCAGGAACACCTTCCAGGAACACCCTCCAGGAATACCTTACAGGAACACCTTCTAGGAACATCCTCCAGGAACACTTTACAGGAACACCCTCTAGGAACATCTTCCAGGAACATCCTCCAGGAACACTCTCTAGCATCACCTTCCAGAAACACCCTCCAGGAACACCCTCCAGGAAAACCTTACAGGAACACCTTCCAGGAACACCCTGCAGGAACACCCTTCAGGAGCACCTTCCAGGAACACCTTCCAGGAACACCCTCCAGGAACACCCTCCAAGAACACAGTCCAGGAACATCCTTCAGAAATACTCTCTATTAAAACCCTCCAGGTAGCTTTGGTGTTCTTGACCTGGTAATCATGACGAATCAAACAGATTGTGTTGAAAGATAATGAAGGTTGAGTGAACTGTAGTACGAATCCTACAAATCTGCGAAAATCTTTTGAAACCAAACTTCCGGACACGAAAGACCCTAAAGACTGAAAAAATAGTTAGAATATTAAAGGAAAATCCACCAGACTTCACGAAAAGAAAGGTGCGTTCTGCCCGTCTGTGCGAAACAACGAGAATATTCCAGTAACTTCACACTGCGTTAGTCATCACACTATCGCAGACAGTCTGATTAAAAATCATGCTTTAAGAATCTGGTAGAATGTATGAGAGATCAAAAAAAAAATCGCTGAAAAATTGACCACATGTATCACTTTCGGATAATATAATTTCTAGACGCGTCGAGGATATGTCGACGGATGAAGGTTGCAAGGTTGCAGGTTCAACAACGTTACTTGTATGCAGAACCACTGTGAAGCGGTTTCGTGATTTCTCACATTACGTAGGAACTGAGGTTCAGCATACTGTGATATCACCGGTTGACTGTGTTCTCGTTGCAACGTTACTTGTATTCGTGAACTGCTCTCCATGGAGCCTCTGTTGAAGACGCTCCATGGAACCTCTGTTGAAGACGCTCCATGGAGCCTCTGTTGAAGACGCTCCATGGAGCCTCTGTTGAAGACGCTCCATGGAGCCTCTGTTGAAGACGCTCCATGGAGCCTCTGTTGAAGACGCTCCATGGAGCCTCTGTTGAAGACGCTCCATGGAGCCTCTGTTGAAGACGCTCCATGGAACCTCTGTTGAAGACTCTCCTTCTGTTGAACAGCTCTTTTTGAAAAGGCTCTTCCTACCAAAACCAAGAGTGAAGAAATACACAACTAACCCGCACATAGGAGAGAGATAAACATCGTCACAAGAGAAACGTCGTCACAAGAGAAAGGTCGTCACAAGAGAAACGTCGTCACAAGAGAAACGTCGCCACAAGAGAAAGGTCGTCACAAGAGAAACGTCGTCACAAGAGAAACGTCGTCACAAGAGAAACGTCGTCACAAGAGAAACGTCGTCACAAGAGAAACGTCGCCACAAGAGAAACGTCGTCACAAGAGAAACGTCGTCACAAGAGAAAGGCCGTCACAAGAGAAACGTCGTCACAGGAGAAACGTCGTCACAAGCCTCTCTCCTATGTGCTGGTTATTTGTGTGTTGCTCCAGTCAGGGTGTTGTGACTTTCTTTGTTCTTTGGGAAGAAATATTCAGAATTATCAACTCATTCGGTCATCAACGCGAAACATCCTCGTATTGATGATGCAGTATATGCGTTGATGAAGCTTCATCAATGGTAGGAAATGCGCCGGATGCTGTGACATACACCAACTACACCTCCACATGATGAGCATAACCATTGATGTACTAATCGTCAAGAAATTAAACGAATGTATCAGGTACTAAAAAATGTACTTAACGAGTACGTCAGAATTGGTAATTTGATTAAAGTATTAAGCACAATATTCCTGGATATTTAGAACTATGTGTGGAGAAATAGGAACGTTGTAGAGACACCACTGCTGGTGCTGCTGCTGCTGCTGCTGCTGCTGCTACTGCTGCTGTTGCTGCTGCTGCTGCTGCTACTGCTGCTACTGCTGCTGCTGCTACTGCTGCTGTTGCTGCTGCTCCTGCCTGCTGCTGTGCTGCTGCTGCCGCTGCTGCTGCTCTGCTGCTACTGCTGCTACTGCTGCTGTTGCTGCTGCTCCGATGCTGCGCTGCTGCTGTGCTAAAATGCTGCTACTGCTGCTACTGCTGCTGCTGCTACTGCTGCTGTGCTGTTGCTCTGCTGTGCTGCTATGTGCTACTGCTGTGCTGCTATGCTGCTGTTGCTGCTACTGCTGCTGCTGCTGCTACTGCTACTGCTGCTGCTGCTGCTACTGCTGCTGCTGCTGCTGCTGCTGCTGCTGCTGCTGCTGCTGCTACTGCTACTGCTACTGCTGCTACTACTGCTGCTGCTACTGCTGCTGCTGCTGCTGCTGCTGCTGCTGCTGCTGCTGCTGCTACTGCTGCTGCTGCTGCTGCTGTTGTTGTTGTTGCTGCTGCTACTGCTGCTGCTTTTATCTACGGACGTCAGTACAGAACTTTTATCTACGGACGTCGGTACAGAACTTTTATCTACGGACGTCAATACAGAACTTTCATCTACGGACGTCAGTACAGAACATTCATCTACGGACGATCCCATCAAGGTTACTGAATATTAATTTGTTTCATTAACTATTTAATTCTACAATAAACACACACACACACACGCACATACATACACACACAGACACACACACACACACAGACACACACACACACACACACACACACACAGACAGTGGGACAGAGAACTGGCAGGGAAGCCAGTTAATGAGATGATGGAATATGTAGCAACAAAATGCAAGGAGGCTGAGGAGAGATTTGTACCCAAGGGTAACAGGAATAATGAAAAAGCCAGGATGAGCCCATGGTTTACCCAAAGGTGCAGGGAGTCAAAATCCAAGTGTGCTAGGGAATGGAAGAAATATAGAAGGCAAAGGACCCAGGAGAATAAGGAGAGCAGTCGTAGAGCCAGAAACGAATATGCACAGATAAGAAGGGAGGCCCAAAGACAATATGAAAATGACATAGCAGCGAAAGCCAAATCTGACCCAAAACTGTTGTACAGCCACATCAGGAGGAAAACAACAGTCAAGGACCAGGTAATCAGGCTAAGGAAGGAAGGAGGAGAGACAACAAGAAATGACCGTGAAGTATGTGAGGAACTCAACAAGAGATTCAAAGAAGTGTTCACAGAGGAGACAGAAGGAGCTCCAGAAAGACGGAGAGGTGGGGCACACCACCATGTGCTGGACACAGTGCACACAACCGAGGAAGAAGTGAAGAGGCTTCTGAGTGAGCTAGATACCTCAAAGGCAATGGGGCCAGATAACATCTCCCCATGGGTACTGAGAGAGGGAGCAGAGGCTCTATGTGTACCCCTAACAACAATATTCAATACATCTATCGAAACAGGGAGATTGCCTGAGGCATGGAAGACAGCAAATGTAGTCCCAATCTTTAAAAAAGGAGACAGACATGAAGCATTAAACTACAGACCAGTGTCACTGACATGTATAGTATGCAAAATCATGGAGAAGATTATCAGGAGAAGAGTGGTGGAACACCTAGAAAGGAATGATCTCATCAACAGCAGCCAACAATGGTTTCAGGGACGGGAAATCCTGTGTCACAAACCTACTGGAGTTCTATGACATGGTGACAGCAGTAAGACAAGAGAGAGAGGGGTGGGTGGATTGCATATTCTTGGACTGCAAGAAGGCGTTTGACACAGTTCCACACAAGAGATTGGTGCAAAAACTGGAGGACCCAGGGATAACAGGGAAGGCACTACAATGGATCAGGGAATACTTGTCAGGAAGACAGCAGCGAGTCATGGTACGTGGCGAGGTGTCAGAGTGGGCACCTGTGACCAGCGGGGTCCCACAGGGGTCAGTCCTAGGACCAGTGCTGTTTCTGGTATTTGTGAACGACATGGCGGAAGGAATAGACTCTGGGGTGTCCCTGTTTGCAGATGACGTGAAGTTGATGAGAAGAATTCACTCGATCGAAGACCAGGCAGAACTACAAAGGGATCTGGATAGGCTGCAGACCTGGTCCAGCAATTGGCTCCTGGAGTTCAATCCCACCAAGTGCAAAGTCATGAAGATTGGGGAAGGGCAAAGAAGACCGCAGACGGAGTACAGTCTAGGGGGCCAGAGACTACAAACCTCACTCAAGGAAAAAGATCTTGGGGTGAGTATAACACCAGGCACATCTCCTGAAGCGCACATCAGTCAAATAACTGCTGCAGCATATGGGCGCCTAGCAAACCTCAGAACAGCATTCCAACATCTTAATAAGGAATCGTTCAGGACCCTGTACACCGTGTACGTTAGGCCCATATTGAGTATGCGGCACCAGTTTGGAACCCACACCTAGCCAAGCACGTAAAGAAACTAGAGAAAGTGCAAAGGTTTGCAACAAGACTAGTCCCAGAGCTAAGAGGTATGTCCTACGAGGAGAGGTTAAGGGAAATCAACGTGACGACACTGGAGGACAGGAGAGATAGGGGGGACATGATAACGACATACAAAATACTGAGAGGAATTGACAAGGTGGACAAAGACAGGATGTTCCAGAGATTGGACACAGCAACAAGGGGACACAGTTGGAAGTTGAAGACACAGATGAATCACAGGGATGTTAGGAAGTATTTCTTCAGCCACAGAGTAGTCAGGAAGTGGAATAGATTGGGAAGCGATGTAGTGGAGGCAGGATCCATACATAGCTTTAAGCAGAGGTATGATAAAGCTCATGGTTCAGGGAGAGTGACCTAGTAGCGACCAGTGAAGAGGCGGGGCCAGGAGCTTGGACTCGACCCCTGCAACCTCAACTAGGTGAGTACACACACATGTGAATGACATGATGGAAGGGATAGACTCAGAAGTGTCACTGTTCGCAGATGATGTGAAATTAATGAGGAGAATTAAATCGGTTGAAGATCAGGCAGGACTACAAAGAGACCTGGACAGGCTGGACACCTGGTCCAGCAACTGGCTTCTCGAATTCAACCCTTCCAAATGCAAAGTCATGAAGATCGGGGAAGGGCAAAGAAGACCACAGACAGAGTACAGGGGAGGTGGACAAAGGCTGCAAACCTCACTCAAGGAGAAAGATCTTGGGGTGAGTATAACAACGAGCATGTCTCCGGAAGCACACATCAACCAGATAACTCCTGCAGAATATGGGCACCTGGCAAACCTGAGAATACCGTTCCGATACCTAAGTAAGGAATCGTTCAAGACTCTGTACACCGTGTACGTCAGGCTCATACTGGAATATGCAGCACCGGTTTGAATCCCACATCTAGTCAAGCACGTCAAGAAATTAGAGACAGTGCAAAGATTTGCAACAAGGCTAGTTCCAGAGCTAAGGGGAATGTCCTACGAAGAAAGGTTGAGGGAAATCAGCCTGACGACACTGGAGGATAGGAGGGTTAGGGGAGACATGATAACGACATACACAATACTGCGAGGAATAGATAAGGTGAACAGAGACAGGATGTTCCAGAGAGGGGATACAGAAACAAGGGGTCACAATTGAAAGTTGGAGACTCAGATGAATCAAAGGGATGTTAGGAAGTATTTCGTCAGTTATAGAGTTGCCAGGAAGTGGAATAGTCTGGCATGTGATGTGGTGTAGGCAGGAACTATACATAGTTTTAAGACGAGCCTGGCGGCCTGGTGGCCTGGTGGCTAAAGCTCCCGCTTCACACACGGAGGGCCCGGGTTCGATTCCCGGCGGGTGGAAACATTTCGACACGTTTCCTTACACCTGTGGTCCTGTTCACCTAGCAGCAAATAGGTACCTGGGTGTTAGTCGACTGGTGTGGGTCGCATCCTGGGGGACAAGATTAAGGACCCCAATGGAAATAAGTTAGACAGTCCTCGATGACGCACTGACTTTCTTGGGTTATCCTGGGTGGCTAACCCTCCGGGGTTAAAAATCCGAACGAAATCTTATCTTATCTTATCTTACAGCTCACGGAGCAGGGAGAGAGAGGACCTAGTAGCGACCAGTGAAGAGGGGGCCAGGAGCTGAGTCTCGACAATTAGGTGAGTACATAATATATACATATACATATATATATATATATATATATATATATATATATATATATATATATATATATATATATATATATTTCAACAAACCGGCCGTATCCCACCAAGGCAGGGTGGCCCAAAAAGAAAAACGAAAGTTTCTCTTTTTAAATTTAGTAATTTATACGGGAGAAGAGGTTACTAGCCCCTTGCTCCTGCATCTTAGTCGCCTCTTACAACACGCATGGCTTACGGAGGAAGAATTCTGTTCCACTTGCCCATGGAGATAAGAGGAAATAAACAACAACAAGAACTAGAAAGAAAATAGAAGAAAACCCAGAGGGATGTGTATATATACATATATATGCTTGTACATGCATGTACTCACCTATTTGTACTCACCTATTTGTGGTTGCAGGGGTCGAGTCATAGCTCCTGGCCCCGCCTCTTCACTGATTGCTACTAGGTCCTCTCTCTCCCTGCTCCATGAGCTTTATCATACCTCGCCTTAAAACTATGTATGGTTCCCGCCTCCACTACTTCACTTTCTAGACTATTCCACGACTTGACTACTCTATGACTGAAGAAATACTTCCTAACATCCCTTTGATTCATCTGAGTCTTCAACTTCCAATTGTGACCTCTTGTGTATGTGTCCCATCTCTGGAACATCCTGTCTTTGTCCACCGTGTCTATTCTGCGCAGTATTTTATATATCGTTATCATGTCTCCCCTGACCCTCCTGGCCTCCAGTGTCGTCAGGCCGATTTCCCTCAACCTTTCTTCGTACGACAATCCCCGTAGCTCTGGGACTAGTCTTGTTGCAAACCTTTGCACTTTCTCTAATTTCTTGACGTGCTTGACTAGGTGTGGATTCCAAATTGGTGCTGCATACTCCAGTATGGGCCTGACGTAAATGGTATACAGTGTCTTGAACGACTCCTTATTGAGGTATCGGAACGCTATCCGTAGGTTTGCCAGGCGCCCGTATGCTGCAGCAGTTATCTGATTTATGTGCGCCTCAGGAGATATGCTCGGTGTTATACTCACCCCCAGATCTTTTTCCTTGAGTGAGGTTTGCAGTCTTTGGCCATCTAAACTATATTGTGTCTGCGGTCTTCTTTGCCCTTCCCCAATCTTCATGACTTTGCATTTGGCAGGGTTAAACTCAAGGAGCCAGTTTCTGGACCAGGCTTGTAGCCTGTCCAGGTCTCTTTGTAGTCCTGCCTGATCCTCATCCGATTTGATTCTTCTCATTAACTTCACATCATCTGCAAACAAGGACACTTCTGAGTCTATCCCTTCCGTTATGTCGTTCACATATACCAAGAACAGCACAGGTCCTAGGACTGACCCCTGTGGAACCCCGCTTGTCACAAGCGCCCACTCTGACACCTCGTCACGTACCATGACTCGTTGTTGCCTCCCTGTCAGGTATTCTCTGATCCATTGCAGTGCCTTTCCTGTTATGTGTGCCTGATCTTCTAGCTTTTTCAGTAACCTCTTGTGAGGAACTGTGTCGAAGGCCTTTTTGCAGTCCAAAAAAATGCAGTCGATCCACCCCTCTCTCTCTTGTCTTACTTCTGTCACCTTGTCATAAAACTCTAGTAGGTTTGTGACACAGGATTTTCCTTCCCTGAAACCATGCTGGTTGTCAATTATACACTTGTTTCTTTCCAGGTGCTCCACCACTCTCCTCCTGATGATCTTCTCCATGACCTTGCATACTATACACGTTAGTGATACAGGTCTGTAGTTTAGTGCCTCATGTCTGTCTCCCTTTTTAAAAATTGGGACTACATTTGCCATCTTCCATACCTCAGGGAGTTGCCCAGTTTCAAATGATGTGTTGAAGATCTTTGTTAATGGCACACACAATATCTCTGCTCCCTCTTTAAGGACCCACGGAGAGATGTTGTCTGGTCCCACCGCCTTTGAGGTGTCAAGTTCGCATAGCAGCTTCTTCACTTCCTCCTTGGTTATATGTACCTCATCCAGCACTTGCTGGTGTACCCCCCTGTTCTGATTTCCTGGAGTCCTACTGGTTTCCACTGTAAATACTTCTTTAAATCTCGTGTTGAGCTCCTGACATACCTCTCGGTCGTTTCTTGTGAATTCCCCATCACCCTTCCTCAGTCTGATTACCTGGTCCTTGACTGTTGTTTTCCTCCTGATGTGGCTGTACAACAGCTTCGGGTCAGTCTTGACTTTCGATGCTATGTCATTTTCATATTGTCGCTGAGCCTCCCTTCTTATCTGTGCATATTCATTTCTGGCTCTTCGGCTAATCTCTTTATTTTCCTGAGTTCTCTGTCTTCTGTACCTTTTCCATTCTCTAGTACACCTAGTTTTTGCCTCCCTACACCTTTGGGTGAACCAAGGACTCGTTCTGTTCTTCCCATTATTTCTGTTTCCCTTGGGAACAAACCTCTCCTCTGCCTCCTTGCATTTTGTTGCCACATAGTCCATCATTTCTTGTACTGGTTTTCCTGTCAGTTCCCTCTCCCACTGAATGTCTTGAAGGAAGTTCCTCATGCCTGAGTAGTTCCCCCTTTTGTAGTTTGGTTTTTCCCACCCTATTCCTGCTACTCTCTCCACTTGGAACTCAACTATGTAGTCGAAGTGTAGTGTGACCTAAGTTTAAGTAGAAGTAGCAAGACGTACCTGAAATCTTGCATGTTTATGAGACAGAAAAAAGGACACCAGCAATCCTACCATCATGTAAAACAATTACAGGCTTTCGTTTTACACTCATTTGGCAGGACGGTAGTACCTCCCTGGGCGGTTGCTGTCTACCAACCTACTACCTACTACCTACTACTACCATATATATATATATATAATATATATATATATATATATATATATATATATATATATATATATAATATATATATATATATATATATATATATATATATATATAATATGCACCTCTTCAAATGCATAAGAATGAATGAACACTGCCTATAGGCCTACTGGTCCATGCTAGTAACATTACCCCCTCGGCCTAGTGGCTTCTTGTCAATCCCCCTCCAGTAGCCTGTTGAGGGAAATCCAGGAAATTTTACAGGCGCTAACGTGAATATTTCTCCTGGGGATCTGACGTTTGTTCTCTGCTTCCGGTCTTTTTTTTTATCCCCCAAGATTATTCGTCAGGATTTTCCCTACTGACTAAAACGTAGTCAAAACTATTCTTATCTTCATTGTCTCAGTTAAATGTTCAGGAAAGTAGCAGTGAACAACACTGCAGAAGCGATAATTCAGTCGAGTCTCCACTGCAGTGTTTCAGTCAGTTTGACTGAAAATGAAATCCTCTTATGATTATATTTTGTGAGTTTTGCATAGCTGATTATCAAGGGCTGCAATGCACTATCAAGTCACAAGGGCCAGTCGAAACACCGGCAGGAAGGAGCCTGGTCACTGAGCCCTGAAAATACTAGCAGGTGTCGTGAAGCCTATCAGGCTGCTGTGAAGCCCTTCAAACAGTTGTGAAGCCTATCGGGCTCCCGTAGAGCTCTTCAGATTGCCGTGGAGCCCATCAGGCTACCGCCGAAGACTGCCAGGGACATTAAACCCGTCAGGCACACCGATTGAACGCGATCTTCAGCTCCCAGTATAGAACTGTCCCGGGATAGCCAACCCTTTCCCCCAACCCTGCCAAAAACCCTCCCACAGTCCTTCCCTATCTTGCTCTCCCCTGCAACACCATCTCCCACAGCATCGGGGTGACGTTGCATCCCCTCCACAACCTCAACGAGAGACCGAAGGATGTCGGGATAGCGAAGGTACAAGTGGGGGGGGGGAAGAAGAGAAGAGAAAGAATGGAAGAAGAGAAACACTGACGGGAACGTTTGATCATACACAGGAAGAAGTATCCACACAAGGCTTCAAAGGGTGAACCCTGGCTAGGAAAATCCACTTTCCTAAATTTACTTATAACGGATAAGTGAACTGTAGATATAAATCCTGATGTACTCCTGTTAACCCTTCTAGGAGGGGCCTAGTTCCCAGGCCTTTTGTGTATCCATATGCTCTTGCGCTACCCTCCACAGGATGGATATGGGGTGCACTATTAATTAGCCACTTCGGAGGCTAGTTTATCTCTCCCCCAGGATGCGACCTCTCTCAAACGTCAACTAACACCAAGGTAATTAAGAATGGAGGATCACTGCTGCAGCCGCACTGGCCCATACTAGGCAGGTCCTTCGCACTACCGAAAGCAGAGAAGAAAAGACAGGTCGGAGAAGATGGAGCTCCCACTGAGGCAATGTTTCTCTCTGTGCAGAGACAATAAAGCGAAGCCTAATCTACAAAAGCATATTTCGCAGGCTGTATCTGGCCGTCAACTGACAGGTAGGTTCCAAGGGCAACATGGGTTAGATTTGCTCACTCGTCCTTTCCCTGCACACGCTCGCACGTTTCCTCCCTGCACACTTTCACACGTCTCTACCCTGCACACTTCCACAAGTTTCCACCCTGCACACACCAACAAGTTTCCACCCTGCACACGCCCACACGTTTCCACCCTGCACACCCACACACGTCTCTACGAACATTGATAATCGCGAAATAACCCAGTATCGGCGATTGTTTTGCGCAAAAGCGATCGTCAGGCATCGATATTTGTAGGTTTGTGAAATAAACCCGTTTTTGTTTTTTTGTTTTTTGCTCTCTGGCAGGACTGTTTTATCTTGTCATTGCGTCTCATTCACTGTAGATTTTACCTGTCTGTGTGATTCTCAGCGGTGGGTTTAATCCTGGAATATTTCTTTCCAGGCCAGGTGGCTGTGGTCTGTGACTGGAAGTTAGAGAGAGAGAGAGGGGGGGGATATAGGCCCACAGGACCTCTAACAGATAGCGGGGCAACCTGTACCCACAGTGCACTCAACCAGTGCCCAACACTTCACCCTAGCTACCCTAATCTAACACCCAACCACCACCACTATCATCACCACCACCACCATCACAGTAATCACAACCAGCACTACCAGCATCCCGGGCCAGCCAAGACACACCTCTAGTGTTGTATCGACACCAGAGAGAAACTGTAACTTAGACATAAACAATCCTTAAAGTTGACCCATTGTGAAGGACGACGTACGGAAGGAACAGGTGGTGGAGGAACAGGTGGTGGAGGATGGAGGAGAAACAGGTGGTGGAGGATGGAGGAGGAGCAAGTGGTGGAGGATGAACAGGTGGTGGAGGATGGAGGAAGAACAGGTGGTGGAGGATGGAGGAGGAGCAAGTGGTGGAGGATGAACAGGTGGTGGAGGAACAGGTGGTGGAGGATGGAGGAGGAACAGGTGGTGGAGGATGGAGGAGGAGCAAGTGGTGGAGGATGAACAGGTGGTGGAGGATGGAGGAAGAACAGGTGGTGGAGGATGGGCAACAACGGAACTCTGTTTCTAGGCTCAGTCCTCCCAATCTGTACTCTGTCTCTGTCAGCATAGTTGCTGATCCCTGAGTTATATAGCATAGCATATTAGTATCATCCATGTGCTTTAGATAGGAGATCCCTTGTAGACCTCTGCCCCTGTCTCACTTGGCGTAGACACCCAGGCGAAGACAGGCAAGGCACTGGGCTCCATTTCCCATCATCTCTGTCTGACAATATATCGTAACCATCCAACAAGTGTGTCTACCTTCAACCCTCGATATCTCCATTTAAGAACCCCTACGATAAATGGTGGCAACGGAGGGCCTGTAATTCTGACGATTACAGCGATTTCTGGAGATAAATTTCGACCAGCAAGACGGCCATTTCGTGTCACCAGTAGGCCGACCTAGCCAGCCAGCTACCTCAAGTCAGCTACTTGCCCAAGCTCCTACCAGCTTCTACACCATCCACTGGTCAGTCTCTCTCCCGATGTCCGGATAGAACTCCAGCAACCCCTGCAACCTACGTGACCCAGGGGGCTGTGTTTCGCATCCTCGACAGATACATATATAATCTTCCCCCCCCCCAGGCAATTCACTGACATACATCAAGAATAGTAATGGCGCTAGTGTACTCACCTAATTGTGGTTGCAGGGGTCGAGACACAGCTCCTGGCCCCGCCTCTTCACTGATCGCTACTAGGTCCTCTCTCTCTCTCTGCCTCCAGAGCTTTGTCATACCTCGTCTTTAAAGCTACGTATGGTTCCTGCCTCCACTACATCACTTGTTAGGCTATTCCACTTCCTGACGACTCTATGACTGAAGAAATACTTCCTAACATCCCTATCACTCGTCTGAGTCTTCAGCTTCTAATTGTGACCCCCTGTTTCTGTGTCCCCTCTCTGGAACAACCTGTCTCTGTCTACCTTATCTATTCCACGCAGTATTTTCTATGTCGTTATCATGTGTGTGTGTGTGTGTACTCACCTAGTTGAGGTTGCAGGGGTCGAGTCCGAGCTCCTGGCCCCACCTCTTCACTGGTCACTACTAGGTCACTCTCCCTGAACCGTGAGCTTCATCATACCTCTGCTTAAAGCTATGTATGGATCCTGCCTCCACTACATCGCTTCCCAAACTATTCCACTTAATGACTACTCTGTGGCTGAAGAAATACTTCCTAACATCCCTGTGACTCATCTGTGTCTTCAGCTTCCAACTGTGTCCCCTTGTTACTGTGTCCAATCTCTGGAACATCCTGTCTTTGTCCACCTTGTCAATTCCTCTCAGTATTTTGTATGTCATTATCATGTCCCCCCTATCACTCCTGTCCTCCAGTGCCGTCAGGTTGATTTCCCTTAACCTCTCCTCGTAGGACATACCTCTTAGCTCTGTGGCTAGTCTTGTTGCAAACCTTTGCACTTTCTCTAGTTACTTTACGTGCTTGGCTAGATGTGGGTTCCAAACTGGTGCCGCATACTCCAATATGGGCCTAACGTACACGGTGTACAGGGTCCTGAACGATTCCTTATTAAGGTGTCGGAATGCTGTTCTGAGGTTTGCTAGGCGCCCATATGCTGCAGCAGTTATTTGGTTGATGTGCGCTTCAGATGTGCCTGGTGTTATACTCACCCCAAGATCTTTTTACCTTGAGTGAGGTTTGTAGTCTCTGGCCCCCTAGACTGTACTCTGTCTGCGGTCTTCTTTGCCCTTCCCCAATCTTCATGACTTTGCACTTGGTGGGGTTGAACTCCAGGAGCCAATTGCTGGACCAGGCCTGCAGCCTGTCCAGATCCCTTTGTAGTTCTGCCTGGTCTTCGATTAAATGAATTCTTCTCATCAACTTCACGTCATCTACAAACAGGAACACTTTCGAGACTATTCCTTCCATGTCGTTCACAAATACCAGAAACAGCACTGGTCCTAGGACTGACCCCTGTGGGACCCCGCTGGTCACAGGTGCCCACTCTGACACCTCGCCACGTACCATGACTCGCTGCTGTCTTCCTGACAAATATGTGTGTGTGTGTGTGTGTACTCACCTATTTGTACTTACCTATTTGTAGTTGCAGGGGTCGATTCATAGCTCCTGGCCCCGCCTCTTCACTGGTTGCTACTGGGTCCTCTCTCTCCCTGCTCCATGAGCTTTATCAAACCTCGTCTTAAAACTATGTATGGTTCCCGCCTCCACTACGTCACTTTCTAGAGTATTCCACTGCCTGACAACTCTATGACTGAAGAAATACTTCCTAACATCCCTTTGACTCATATGAGTCTTCAACTTCCAATTGTGACCTCTTGTTTCTGTGTCCCCTCCCTGGAACATCCTGTCTCTGTCCACTTTATCTTTTCCCCGCAGTATCTTGTGTGTGTGTGTGAATCTGTGTTGAGCTCTTTATATTTACGGTTGTGGGGGTCGAAGCTCAGCTCCTGAGCCCTCTTAACTGGCTGTAATTGGCTCCACTCTTAGTATGGTTGACCCCTATTATACATAAAAAAAAAAAACAGAGGATTAGCAGTAGGCCTAGTTGCCCATACTCGGCGGGTCCTTCTGGCCCTTGTAACTCACACCCAACCACTCCCACTATTGCACATATCCAACCCTAGTTTTTGAGGCTGCCCAAAGCACTGTCTTCAGTGACTCTAATCAACAATTTACACCATACAACTACAATCCTATCGCGACACCACAGTTAGTGTGGGCGGGAGGGACGGGAGGGAGGGACGGGAGGGAGGGGCGGGAGAGAGGGGCGAGAGGGAGGGGCGGGAGGGACTGGAAGGGCTGGAGGGGCGGGAGAAGAGGTGGGATGTATCTCGTCTCTCATCTCTGTACAAATTATAAAAATGAAGATATGAACTTCCTTACTGAGTATCATGACTCACGAAATCGTAATAACGCGATTTTGCCATGAGTTCTAACCCCACCCGTACCGTGGCTTCCTGAATATCCTGACCATGATGCCATAGGAACACTGCTCAACACGCACCTGTACACTAACTATAAGTTCACTAACACTTATATCAGCTGTCAGATCTGTCTAATAGCAAATCCCCCCTCCCCCCCTTGATGTTCAAGAGCTGCCATGATCCAGTCTGGAGTCGCCCTCTTTCCCAAGCTCTTTTCTTAAGTTCTTCGTGTCTATGTGTTAGTCTTCTTAAGTTATTGCTGACTATGTGTTAGTCTTCTTAAGTTATTGCTGACTATGTGTTAGTCTTCTTAAGTTATTGCTGACTATGTGTTAGTCTTCTTAAGTTATTGCTGACTATGTGTTAGTCTCCTTAAGTTATTGCTGACTATGTGTTAGTCTTCTTAAGTTATTGCTGACTATGTGTTAGTCTCCTTAAGTTATTGGTGACTATGTGTTAGTCTTCTTAAGTTATTGGTGACTATGTGTTAGTCTTCTTAAGTTATTGCTGACTATGTGTTAGTCTTCTTAAGTTATTGGTGACTATGTGTTAGTCTCCTTAAGTTATTGGTGACTATGTGTTAGTCTCCTTAAGTTATTGCTGACTATGTGTTAGTCTTCTTAAGTTATTGCTGACTATGTGTTAGTCTTCTTAAGTTATTGGTGACTATGTGTTAGTCTTCTTAAGTTATTGCTGACTATGTGTTAGTCTTCTTAAGTTATTGTTGACTATGTGTTAGTCTTCTTAAGTTATTGGTGACTATGTGTTAGTCTCCTTAAGTTATTGGTGACTATGTGTTAGTCTTCTTAAGTTAATGGTGACTATGTACTCACCTAGTTGTACTCACCTAGTTGAGGTTGCGGGGGTCGAGTCCGAGCTCCTGGCCCCGCCTCTTCACTGATCGCTACTAGGTCACTCTCCCCGAGCCGTGAGCTTTATCATACCTCTGCTTAAAGCTATGTATGGATCCTGCCTCCACTACATCGCTTCCCAAACTATTCCACTTACTGACTACTCTGTGGCTGAAGAAATACTTCCTAACATCCCTGTGATTCATCTGTGTCTTTAGCTTCCAACTGTGTCCCCTTGTTACTGTGTCCAATCTCTGGAACATCCTGTCTTTGTCCACCTTGTCAATTCCCCTCAGTATTTTGTATGTCGTTATCATGTCCCCCCTATCTCTCCCTGTCCTCCAGTGTCGTCAGGTTGATTTCCCTTAACCTCTCCTCGTAGGACATACCTCTTAGCTCTGGGACTAGTCTTGTTGCAAACCTTTGCACTTTCTCTAGTTTCTTTACGTGCTTGGCTAGGTGTGGGTTCCAAACTGGTGCCGCATACTCCAATATGGGCCTAACGTATACGGTGTACAGGGTCCTGAACGATTCCTTATTAAGATGTCGGAATGCTGTTCTGAGGTTTGCTAGGCGCCCATATGCTGCAGCAGTTATTTGGTTGATGTGCGCTTCAGGAGATGTGCCTGGTGTTATACTCACCCCAAGA
>NC_069408.1:35198435-35283104 GCF_026875155.1 Cherax quadricarinatus
CCACCACAACCTACCACCACACCTACCACCACACCTACCACCACACCTACCACCACACCTACCACCACACCATACCACCACACCTGCCACCGACACCTCCACCTACACCTCCACCACACCTACCACCAACTACCACCACACTCTGCCACCACACACACCACCACACCTACCACACGCTACCACAACTGCCACCACACCTACCACCACACTGCCACCACACCTCCACCACACCTACCACCACACCTACCACCACACCTCCACCACACCTGCACCACACCTGCCACCACACCTGACCACCAAACCTAGCACCACACCTATCACTAACAACCTGACACCCTACACTACACCACCTCATGCCACACTACACCACCGTTCCACCACACCTGCACATCCAACGCACTCAACACCATGACCACCACACCTGCCACCTACCTACCTCCACACACCTGACCCCACACCTGGTACACTTAACGACTGGACCACACATAGGACAACAGTTGACACACAACCTGCCGACCACAATGGCCTACCATCACCTGATCCATCATACACACACACCTGCCAGCACTACAACAATCCACATCACTGGCCACAACAACACCTTACTACATACTGCAACACTACATACACCATACGCTACCACATTGCACCACACCTATGGACCTACACACCTAACAACATGACAACCGACACCTGGACCACACAGTACCACAACATCACTGCCACCCACAACCGTACCACACTATAGCACACCACGTCTGAACACGTACTGCACCAACCTGCCACCACACTACACCACTACTCACCACACCTATGACCAACTATCTGCCCCACATCTGCATACATCATAGCCACAACACCATGCATCAACATACTGGCCACTACCACAAGGGATACACACCTATCGGACCAACAATGCCTACAACACTGCACAACATTGGCACCACACCTGCCACCAACTATACCTACCATCCAGCACTGGAAACACTATGACAACACATGACAACCATAGGCCACCAACTAGCAAACACTGCCGACCACAACGATCTGGAACAATACAATACCTACCGTAGCCTGGCACTGTACGACACATCCTGGCCGACAACATCCATGGTATAATCACCAGTTGTACCGTACACCTGCCACCACATGTAACCAACTGACACATAGGCAACCAGGTTATGCGATCAACACACTATGACACACCTCTGCATCATAACACGTTGAACACATTGGGACAACGACACCTGACCTACACATACTATGGCACCACACCAATATGGGATACAGTCATCGACCACATAGATACTAGACACATAGTACGATGTAACCGTTAGGACAACTAATGGCACACAGTATGGGATAACCAGTATGGGCATCAGTATGTACAAACCACTATGTACAACATTGCGACAACCTAGACAAACTATGGCAATAACAATAATGGACAACATAAGGTAACATGGACAACGACAATGGATAAGCATGATGGCACAACAGTATGGCACAACATGATGGACAACATTGGTACATGATGGGACAACAGTATGGAAACTAGGGATAACAGTATGGACAACAGTGGATACAACATGGCCATACATAATAAGCAGTCAGTAACAGATGACAACATTGCCACACAATGATAACATAGACACATATGGGATCACAGACAACAGTATGGATACTCAACAGTAAATGTACACATATGGCACATATGACAGCATGCACAAGACTATGGGACATACCAGTATGGGAAACAGATACAACATATGGGATAACATATACACAGTATGGATAACAGTATGGGTATCATCTCGAACAGTATAAGACTAACAGTACTGGGATAACAAGTATGGGACTTAAAACGATGTATGGGACTAACAGATGACACAGTAGGTGTTCAGTATGGCATGTTACGAGTATGGGAGTTTCGTAGAAAACTTGGCATAATGGGATAACAGTAAGAAACATATGGGATAACAGTATGGGACAACAGTATGGGATAACAGTATGGGACAACAGTATGGGATAACAGTATGGGACAACAGTATGGGATAACAGTATGGGACAACAGTATGGGATAACAGTATGGTACGTAAACAGTATGGGATAACAGTATGGAAACAGTATGGGTAAAAAATCAGTATGGGATACAGTATGGACTAACAGTATGGGACAACAGTATGGGATAACAGTATGGGATAACAGTATGGGATAACAGTATGGGATAACAGTATGGGACAACAGTATGGGATAACAGTATGGGATAACAGTATGGGATAACAGTATGGGATAACAGTATGGGACAAAGTTGGATAACAGTATGGGACAACAGTATGGATATCAGATGGGATAACAGTATAATGGGGTAACAGTATGGGATAACAGTATGGGACAACAGTATGGGATAACAGTATGGGACAACAGTATGGGACAACAGTATGGGATAACAGTATGGAACAACAGTATGGTATAACAGTATGGGAAAACATAAAGGGATAACAGTATGGACAACAGTATGGCGATAACAGTATGGACAACAGTATGGATATCAGTATGGGATAACAGTATGAGATAACAGTATGGGATAACAGTATGGGACAACAGTATGGGATAACAGTATGGAACAACAGTATGGGATATCAGTATGGGATAACAGTATAAGATAACAGTATGGGATAACAGTATGGGATAACAGTATGAGATAACAGTATGGGATAACAGTATGAGATAACAGTATGGGATAACAGTATGGGATAACAGTATGGGATAACAGTATGAGATAACAGTATGGGATAACAGTATGGGATAACAGTATGGGATAACAGTATGGGATAGCAGTATGACATAACAGTATGAGATAACAGTATGGGATAACAGTATGGATAACAGTATGGGATAACAGAATGGATGCAGTATGCATAACAATATGGATAACAGCATGAGATAACAGTATGGGAAAGATATCAGATTTAACGGGTAACACGTTGAGATGTAGTATGGGATAACAGTCCTGGTTGCTAAACCTGTAGGAATCAAGTATGGGCTGCAACCCCCTATGCACAAAACCTACTGAATAAAATTTGAGGATGCTATGAACTCTTTTGAACAGTATGGGACATCCCCTCATGGCATAAAGTTTTTGAAAAAGTCTGGGACAATTATGGATTCTTGGGCAAATTATGGCTTCCTCTTAGAGGTACACATTGGGCTACCAGTTATTTTGGTAACAGTATGTAATTCAGTGTGGGCATTTTAGATCTATGGCATCCAGGTATGAGATATGAGTATCTTCGCTATGTTTAAGGGATAACAGAGGGTCAACAGAATGGAAATAAAAAAGTGTGCGATAACAGTTTTAATAACAGTATACACAGTATGAGATAACAAGAATAGTGGGATAACTGGATGGAATAAAATGTAGATGTGATTAAAATATGGACCAGTAGCACAACAGTAGGCAATGCTTGTATCAGTTATGGGACAAGTAGGCAGCAACAGTAAGGATAACACAGCAAACCCGTAGAGGACAACAGTAAGGGAAACAACGGTAATGGCAACAGTATTGGCAACAGCAGCAGCATAGGGGATAAAGCAGGGATAACAGTAAGGGCAGCAAACACTGAGGGAACAGAAGCAGACAACAACAGTAGTAAGCTTGGGGATAACAGGGACAGGATGAATTTCAAAATTAGCGGCTGGGTTTTCAGCCCCCCTACCTGAGACGGGTATGGGCGCGACTAAACCTCCTGGTTGCCTCCCCCTTCCTCCGGAAAACCTGTTTTGCTGTGCCCCTTTCGCTCTTCAGTCCACCCTCTCCCATTCCCTACTTCAGGAAATGTTTCGAGGATGCTGTCGAGATCCCTCTTTAAGACAGCTATGAGTTTGTTCACATCCCCCTCATGCATAAAGGGTGTTGAAGAGTCGTGGTCCCTTGACACTTATTGAGTTCTCTGCACTTATGGCTTCCCTGCTTTTCAATGAAGGTATTCTACATCGTCTACCAAGCTTCTTGTGTTCATAAGTAGTAATTTCAGTGTGCGGGTTTGAGATCAATTCCTCCAGTGTCTTCCAGGTGTAGATTATGATGTATCTTTCTCGCCTATGTTCTAAGGGGTCCAGTTCCAGAGGCTTCAGGATAATCCTTTGAAACCCTTAGCCAAAAATGTGTCCCTGAACAGTTACCTAACTCACAGGTACCTACTTACTGCTAAATGCAGCAGGTACAAGGAAACATAGCCGTCGTTTCTTCACTTGAACTGGACTGAAGTCGAAATGTGAGATGTGAGTTGAAAATATTACCGATTGAGCCACGAACCACCTCGTAGGCAAGCTGCTGTTCACTGCTGCAGTGAGTAGCAGTGAGCAGCAGCAACAGTAGCAGTGAGCAACACCAGCAACACCAGTAGCAGTAAGCAGCAGCAGTAGCAGCAACAGCAGTAGCAGTTAGCAGCAGTAACATTGAGCAGCAGCAGCAGCAATAGCAGTAGCAGTAAGCAGGAGTAACAGTAAGCAGCAGCAGTAACACTGAGCAGCAGCAGCAGCAACAGCAGCAGTAGTAAGCTTGGTAAAGTCACAGCGTCGACAGGTGATCATTAGTCAACACTTAGCGGCGCCTGGAGATGCTTGCTTACCCTCACCTACCATGTAGTACTTGGTATGTCGCCTCAGCCCACCTGCTGCTGCTCCTACCTCCTCCTCCTCTTCCTCCTGGTAAATCCTGTTCTTGCTGCTGCTCTTCTTTTTTCTGTTTCTACTTCATCATCATCTTTTCTCTCTCTCTCATTCCCTCTTCTTCGAGAAGAACCAGGAGCTGCTTCAGCCTTATTTCTGCTTCTGCTTACTGCTGCGCCTGCTCACTGTTCCTCTCTTCTGCTAGTTGTAAGCTCGCTGCTGCTGCTGCTGCTATTCTCCCTGCTGTTCCATCATCCCTGCTATGTACCTCCCACTTCCTGGCTGGCCGCTACAAGCCAGCAGGGATAGTAAGGTTAGGCGCCGCTGTCTTCACCACCTGGTAGAGTCCAGCATCACTGAGGCAGTTCAGTACTTGGGGAAGGCAGACAGAAGAGGACCTGGAAGTCCACACTGAGGCAGTTCAGTACTTGGGGAAGGCAGAAAGAAGAGGACCTGGAAGTCCACACTGAGGCAGTTCAGTACTTGGGGAAGGCAGAAAGAAGAGGACCTGGAAGTCCACACTGAGGCAGTTCAGTACATGGGGAAGGCAAACAGAAGAGGACCTGGAAGTCCACACTGAGGCAGTTCAGTACTTGGGGAAGGCAGAAAGAAGAGGACCTGGAAGTCCACACTGAGGCAGTTCAGTACTTGGGGAAGGCAGAAGAAGAGGACCTGGAAGTCCACACTGAGGCAGTTCAGTACTTGGGGAAGGCAGACAGAAGAGGACCTGGAAGTCCACACTGAGGCAGTTCAGTACTTGGGGAAGGCAGACAGAAGAGGACCTGGAAGTCCACACTGAGGCAGTTCAGTACTTGGGGAAGGCAGAAAAAAGAGGACCTGGAAGTCCACACTGAGACAGTTCAGTACATGGGGAAGGCAGACAGAAGAGGACCTGGAAGTCCACACTGAGGCAGTTCAGTACTTGGGGAAGGCAGAAAAAAGAGGACCTGGAAGTCCACACTGAGACAGTTCAGTACATGGGGAAGGCAGACAGAAGAGGACCTGAGGCGGAAGGCTAAAAATCTCAATATTTCGATATTGTCGTACTTTTCTTTCTGTGGTTTTGGACGGACGATGTAAAGTGGATAATGGAACATTGCACTTGTTCTTCATCTGTACTAGCCTCATTCTTTTCCCCTACCCTTGCATTCTTAGTTACGTTCTTCCCTCTGTCCCTGCATTATAAGTTCCCGTACTCATTGGCACACTCCACTCACAACGAGGTCGGGATCGTCCCCGGTATGTGATCAATTGGTATGTTCAACAACTCTGTTGTCCATGTTCACCTGTGTATGTTCCGTGTGTCGATTTCCCTGTTGTCCATGTGTAAACATTAGGATGTGTTTCCTTAAGACACCTGTTGTCCATGTTCACCTGTTGTCCATGTTCACCTATCAGTAAAACAGGTACCTGGGTGTTAATCGACTGGTGTGGGTCGCATCCTCTAGACAAAATTGACCTAATTTGCCCGAAATGCTCTTCACAACAAGGGGCTTTCTGTATAGCAGTATGTCACTGATGTCAGCTATGATCTATATACCTTGTACATGTACTTGTAGTAAATAAAGATTATTTATTATTATTATTATTATTATTATTATTATTATTATTATTATTATTATTATTATTATTATTATAATATTATTATTATTATTATTATTCTCAGTTACGTTCTTTCCCTTGTCCCTTGCATTCTCAGCTCCCTCCCCGCTGCTGAGAACTCAGCTCTCTGCCCTCTGCTTCCTCACCTTCCTGCCCTGGTTCCCTCCCCCTGCTTCAGCTTCCTCTCCCCATGCTCCAGCTCTCCCTGGAGAGCTGAAGCAGGGGAGAGACAATGTTGTGATGGTTCTCAGCTAAAAGGTTCAAGGTTCTGGGAAGTTGTCAAATATGGGAATATTTGTTAATAAACCTCTCATTCACTGGGGGGGGGGTTGAAGAGCTCTTGATTCACTGACTTGGAGTATCCTCCTCCCATTTCTCGGGTCAAAATGATTACCTCCCATTACCAGGCACTTTATGAACCGTTACAGCTTTAGCGCTTCCCAGTGATTACAACAAAAATAATAGTGGTATAGGACTGACAGACCCAGTGTAGGACTGACAGACCCAGTGTAGGACTGTCAGACCCAGTGTAAGGCTGAGAGGCCCAGTGTGGGACTGACAGACGCAGTGTGGGGCTGCCCGACCCATTGTAGGGCTGACAGACCCAGTGTAGGGCTGACAGACCCAGAGTAGGCCTAACAAATCCAGAGTGGGCTAAGAGACCTAGTGTGGGGCTGAGAGACCTAGTGTGGGGCTGAGAGACCTAGTGTGGGGCTGAGAGACCCAGCGAGGGGCTGAGAGACCTAGTGTGGGGCTGAGAGACCCAGCGAGGGGCTGAGAGACCAGGTGCTGTAAAGAATGCGAGGTGTGTGATGGAGTTGCGGAGCTGTCTCTGATGGAGAGAGAATGGGAGAGAGCTGGGGGAAGGAAGGGAAAGTGAGAATGGGAGAGGGAGAGAGCAGGGGAAGAAGTGTAGAGAGAGAGAATACGAGAGGCTGGTGAGAGAACGTGAGATGGAATGGAAGCGGTGAGGGAGAGGGGGAGAAAGAGAGAGACTAGAACAAGGGAGGAAGTGTAAGGTGGGATGGGTGAGGGTGAATCTGATAGGGATGCAAGTGCTGGGGGAGGGAGGGAAAGAGAGAGAAAATGGGAGAGAGAGTGAAAATGGGAGGGAGCAGGAGAGGGAAGGGTAGTAGTAGTAGTAGTGTAAAGTATTGTAGGTGGCGCTCGGGTGATCATGGAAGCCACCAGGTCTCCCTCTCCTCGATGTTCGCATCCTCCTATCCTCTCTTACGTTGCATCCCTTATTCGGACACGGCTAGGTGGCTCCCTCTAGTCCCCATCCTCAGGGAAGGAGGGGGAGGGGGTTAAATCATCCATGGGGAGAAGAGAGTGTCATAATCAGGAGGGTGACGCGTGCGCTCCCCGAGTTAAGCAAACCTGTGACAACAAAGACTCAGCAGCCTATAACTGGACAATGTTCCTTGGCATGGCCAGGGTGGTCACAGGACTACATTTAACTCCTGCTGTACCCTTATCAGCATTTACCCATTACCACCAAACCCCCTTTGCCCTCTCAGCTCCACCCTCGGAGATCAAGAGCGCGATGCACGCCCTGAATTCCTCGTTGACCAGTAACGCGGGCGAGGCATAAAAGAAACGAGAGGAAATAATGGTGTTTGTGGCAGCTGCATCAGGCCGGGCTGTATCGTAAGTCCCTTGTCTGACCTTGAGATCGCACTGTCCACTGCCGGTCACATTACCCCACTGGATTGGTGATCATATTTACGCACTTTCCGGCACTTTCCCCGCACTTGTCCAGCTCTAGAGGTCTTCCAGGTGCATCTGGCTGCTCTCCTAGTGCGGTAAATACGTCTTAAACCGCACACAAAGGAGAGGACGAGTATATCTGCCAAATAGAGTAACAACTGGACCAGCTTCTCTCCCACCTCCGTCAACACTCCTGCCGACTACACGATGCCATACCTGTCTCCAATCTTTCCTTCGCCTCCGCTCGTAACCTGCTACCGGAGCTATCGTCGACGCTTTCAGGAGCACAGGTGAAGTTGAGAACCACCGTCTTATCAGCAGTATGTACGAAACTATTGTATTTCCAGTGGGCATACGAAAGGGAGAGAAAAAGGGAGTTGAAGCTAGAGGTCGGCATCGCTCGCATAACACATCTGTGCAGACCCGAGGTGCCAGGACGTTGAATTTCATCCTCCCTATTTTCATCCCATTCTAACGCCTACAGCTCTACAGCCGCGTCATGCATTTCGAAAAATGCGTAGTATACCGGAAGAACAGATCCCGGCGTACCCCTCAGTGCACGACAAGAGGAGAAAACACGCGATAAACAGCAGTAATAGCGAAAAATGTTGTGGTTGGAGGGGCGGTGAGGCAGCAGCAGCCAGTCAGCCCCACCTAACCCTAGCACCCAACCTTACGCTACCACTTCAGCCAAAATTCTGCCAAAAGGTAGCGCGGTGGGGGAGGGTGGAAGGGGGGAGCAAAATCCCCCAGCGTAGGCAAGGAAAAAGCAATACCTAATTTAGACAGACTTGTGACCACCTCCGACTGTCTCATTCAGGAATGTGAAACACACACACACACACACAACACACACACACACACACACACACACACCGACTTAAATTTAAACTTAGAATTAGGCCTACTGTAATTTGCATCACACAGCACCTTAAGTAAGATCTAATAGGCCTAATAGGCAGAAGAGATGGACTTTATTTTTAATCACGGGTCACAGCGCCTGGAGAATGGTAGGCATACAAGTTCGATCCAAGGAAGGTGAGAGTAAGTCCAGTGGTGGTGGTGGTGGTAGTGATGGTAATGGTGGTAGTGGTGGTGGTCATGGTAGTGGTAGTAGGGGTCGTGGTAGTAGTGGTAGCAGGGGTCGTGGTAGCAGTAGTAGGGGTCGTGGTAATAGTAGTGTTGGTGTTGGTAGTGATGGTCGTGGTAGTTGTAGTAGGGGTCGTGGTAGTAGTAGTGGTGGTGGTAGTGATGGTCGTGGTAGTGGTAGTAGGGGTCGTGGTAGTGTTGATGGCAATGCCTCTCCCACTATTGATCTGATGCTGGCTTCGTCATCATGATCTAAAAGATGGGAAGAGTGTGCATGACAGCAACACACACAGGAGAGTGCATGACAGTTAGCAACACACACAAGAGGAGAGTACATGACAGTTAGCAACACACACAGGAGAGTGCATGACAGTTGGCAACACACACAGGAGGAGAGTGCATGACAGTTAGCAACACACACAGGAGGAGAGTACATGACAGTTAGCAACACACACAGGAGTGTACATGACAGTTGGCAACACACACAGGAGGAGTGTGCATGACAGTTAGCAACACACACAGGAGGAGAGTGCATGACAGTTAGCAACACACACAGGAGGAGAGTACATGACAGTTAGCAACACACACAGGAGTGTACATGGCAGTTGGCAACACACACGGGAGGAGTGTGCATGACAGTTGGCAACACACACGGGAGGAGTGTGCATGACAGTTGGCAACACACACAGGAGGAGTGTGCATGACAGTTGGCAACACACACGGGAGGAGTGTGCATGACAGTTGGCAACACACACGGGAGGAGTGTGCATGACAGTTGGCAACACACACGGGAGGAGTGTGCATGACAGTTGGCAACACACACGGGAGGAGTGTGCATGACAGTTGGCAACACACACGGGAGGAGTGTGCATGACAGTTGGCAACACACACAGGAGAGTACATGACAGTTGGCAACACACACGGGAGGAGTGTGCATGACAGTTAGCAACACACACGGGAGGAGTGTGCAATGACAGTTTGGCAACACACACGGGAGGAGTGTGCATGACAGTTGGCAACACACACGGGAGGAGTGTGCATGACAGTTGGCAACACACACGGGAGGAGTGTGCATGACAGCAACACACACGGGAGGATGTGCATGACAGTTGGCAAACACACAGGAGGAATGTGCATGACAGTTTTGGCAACACACACGGGAGGAGTGTGCATGACAGTTGGCAACACACACAGGAGGAGTGTGCATGACAGTTGGCAACACACACGGGAGGAGTGTGCATGACAGTTGCCAACACACACGGGAGGAGTGTGCATGACAGTTGGCAACACACACGGGAGGAGTGTGCATGACAGTTGTCAACACACACGGGAGGAGTGTGCATGACAGTTGTCAACACACACGGGAGGAGTGTGCATGACAGTTGGCAACACACACGGGAGGGGTGTGCATGACAGTTGCAACACACACGGAGGAGTGTGCATGACAGTTGGCAACACACACTGGAGGAATGTGCATGACAGTTGGCAACACACACGGGAGGAGTGTGCATGACAGTTGGCAACACACACGGGAGGAGTGTGCATGACAGTTGTCAACACACACGGGAGGAGTGTGCATGACAGTTGGCAACACACACGGGAGGAGTGTGCATGACAGTTGGCAACACACACGGGAGGAGTGTCCATGACAGTTGGCAACACACACGGGAGGAGTGTGCATGACAAATTGGCAACACACACGGGGGGAGTGTGCATGACAGTTGGCAACACACACGGGAGGAGTGTGCATGACAGTTGGCAAACACACACGGGAGGAGTGTCCATGACAGTTTGGCAACACACACGGGAGGAGTGTGCATGACAGTTGGCAACACACACGGGAGGAGTGTGCATGACAGTTGGCAACACACACGGGAGGAGTGTGCATGACAGTTGGCAACACACACGGGAGGAGTGTGCATGACAGTTGGCAACACACACGGGAGGAGTGTGCATGACAGTTGGCAACACACTTTCATATGCCTTTGATGAATTTTGAGAGTTTTCCTACTCCAGGAGCCCGGCCATGGACCAGGCTTGTCTGGTGCTAGCCTGGTCAACCAGACTGTTGCTACTGGAGATCCGCTGGCCCACATGTCCATCACAGCCTGGTTGCTTTTGTCTTGGTCAGCTATGAGGATAATAAACAACAGAGGTGTCAGGACAACGCCTTGACGTACTGAGCTTTTTACCTTGCTGGTGCTGGATATTGCTCTGTTTACTACCACTCTTTGTGTTCTGTTTACTACTCTTTGTGTTCTGTTTACTACTCTTTGTGTTCTGTTTACTACTCTATGTTGTTCTGTTTACTACTCTTTGTGTTTTGTTTACTACTCTTTGTGTTCTGTTTACTACTCTTTGCTCTTTGTGTTCTGTTTACTACTCTTTGTGTTCTGTTTACTACTCTTTGCTCTTTGTGTTCTGTTTACTACTCTTTGTGTTCTGTTTATCATTCTTTGTGTTCTGTTTACTACTCTTTGTGTTCTGTTTATCATTCTTTGTGTTCTGTTTACTACTCTTTGTGTTCTGTTTATCATTCTTTGTGTTCTGTTTATCATTCTTTGTGTTCTGTTTACTACTCTTTGTTTTCTGTTGTATTCACTTTACTACTCTTTGTCTTCTGTTTACTACTACTCTTTGTCTTCTATCAGAAACTTGAAAATTCATTTGTCTACCGTTCCAGTTGCACACAAGAGTGTGCATGACAGTTGGAAACACACACGGGAAAAATGTGCATGACAACTGGAAACACACACGGGAAGAGTGTGCATGACAGTCGGAAGCACACACGGGTGGGCATGACAGTTGGCAACACACACGGCAGGGGTGCGCATGATAGTTGGTGGCAACACACACAAAGGGGTGTGCATGGCAGTTGGCAACACACACACATACACTGGAGTGTGCATGGCGACTTGATTGTCAGAAAATCGAAACACGCTACTAGCGTCTGTTGTCCTCCCCAACACTCACACTACCCCCACAACCCTCCAACTGCGTCCCCAACACTCACACAGCCCTCACAGCCCTCAACCCCTCACACTACCCCTTCAACCCTCCAACTGCATCCCCAACACTCACACTGCCCTCACAGTCCTCAACCCCTCACACTATCCCTCCAACCCTCCAACTGCATCCCCAACACTCACACTGCCCTCACAGTCCTCAACCCCTCACACTACCCCCACAACCTGCCTATACAACCTTTCCTCACATCATAACAGAAATCACAGTAGTTACAAAAGATACGACAACTTCACTGAGAGTGATTTTTTAGTGGTAGGAAACGAAGAAAGAAAATTGAAAGAAATAACCAAAATAGTTCACCACCTTGGAGCCTTGTTGGACTGGTGGCACAGCCAGTGGCACCTCCAGACTCTCAACTACTGATGCCAGTAACAAAATCCCCCAACAAACATGCAACACGACCTCATTTATATTTGCTAATATACAGGGCCTTAAGCTTTCCACCAACAACTTCTAAGGTAGTCACATGCAATGTTTGCATCCTTCACAGAGACCCACACTAAAGATTACTTTGACAAAGAAATATGGATACCTGGGTACAACTTTTTCAGATGCGACAGAAAGAACAGGCAATAAGGGGGGGTTGGCTTGTGTCAAAGAGTCGCTCATTTGCACAAAGATACTGAATACCACAAATGATGTAGTTGACTTTCTAACAATAAAAATCGAGAACCAAAACTTAATCATTGTACTTGTATATAAGCCACTAGATGCAACTTCCCAACAGTTCAAGGAACAGCTATCAAAAAGTGACTGTCTGGAAAACCTTCCAGCCCCATCCCCAAACATCTTGCTGCTTGGTGACTTCAGTCTAAGACATACTAAATGGAAGAATATAGCAAATAATGTTGTAGCACAAATAATCCCTGGAGGTAGCGCAGATGAAGTGTCACACACACACACACGAGCTGCTGAATTTCTGCAATAAACACACCCTAAGTCAGCAGATAGTGGAGCCAACAAGACTGGAGAACAAACTTGACCTTATTTTCACAAATAATGAGGACCTGGTAAGAAACATAACAATATCATAAACAATCAGTTGTGATCACAATCTAATCGAAGTCCAGACTTACTTGCACAGGAGTCCTGATCAGCAAAATGCATATGGCTATGAGGGTAACTTTACCAAATTCAACTTCAACAACAAGAACATCAACTGGGACCAGGTAAACCATGTCCTAAATGAAACATGTTGGGAAGATATCTTAAATAACATGGATCCAAACCAGTGCCTTGAAAAGATCAACTTTCTGGTAGGTGAAGTAAGAAAGAAGAAGAGAAGAAGTAAACTGGAGAGAGAGAGATGCTCCCTCTACAGGAGAAGGTGAAGAATCACTGAGCTCCTCAAGAATGCTAGAATATCTGAAACATAGAAGGAAGCGCTAACTAGGGAAGTGGAAAATATTGAACTTAAGTTAAAGGACTCATACAGGATCCAGGAAAGACAGGAGGAACTACAAGCAATTAGTGAAATTGAAATAAATTCGAAATATTTCTTTTCATATTCCAAAAACAAGGCGAAAACCACATCTAGTATAGGGCCCCTGCTCAGACAAGATGGATCCTACACAGATGACAACAAAGAAATGAGTGAGATACTGAAATCTCAATATGACTGTGTTTAGCGAACCATTAATCAGTCTAAAGACAGACAATCTAAATAACGTTTTTCATGACTGAGAATCAAAACCCTTCCAATGTATGCCAAATTTCTGACATAACCCTAACTCCACTAGACTTTGAGAAAGCCATTGACAACATGCCCACGCACTCAGGCCCGGGCCCACCCTCGTGGAACTCTGTGCTCATTAAGAACTGCAAGAAACCCCTTTTGCTTGCCCTATGTTATGGAGGAGCATAGACACAGGTGACATTCCACAGTCACTAACAACAACGCATATAGCCCCACTCCATAAAGGTGGCAGGAAAGCAGTAGCTAAGAATTATAAACCAATAGCTTTTACGTTCCACATCACAAAAATCTTTGAAAGAGTTCTTAAGAAACAGGATTGCAAATCACTTGAACTCTCAACAATTGCACAATCCAGGGCAACATGGGTTCAAAGTAGGTCGCTCCTGCCTCTCGCAACTAGTGGACCACTATGATATGGTCTTGGATGCACTGGAAAACAGAGTGCAGATGTAGTATACAAAGATTTTGTAGCAGCCTTTGACAAGTGCGATCATGGTGTAATAGCACACAAAATGTGTGCTAAAGTGAAAACTGTCAAAGTAGGTAGATGGATCTTCAACTTTCTAACCATTTGAACACAAAGAGTAGTGGTAAACAGAGTTAAATCGGAAGCTGCCATAGTGAAGAGCTCTGTCCCACAAGGCACAGTATTTGCCCCTATCCTGTTCCTCATCCTATCAGACATAGACAGAGATGTAAACCACAGCACTGTATCATCCTTTGCAGACGATACTAGGATCTGCATGAGAGTTTCATCCATTGAGGACACGGCAAAGCTCCAAGAAGATATAAACCAAGTTTTCCAATGGGCAACAGAGAACAATATGATGTTCAATGAAGACAAATTCCAACTACTCCGTTATGGAAAACTGGAGGAAATAATAACTAGAACTAAGTATACTACAAACTCTAATCACACAACAGAGCGGAAAAGTAATGTGAAAAACCTGGGAGTGGTAATGTCTGAAGATCTCACTTTCAAGGACCACAACAATGCCACTATCACATCTGCGAGGAAAGTGATAGGGTGGATAATGAGAACATTCAAGACAAGAGATGCCAAGCCAATGATGATCCTTTTTAAATTACTTGTTCTCTCTAGGCTGGAATACTGCTGTACATTAACATCTCCATTCAAGGCAGGTGAAATTACAGATCTGGAGAATGTACAGAGAACCTTTACTGCACGTATAAGTTCCATCAAACACCTTAACTACTGGGAGCGCCTGGAAGCACTTGACTTGTACTCACTTGAGCGCAGGCGAGAGATGCATCATAATCTACACCTGAAAGATCCTGGAGGACTGGTCCCTAATCTGCACATAGAAATCACTTCATACGACAGCAAAAGACTTGGCAAGCGATGCAACATACCCCCAGTAAAAAGTAGGGGCACCATTAGTACACTAAAAGAAAACACAATAAGTGTCCGGGGCCCACCAGCCATAAGGGTAATTACCAATAGACCCCTGGTTGTCTTCAAGAGGGAGCTGGACAGATACCTAAAGTCAGTGCCGGATCAGCCGGGCTGTAATTCGTACGTTGGACTACTTGCGGCCAGCAGTTACAGCCTCGTTGATCAGACCCTGATCCACCAGGAGGCCTGATCATGGACCGGGCCGTGGGGGCGTTGATCCCCGGAATGCCCTCCAGGTAGACTCCAGGTATATCTTTTCCCCTAACTCCCTCACACCCATCCAAACTCTTCCCTCTAACGTCTCTCCAAAGCCTCAAATCATCCATGGAGACAGCAGGTCTAAAATAAGTCAATATGATAATAGTATACAATACCGACAAGTTGATAAGACACATGTGCAACAGTTAGGTATCTTTTATTCCGAAACGTTTCACCTACACAGAAGGCTTATTCAGTCGAGTACATAGGAGGCAGGGACTGACCACCTCAAAACTACGTCTTCAAGAGTGATGGACTGATTACATCGCCTTTACATCTCTACAGCTTCTGCTGCCTCCTCTGTACTCGACTGAAGCCTATTGTGTAGGCGGTTGCACGTGTTTTACTTATCTAAAGTAACTCCAACTCTGCTAGAAGGAGGTCTTCGAAGCTCGTATAGTTGTTGGACCTCTTATGGAATATCAGACTATCTGCTGGCCTTAGTGAAGTCTCGCAGCTCAGGCTCACAGTCTGTCACTTCCCGAGTGCGACCCATTCTGTGTGACAGAATGTGACAGGGAGAACATCACTAGCTTTCGTTCCCACTATGTAATTATTTAGAGTGCGTATCATTGTTGAAAATAAGAACGTATGGATGGAAGAACAGTGAATTGGCCTACTGGTTTATGCTAGGCAGGTCTAACTCACACCCACCCACACCCACTCATTTACTTGTTCAACCTATTTTCAAAGGTAACCAAGGTTGTGGCTTCAACGGCGCTACTGGGGAGTTTATCCCACTCAACCGTAAATATTGTGCCCAGACTTGTACCTTCCCATATCTTCTATCTACCATACCCCCGGCAGGGATTGAACCCGCGGTCATAGAGTCTCAAAACTCCAGCCCGTCGCGTTAGCCACTAGACCAATCGTGTCATTACGATTTCTTCTACTTATTTAAATTTGTAAAGAAAGGCTGATAATTTTAACGTGGGAACTGCATGCATACTTACTGCTGCTACTACTACTACTACTACTACTACTACTACTACTACTACTACTACTACTACTACTACTACTACTACTACTACTATTGTTACTACTCCTACTTCTACTACTATTACTACTACCACCTACAACATAGGTCAATAGACCTACTCTCTCACGTCACGTGGTACCTACATATACTCTCTCACGTCACGTGGTACCTACATATACTCTCTCACGTCACGTGGTACCTACATATACTCTCTCACGTCACGTGGTACCTAAATATACTCTCTCACGTCACGTGGTACCTACATACACTCTCTCACGTCACCTGGTACCTACATATACTCTCACGTCACCTGGTACCTACATATACTCTCTCACGTCACGTGGTACCTACATATACTCTCTCACGTCACGTGGTACCTACGTATACCCTGTGTCCATGTATTGTTTGTAACGGCTTGACGAAGCTCCTGGAGAGCGAAACGTTGCCACAACAAAATGTCACATTAGTTGCACCTGTACTAGGGTCGAATGATGGGGCCCCATCGTTCAACCCTAGTACTGGTTCCCTGGTTGGGGAGATGTACATGCGCCGAGTAAGGTTACGTACTCTTTGCATGCCACTCTCCTCTTCCGAGAGAAAGACTCTTGATCTAAGGATTTGGAGTTGTCTTTCCCTTCCTCGGATTAAGCTTAATTATATTCCATACCTCAGGACTGTGCTGAGTCCTCCCCTCAGAGGAGGCAGTAGAGATGTAGAGACGAAGTCATCAGTCCCTCCCCCTTGAAGACTTAGTCTTGAGGTGGTTAGTCCCTCAGCCTGTAGGAGAGTATTGCTCCCTAGTCATATTTACACTGTGTGAGCCGACTCGTGACTAGGCTTGAGTGGATAAAGAGTTGTGAGGAAACTACTTAGCACTCCGGTCAACACGACTCACCACACTACAGCTCCTGGGACCTCCAGGTGTTACTTAGTAATCCATCATGGTTTACTATCGTGAAAAACAGTTTGCCAACAAAATTAGTCTAGCGGGAAACACTGAAAGAGAGAGAGAGAGAGGAGAGAGAGAGAGAGAGAGAGAGAGAGAGAGAGAGAGAGAGAGAGAGAGAGAGAGAGAGAGAGAGAGAAGTGTTCAAGTTGCAGCCTCAATACTGCGCACGCCACCTGCAATCTCCACGCCACCTGCAATCTCCATACCATATGCACTCTCCACGCCACCTACAGTCTTCACGCCACCTGCAATCTCCACGCCACCTGCAACTTTCACAACACCTGCAATCTCCACGCCACCTGCAATCTCCATACCATATGCACTCTCCACGCCACCTACAGTCTCCACGCCACCTGCAATCTCCACGCCACCTGCAGTCTCCACGCCACCTGCAATCTCCACGCAACCTGCAATTTCCACGCCACCCGCAATCTCCATGCCACCTGCAATCTCCACGCCACCTGCAACCTTCACGCCACCTACAGTCTTCACGCCACCTGAAATTTCCATACCACCTGCAATCTCCACGCCACCTGCAATTTTCACACCACCAGCAATCTCCACGCCACCTGCAGTCTCCACGCTACCTGCAATCTCCACGCCACCTGCAATCTCCACGCCACCTGCAGTCTCCACGAGATCAGCAATCTCCACGCCATCTGCAATCTCCACGCCACCTGCAATCTTCAAACCACCTGCAATCTCCACGCCACCTGCAATCAACACACCACCTGCAATTTCCATGTCACCTGCAATCTCCACGCCATCTGCAATTTCCACGCCACCTGCAATCTCTACGCCACCTGCCATCTCCACGCCACCTGCAGTCTCCACGCCACCTGCAATCTTCACACCAATTGCAATTTCCACGCCACCTGCAGTCTCCACGCCACCTGCAGTCTCCACGCCATCTGCAATCTTCACGCCGCCTGCAATCTCAACGCCACCTGCAATCTCCACGCCACCTGCAATCTTCACACCAATTGCAATTTCCACGCCACCTGCAGTCTCCACGCCACCTGCAATTTCCATGCCACCTGCAATCTTCACGCCACTTGCAATCTTCATGCAATATGCAATCAACACGCCATCTAAAATCTCCACGCCACCTGCAGTCTCCACGCCACCTGCAATCTCCACGCCACCTGCAATCTCACGCCACCTGCAATCTCCACGCCACCTGCAATCTCCACGCCACCTGCAGTCTCCACGCCACCTTCAATCTCTACGCCATCTGCAATCTCCACGCCACCTGCAGTCTCCACACCGCCTACAGTCTCCACGCCACCTTCAATCTCTACGCCATCTGCAATCTCCACGAGACCTGCAGACTCCACGCCATCTAAAATCTCCAGGCCACCTGCAATCTCCATGCTACCTGCAGTCTTCACGCCACCTGCAATCTTCAGGCCACCTGCAATCTCCACGCCACCTGCAATCTCCACGCTACCTTCAATCTCTACGCCATCAGCAATCTCCACGAGACCTGCAGACTCCACGCCATCTAAAATCTCCAGGCCACCTGCAATCTCCATGCTACCTGCAGTCTTCACGCCACCTGCAATCTTCAGGCCACCTGCAATCTCCACGCCACCTGCAATCTCCACGCCATCTGCAATCAACACGTAACCTGCAATTTCCACACCACATACAGTCTCCACGCCACCTTCAATCTCCACACCATCTGCAATCTTCACGAGACCTGCAGACTCCACGCCACCTGCAATCTCCACACACCTGCAGTCTCCACACCACCTGCAATCTCCACGCCATCTGCAGTCTCCACGCCACCTGCAATCTCCACGCCACCTGCATTCTCCACGCCACCTGCAATCTCCACGCCACCTGCAATCTCTACACCACCTGAAGTCTCCACGCCACCTGCAATCTCCACGCCACCTGCAGTCTCCACGCCACCTGCAATCTCCACACCACCTGCAATCTCCACGCCACCTGCAATCTCCACGCCATCTGCAGTCTCCACGCCACCTGCAATCTCCACGCCACCTGCAATCTCCTCGCCACCTGCAATCTCCACGCCACCTGCAATCTCCACGCCACCTGCAATCTCCACGCCACCTGCAATCTCCACGCCACCTGCAATCTCCATGCCACCTGCAATCTCCACGTAACCTGCAGTCTCCACGCCACCTGCAATCTCCATGCCACCTGCAATCTCCACGCCACCTGCAGTCTCCACGCCACCTGCAGTCTCCACGCCACCTGCAGTTTTCCACACTACCTGCAATCTCCACGCCACCTGCAATCTCCACGCCACCTGCAATCTCCACGCCACCTGCAATCTCCACGCCACCTGCAATCTCCACCCCCCACCTGCAATCTCCATGCTACCTGCAATTTCACACCACCTGCAATCCACGCCACCTGCAGTCTCCACACCGCCTACAGTCTCCACGCCCACTTCAATCTCTACGCCATCTGCAATCTCCACGAGACCTGCAGACTCCACCCCCATCTAAAATCTCCAGGCCACCTGCAATCTCCATGCTACCTGCAGTCTTCACGCCACCTGCAATCTTCATGCCACCTGCAATCTCCACGCCACCTGCAATCTCCACGCCACCTGCAATCTCCATGCCACCTGCAATCTCCACGTAACCTGCAGTCTCCACGCCACCTGCAATCTCCATGCCACCTGCAATCTCCACGCCACCTGCAGTCTCCACGCCACCTGCAGTCTCCACGCCACCTGCAGTCTCCACACTATCTGCAATCTCCACGCCACCTGCAATCTCCACGCCACCTGCAATCTCCACGCCACCTGCAATCTCCACGCCACCTGCAATCTCCACGCCACCTGCAATCTCCATGCTACCTGCAATCTTCACACCACCTGCAATCTCCACGCCACCTGCAGTCTCCACACCGCCTACAGTCTCCACGCCACCTTCAATCTCTACGCCATCTGCAATCTCCACGAGACCTGCAGACTCCACGCCATCTAAAATCTCCAGGCCACCTGCAATCTCCATGCTACCTGCAGTCTTCACGCCACCTGCAATCTTCATGCCACCTGCAATCTCCACGCCACCTTCAATCTCCACACCATCTGCAATCTCCACACACCTGCAGTCTCCACACCACCTGCAATCTCCACGCAATCTGGACTCTCCACGCCACCTGCAATCTCCACGCCACCTGCAATCTCCACGCCACCTGCAATCTCCACGCCACCTGCAATCTCTACACCACCTGCAGTCTCCACGCCACCTGCAATCTCCACGCCACCTGCAGTCTCCACGCCACCTGCAATCTCCACACCACCTGCAATCTTCCCCGCCACTGCAATCTCCACCCATCTGCAGTCTCCACGCCACCTGCGTCTCCACGCCACCTGCAGTCTCCACGCCACCTGCATTCTCACACCACTGCAATCTCCACGCCACCTGCAATCTCCACGCCATCTGCAGTCTCCACGCCACCTGCAATCTCCACGCCACCTGCAGTCTCCACGCCACCTGCAATCTCCACGCCACCTGCAGTCTCCATGCCACCTGCAATGTCCACACCACCTGCAGTCTCCACGCCACCTGCAATCTCCTCGCCACCTGCAATCTCCACGCCACCTGCAATCTCCACGCCACCTGCAATCTCCACGTCACCTGCAATCTCCACGCCACCTGCAATCTCCACGCCACCTGCAATCTCCACGCCACCTGCAATCTCCATGCCACCTGCAATCTCCACGTAACCTGCAGTCTCCACGACACCTGCAATCTCCACGCCACCTGCAATCTCCACGCCACCTGCAGTCTCCACGCCACCTGCAGTCTCCACGCCACCTGCAGTCTCCACACTACCTGCAATCTCCACGCCACCTGCAATCTCCACGCCACCTGCAATGTCCACGCCACCTGCAATCTCCACGCCACCTGCAATCTCCACGCCACCTGCAATCTCCACGCCACCTGCAATCTCCACGCCACCTGCAATCTCCACGCCATCTGCAGTCTCCACGCCATCTGCAGTCTCCACGCCACCTGCAATCTCCACGCCACCTGCAGTCTCCACGCTACCTGCAATCTCCACGCCACCTGCAATCTCCACGCCACCTGCAATCTTCACGCTACCTGCAATCTCCACGCCATCTGCAGTCTCCACGCACCTGCAATCTCCACGCCACCTGCAGTCTCCACGCTACCTGCAATCTCCACGCCACCTGCAATCTCCACGCCACCTGCAATCTCCACGCCACCTGCAATCTCCACGCCACCTGCAATCTCCATGCTACCTGCAATCTCCACGCATCTGCAGTCTCCAGCCGACCTGCAGTTTCACGCCACTGCAATCTCCACGCCACCTGCAATCTCCACGCTACCTGCAATCTCCGGCATCTGCAGTCTCCACGCCCTGCAATCTCCACGCCACCTGCAGTCTCCACGCTACCTGCAATCTCCACGCCACTGCAATCTCACACGCCACCTGCAATCTCACGCCACCTGCAATCTCACGCCACCTGCAATCTCCACGCACCTGCAGTCTCCGCCACCTGCAGTTTCCACGCCACCTGCAATCTCCACGCCACCTGCAATCTCCACGCTACCTGCAATCTCCACGCCATCTGCAGTCTCCACGCACCTGCAATCTCCACGCCACCTGCAGTCTCCACGCTACCTGCAATCTCCACGCCACCTGCAATCTCCACGCCACCTGCAATCTCCACGCCACCTGCAATCTCCACGCCACCTGCAATCTCCACGCCACCTGCAATCTCCATGCTACCTGCAATCTCCACGGCATCTGCAGTCTCCACGCCACCTGCAGTTTCCACGCCACCTGCAATCTCCACGCCACCTGCAATCTCCACGCTACCTGCAATCTCCACGGCATCTGCAGTCTCCACGCCACCTGCAGTTTCCACGCCACCTGCAATCTCCACGCCACCTGCAATCTCCACGCCACCTGCAATCTCCACGCCATCTGCAGTCTCCACGCCACCTGCAGTCTCCACGCCACCTGCAGTCTCCACGCACTGCAATCTCCACGCCACCTGCAGTCTCCACGCTACCTGCAATCTCCACGCCACCTGCAATCTCCACGCCACCTGCAGTCTCCACGCTACCTGCAATCTCCACGCCACCTGCAATCTCCACGCCACCTGCAATCTTCACGTAACCTGCAATTTCCACACACCTACAGTCTCCACGCCACCTTCAATCTCCACACCATCTGCAATCTTCACGACCTGCAAACCCACGCCCAAAACCCGGGGAATCTCCACGCCACCTGCAATTCCACGCCACCGGGAATCTTTCCCCGCCACCTGGCCAAACTCCAAAGCCATCCCCCAAGGGTTTCCACCCAAAACTCAAATCTCCACGCCCCCTGCAAACCCAAAGCCCCTTTTTTAGTTCCACGGGTAAACCCGAAAACTTTCCCCGCCACCTGCCCCTCTCCACCCACCTTCCAAAACCCCAAAGCTACCTGCCCAAACCTCCACGACCCTTTTGCCAAATCTCCCAAACCCCCTTCAATCTCCCGCCCCTTTCCCTTCCACGCTACCTGCAATTCCACGCCCCCCCTCAAAACCCCCACGCCCCCTGCAACTCCACGCCAATTTCAATTTTCCACACCCCCCTGCAGTCTCCACGCCACCTGCATTCTCCACCCCCCCCTGCAGTCTCCAAAGCTTTTCCCGCAATTCCACGCCACCTTTAATTCCACGCCCCCCCGCAATTTTCCCCCGCCACCTGCAAACTCCACGGGGCCCCCTCAAAACTCCAACCCCCCTGCAATCTCCACGTACCTCAATCCCCAAAGGCATCTGCAGTCTCCACCCACCCGCAGTTTCCACGCCACCTGCAATTTTCCACCCCCACCCCCCCCCCAAACCCCCGCTACCTGCAATCTCCACGGTCCCCCGCAGTCTCCAAAGCCACCCGCAGGTTTTCCACGGGGCCCCCTGCCCAAACCCACGCCACCTCAATCTCCACGCCCCCCTCAATCTCCCCGCCATCTGCAGTCCCCCACGCCACCTTTCAGTCTCCCCGCCAAACCGCAGTTCCACGCCACCTGCAAACTCCACGCCAACCCGCAAAACTTTCCCCGCTACCCCGCAAAACTCCACGGGATCTGCAGTCTCCCGCCACCCCAGTTTCCACCCCCAAACCGAAATCTCCCCCCACCGCAATTTCCCCCCGCCCAAACCGGGAATCTCCCCGCCCCTCCCGCAGTCTCCCCCGCCACCCGCAGTCTCCACGCCCCCGCAAACTCCCCCGCCACCTGGGTTTCCACGCCCCCTTGGCCCCCGGGCTCCAACCCCCTGCAGGGTCCAAAGCCCAAACCCCCGGGAGTCTCCAGCCACCTTCAGTGGGCCCCCGCCACCTGCAGTGTCCACGGGCCCCCGCCCTTCCCCCACACCCCCTTTCAGTCTCCCATGCCACCGCAATCTCCACGAAAACCCGAGTTTTCCCCGCCAAACCCGGGAGTCTCCACGCCACCGCAATCTCCCCGGGCCCTTTTGCAGTTTTCCCCCCCCACCTCCCGTCTCCAAAGCCACCCCCCAGTCTCCACGCCACCTGCAAATCCCTCCACGCCCCCTGCAAGGGCTCCCGGGCCCCCGGGATTTTTCCACGCCCCAGCCCGTCCCACGCCAACCCCCGCAGTCTCCACGCCTTCCGGGAAATTCCACGCCACCTGCAGTCCTCCCGCCCCTGCAGTCCCCCACGCCCCCCCGGGAGTCCCCCACGACCTGCGTTTTCCCGCCACCGGCCCAAAATTTCCCCGCCACTGCAGTCTCCACGCCCTTGCTGTCTCCACGCCCCTGCATCTCCCCGCCACCCGCAGGGCTCCACCCCCCTGCGTCCTCCACCCCCACCTGCAGGCTCCACGCCACCTGCAATCCCACGCCACCCCCAGCTCCCGCCACCCCCGCAGGCTCCCCCACGCCCCCCTGCAGTTTTCCACGCCACCTGCTTTTCCACCCCCACCGCAATCTCCACGCCCCCTGCAGGTTCCCTTCCCCCACCTGGGGCGGATAAATTTAAAAAGGGGGAACTTTGCAATATTTATGAAGGGGCACAGGGGTTGCCAAAAAGTGTTTTGGATGTTGCAAACAGTGTTGGATGTTTTCCAAAAAAAGTTTTTGGATGTTGCAAAAAATTTTTTGGGTTTTACAGTGTTTGGGTGTTGCAAACAGTGGGGGATGTTGGGAAAAAGTGTTGGGTGTTTTCAAACAAGGGGTTTGGTGTTCAAACAGTGTTGGGGGGTTTTTTTTGCAAACAGTGTTGGATGTTGCAAACCGTTTGGAATTTTTACAAACAGTGTTTTGGTGTTTGGATTTCAAATTTTTTGGGGTTGGCAAACATTGTTTTGGTTTTTGCAAATATGTTTAGTGGGTTTCAAACCAAATTTTTTGGATTTTTTGCAAACAGGGTTGGAGGGGGGTTTAAAAAAAGTGTTGGGGGTTTTCAAAAAATTTTTTGGATGTTGCAAAAAAAGGTTTTTGGGTTTGCAAACCCGTGGTTTGGTTTTTGCAAAACCCGTGTTGGGTGTTTGCAAAACAGTGTTGGAAAGTTGCCCAAAAAGGTTGGATGTTTCAAACAGTGTTGGGGTTTTTTGGAAGCAGTGTTGGATTTTTGCAAAACAGTGTTGGATGTTGCAAAACCCGTGTTTAAAATTTTCAAAACCCCGTGTTGGATGTTGCGGGAAAAGGGGTTGAAAAGTTGCAAAAAGTGAGGGGGGGTTGCAAAGGCAGTGTTGGATGTTGCAAAAACCCTGTTGGGAAATTTTTCAAAAAAAGTGTTGGATGTTGCCCAAACCCGTGTTGGTTTTTGCAAACGTGTTTTGGGTTTTGCAAACAGTGGGTTTGGGTGTTGCAAACCCTTTTTTTGGATTTTTCAAACAGTGTTGGAAAGTTTCAAAAAAAGGATGGATTTGCAAAAAAGGGGGTTGGATTTGCCAAAACCCGTGTTTTTGGGTGTTGGGAAACAGTGCCCGGATGTTGCAAACATGTTTTGGGGTTCAAAAGTGTTTTTTTTTTGGGAAAACCCGTGTTAAATGGGTTTTCCCAAAAAGTGCTTGGATGTTGCAAACCGTGTTGGGTTTCAAACCGTGATTTGGATTTTTTGCAAGCAGTGTTGGATGTTGCAATTTTTTGGATTTTTGCAAACGGGTTGAAAGTTGCAAACAGTGTTGGATTTTGCAAAAAAGTGTTTTGGGGTTGCAAACAGTGGAAGTTGCAAAACCGGGGGTTGGATGTTTTCCCAAAAAGTGTTGGGTGTTTTCATTGGTTTTTGGGTGTTGCCAAAAAATTGTTTTGGGTGTTGCAACAATTTTTTTTGGGAGGGTTTCAAAAACCCGTGTTGGATTTGCAGACATGTTGGGGTTGCAAACAGGGGATGGGGTGTTGCAAGGGTTTTTTTGAATTTTTTTGCAAACTTGGGTGGGTGTTGCCCAAAAAGGTTTTTTTGGATGTTAAAAAAAGTGTTGGGTGTTTTTAAACTGAGGATGTTGCAAACAAATGTTGGATGTTGCAAACAGGGGTTTGGATGTTTCAAACAGTGGTTGGGTGTTGCAAACTTTGGTTTGGAAGTTGCAAAAAAGGGGGTGGGGGGTTGCAAACAGTTTGGTTTTTTGCAAAAAATTGTTGGATGTTTTTTTCAAAACCAAAGGGTTTTTTTTGGTTTTTTTGCAAACAGGGTTGGATTTTTTGCAAAAGGTTGGGTGTTTCAAACAGTGTTGGAAAGGGTTCAAACAAAGTTGGATTTTTCAAACATGTTGGGATGTTTTCAAACATTGTTTTATGGGTTTTTGGGGAAAAAGGTTTTGGGTTTTGCAAACAAAGGTTGGGTGGTAGCAAACTGGTTGGATGTTTTCCAAACATTTTTGAAGGGTTTCAAAAAAATCACCCCGTTTTTGAAGTTAATTTTTGTTTATCCAGTGTGAAATTTGGGGGTATAATTGGGAATTTTGGAAGCACTAAAACCCCCACGGGACTTACGAATGTTTAGATAAATGCGATTCCCAGGGGGAAAAGGTTAGCTGCAATTTCCTAATCACGAGCTCTTCCCGGTGTGGGGTGCGTGGTGTTTGTGGAAGTGTGTGGTGTGTGTTGTGGTTTTGTGGGGGGTGTTGGGGGTTTTGTTTTTGTGTGTGTGGTTACTTTACCCTAAATTTTGGTTTCAGGGGTTTTAAAACAAGCTCCTGACCCCGCCCCTTCACGATTTGTACGGGGCCCTCTCTCTCCCCCTCTCTCCTCTCCTTTCCCCCTCTCTCTCCTCCTCTCTCTCTCCTCCCCTTTTTCTCTTTCTCTCCTCTCCTCTCTCTCTCTCGCTTCCTGGGGGCTTTGCCAAACCCCTTTTTAAAAACAAGGATTGGGTTTCCCTGCCTTTCCCCTACGTCCCCTGGGGGGGCTATTCCACTTCCTGAAAGACCTGTGACTGAAGAAAACTTCCCAACATCCCTGTGATTCGTCTGAGTCTTCAGCTTCCAATTGTGACCCTTGTTTCTGTGTCCCATCTCTGGAACATCCTGTCTCTGTCCACCTTGTCTATTCCACGCATTATTTTGTATGTTGTTATCGTGTCTCCCTTGACCCTCCTGTCCTCCAATGTCGTCAGTCCGATTTCCCTCAACCTTTCATCGTAGGACATTCCCCTGAGCTCCGGAACTAGCCTCGTTGCAAACCTTTGAACTTTCTCTAATTTCTTGACGTGCTTGATCAAGTGCGGGTTCCAAACTGGTGCTGCAAACTACAGTATGGGCCTGACGTACACGGTGTACAGAGTCTTGAACGATTCCTTATTAAGGTATCGGAACGCTATTCTTAGGTTTGTCAGGCGCCCATATGCTGCAGCAGTTATCTGGTTGATGTGTGCTTCCGGAGACATGCTCGGTGTTATGGTCATCCCAAGATCTTTCTCCTTGAGTGAGGTTTGCAGCTTTTGTCCACCTAGCCTATACTCTGTCTGCGGTCTTTTTTGCCCTTCCCCAATCTTCATGACTTTGCATTTGATAGGGTTGAAATCGAGAAGCCAGTTGCTGGACCAGGTGTCCAGTCTGTCCAGGTCTCTTTGTAGTCCTGCCTGATCCTCATCCGATTTAATCCTTCTCATTAGTTTCACATCATCTGCGAACAGGGACACTTCAGAGTTGCAGGTTCAGTGTTGGTGAGGTCCCAGCCATGTGTTACACACAGGATACATACACTGAAAGGTAAACGTCTGTCAACGTAAATATGCTGAGAGCTTAGGAATCGGAGTATTTCTTGTCACTGTTGTTGCGAAGGCTTTGCGCGGCCTCAATGACCCTTGTGTAGGTACGTGGTGATGTTGTAGGTACGTGGTGGTGCTGTAGGTACGTGGTGGTGCTGTAGGTGGTCGTGGTGGTGTTGTAGATGGTAGTGGTGCTGTAGGTGGTGCTGGTGTTGTAGGTGATGCTGGTGCTGTAGATGGTCGTGGTGGTATTGTAGGTGGTGGTGGTGCTGTAGGTGGTGGTGGTGCTGTAATGGTGGTGTTGTAGTGGTGGTGGTGCTGTAGATGGTCGTGGTGGTGTGTAGGTGGCGGTGGTTGCTGTAGGTGGTGTGTGGTGTTAGAGGTGGTGTGGCCAGTGAGTTGCTGCATGTGCATAGATGTCGTGGTGGTGTCGTAGGTGGTGTTGGTGCTGTAGATGGCTCGTGGTTGTTGTAGGTGGTCGTGCTGCTAGATGCTGGTGTTGTAGTGGTCGTGTGGTGTAGTGTTGTGGTGCTTAGCTGCTCCTGGTGTTGTAGTGTGGTGTGTGTTGTGGCTGTGGTGTGTAGGACGACTGAGAAGTGCCACCACCAGTGTTGCTCATCTCAGGTCACTGTGCTGTGTTAACCTCCTGCTGCTGCTGCTGCTCCTGTTGCTGCTGCTGCTCCTGCTGCTGCTGCTGCTGCTCCTCCTCCTCCTGCTGCTGCTGCTGCTGCTGCTGCTGCTCCTCCTCCTCCTCCTCCTCCTCCTGCTCCTGTTGCTGCTGCTCTGTTGTTGCTTCTGTTGCTGCTGCTCCTTTGCTGTTGCTGCTGCTCTGCTGTTGCTGTTGCTCTGCTGTTGCTGCTGCTCCTTTGCTGTTGCTGCTGCTCTGCTGTTGCTCCTGCTGCTGCTGTTCCTGGGTGTTATATTATCAGTCTTTCTAGTAATGTCTTATACTCACCTCTCTTGGTGGAATGTATGGAGGGGAGGGTTACTGGCTGCTTCCCCTCTCTAACCTCCTCCCTCCTTCCCCCTTCTACGCAGATTTTGGGAACTGTTACCTTATCAGTACTTACCAACATTATGCTGATATACGTTCAAGCAACACGTCAGAAGGTAGGAATCTGCAACGAAAGTGCCTTCACAAGGTATTGGACACACGACCTTTATTGTTGCAGATACACTCGTACCTTCTAAGAGGTCTAAAGAATCCCCAAGACATACTAACCTAACCTTAGCTGGGTGTAAGCCAGCTTCAGTTATATCCTACCTGACACCTCTAACGTGACTCGCACTAACACGAGGAAATGAGAAGCAAGCAGTGAAGGTACAGGAAGTGTAATAATGCTGGTAGAATTACCGACACTATGAATTACGGATTAGTCTCCCTAAAGATTGTTTGTTCGTGTCATTGCTAGTTCTAGGGATTTCTGTATCTTGTTAGGTAAAGGACACAAGTGCAATTAATGTGACATTTTACTGTGGGGACGTTTCGCTCTCTAGGAGCTTTGTCAAGCTGTTACGGTTCGACGAAGCTCCTGGAGAACGAAACGTGCCACAATAAAATGTCACATTAGTTGCACTTGTGTCCTTTTACTTAACAAGATACAGAAAGTCCGATAACTAGCAATGACACGAACAAACAATCTTTAGAGAGACTAATCCGTGATTCCTTCAGAGTGTCTCTGCAACACAGCACCCCTCCCTGGCTAGCAGAGCTGACTGATGCATGGGAAACGTTAGCACTGTTCCAAACCACTGACCATCAAAGAAATCACTTCCGTTCTCGAAGACGGCCATGTAAACGACTCGAAATATCCTTAGTAACCTTTGCCACGGTAAATAAACTGAAACAACACCAGCACTACGAGAACCTTTCAAGTCTTCAGATGTGGAATACAAGAACAGTAAACTCTAAGTACTAAGAATTAAGTTACGTTATGTTCTTATGTTCTTCAGACAACACCTCTGTAAACAGCCTCTCCCCAGACAACACAAGAAGAGCATGAAAATGGATAAACATTACAGCAGGCTTGTCGGCCTAGGCAGGTCCTTCTCAAACTCAAACTCTCTAACAGAAATATTTGCCCAACCCATTGTCTATCCTACCCACCTTAAGTAAACATGACTGTGTCGTGAAGACATAGACTCACTGAGACTGCTGTTTGTGGCACTTATTATGTATGACTCGGGCAGCAACCACAGTGTTCTAAGGACATACAGCTACAGATGTTGAAAATTGTATAAAATACCGACAAGTTTAAGATTAAGAGACATGTGTCTTAATCTTACACAGCTAGAGATGTTGAGTGTCATCTTGTCATATTTACAACAATATCTGCTGCCCTTTCAAAACAGTCACTCTGACTTTGAGTTCTGTGAATAATGCAAATATTTAGGAGTTGAAATCAAGACTGATGTTGTGAATAACCTGCGTCTGCAGACCTGAAGAGACTTAAATCTCCTCACAGCACTTTAGGAAGGAACGCTGGCATCAACTCTGCACTCGCTGTGATTAATAATCTTGAAGTAATCCAGAACAAGGCCATGAGGGCCATGAGGATAATTCTTGGTGCTCCAATGTGAACTAGAATCACAAACATGAGGGAAGAATCGAAGCTTCCTACTGTGTATGCAAGAACAGTACAATTAAATAGTATTTTCTGTACAAAGATCATGAAAAATTCAACGTGATCAGGACGGGAAGCACTCTACCACGCCTTCAGCATGATACTAAGCATCAGTAACATGCACTACTCACTACCCACCGTGTGCATGTAACACACACACACACATGCGTCACTAAGAACAACGAGAATCCACTTCGTCAGACAATGTTTGAAGCTATTGCGATGTGTAGTCTCGTCCTTAAAGGCCTTCCTGTTGATCTTTTATTTTTATAGTTCTTTGATAATGTGAGAAATCACGAAAGCGCTTGAAATTTGGCGGTTGTTTCATATTGGTTGTTCTGCATTTATATTGTTTTGCATATATGTGTGTACTCACCTAATTGTGATTTCAGGGGTCGAGACTCAGCTCCTGGCCCCGATGTGTGTGTGTGTGTGTGTGTGTGTGTGTGTGTGTGTGTGTGTGTGTGTGTGTGTGTGTGTGTGTGTGTACTACAGTGGTTGGTCAACAAGCCACAGACTCAGTGGTTGCGTGTAAGCTGCAAGACTTAACTGCTATATTCTACCAAAGTTCATTATTTAACGAGGCTTACAATGTATTATGTCAGATTGCCTTTTACCCGATTTGAGCGCCATCCACTCAGTGAGCAGCCAGGATCCCACTGAATCACTTACTAACTTTACTCACCCACTTTACTATTTTATATATATATTATAATATTATATATATATATATATATATAATATATATATATATATATATATATATATATATATATATATTATATATTATATATATATATAAACACACGTAAGATTATTGATCTGGCCACTAAGTGCCAGATTAACCAGGTTGGGTATGTTTGTCCCAATAGCATGGTTAACTAGGCAAGTACCAGACAAGCCTGGAGCAGGACGGGGCTCAGGGAATAGGTAAAAATCCTCATCAAAGGTAGAGAAACAACTGAGAAAGACTCAACACCTTTGGACACTAAGTGAAATACAACCAACCGTGAAAATACATTCACCATCATCAGAAGTATCCATATATCCAGTATACAATACATAATATAGAATATTCAACGCATAATATAGAATATACAACGTATAATATAGAATATACAACGCATAATATAGAATATACAAGGCGTTGTTGGGAGGTCTGGTTCAGAAGACGTACACGAAATAAGGTGGTTATCTGAGGAGAGTTACACTTAGTGTACCTTTGAAAATAGGCTGTATAGGTAGGTGAGTGGGTGTGAGTAGGTCCTGCGTAGCTTGGGCCAGTAGGCCTGCTACGGTAGGCCTTACGTTCCAAGTTACCGGAAACACATTGAAACAGTGGTATGTCTCGTGAGGTCGACTCCCATCTCGACCTAGCCTACTGTGTAGCCGAAACGTTACGGAATAAAGATACCTAGCTGGTGGACATGTACTTACCAACCTGTCGGCATTGTACACCATTTTAAAATTCAGATCTGTCTGAAACTTGGTAAAGCCCACTGTGTGGGCGAAACATTGTCAGTAAAATATGGCATTATACTGCACTTGTGTTTCTATTATTGTTATTATTATTATTATTATTATTATTATTATTATTATTATTATTTTATTATTATTATTATTATTATTATTATAATAGTTTTGTGTTGTGAATAAATGAGTTACCGCGGTACCCGTCTATCCCGGTGTGAGTGCACGTCAGCGCCACCTGTGATCTAGCGTGTGTACCTTCACCTGCCCGCCCAAGCATCTTCAGACTTCTCAAACTCTCCCTTCTGATAATTGTTCTTGTTTACTTCTGGTCCTGGATGTGGGTCACCTCATCTGCTGTCTATCCCCCCAGTCACCTTTACTGCCTGCCACCTGTAAGTATCAGCGCCAGGTGTTTTTTGATTGAAATCCACAAACGAGAGTTGTTGTCTATCACAGCTGTTAGTAAACTCAGACTGGGAAAGGTTTTTAGAGGTGTCGATGCCTGGAACAATCTTCCGGGTAGAAGTTTAAGACACGTGTGCAGCGGTTTACCTGGAGTTTACCTGAAGAGGGTTCCGGAGGTCAACGCCCACGCGGCTCGGTCTGAGACCAGGCCTCATGGTGAATCAGGGTCTAATCAACCAGGCTGTTACTGCCGGCCTCGGTTGGATATCTTTTTTGATGAAAAGTTTCGCCTACACAGTAGGCCTCTTCAGTCAAATATAAAGGGAGCAGTAGTTATGAAATAAAGATGTAAACAGTCCATCAATCTTGGAGAAAAGGAATTTGAGGTGGTCAGTCCCTCAGCTTGGAGTCGATGTACTCAGTCCATCAATCTTGATAAGAATACAGCATATGCACGAAGAAGTGGCTTATATACTGTAGACAGGTGAGGTGAAGCAATCGTAGGAGATATCACACTGGACAAATCCACATGTGGAAGTAGGTCATGACTATAGATTAGGCAAGTGAAGAATTCCCTATATCAAGATCGCAAGATGTTGCTGTGTCTGACAGGAATGTAAATAAATCTTGATGCAGGGAATTCCTCACTTGCCTAAGTAGTATCTGTATATCCTCATTAACTGGTGAGTAGTTTTAAAGAACCTTAACCAAGGAAATAAAAAAGCAATTTGCCGAAAATATGGTTAAAATGAATCGTAGAATAATGAATTAGGTAAACAAACCATACCACGGGTGGGGTTTGAACCTGTGCCAGAATATTTTATTTATTCGCAGAATTTAATCGGGATATGGTTTTTCCAGAGTGTCCAAATTGTTGTCAACCAGTAAGTTGGTGGTGTGGCCCAACAGTCAAAATAAATTGTTCTAGAAGACCAAAAAGGCACAGTCCCGTGACTGGAACAATACATGAATAACCTGCACGTAACCTGCACGTAAGAGAAGAAAGCTTACGACTTCTCGGTCCGACTTTGTAAATGGTTCAAGTCGGACCGAAACATCGTTTGAAGCTTTTCTCTATCTTTTCTGCGGGTTATTTGTGTAATTGTCATAGCTTCTCCCCCCCCCCCCCATCCTATAACCAGTCACCCTTCCATGTCCTATCACCTTCCCTCCCCACCGTCACCCTTCCACACCTTTTCCAGCAGTGAGGGGGACAGGTATGCCCAATGCGTTACAGTGCGGTTCTGGCTAGTGTGCGGAATTACCTGTGTTTGGTCTGTGTTTAGCTACAGATGTGTTTCTCTGTATTTGTGTTATGCTTGGCTTGTTTGTGCTTGGATTGTTTAAAAGCTACAGGTTAACTTTGCAGGTTGAATCTAGACTGATTGTTAGTTTGGTTTGTGTGTGTACTCACCTGATTGTGGTTGCAGGGGTCGGGTCATAGCTCCTGACCTTGTGTGTGTGTCGTGTATTTTAGCCAATCATGTGTTCACTGAGCAGTGTTCAACACTAGTGTTGCTGCTGTTGTCGATACAGCTTCTGCGACTGATATGCTGCTGTTGCTGTAACTGTTGATTATGTTGGTATTACTGTTGGTGCCGTTGCTGCTGTTGATACAGCTTTTGTGACCGATCTACTGTTGATTCTGTTAGTGTTGTTACTGTCACTGCTGCTGCTTTATTCTTGCTGTTGTGCTGTTGCAACTCGTGTGTGTGTGGGGGAGGGGGTTGCACGGGAGGGATGGAGGTGAAACAGAAACGAGGATAAACATTACGTAAACTGATAACTCTAATGTGTCAATAGTTACTGGAGTAAAATAAAGTAAATATAAACGTGAAGGACGCAATGTTTGTGTATACTTGCCTAGTTGTGGTTGCAGGGATCGAGTCACGGCTCCTGGCCCCTCTTCATTGGTCGCCGCTGGTCGTGTGTGTGTGTGTGGGTGTGTGTTGACGAGTCCTTAACTCCTATCAGTGTTCACACATGGCAAGAAACTATTGCTGGGAATTCAAAATGTGCTGGCAAAAGGACACATGCGCAACTATGCGACATTTTACAGTAGCCACGGTTTCGCTCTCGCCAGTAAAGTGTCGCCTAAGTTGTGCATGTGTCGTTTTTACCCAACGTAGTGTCAGTAATCCAGCCTTTTATAACACGATTTCCAACACTCTTGTAGTTCCTGTAGTCACAGGAGGACACACTGTAGTCGAGACCACAGGAGACAGGATCACCTGGAATGCAAACATGAATTCCTATTAGAACTAGAGACTTAAAATTGAACCAAGAAAGGGAGAGGGTGGTGCACATGTTCTTAGGCTAGTAGAAGACGTTTACTTGGTTACCTGAAATATTTTTATCTTCTAAGGAAGGCTAGTTTGATGCCTGCGGAGAAAACGAAGGAAGAAATAATAATTGCAATTTACTCGTACAAATTGAGTCTGGTGAGCACACTACCACTGCTACACAGCTCTGTGTATCAGGTGTTGTGAACTGTTGCAGCCAGGGAGGGGGTTGTGAATTACTGCAGCCAGGGAGGGTGTTGTGAACTATTCCAGCCAGAGAGGGTGTTGTGAACTATTCCAGCCAGAGAGGGTGTTGTGAACTATTCCAGCCAGGGAGGGTGTTGTGAACTGTTGCAGCCAGGGAGGGTGTTGTGAACTGTTGCAGCCAGGGAGGGTGTTGTGAACTGTTGCAGCCAGGGAGGGTGTTGTGAACTGTTGCAGCCAGGGAGGGTGTTGTGAACTGTTGCAGCCAGGGAGGGTGTTGTGAACTGTTGTACAGCCAGAGGAGGGTGTTGTGAACTGTTGCAGCCAGGGAGGGTGTTGTGAACTGTTGCAGCCAGGGAGGGTGTTTGTGAACTGTTGCAGCCAGGGAGGGTGTTGTGAACTGTTGCAGCCAGGGAGGGTGTTGTGAACTGTTGCAGCCAGGAGGGTGTTGTGAAACTGTTGCAGCCAGGGAGGGTGTTGTGAACTGTTGCAGCCAGGGAGGGTGTTGTGAAACTGTTGCAGCCAGGGAGGGTGTTGTGAACTGTTGCAGCAGGGAGGGTGTTGTGAACTGTTGCAGCCAGGGAGGGTGTTGTGAACTGTTGCAGCCAGGGAGGGTGTTGTGAACTGTTGCAGCCAGGGAGGGTGTTGTGAACTGTTGCAGCCAGGGAGGGTGTTGTTGAACTGTTGCAGCCAGGGAGGGTGTTGTGAACTGTTGCAGCCAGGGAGGGTGTTGTGAACTGTTGCAGCCAGGGAGGGTGTTGTGAAACTGTTGCAGCAGGGAGGGTGTTGTGAACTGTTGCAGCCAGGGAGGGTGTTGTGAAACTGTTGTAGCCAGGGAGGGTGTTGTGGAACTGTTGTAGCCAGGGAGGGTGTTGTGAACTATTCCAGCCAGAGAGGGTGTTGTGAACTGTTGCAGCCATGGAGGGTGTTGTGAACTGTTGCAGCCAGGGAGGGTGTTGTGAACTGTTGCAGCCAGGGAGGGTGTTGTGAATGTTGCAGCCAGGGAGTGTGGGTTGTGAACTGTTCCAGCCAGGGAGAGGGTGTTGTGAACTGTTCCAGCCAGGGAGGGTGTTGTGAACTGTTGCAGCCAGGGAGGGTGTTGTGAACTGTTCCAGGGAGAGTGTTGTGAAGTATTGCAGCCAGGGCGAGTGTTGTCAGTTTCACAACACTCTCTCTGGCTGGAACAATTAATAACAGAAGGAAAGGTCAAGATTAAGAGAGATAATAATGTCACACTGTTTGTTTTACCTGGATTAAAACACAACTATTTGTTTACCTGTAGTCGTTTTCAGGGAGTCAGCGCCCCCGCGGCCCAGTCCCTGACCAGGTCTCCTGGTTGCTGGCCTGATCGATCAGACTGCAAGTGTACGCAGTCCAACGCATGCACCACAGCCCGGCTGATCCAGAGGTTTGTTGGTAAATTTCCTTATGCATGATGGTAGGACGTTGAAGAGTTGTGGTCTCCTTACACTTGTTAAGTTCCCTCTCGCGCCCCTGCTTGTCACTTGCTCGCACAGGGAGTCATTTCAACGTGCAGGTTAATTTTTTTAACATGTGAGTTTGTTTTTTCTTATCAGAGTAATGACAAATAGACAAATGATTTAAATAGTCACACCTGCCCCCTGTCTCATCACTCACACCTGCCCCCTGTCTCATCACTCACACCGCCCCCTGGTCTCATCATTCACAACCTGCCCCTGTCTCATCATTCACACCTGCCCCCTGTCTCATCACTCACACCTGCCCCCTGTCTCATCACTCACACCTGCCCCCTGTCTCATCACTCACACCTGCCCCCTGTCTCATCACTCACACCTGCCCCTGTCTCATCACTCACACTGCCCCCTGTCTCATCACTCACACCTGCCCCCTGTCTCATCACTCACACCTGCCCCCTGTCTCATCACTCACATCTGCCCCTGTCTCTCCTCACATCTGCCCCCTGTCTCATCACTCACTACCTGCCCGTCTCTTCACTCACACTTCCCCCTGTCTCATCATCACACCTGCACCTGTCTTCATCACTCACACCTGCCCCTGTCTCATCTCACACCTGCCCCCTTCTCATCATTTCACACCTGCCCTGCTGTCTCTCACTCACTCACTCCCCCTGTCCTCTTTCACTCTCTGCCCCCTGTCTCTATCACTCACTCCTTGCCCCCTGTCTCATCACTCCACACTCCCTGTCTTCATTCACTCACCCTTCCCCCTGTCTCATCACTCTTCTACCTGCCCCCTGTCTCTCACTCTCACCTCACCTGCCCTCCCTGTCTCATCATTCACACACTTCTACCCCTGTCTCATCATTCTACCTCCCCTGTCTCTCATCATTCACACCTGCCCCTGTCTCATCATTCACACCTGCCCCCTGTCTCATTCATTCACTCCTGCCCCCTGTCTCATCCTCATATCCTGCCCTGTCTCATCATTCACACTCTATCCCCCTGTCTCATTCATTCATCCTGCCCCCTGTCTCATCACTCACCACCGCCCCTGTTCTCACTCACACCTGCCCCCTGTCTCATCACTCACCCTGCCCCTGTCTTCATCACTCACTACCTGCCCCTGTCTCATCACTACACCTGCCCCTGTCTCATCATTCCCCTCTCTGCCCCCTGTCTCATCATTCACACCTGCCCCTGTCTTATTCACTCACACCTGCCCCTTCTCATCACTCAACCTGTCCCGTGTCTCATTCACTCACACCTGCCCCTGTCTCATCCTCAACCTGTCCTCTGCCTCTCTTCTCATCACTCACACTGTCCCCTGTCTATCACTCACACCTGTCCTGTGTTCTCATCCTCCACCTGCCCCATGTCTCTTCTTCTCATCCTCAACCTGTCCCCTGTCTCTCGTCTCATCGCCACACCTGTCCCCTTTCTCCTCTTCTCTTCACTCACACCTTCCCCTGTCTTCGTCTCATCGCCACACCTGTCCCCTGTCTCTCTTCTCATCACTCACACCTGCCCCTGTCTTCTCATCCCTCCTACCTGCCCCCTGTCTCTCATCACTCACAATCCCCCTGTCTTTCTCCTCTTCACACCACGGTAACTTCCCCTTCCTCCACAGTAATATTCACACCTCCCCCACAGTAACATCCGTGCCTCTCCCACAGTAACACCCACACCTCCCCCACAGTGACACAGGCCCGCTGACAAGTAACCAATTTGCCCGACACGTCTGCAACATGTAGTGAGGGGTGTCAACAAAGTCACGTGCCAGGAGACGTTACACAAACAGTGCTGTTATCTGCCTCATCAGACAACAGCACTGCCTGAGTGATTTGCTAATTAGTGATTATGCTTGCTAATGTCTCCGAGGACCAAGCGTTCCTCAGCCTGGTCACTAGGGACCCCGGGCCGAGATATCTTCGCCTGGTCCCCTAGGTACCCCGGGGCCAGAGTATCTTCAGCCTGGTCACTAGGTACCCAGGGGCCAGAGATATCTTCACCTGGTCACTAGGTCCAAGACCAAGATTTTCTTCAGCCCGGTCACTAGGTTCCCCCGGGGGCCAGAGAAAATCTTCGGGGTGGTATAGGTACCCCCGGGACCAGAGATATCTTCAGCCTGGGACTGGTTTTCCAGGGACCACAGATATCTTCAGTCTAGTCGTAGGTACCCCGAGACCCAAAAATTTTTTCAGTAGGTACATAGGGGAAAATCATTACGTCCTCACAAACCCAACAACTTACTGTCCCTATCAGTTCCTTTGGGGATTTTGTACGTTATTGTTGCCCGCGTGTTTTTCTTGGGCTTTGATGTCAGGTTTTTTTTGAATTGACCTAAATTTAAAAATTTCCCAAACAATCTAGATTAACCCAAACTAATCTAAATTAACCTAAATAATCTAAAGTAAACTAACCTAAATTAACCCAGACTAATCTAAATTAGCCTAAATTAATCTAAATTAGCCTAAATTGATCTAAATTAGTGTAAATTAATATAAATTAGCCTAAATCAATCTAAATTAGCCTAAATTAATCTAAACCCAAATTAATCTAAACTAACCCAGACTAATCTAAATTATACTTAAAAATCTGTCTTAAAGTGACGCTGGTTAATTCATTCTTCTTATCCTCCCTGTCTTCTTCTTCTCTCTTATCCTCCCTGTCTTCTTCTTCTCTCTTATCCTCCCTGTCTTCTTCTTCTCTCTTATCCTTCCTGTCTTCTTCGTCTCTCTTATCCTCCCCGTCTTCTTCTTCTCTCTTATCCTTCCTGTCTTCTTCGTCTCTCTTATCCTCCCTGTCTTCTTCCTCTCTCTTATCCTCCCTGTCTTCTTCTTCCTCTCTCTTATCCTCCCTGTCTTATTCTTCCTCTCTTATCCTCCCTGTCTTTTCTTCCTCTCTCTTATCCTCCTGTCTTATTCTTCCTCTCTCCTTATCCTCCTGTCTTCTTCTTCCTCTCTCTTATCCTCCCTGTCTTCTCTCCTCTCTCTTATCCTCCTGTCTTCTTCTTCCTCTCTTTATCCTCCCTGTCTTCTTCCTCTCTCTTATCCTCCCTGTCTTCTCTTCCTCTCTCTTATCCTCCCTGTCTTCTTCTTCCTCTCTCTTATCCTCCCTGTCTTCTTTCCTCTCTCTTATCCTCCCTGTCTCTTCTTCCTCTCTCTTATCCTCCCTGTCTTCTTCTTCTCTCTCTTATCCTCCCTGTCTTCTTCTTCCTCTTCTCTTATCCTCCTGTCTTCTTCTTCCTCTCTCTTATCCTCCCTGTCTTCTTCCTCTCTCTTATCCTCCCTGTCTTCTTCCTCTCTCTTATCCTCCCTGTCTTCTTCTTCCTCTCTCTTATCCTCCCTGTCTTCTTCTTCCTCTCTCTTATCCTCCCTGTCTTATTCTTCCTCTCTCTTATCCTCCTGTCTTCTTCTTCCTCTCTCTTATCCTCCCTGTCTTCTTCTTCCTAGCTCTTATCCTCCCTGTCTTCTTCCTCTCTCTTATCCTCCCTGTCTTCTTCTTCCTCTCTCTTATCCTCCCTGTCTTCTTCTTCCTAGCTCTTATCCTCCCTGTCTTCTTCCTCTCTCTTATCCTCCCTGTCTTCTTCTTCCTCTCTCTTATCCTCCCTGTCTTCTTCTTCCTCTCTCTTATCCTCCTGTCTTCTTCCTCTCTTATCCTCCCTGTCTTCTTCTTCTCTCTCTTATCCTCCCTGTTTTCTTCTTCCTCTCTCTTATCCTCCCTGCTCTTCTTCTTCCCTAGCTCTTATCCTCCCCTGTCTTCTTCCTCTCTCTTATCCTTCCTGTCTTTTCTTCCTCTCTCTTATCTTCCTGTCTTCTTCTTCCTCTCTCTTATCCTCCCTGTCTTCTTCCTCTCTCTTATCCTTCCTGTCTTCTTCTTCCTCTCTCTTAAACCTTCCTGTCCTTCTTCCTCTCTCATATCCTCCCTGTCTTCTTCTTCCTCTCTCTTATCCCCCCTGTCTTCTTCCTCTCTCTTATCCTCCCTGTCTTCTTCTTCCTACTCTTATCCTCCCTGTCTTCTTCCTCTCTTATCCTCCCTGTCTTTTTCTTCCTCTCTCTTATCCATTTTCTTCCTGCTCTATCCTTCTTCTTCCTTCTCTTATCCTCCCCGTCTTCTTCTTCCTCTATCTTATTCCTCCTGTCTTCTTCTTCCTCTCTCTTATCCTCCCTGTCCTTCTTCCCATCTATCCTCCCGTCTTCCTCTCTCTTATCCTTCCTGTCTTCTTCTTCCTCTTCTTATCCCCCCTGTTTTTTCTCTCTATCCTTCCCTCTTCTTCTCCTTCTCTTACCTCCTTCTTTCCTCTCTCTTATCCTTCCTGTCTTCTACTTCCCCTCTCTTATCCTTCCTGTCTTCTTCTTCCCCTCTCTTATCCTTCCTGTCTTCTTCTTCCTCTCTCTTATCCTTCCTGTTTCTTCTTCCTCTCTCTTATCCTCCCTGTTCTTCTTCCTCTCTTTATCCTCCTGTCTTCTTCCTCTCTCTTATCCTCCTGTCTTCTTCTTCCTCTCTCTTATCCTCCTGTCTTCTTCTTCCTCTCTCTTATCCTCCCTGTCTTCTTCCTCTCTCTTATCCTCCCTGTCTTCTTCTTCCTCTCTCTTATCCTTCCTGTCTTCTTCCACTCTCTCTTATCCTCTCCTGTCTTCTTCTTCCTCTCTTTATCCTCCTGTCTTCTTCACTCTCTCTTATCCTTCCTGTCTTCTTCCTTCCTCTCTCTTATCCTTCCTGTCTTCTTCTTCCTCTCTCTTATCCTTCCTGTCTTCTTCTTCCTCTCTTATCCTCCTGTCTTCTTCTCCTCCTCTTATCCCTCCTGTCTTCTTCTTCCTCTCTTATCCTTCCTGTTCTTCTTCTTCCTCCCTGTCTTTTCCTTCCTGTCTTATCTCTCTTCCTCTCTCTTATCCTTCCTGTCTTCTTCTTCCTCTCTCTTATCCTTCCTGTCTTCTTCTCTCTCTCTTATCCTTCCTGTCTTCTTCTTCCTCTCTCTTATCCTCCCTGTCTTCTTCCTCTCTCTTATCCTTCCTGTCTTCTTCTTCCTCTCTCTTATCCTTCCTGTCTTCTTCTTCCTCTCTCTTATCCTTCCTGTCTTCTTCTTCCTCTCTCTTATCCTTCCTGTCTTCTTCCTCTCTCTTATCCTCCCTGTCTTCTTCTTCCTCTCTCTTATCCCCCCTGTTTCTTCTTCCTCTCTCTTATCCTTCCTGTCTTCTTCTTCCTCTCTCTTATCCTCCTGTTTCTTCCTCTCTCTATTCCCTGTCTCTTACTCTCCTTATCCTTCCTGTCTTCTTCTTCTCTCTCTTATCCTCCCTGTCTTCTTCTTCTCTCTCTTATCCTTCCTGTCTTCTTCCTCTCTCTTATCCTCCCTGTCTTCTTCTTCCCTCTCTTATCCTCCCTGTTCTTCTTCCTCTCTCTTATCCTCCCTGTCTTCTTCTTCCTCTCTTATCCTCTCCCGTCTTCTTCTTCCTCTCTCTTATCCTCCCTGTCTTCTTCTTCCTCTCTCTTATCCTTCCTGTCTTTTCTTCCTCTCTCTTATCCTTCCTGTCTTCTTCTTCCTCTCTCTTATCCTCCCTGTCTTCTTCTTCCTCTCTCTTATCCTTCCTGTCTTCTTCTTCCTCTTCTTATCCTTCCTGTCTTCTTTTCCTCTCTCTTATCCTTTCCCTGTCTTCTTCTTCCTCTCTCTTATCCTTCCCGTCTTCTTCTTCCTCTCTCTTATCCTTCTGTCTTCTTCTTCCTCTCTCTTATCCTTCCGTCTTCTTCTTCCTCTCTCTTATCCTCCCTGTCTTTCTTGTCTTTCCTCCCTGTCTCTTCCTCGCTCTTATCCTTCTTCTCTCCTCCTCTTATCCTCCCTGTTTTTCTTCCTCGCTCTTATCCTTCCTGTCTTCTTCCTCGCTCTTATCCTCCCTGTCTTCTTCCTCGCTCTTATCCTTCCTGTCTTCTTCCTCTCTCTTATCCTTCCTGTCTTCTTCTTCCTCTCTCTTATCCTCCTGTCTTCTTCCTCCTCTTATCCTTCCTGTCTTCTTCTTCCTCTCTTTTCCTTCCTGTCTCTCTTCCTCTCTCTTATCCTCCTGTCTTCTTCTTCCACTCTCTTCTATCCTTCCTGTCTTCTTCTTCCTCTCTCTTATCCTCCTGTCTTTTCTTCCTCTTCTCTTATCCTTCCTGTCTTCTTCTTCCTCTCTCTTATCCTTCCTGTTCTTCTTCTTCCTCTCTCTTATTCCCCTGTCTTCTTCTTCCTCTCTCTTATCCTCCCTGTCTTCTTCTTCCTCTCTCTTATCCTTCCTGTCTTCTTCTTCCTCTCTCTTATCCTCCCGTCTTCTTCTTCCTCTCTCTTATCCTTCCTCCTCCTCTTCTTTTCCTCTCTATTTCCTTCCTGTCTTTCTTCTCTTCTTATCCTACCTGTCTTCTTTCCCCTCTCCTTTCTTCTGTCTTCTTCTTCCTCTCTCTATCCCTTTCCCGTCTTTTTCCTCTCTCTATCCCCCTGTCTTCTTCCTTATCCCCTGTCTTCTCCTTTATCCTTCCTGCTCTTCCTCGCTCTATCCTCCCTGTCTTCTCCCGCTCTATCCTTCCAGTCTGCTTCCCCTCACCACCGTTTTTTTCCTCCTCACCCACCGTCTCCCCCTACCTTCCGTCTTTTTCTTCCCCTCTCTACTCCGTCTTTTCCCCCTCTTATCCTTCCCACTTCTTCTTCCTCTCTATCCTTCCGTCTTCTTCCCCACACTTCCGTCTTCTCTCCACACCTCTTATCCCCTGTCCGTCTTTTTCTCCTCTTATCCTTCGTCTTTTTCCCCTCATCCTCCGTCTCTTTCCCTCTCTATCCTTCCTCCTTCTCACCTCTCTTATCACTCCGTCTTCCCCTCTTCCTCGTTTTTTTCTCCCCTACACTTCGTTTTTTTTCTCTACACTAATTTTTTGCCCCCTCCATTTCCCGACCCTTCTTTCCTCTTCTTCTTCCGTCTTTTTCCCCACACTTCCGTTCTTCTTCCCTTCTCCCTTCTTCCCTCACGTCTCTCCCTTCACTTCCTGTCTTGACACAAAAAGTTCTCTCCTACACCGTTTCCCAACAGACCGTCGTAAGAGCACGTTATCTCCACACAACAAGGTGTCTCCCACACACACCGTCTCCCCCACACACCGTCTCTGCCCCACACAACCGTCTCGCCCCACACACCGTCTCTGCCCCACACACCGTCTCTGCCCCACACACCGTCTCTGCCCCACACACCGTTCTCGCCCCACACACCGTCTCTGCCCCACACACCGTCTCCCCACACACCGTCTCCCCCACAACCGTCTCTGCCCACACACCGTCTCCCCCACACACCGTCTCCCCCACACACCGTCTCCCCCCACACACCGTCTCTGCCCCACACACCGTCTCTGCCCCACACACCGTCTCGCCCCACACACCGTCTCCCCACACACCGTCTCCCCACACACCGTTCTCCCCACACACCGTCTCCCCCACACACCGTCTCCCCCACACACCGTCTCCCCACACACCCTCTCCCCCACACACCGTCCCCTGCCCCACACACCGTCTCTGCCCACACACCGTCTCTGCCCCACACACGTCTCTGCCCACACACCGTCTCTGCCGCACACCGTCTGCCGCACACAGTCTGCCCACACAGTTTTGCCCACACAGTCCGTTGCCGCACAAAAGTCTCTGCCGCTGCGGGATCAAAACCTTTATAATTCACTCCGATTATTCCCTAAGACTTTCTGTTCCTACCTCCCTCTCCCTGGCACACACTCTTGACACCACAGCATCCATGTCTAGTGGGACCTAGTGATGGTGCTTTGCCTCTCGCCTAGTGGTTCCAGGAACACAGTTCTAGTCCCGCCTCTCCAGGTTTCTACTTGCCACGTAGAATAAGGAACGAGGCTCCTGGCAATAGCTACTTGGCCTATTGCAGGGAGGGGGCTTCCCCACACACCGGCGTGCTGCCTGCACACCGTCTCCCACAAACCTGTTGACAGTACGTGTTAATGCAAACCAACAAGTCTTGAAACTCACACACATGTTTAAGTAATTGGGTATCTTTAAGAGGAACGTTTCGCCACATAGGCTTCTCTGCCCTTGCACGACCTACTTCCACACTGAACATGTGATACCACCAACACCGCTTGCACCCTCCTCCTCGGGTTTTAAGCTGCATCTCTGCACATATGCTGTAATCTTTTCAAGATTGATGGACTGACCACATCGACTCGAGGCTGAGGGACTGATTACCTCAAACTACTTCTGTTCTTCACCATTCTCCTTTGTATGGACTGATGAAGCCACTGTGTGGCGAAACGTTTCCTCCTTAAAGATACCCAAGTGTTGCACATGTTTCTAATTTATCAACATGGTTGACAGCCTGGAGAAGCAGGCTGTCAACCAGGTCTTGGTTGAGACAATTGGGGGGGGAAGAGAACCCCTGGAACAATTAGGAAGCAAGGACACCAGGCTATCAATAAGAGGCTTCTTGACTTCAAGGTACCTTGATGCTGGGAAACTACACAACGTTTCGCCCACAGTGAACTTCATCAAGTCACAAACCTGGGCAAGGAGTACATTAGTATACGTATATAGCGTGGAGAGTCAGGTGGAGATTGTTGGGAAGGTTGGAATTGATAAAGTCCACTGTGTGGGCGAAACGTTGTCTATAAAGGATCACATCACACAGTATTCGTGTTCGTTTTTTTATCAATCATGGTGTTTTATACCTTTTATCTCCATCGTTCTTTGATGCTCTTGTAGGACTCGTGTAGGACTCATGATGTAATAAGAGCACTCCTCCGACCAGGGCTGCAGTTCACACCTGGAGGCTTCAGGTGGTAGGAAGACCCGCCCGCTCCTGCTTAGGAGTGTGCTACACAGGTTTTTTCTTATTTAGGGGTGGGAGGACTGGGGGTGGGAGGACTGGGGATGGGAGAACTGGGGGTGGGAGGGAGATATACCGGTACAAACCAGGAGCCATGAATGGTCTGTGAGTCCCCTGGTCGTACATGCCTGAGGGATCCCAAGATTCACTGGAATAAGATTCGATCCTTCGTTCCTCCATTATTATTAAAGGTAATGTGCTTCTTTCACAGCTCTGTTTCCAGACACTTGAGGTTTAGTGCGACATGTGCAGGATTACTGCTCTACCATTAGCATCCTTGAAGGCTCGTAGGTCGTGGAAAAACCTGATCTTAGGACGCGACGTTTAATATTTTTTTCCCCTCTTTTTTTTCCCGAGGCGGGTAAGCTAGCGGAAGAGCTCGATCACGTAACCAAAAGCTCTACTGAGCGGGGCGTTCGTAAGACTTGCCTCGGGGAGAACCATTTTTATTATCATTTTTCATCGTCTCTCCTGAAGAGTACAACACAGCCTCTGTACTGTCAGGTATTTAATAAATACTTTACTCACAAAGAATATATTTATGTTCTCTGGCTCCTTCAATAAAAGGTTGAAGCAAGGTCAGACGTCCCCTGCAGGTGGTGCAAGGACAACCAACTTGCAGTAATGATAACTTGCACCAGCAGGATCGACCCCGCTGCAGGACTCAGCTGGTGGGTCCAGGAAGCATCCGCCACCCGTGTGAGAAATGTGCATATCTGGATATCTGGAGGTTATTCGGGGATCAACGCCCCCGCGGCCCGGTCCACGACCAGGCCTCCCGATGGATCAGGGCCTGATCAACTAGGCTGTTACTGCTGGCCGCACGCAGTCCAACGTACGAGCCACAGCCCGGCTATCCGGCACTGACTTTAGGTATCTGTCCAGCTCTCTCTTGAAGGCAGCCAGGGGTTTATTGGCAATTCCCCTAATGCTTGATGGGAGGCTGTTGAACAGTCTTGGGCCCCGGACACTTACGGTGTTTTTCCTTAGTGTACCAGTGGCGCCCCTACTTTTTATTGGGGGTATTTTGCATCGCCTGCCCAGTCTTTTACTTTTGTAGAGAGTGATTTCTGTGTGCAGATTTGGGACCATTCCTTCCAAGATTTTCCAAGTGTAGATTATGATATATCTCTCCCTCCTGCGTTCCAACGAGTACAAGTCAAGTGCTTCCAAGCGTTCCCAGTAGTTAAGGTGCTTGACAGAACTTATACGTGCAGTAAAGGTTCTCTGTACACTCTCTAGATCTGCGATTTCACTTGCTTTGAACGGAGATGTTAATGTACAGCAGCAGTATTCCAGCCTACAGAGAAGTGATTTGAAAAGGATCATCACTGGCTTGGCATCTCTCGTTTTGAAAGTTCTCATTATCCATCCTATCATTTTCTTTGCACGTGCGATCGTGGCACTGTTGTGATCCTTGAAAGTGAGATCCTCAGACATTACTACTCCGAGGTCCCTTACATTATTTTTCCGCTCTATTGTATGGCCAGAGTCTGTAGTATACTCTGTTCTAGTTATTATCTCCTCCAGTTTTCCATAACGGAATAGTTGGAATTTGTCCTCATTGAACATCATATTGTTTACCGTTGCCCACTGGAAAACTTTGTTTATATCTTCTTGGAGGTTAACCGCGTCCTCAGCAGATGACAGCCTCATGCAGATCCTAGTATCATCCACAAAGGATGATACGGTGCTGTGATGTATATCTCTGCCTATGTCTGATGTGAGGATGAGGAATAAGATGGGGGCGAGTACTGTGCCTTATGGCAGCCTCCGATTTAACTCTATTGACCACTACTCTTTGTGTTCGATTTGTTAGGAAGTTGAAGATCCATCTCCCCACTTTCCCAGTTATTCCTTTAGCACGTATTTTATGGGCTATTACGCCATGATCGCATTTGTCAAATGCTTTTGCAAAGTCTGTGTATATTACATCTGCATTCTGATTTTCTTACAGTGCATCCATGGCCATGTCATAGTGATCCAGTAGTTGTGAGAGACAGGAGCGACCTGTCCTGAACCCATGTTGCTCTGGATTGTGCAGATTTTGGGAATCCAGGTGATTTGCAATCCTGCTTCTTAGCACTCTTCAAAGATTTTTATGATGTGGGACGTCAGAGCTATTGGTCTATAGTTCTTAGCTAATGCTTTGCTGCCACCTTTATGGAGTGGGGCTATATCCGTCGTTTTAAGTGACTGGAATTTCACCCATGTCCAAGCTGCTCCTCCATAGTGTACTTAGAGCACGCGAGAGGGGTTTCTTGCAGTTCTTAATGAAAACAGTTCCACGAGTCTGGGCCCGGGGCCGAGTGCATGGGCATGTTGTCAATGCCCTTTTCGAAGTCTATCGGAGTTAGGGTAATGTCGGAAATCTGGCATACATTTATGGAGTTATGAGGCTCATTCATGAAGAAATCATTTGGGTCGTCGATCCTCAGATCGATTAGTGGTTCACTAAACACAGTCGTACTAGGATTTCAATATTTCACTCATTTCCTTGTTGTCATCTGTGTAAGTCCCATCCTGTCTTAGTAAGGGCCCGATACTAGATGTGGTATTTGCATATCCGAACATTCACGGGTTCTGTGAAGGCGTTCGCAGGAGTGTCACGCTAAGACACCTTGTGAAAGACGTTGTTAGTGGCTGCTAGAGACATTGTAGTGGAGGATGCTACTGAGAGTCTTGGTCAACTGCGTCTTGGGAGGAGAGTGCAGCTGGTAGAATGACCATTGTACAGTGGTACTGACAACATGTGAGGTAGACACTTGTATGCAGCTCAGGACACGGCTTCTTCAGGACTGAAGAAGACAATCACGGCTTCTTTAGGACTGAAGACACTCATGACGAAGTACAAAGTGTATTTTACCTCACACAGAGCTGGAGAAAGTAAATACAACTCAGGGAGAGAAGAGTATGAAGATATACTCCTTGAACGAGGAGGGAGTGGGAAACCAACACTAGCAGCCACAATGAATGACAACTGGTGGGCAGGAAAAAACAGTTAAGAACATAAGAATGGAGGAACACTACAGAAGGCCTACTGGCCCATACAAGGCACGCCCTTATCAAAACCACCGCCACCCAAAGCTACCCAAGAATTTACTCCCGTACAGCGACAATCTGTAGATGAAGACATTTGTTGCTAAATCTAAAAAACATCGAGGAAGGAATGTGAAGACAAACATCTCTCTCTCTCTCTCTCCCTCGGTGTTTACTGCGTAGATTTAGCGCTGACCTGCCTTTACGACTCGCCAAATCGTAATAACACGATTGGAAACAAGCCACGGAACGGGTGAGTTTTGAACCCATTGCGAGCGAGTCGTTAAACTCAAACCCCTCATTCGTTCCGTCGTTTTTAAAATCTGTCTTTCAAAGTGTACTGGAAACAAATAAGGACAATTTAATATACTTTCACTTGGACTTGTATGTAAATAACTTGGGTAAAAGAACACGAGAAGTGGTAGTAGTATTGGAAATAAATGGTATAAAATACCGACACAATGGAAATATAAACACATATGCAGTATAATGTGATCCTTTATTGACTACGTTTCGCCCACACAGTGGGCTTTTTCAAGTCACAAACAGAACTACCTGGGGTGGAAGGAACGCGAGTATTTATAGTCAGGTTCAGAATGTTGAGGTCAGGTGGAGAATGCTGCATCTGGATAAGTTTGTCCAATTGGATAAGGGAGATTGGACAAACTTATCCAATTGGATGGATGGGAGATTGGACAAACTTATCCAATTGGATAAGTTTGTCCAATCTCCAATCCAAGCTACCCAAGATTTTAGACTCTATAACCCCACTCGGTAGATCATCAGATGCAGCATTCTCCACCTGATCTCAACATTCTGAACCTGAAGAATTGAGACACTTATGCAACACATGGGAATCTTTATTGAAGAAACGTTTCGCCACACAGTGGCTTCATCAGTCCAATACAAAGTAGAAATGGGTAAGGAGAGTAGAAGTATGAGGTAATCAGTCCCTCAACCTGGATTCGATGTGTTCAGTCCATCACTCTTGTAGTAAGTGCAGCATAGGGCCAGAGAGGTGGCTTATATACTGCGGTGAGATGAGTTGAAGCAGGAGGAGGCGGGATCTTAGTGGGACCTGCCACTAATGTAAGTAGGTCATCGTCCAAAGGTTTGGGCAAGCAACATCATGGAATCTTGGTACAAAGACTTCAACGCTTGCCCAAACCTTTGGACGATGACCTACTTACGTTAGTGGCAGGTCCCACTAAGATCCCGCCTCCTCCTGCTTCAACTCATCTCACCGCAGTATATAAGCCACCTCTCTGGCCCTATGCTGCACTTACTACAAGAGTGATGGACTGAACACATCGAATCCAGGTTGAGGGACTGATTACCTCATACTTCTACTCTCCTTACCCATTTCTACTTTGTATTGGACTGATGAAGCCACTGTGTGGCGAAACGTTTCTTCAATAAAGATTCCCATGTGTTGCATAAGTGTCTCAATTCTTCAACTTGTCGGTTTTCAAAACCATTCATCACATTCTGAACCTGACTATAAATACTCGCGTACCTTCCACCCCAGGTAGATCTGTTTGTGACTTGAAAAAGCCCACTGTATGGGCGAAACGTTGTCAATAAAGGATCACATTAAACTGCATATGTGTTTATATTTCCATGTTGGTTTAGAAAGACACGTTTTATAGGTTTATACCATATATCCATGTATTGTTTATAACGGCTTGACAAAGCTCCTGGAGAGCGAAACGTTGCCACAACAAAATGTCTCGTTAGTTGCACTTGTGTCATTTTACCAAACATATTCGCAATAATTCTACCAAAATAAGATACAATATGGGTTATGGCCCTTGTGAATGCGTTTCCACCCGGACCACAACAACAAGAAACGCAGAGGACTGGCGGATTTAGGAGTCGTGAACACCTCGTTTATGAATGTGAACGCATTTACCAGGTCTTTCCTGAGCTACGCTTCCCCCTCTTATACCCTGATCGTAGATATCCTGCTGTGAGGTTCAATACTCTGAACCTTGACAAACCTCGGGAAAGATGTCATCCTGGCCAACATTAAGGTGGTTAATAGGACAATCTACATAATAAGATGTGCATGGGGGGGAACAGGTAGCGACACGGTGAAGTTTGCTAGGTAGGAGAACACAGATGCATCTAATGCTTTGTAAAGCCTGGAGAGCGAAACGTTGCCAGAATAAATGCCACATTATTTGCGTCTGTGTCCTTTTCACCTGACAATTTGTCGGTAATTCTACGTTACAAAGTTTACCGATGACACCCCTTCTCTAAGTTCAGTCTGAGAGTAGCCACTGCTGCTAGCTAGCACTTCCACCAGACCTAACTAGCAAGTTGTAATAAAGTTGGTAGAATTACCGACAATATGTAAAGTAAAAGGACACAAGTGCAACTAATGTGACATTTATTGTGGCAACGTTTCGCTCTCCAGGAGCTTTATCAAGCCATTACAAACAATACATGGACACAGAGGGTATATAAAGGCTCAGAGTGAGGTGAATACTAGTGAGGTACCATTTCGATGTTCACTAGTGGTGGTAGTAGTAGTAGTGGTAGTGACAAAAGTAATACAATATGGTAGAGCACTTAATTCGTACATGAGTAAAAGGATATAAAAGCTATTACTTGGGTAACATAAAAATAGGTTGGACAAATATAAACTGGAATGAGGCAGCTTGTTTCAGTGTTCACTCTCTGTGCTTTGTGTAGTATAACAGGAGAGACTGTGATGGCAGGGTTTACTGTTTTCAGGAGGATTCTTGCTAAGACTTCGGAGATGGTGAAGCTGCCGTTGTTTTGTTTAATTGTATTCGAAACAGCGATCAGTGCTGATTCAAGGCACTTGCGTGTGCTGAAATTAGTTTCTTTTATCACTAATTGGGCGTCTCTGAATTTCATAAGATGATTGGTGGAATTTCGGTGTTGTACACAGGCGTTGTTTAAGTTGTCGTTCCTACATGCGTATATGTGTTCATTGAGGCGGGTGTCGAGGTTTCTTGCTGTTTCACCTACGTAGATCTTGTCACAGCCTCCACAGGGTATAGTGTAAACTCCTGCATTGACTGGTTCGTGGTGCTTGGGTTTTGTCCTGGTTAGATCCTTTATTGAAGTGGTAGAAGCGATGGCGACTCTGGTGTTAGCTTGTGAAAGTACTTTTGAGACGTTTAGTGCAACCTTGCTGTTGGGAAGAATTATAACTTTGTTGGGAGCGGTGAACATCGAAATGGTACCTCACTAGTATTCACCTCACTCTGAGCCTTTATATACCCTCTGTGTCCATGTATTGTTTGTAATGGCTTGATAAAGCTCCTGGAGAGCGAAACGTTGCCACAATAAATGTCACATTAGTTGCACTTGTGTCCTTTTACTAACTAGCAAGCACACTCACCAGTCCAGCTGCAACAGTTTGGTTGTGTCATGTCATATGAGAGAGATAAGACTGACACGAACGTCAGCGAGCATCAACACTCGTGCCGTACTGGCAGTGTCAGTGATGAGTGTGTTACATCAACCACCAACAACAACACACTTTGATTATGCAGTGGATATAATCTGAATTACACCGGCATCAACGGGAGATGGGAACGACACCGGCATCAACGGGAGGTGGGAACGACACCGGCATCAACGGGAGCCTTGGAGAATGACCTCAAAACTGCGCATCAACTGACTGCCTGAGTGTTGAGAAGCTCTCCCATCACCAACCCCCTCCCTCTCTCCCATCACCAACCCCCTCCCCCCTCTCCCACACCAACCTCCTCCCTGTCTCCCATCACCAACCTCCTCCCTTCTCCCATCACCAACCCCCTCCCTCTCTCCCATCAAAAACCCCCTCCCTCTTCTCCCATCACCAACCCCCCCCTCTCTCCCATCCCCAAACCCCCTCCCTCTCTCCCATCCCCAAACCCCCCTCCCCCCCTCTCCCTTTTCACCAACCCCCTCCCCTCTCCCATCACCAACCCCCCCCATCTCCCCATCAAACCCACCCCCCTCCTTCCTCCCATCCCCACCCCCCCCTCTCCCCTAAAAACCCCCTCCCCTCCCCATCCCCAAACCCCCCCTCCCGTCTCCCTCACCAACCCTCTCCCCCCCCCCCTCCCCATCCCATCTTTTTCCATCCCCAACCCCCACTTTCACATCTCAACACCCTCCCATCCCCAAAACCCCCTCTCCCCCCATATGAACCGCCTTGTCATTGTATATACGAATGTTTTATTCAAAAATAAAGGGTTCTCAGAGAAAGGGGTGCAGGTGGGTGACGCTGCCACGTACCTTTACCTGAAAAATCCTCCATTCCCCTGTTGCTACTCTTGCAACATTGCATAGCTCCTGATGACGCACGGAGACATCTGAAAGATCTTCAGCTGAAGATTTCTATCCCTCCCCCCCCCGTGTCTTGTCTTGCATTGTTAAGATCGCCTGTCTGCGAGTATGTGTGGACTCGCCTAGTTGTGGTTGCAGGGGTCGAGTCGCAGCTCCTGTATGTGTCTAGAGGAGCTCTGAGCCTTGTGGGTTTAGCGCTTAGTTATGATTGTAGCAGTAGTCTTGAGGTGGTCAGTCCCTCAGTCTTGAGAAGCGCCCAGCTCCGTTGATCGAGACCAGGAAGCATCTCAAGACTGAGGGACTGACACCCTCAAGACTAAAGGACTGATGATTGAGACACTTGTGCAACTACTATCTAGTTTATCAACTCGACGGTTTTCTAAACCGTTTATCTACAGTTACCAACGTGATGAATACAGTTGACTTATCCTATATAACTATAATGCTAAGGAGCATTGCACAGTGATCCGTGAGCCTCTCGCACAGCATGTTGCACAGTGATGTGCCTCACACACAACATGTTGCACAGTGATGTGCCTCTCGCACAGCATGTTGCACAGTGATGTGCCTCACACAGCATGTTGCACAGTGATGTGCCTCGCACAGCATGTTGCACAGTGATGTGCCTCACACACATGTTGCACAGTGATGTGCCTCTCGCACAGCATGTTGCACAGTGAGGGTGCCTCACACAGCATGTTGCACGGGTGATGTGCCTCGCACAGCATGTTGAAAACATGATGGGTCTCACACAGCATGTTGGCACAGTGATGTGCCTCTCACACAGCATGTTGCACAGTGATGTGCCTCACACAGCATGTTGCACAGTGATGTGCCTCTCCCACAGCATGTTGCACAGTGATGTGCCTCTCGCACAGCATGTTGCACAGTGATGTGTCTCTCACACAGCATGTTGCACAGTGATGTGCCTCACACAGCATGTTGCACAGTGATGTGTCTCTCACACAGCATGTTGCACAGTGATGTCTCACACAGCATGTTGCACAGTGATGTCTCACACAGCATGTTGCACAGTGATGTGTCTCTCACACAGCATGTTGCACAGTGATGTGCCTCTCACACAGCATGTTGCACAGTGATGTGCCTCTCACACAGCATGTTGCACAGTGATGTGCCTCTCACACAGCATGTTGCACAGTGAGTGCCTCTCTCACAGCATGTTGGCACAGTGATTTTGCCTCTCACACAGCATTTTTGCACAGTGATGTGCCTCCACACAGCAATGTTGCACAGTGATGTGCCCTCCACACAGCATGTTGCACAGTGATGTTCCTCTCACACAGCATTTTTCCACAGTGATGTGCCTCTCACAGCATGTTGCACAGTGATGTGCCTCTCACACAGCATGTTCCACAGTGATGTGACTCTCACACAATGTTGCACAGTGATGTGCCTCTCACAGCATGTTGCACAGTGATGTCTCTCACACAGCATGTTGCACAATGATGTGCGCCTCACACAGCATGTTGCACAGTGATGTGCCTCTCGCATAGCATGTTGCACAGTGATGTGCCTCTCTCACACATGTTGCACAGTTATGTGCCTCACACATGTTGCACAGGTTTGTGCCTCTCACAGCATGTTGCACATGATGTGCCTCTCACACGCATGTTGCACAGTGAGTGCCTCCACACAGCATGTTGCCAGTGATGTGCTCTCACACAGCATGTTGCACAGTGAGTGCATTCCCTCACCCAGCATGTTGCACAGTGATGTGCTTCTCACACAGCATGTTTGCAAAAGTGATGTGCCTCTCACACAGCATGTTGCACAGTGATGTGCCTCTCACACAGCATGTTGCACAGTGATGTGCCTCTCACACAGCATGTTGCACAGTGATGTGCCTCTCACACAGCATGTTGCACAGTGATGTGCCTCTCACACAGCATGTATGCACGTGATGTGCCTCTCTCCCAGCATGTTGCACAGTGATGTGCCTCTCACAGCATGTTGCACAGTGATGTGCCTCTCACAGCATGTTGCACAGTGATGTGCCTCACACAGCATGTTGCACAGTGATGTGCCTCTCAGCATGTTGCATAGTGATGTGCCTCTCACACAGCATGTTGCACAGTGATGTGTCTCTCACATAGCATGTTGCACAGTGATGTCTCTTACACAGCATGTTGCACAGTGATGTGCCTCTCACACAGCATGTTGCACAGTGATGTGCCTCTCACACAGCATGTTGCACAGTGATGTGCCTCTCACACAGCATGTTGCACAGTGATGTGCCTCTCACACAGCATGTTGCACAGTGATGTTGCCCTCTCACACGGGCATGTTGCACAGTGATGTGCCTCTCTCACAGCATGTTGCACAAGTGATCTATCTCTCACACGCATTTTTGCACAGTGATGTATCTCTCACACAGCATTTTTGCACAGTGATGTTCCTCTCACACAGCATGTTGCACAGTGATGTATCTCTCTCACAGCATGTTGCACAGTGATGTGCCTCTCACAGCATGTTGCACGTGATGTGCCTCTCACACAGCATGTTCCCACAGTGATTATCTCTCAAAACAGCATGTTGCACTGATGTGCCTCACACAGCATGTTGCACAGTGATGTGCCCACACAGCATGTTGCACAGTGATGTGCCCCCCACAGCATGTTCACAGTGATGTGCCTCACACAGAAATGTTGCACAGTGATGTGCCTCCACACAGCATGTTGCACAGTGATGTGCCTCACACAGCATGTTGCACAGTGATGTGCCTCACACAGAAAGTTGCACAGTGAGTGTGCCTCTCACAGCATGTTGCACAGTGATGTGCCTCACACAGCAGTTGCACAGTGATGTGCCTCACACAGCATGTTGCATAGTGATGTGCCTCACACAGCATGTTGCACAGTGATGTGCCCTCACAGCATGTTGCACGGGGAGTGCCTCTCACACTGTTGCACAGTGATGTTCCTCTCACACAGCATGTTGCACAGTGATGTATCCCCCAACACAGCATGTTGCACAGTGATGTGCCTCACACAGCTTTGTTCACAGTGATGTGCCTCACACAGCATGTTGCACTAAATGTGCCTCACACAGCATGTTGCACAGTGATGTGCCTCACACAGCATGTTGCACAGTGATGTGCCTCTCACAGCATGTTGCACAGTGATGTGCCTCACACAGCATGTTGCACAGTGATGTGCCTCACACAGCATGTTGCACAGTGATGTGCCTCACACAGCATGTTGCACAGTGTTTGGGGCCTCACACAGCATTTTTGCACAGTGATTGGCCTCAAAACAGCATGTTGCACATTGATGTGCCTCTCACAGCATGTTGCACAGTGATGTGCCTCACACAGCATTTGCACAGTGAATGTGCCTCACACAGCATGTTGCATAGTGATGTGCCTCACACAGCAGTTGCACAGGGGATGTGCCTCTCACAGCATGTTGCACAGGGATGTGCCTCTCTCACAGCATGTTGCACAGTGATGTTCCTCTCACACAGCATGTTGCACAGTGATGTATCTCTCACACAGCATGTTGCACAGTGATGTGCCTCACACAGCATGTTGGCACAGTGAGTGCCTCCCCACAGCATGTTGCACAGTGATGTGCCTCACACAGCATTTTTGCACAGTGATGTGCCTCTCACAGCATGTTGCACAGTGATGTGCCTCACACAGCATGTTGCAACAGTGATGTGCCTCACACAGCATGTGCACAATGATGTGCCTCACACAGCATGTTGCACAGTTATGTGCCTCTCACAGCATGTTGCACAGTGATGTGCCTCTCTCACAGCATGTTGCACAGTGATGTGCCTCTCTCACAGCATGTTGCACAGTGATGTGCCTCTCACACAGCATGTTGCACAGTGATGTATCTCTCAAAACAGCATGTTGCACTGATTGTCCCCTCACTCAGCATGTTGCACAGTGAGTGCCTCACACAGCATGTTGCACAGTGAAGTGGCCTCTCACAGAAATGTTGCACAGTGAGTGCCTCACACAGCATGTTGCACAGTGATGTGCCTCACACAGCATGTTGCACAGTGATGTGCCTCACACAGCATGTTGCATAGTGATGTGCCTCACACAGGATGTTGCACAGTGATGTGCCTCTCTCACAGCATGTTGCACAGTGATGTGCCTCTATCACAGCATGTTGCACAGTGATGTTCCTCTCACACAGCATGTTGTACAGTTGATGCATCTCCACACAGCATTTGCACATGATGTGCCTCACACGCATGTTGAAACAGTGATGTGCCTCACAGCATGTTGCACAGTGATGTGCCTCCACAAGAAATGTTGCACAGTGATGTGCCCACACAGCATGTTGCACAGTGATGGCCTCACACAGCATTTTGCACAGTGATGTGCCTCACACAGCATTTGCACAATGATGTCCCCTCACACACTGTTGCACAGTTATGGGGCCTCTCCCAGAAATGTTGCAACGTGTGTTGCTCACACAGCATGTTGCACAGTGATGTGCCTCTCTCACAGCATGTTGCACAGTGATGTGCCTCTCACAGCATGTTGCACAGTGATGTGCCTCACACAGCATGTTGCACAGTGATTTTGCCTCACACAGCATGTTGCACAGTGATGTGCCCAAAACAGCATGTTGCACAGTGATGCCCTCTCACAAGAAATGTTGCACAGTGATGTTCTTCTCACACAGGCATGTTGCACAGTGATGTGCCTCACACAGCATTTTTGCACAGTGATGTGCCTCACACAGCATGTTGCACAGTGATGTGCCTCTCTCACAGCATGTTGCACAGTGATGTGCCTCTCTCACAGCATGTTGCACAGTGATGTTCCTCTCTCACAGCATTTTGCACAGTGATGTATCTCTCACACAGCATTTTTGCACAGTGATTGTGCCTCACACAGCATGTTGCACAGTGATGTGCCTCACACAGCATGTTGCACAGTGATGTGCCTCACACAGCATGTTGCACAGTGATGTGCCTCTCACAGCATGTTGCACAGTAAATGTGCCTCACACAGCTTGTTGCACAGTGATGTGCCTCACACAGCATGTTGCACAATGATGTGCCTTCACACAGCATGTGCACAGTTATGTGCCTCTCACAGCATGTTGCACAGTGATGTGCCTCTCTCACAGCATGTTGCACAGTGATGTGCCTCTCTCACAGCATGTTGCACAGTGATGTGCCTCTCACACAGCATGTTGCACAGTGATGTATCTCTCACACAGCATGTTGCACTGATGTGCCTCTCACAGCATGTTGCACAGTGATGTGCCTCTCACAGCATGTTGCACAGTGATGTGCCTCACACAGTATGTTGCACAGTGATGTGCCTCACACAGCATGTTGCACAGGATGTGCCTCACACAGCATGTTGCATAGTGATGTGCCTCCCACAGCATGTTGCATAGTGATGTGCCTCCCACAGCATGTTGCACAGTGATGTGCCTCTCTCACAGCATGTTGCCCAGTGATGTGCCTCTATCACAGCATGTTGCACAGTGATGTTCCTCTCACACAGCATGTTGCACAGTGATGCATCTCTCACACAGCATGTTGCCCAGTGATGTGCCTCACACAGCATGTTGCACAGTGATGTGCCTCACACAGCAGTTGCACAGTGATGTGCCTCTCACAGCAGTTTGCACAGTAAATGTGCCTCACACAGCATGTTGCACAGTGATGTGCCTCACACAGCACGTTGCACAGTGATGTGCCTCACACAGCATGTTGCACAGTGATGTGCCTCACACATGTTGCACAGGGATGTGCCTCTCACATCATATATACGCAGTAAGACGTTCTTCTTGACTCCAACCATAATAATCTTAATCTTAAAATTAAATATAATTTTTTTGGTGCCAGCGCTTTGAAAACAGTCGATAGGTTTCAACTAACCACATTAATAAACTAATACCCACTATTCACAGTGTGTATGTATATATACGAATATTAAAATGGTATAAAATACAGACAGGTTAGGTGTATTATATATATATATAATATATATATATATATATAATATATTTATAAATATATAAAATATATATATAAAAATAATATATATGAAACCGAATATACGTTGTTGAGAGATACATCCTCCCTCATTGCCCAACGAAACTAACCGACCATAGACAGATTTATTCATGTATACATACGCGGGGGAATGCATGTATAAGTTAGCGTGTGGTATGCATGCATCACCTGGCCCGCCGAGCACTCATCCCAGCCTTGGGGGGGAACTGGCTCTTTTTACGTGCACAAGGTGAGCCCTAAGATGTTTACACTATGCTTGCCAGTAACTCTATCCCCGCCACGCTTATACTGAGCGTTCTCCGCACCTGCCTCCTCCCACCCACCCAACCTATCACCAGAGTTTGTGGCTTTTACCTTGGTTCATTTTGAAGGCTTGTTGAAGGAGGTTTGTGGGGGACATCTCCTGTTTTTTGAAGTCTTCGAGAAGCACTTTGGGGGATTTATCTGTTTCGTCTTCGTGATTTCAAACGGGATTTTAAGACTCTTTTGTCTTCGGGAGTTCAGGGGAAGGTTATGGTTTAAGTATCGGGTCTACAAAAACGTGTTTTCGTTTAAGTTATATCAGCAGGACCTAAGTTGCTCACAAGTTCTGATCATCGTGGCTTTAGGATGGATTGTGGTTTAGTGGTAATTGGTCTTTAAGAAATGAAAATGGATTGTGGTTCAAACGTTCAGTCTTCAGAACTGAGATCATCTGTTCATTCTTCATTATTTCAGGAAAAGTGAATCATCTTCAGACGAATCAAAACTTGATATGAATAACTAAAGCGTAACGGACACTGGTTAATGTCCAATAATAACTCGCATGGAGACAGAACCTCAGAAAATTAATTGATCTGTATATTTCGACCCCCTTCTGGGATCCTCTTCAGCTGCAGAGGATCCCAGAAGGGGGTCGAAATATACAGATCAATCAACCTCCCGTGTTTGTCTCCACGTGGGTTATTATTGGGCAAAATTTAACATGTCTGAATATTTCAAGAAGCTTCTTACCAGCTTCTCCCTTCCCCTCACCTCCCCGGTCATTAAGACCATCAGGATGGGAAGTCTCTTACAGATGTGTGGAGAAAGCTTGGTAAACAGTCTCATGATTTTAGAGGTGGCGCGCACGAGGCTTCGGTTTGTAGGTCTGTGTGTGTAAGTTAACCATTTGTCCAGGCTTGAGCAAACTTGGGATACATGTGTATAAGATAATTTGGCTTCCTCGGAGGCTGAGGAACAGACAGTCAACGTCTCTGAGGAATAACATCGCCTTCGTATTTTTATCAGCATTTTGGCGATGCAAAGTGACACACTTTGGCCATTTATTTATTTGTTCGTCTTTATGGTGTTTTTATTGTTTTTTTACATTGAGTTTGTGTGTTCGTATATATTTGTTAATTCGCACTTGTCTGTGCGCTGAAGCGGCGACTGTGTGAGAATACGTGATACGTATATAATTTTGATTTTTCAATGTTGTGGACCCCATGTCCATCTTGTGGAGGGCAGCGCAAGAGCATATGGATACACAAGAGGCCTAGGAACTTGCCTCCCCCCCCCCCAAAAAAAAGGGTTAACAGGAGTACATCTGGATTTATATCTACATTTTTTCAACTGTTGCAAGCAAATTTAAGATATTTTCTTTGTCTGGCATCTTATTTTCATTACTAACTTTCGTGGATATGCACACACGAATGAGCATCACAACGAACGGGGAATAAGTAAAATTTGCTAATAAACAATCATTTATCTTTTGCCACACTTCCTCTCGTACGAGACAAGTTTTCAACAGTGATGTAAACGGTTTTGACACTTGTGCAACGCTTGGGAATCTTTATTGAGGCAACGCTTCGCCAAATATTGCACTTGACTTGTACTCGTTGGAACGCAGGAGGGAGAGATATATCATAATCTACACTTGGAAAATCTTGGAAGGAATGGTCCCAAATCTGCACACAGAAATCACTCCCTACGAAAGTAAAAGACTGGGCAGGCGATGCAAAATGCCCCCAATAAAAAGTAGGGGCGCCATTGGTACACTAAGGGAAAACACCATAAGTGTCCGGGGCCCAAGACTGTTCAACAGCCTCCCATCAAGCATTAGGGGAGTTACCAATAAACCCCTGGCTGCCTTCAAGAGAGAGCTGGACAGATACCTAAAGTCAGTGCCGGATCAGCCGGGCTGTGGCTCGTACGTTGGACTGCGTGCGGCCAGCAGTAACAGCCTAGTTGATCAGGCCCTGATCCATCAGGAGGCCTGGTCATGGACCGGGCCTCGGGGGCGTTGATTCCCGGAATAACCTCCAGGTAACCAAGTGTCTCATATTCAATACAGTGTCATTAGCTCAGGCACACTGTGTCACTCGCAGTTCTCACGGCATTACATCCACGCAGGGTAGTGGCTAAGATTCTGCTGTGTGGGTACTGTCTGCTGGAGTGTCGTCAGTAGACAGGCAGGGCACTGCCCAACACTGCTCACAATTTGTATTTGGAGCGTCAGTAAGCCCCCAACCAATCCCAGACCAGACTCCTACCACGTGTGTGCAGATGTCAGGAGGTACCGACAAGGTGGTACCGACTTGGTGGTACCGACTTGGTGGTACCGACTTGGTGGTACCGACTTGGTGGTACCGACTTGGTGGTACCGACTTGGTGGTACCGACTTGGTGGTACCGACTTGGTGGTACCGACTTGGTGGTACCGACAAGGTGGTACCGACTTGGTGGTACCGACTTGGTGGTACCGACTTGGTGGTACCGACTTGGTGGTACCGACAAGCCCTGGAAAAAGATGCTTGTGTACAGTCCAGGCCATTTATTTTTGGTAATCTTTCGCCAGCCAATACCTTTTTCAGTCCAGTACAGAGAAGAACCTGGAGTTTACCTGGAGAGAGTTCCGGGGGTCAACGCCCCCGCGGCCCGGTCTGTGACCAGGCCTCCTGGTGGATCAGAGCCTGATCAACCAGGCTGTTGCTGCTGGCTGCACGCAAACCAACGTACGAGCCACAGCCCGGCTGATCAGGAACTGACTTTAGGTGCTTGTCCAGTGCCAGCTTGAAGACTGCCAGGGGTCTGTTGGTAATCCCCCTTATGTGTGCTGGGAGGCAGTTGAACAGTCTCGGGCCCCTGACACTTATTGTATGGTCTCTTAACGTGCTAGTGACACCCCTGCTTTTCATTGGGGGGATGGTGCATCGTCTGCCAAGTCTTTTGCTTTCGTAGTGAGTGATTTTCGTGTGCAAGTTCGGTACTAGTCCCTCTAGGATTTTCCAGGTGTATATAATCATGTATCTCTCCCTCCTGCGTTCCAGGGAATACAGGTTTAGGAACCTCAAGCGCTCCCAGTAATTGAGGTGTTTTATCTCCGTTATGCGCGCCGTGAAGGTTCTCTGTACATTCTCTAGGTCGGCAATTTCACCTGCCTTGAAAGGTGCTGTTAGTGTGCAGCAATATTCCAGCCTAGATAGAACAAGTGACCTGAAGAGTGTCATGGGCTTGGCCTCCCTAGTTTTGAAGGTTCTCATTATCCATCCTGTCATTTTTCTAGCAGATGCGATTGATACAATGTTATGGTCCTTGAAGGTGAGATCCTCCGACATGATCACTCTCAGGTCTTTGACGTTGGTGTTTCGCTCTATTTTGTGGCCAGAATTTGTTTTGTACTCTGATGAAGATTTAATTTCCTCATGTTTACCATATCTGAGTAATTGAAATTTCTCATCGTTGAACTTCATATTGTTTTCTGCAGCCCACTGAAAGATTTGGTTGATGTCCGCCTGGAGCCTTGCAGTGTCTGCAATGGAAGACACTGTCATGCAGATTCGGGTGTTATCTGCAAAGGAAGACACGGTGCTTGTGGCGGACATCCTTGTCCTGTCGATATGAGGATGCGGAACAATATGGAGCGGGGGAAAAAGTTTTAACTTTGTGCGCCCCCCCCCTTTTTTTGGGGTGGTTTGGGGGAACAGAGCTTTCACCGTAGCTGCTCGGACTTTACTCTTTGACGTTACTCTCTGTTTTCTGTTAGTGAGAAATTATAGATCCATCGACCGACTTTTCCTGTTATTCCTTTAGGCACGCTTTTGAGCGCTATACGACCATGGTCCATCACTTGTCGAAGACTTTGCAAAGTCTGTAAATATTACATCTGCATTCTTTTTGTCTTTCAGTGCCTTTAGGACCTATGTCTAGTGACCAATAGTTGAGACAGACAGGAGCGACCTGTTCCTGAACCAACCCATGTTTGCCTCTGGTTGTGTAACTGGATGGTTTTCTAGATGGGGTGGGTGACTTGCATCTAAGGACCTTTCAAAGATTTTTTATGATATGGGAGATGTTAAGTGCTATTGGTCTGTAGTTCTTTGCTGTTGCTTTAACTGCCCCCTTTGTGGAGTGGGGCTATGTCTGTTTGTTTTTTAGTAACTGTGGGACGACCCCCTGTGTCCATGCTCCCTCTCCATAGGATGAAAAGGCTCGTGATAGGGGCTTCTTTCGTCTGATGACACAGAGTTCCATGAGTCCTTGGCCCTGGGGCAGAGTGCATGGGCTGTCATTTATCGCCTGTTCGAAGTCATTTGGCGTCAGGATAACATCGGATAGGCTTGTTGTTAATCAAATTTGTGGCTCTCTCATAAAAAATTCATTTTGATTCTTCGACTCTGTCGGTTAGCGGCTTGCTAAACTGAGTCATATTGGACTTGAGTAGCTCATCATATCCTTGCTGTTCATCTGTGTAAGGGAACCCATCTGTTTAAGCAGGGGCCCAATCCTGGAACGTTTGTTCTCGATTTGATTTGGCATAGAGAAGAATACTTTGGATTCTTTTCGATTTCATCATTTATGGCTTTTAGATCTTCTCCGATTCCCTGACTCCTAAAGGATCTTTAGCTTAAGCTCGATGCTTGCTATTTCTCTGACCGAGTGTCTCCCACGCATTTCAGATATATTGACCTCTTTAAGCCGCTCTGTTTATTCTTTTCCGTCGCCTGTAAAGGGAGCGCCTGTCTCTTTCTATTTTAACATCTACTCCCCTTTTCTTAAGGAATAAGCCTTGTGCATACATCCGAGTGCCACCGTAGTAAATCTGTTCTAGCCATAAGTGGGTCTGTGTTGCTTAGTATATCTCCCAGCTATATCGGTTAGACTTGGTTTACTTGGTCCCACTTTATGTTTTTGTATTGAAGTTAATTTGGTAATGCTCCCTGGTGACTAGTCTCATTATGTCGGTCTGGGGCTCCGCGCATACATGAACTGAACCTCAATTATGTGTGATCTGAGTATATTGTTTTGATATGGTGACATTTCTTATCAGATCACATTGTTAGTGAAGATGAGGTCTAGTGTATTCTCCCAGTCTAGTAGGCTCTATTATTTGCTGGTTTAAATTGAATTTTATGCTGAGATTTAAAAGCTCGTGGAGTGTGAGTTTTCATCAGACTGCCTCCTGGTGTTATTACTGCAACAATATTTATTTGCTATATTCCTCCATTTTAGTGCCTATAATTAAATCCCCCAGGAGCAAGATGTTGAGTGGCAGAGATGGAGAGATTTTCCAGACAGGGTCAATTTTTTAATAGCTGTTCCTGAATTGCTGGAATGTTGCATCCCGGAGGCTGTAGACTACCACAATGAAGGTTTTTGGTTCTCGACCATTACTGCCTAAAACTTCCACTACATCATTTGAGGCATTAAGCAGTTCCTGGTGCAAACAAGTGTCTCTGCACAATGTACAACAGGCCAACCCCCCCCCCTTTTTAACCTGGTCACTCTGTCACATCTGTATAGGTTGTACCTGGGATCCATATTTCGTTGTCCCAAGTGATCCTTTATGTGGGTCCAGTGAAAGCCGCGAACATTGCCTTTGCCTCTGCAAGCAGTCCACCGGATTGAAAAGGTATTTTGTTGTTTGTTGCTGCTTAGACCCTATATTTGCAAAGAGGAATGTATCGGACTGGTGGTATTGTTGGTACTTGGGGGGGATTTTTTTTTCTCCGCATTAGTATCTGTATCTGTTGGTTTGGAGTGGACCATCGACTGTGGTTCCACTCCATGAATGACTGGATTTGGTGTGAAACGATTTCTGCCATTTCCTGCCAGTTATTCTTTTCCTTCTGCACTAAAAACCGCTCCCTCAGTTGAGTGGCTGTGGCTACCCAGTTTTCCCCCTTGGCTGGATTATTTGTATCTATTTGTCCCCTCCTAGATGGTATGCCTGGCAATTTAAGTTAAGCACAGTCTTTCCTGTACTGAAGAGGTACACAGTTCAGGGTGAAAAAGCTTTTACAGGAAAGGGTGTTTGCTATTTTCCTGTTGTCATTGGGCATGGCATTTTCAGGGTGGGTCATAGTTGCACTCCCATCGTTTTTTTCCAGATTTCCTCATGCTCAGCAGATTACCAAGTGCATAGTATGTGCACTAGGCTTGGTTTTCCGTTTGCTTGGTTTCGGTTGACTGTATTTCCTTTTGGTGCATTTTTCCCTGTCTTGCTTCTATCCTCCCTAACCAACAATGGAGGCTCCCCCAGTTGTTTTTTGGTAAATTAATACCCCCCCTCACTATTGCTATAGTGGAGTCCTCTTGTTTGCTATTCTCCTGCGGTATTACTAGTTGCAATATTGTTTTATCTTATCTTTAGACTACACTTGTTTCCCTACTATGCCTCATGTCCCCTATGAGGTCAATTATATATGTATTCCTTCCTGTGTATAATTCCCGACTCCTGGACAAATCGCCAGCTTCACCATTACTGTCTCCCGGACAGCAACTCCAGCTTTCACCATTACTGTCTCCCAGGACAGCACCTCCAGCTCACCATTACTGTCCCTCCCAGACAGCACCTCCAGCTTCAACCAATTACTGTCTCCCAGACAGCACTATCAGCCCCACATTTACTGACTACCCAGGACTGTCATCTCCAGCCGTTACAGTTTCTGACCTACATGGCCAGTATCAAGGGGCAGTACCATTCAGCCGCAGACTTTTTTATGTCCCATCTGTTGTAGAAAGCTTCCAGTTTCTATTAAGTCAGCTTTGATGTTGTCCTCTTTTAATCACCCTTGGGGTGTTTTTAGTCCACAGATTTATCTCATTGGCATACCCAGTAAACATTTCCCTGTTTTTAACAAACTGCTTGTAGCTAGTTCTTGGATATCTGCACAAGGCGGCGTGACACCAAGTTCCACAAAAATGACAATTTATTCCATGTGGAAGCCCGTTTGTTTTTGACTGACCACAGACTACACACCGCTTCATAATGATTTGAATGGTTGATTTACTGCAATTCTACGACCAACCACTTGAATATTCTATTAACCCTTTTCAGAGTCCAAGGCTCCAAATCTGGAGAGTCACGCACCAGTGACCAAGAAGTTTTCACAAAAAAAATATTTGTTATTTTTTCTTATGAATCGTAGAGAATCTTATTGTGAAGGTAATAAAACAAAAAGTACAAATTTGGTGAAAATTGACGAAATTATGCTCTCGGCGAATTTGAATGTGTCAGCGAATTTACCGAATCAGCGATTTTTTGCCGACTTTGACTACCCTTTTTTAGGCCAATACATTGGTTTTTTTTTTATTCCAATCAACGCAAATTCTTAGCTATTCACTAGCATTACTTCCATGCTATCGATTGAGCAACAAGAAATCTCCAAGTCAACTACTGTTTTTCAATCAACTAACAAATAAAGTGATCGAAATTGTTAATTTGGCCAATTAACACAAAGTTCAAAAATATCAATTTCAAAATAGGGTCCCAGAATAAACAATGTAGCATTCCTGGGCACCTAAACTAACATTTCCTCTGTTCATTAGTTATGTTTAGGGCTTTACAAATAAAGGCCAGGTGGGGGGGGGGATTTTTTATTCACATAATGAATTTTTATCACAACCAAAAAATAGAAGATTTACTTTTATGCAATGCTGTAATAATTGTAATAAATATCATCACCATATTTGTGAATGTATATTAGACCCACCAGCTGATGTGATTAGACGTGGTGAGGTCGTTTTGTTTTACTCTTGAAGATCGCAAAAATTTAACATTTCCCTCTACTTTGAGCTCAGTTTCAAGCCATTTCCATGCTAAAACCAATCAAAATCATCATCTATTTCTGTAGATGTCTTCCATTCTATCAAATAGACCAAGAATCTCAAATAGCAACTATAAAACACATACGAAAAAAACACTGCAAAGTTGCTGTTTCATCGAATAATCGTGATTTTCAGTTTTTTCTCATCATTATACATCAGTGCTGCAGGATCTGTTTTATGTGGTGCACACATACATCACATAGATGTATTGCTTCTCATATCTAGGCCCAAATGTACCACTCACAGTTTTATATCAGAGTGAGCTGACTCATGGCTAGATCTACCGTTTGGACACTCACCGTAAAGCCCGTAATCTACAGGACGGAACCTGAAAGGGTTAATAACCTCCTTAAATGAAGCCTCTAGCTATTTGTATTTCTGTTTCTAAACTTTTTTTGTATATTGGACAGCTTACCGTGCTACGTTCCTGATATAATTTAATGTTGTGTTTTATGTAAGGGCCGCCTACAACCCCTACCGTTTACACAGTCTGCTTTATTGTTCAACGAAACTGTTTTTGAAACCATCAAGGGTTCGACCAGTTCAAGGGTTCGGACCAGTACGATCTGATCTGATCAGTGGGATGCTTATTTAAAAACATACTGGTCGAGATTTGTGGCAACACATGAAGATCTACTGGAAATTATCTACCCGAGTAATATGGATTTGATTGATAAACAAAATTATTAACTTGCGTGTTGAAGAAACCGGAATGCTGGCAGCTCCTACTATGACGCACGTCGACCTCCACCCTTGTTTAACAATCGCTTGTATCTAGCTTTTCTATTTTTTTTTTCCGTCTCCACCACAATAAATGCTATTATATTGTTGCTTGTAGTTGTGTGTTGTTGCTTGTAGTGTGTGTTTGTTGCTTGTTGTGGTATGTTGATATTCTGTGGTGTGTGTTGTTGCTTGTAGTGTGTGCTGTTGCTTGTATTGGTGTGTTTATGCTTGTAGTGGTGTGTTGTTTGCTTGTTATAGTACAGTGATGCTTTGTATTGGTGTGTTTTTGTTGCTATTTAGTGTTGTGTTGTTGGCTTGTAGAGGTTGATTGTAGCCTTGTAAGTGGTGTGTGTTGCTTGTAGTGGTGTGTTGTTGCTTGTAGTGTGTGTTGTGCTTGTAGTGGTGTTGGTTGTGCTTTTGGTGGGTTTTGTTTCTTGGTAGTGTGTGTTTTTGCTTATAGTGAAGTATTGAATGTTTGCTGTGTTTATGATGTTGGTTGTGGTGGGTGTTGATGCTTTTAGTTGTGTGTTGTTGCTTGTACGTGGTGTTTCAGTGCATGTAGTAATGTGTTGCTACTTGTACGGTTTTGGTGATTGTAGTGTTGTGTTGTTGCTTGTGGTGGGTGAGTTGATGCGTAGTAGTATGTTGTTGCTTGTAGTGTGTGTTGCTTGTAGTGGTGTGTTGTTTTTGTAGTGGTGTGTTGATGCTTGTATTGTGGTTGGGGGGGAGTGTGTTGTTGCTTGTAGTTTTAAGTTGTTTGCTTGTATTAGTGTGTGGTGTTGCTTTGTAGTGGTGTGTTTGATCTTGTAGTGGTGTGTTGCTTGTAAGTGTTTGTCTTGTTGCTTGTGGGAAGTGTTGGTTCTTGTAGTGTTATGATGTTGCTTGTAGTGGTGTGTTGATGCTTTTAGTGTGTGTTGTTGCTTGTAGTGGTGTGCAGTGCTTGTAGTGCAGTGTTGCTACTTGTACTTGTTTGTTTGCGCTTGTAGTTGTTGTGTTGTTGCTTGTGTGGTGTGTTGATGTTTTAGTGGTGTGTTGATGTCTTGTAGTGGTGTGTTGTTTGTTGTTTGCTTGTATTTGTGTGTTGTTGCGTTGTATTTGTGTGTAGTTGCTTGTAGTGGTGTGTTGCTGTTAGTGGGTGTGTTGCTATAGAGGTGTGTTGTTGCTTGAGTGTGTGTTGTTGCTTGCAGTGGTGTGTTTTTTGCTTGTAGTCTTTGTGTTGATTCTTATAAGGTGTGTTGGGGGGGGGTGTACTCACCTGATTTTTGGTTGCAGGCATTGAGACTCAGCTCATTCCCCGCCTCTTCACTGATCCTTACGAGGTCCGCTCTCTTTCTGCGTCCCTGAGCTTTGTCATACCTCTCGTAAAACTAGATGGTTCCTGCCTCGCACTACAACACTGTAGACTATTCCACTTCCGTGACGCCTCTGTGACCTGACGAAATGTTTTTCCTAACATCCCCTGTGACGGTAGTCTGAGTCTTCAGCTTCCTATTGTGACCTCATAATTTCCATGTCGCCTCTCTGGAACATCCTTTCTCTTTCCACCTTGTCATTACATGCATTATTTTGTATGTTATAATCTGTCTCCAACTGACCCACCCTCCTGTCCTCCAGTGTCGTCAGTCCGATTTCCCTTCAACGTTTTTCTTTAGAATATTCCCCAGCGCTCCGGAACTAACCTTGTTTTGCAAACCTTTTTACTTTTTCTCTAATTTCTTATGTGCTTGACCAGGTGTGGGTTTTCCAAACTGGGCTGCATACTCAGTAATGGGCCGACGTACACAGATGTACAGTGTCCTTGTATTAAAGGTTGTTTGGTTAGTATGGTAGCGGGGGGAAAGGAGATACTCTTCTGGAGGCTTCTTACTTATTGTTAAGTAGTGTGGGTTACACAGCTAGTGTGTTTGTGCCCAGGCCCGGGCAGGGCCATGCCCCACGAGAGAGAGCTGGGAGCACTTTGACTTGATGCCAGGCCGCTGTGTGAGTGAGGGCGATGCAAGTCTGTGGCAACTGAAGTGGCAAGGCCTAGGTGGCAGCAACCAGCATAGCGCGAAAAACGAACTAAGCTGGCAGACAGCATGGGCTGTTTGTGCAACAGTACAGGCTGTCTACATACCTCGCCCACCTACCCGCGCATCGTCCCGACGCGACGAATAACTGGTAGTAATAGAAACTCGGTCTCTCTCTCGTAGGAACAGGGCACAGAACACAAAATAAAAACATATATATACATATGACATGGAAAAAAAAACTTCCTACAGGAGGGAATAAAAAACATTGGGGTGATCTAAACATCGTGGTCATAGCAGTGAGGCGTCGATGGGGCATCACTGCACGCCTTCCTGCGTCTGGACAGAACTGCAACACGGGAGAACATCGCTGCGGCTGAGCCTGTGACGTAACATGGTACGGTCTTCCTCTGGAACAGTGAAGCAGACATCGTAGAGTCGCTGCAGGTTTTCACTCAACTGGGCACGAACATGCGGTGCCCCGAGTGAGGCGTCGACAAAACTCGGCAACTGGCAGGACTTCTATCTGGCAAGCACTCAGGACACTTCCTCGACTGTACTGTCGCTGGTCTGTCACTGCCCGGCGAGCGTGGAGCGAGTTGTGGCAGAGACCGACTGGGCGAAACATCAGGAGTCGTAACATCAAACAACCAGACTGGCAGTGAGCGAGCTAGCATTCAAGTGACATCTTCTATGTGCAGCTGCTCACTGAAGCTTGTGACTGGAGGCTGACACAGCGCCTGCCGACAGGCCTGCTGCGCTTGACGAGTATCATCTCTCGACAGTTGGAGTTAATACTTGAACGATTCTTACTAAGGTATTGGGAACTCTATTCTCAGGTTTGCACGGCTGCCCATAATGCTGCAGCAATTATTCTGGTTGATGTTGCCATCTGGAGACATGCTTTTGGTTGTATGGTCACCCCAAGATCTTTCTCCTTGAGTGAGGTTTGCAGCCTTTGTCCCACCTAGCCTATAACTCTGTGGTCTTCTTTGCCCTTGCCAATCTTCATGACCTTGCATTTCGCAGGCTGATTTGAGAAGCCAGTTGCTGGACCATGTGTCCAGCCTGTCGAGGTCTCTATGTAGTCCTGGCCTGATCATCATCCCGAATTTTAATCCTTCTCATTAGCTTCACCATCATCTGCGAACCGTGGACACTTCAAAAGTCTATTCCCTTTCACCATGTCCATTCACATAATGAAAAGAATAGCAACTGGTCCTAGACTGACCCCTGTGGGACCCCGCTCTCAACAGGTCACCACTGTGATAACTCATCACATACCAAGACCCTTGTTTGCCTGTGAGGCAACAACGTTTTCCTGGAGTTTACCATGAAGGGGGGAGAGTTCCGGGGGTCAACGCCCCCGCGGCCCGGTCGGTGACTCCAGGCCTCCTGGTGGATCAAGAGCCTGATCAACCAGCTGTTACTGTTGATGCACGCAAACCAATGTACGAGCCAACAGGCCACGCTGGTCAGGAACCGACTTTAGGTGCTTGTCCACAAGTGCCAACTTGAGACTGCCAGGGGTCTGTTGGTAATCCCCCTTATGTATGCTGGGAGGCAGTTGAACAGTCTCGGGCCCCTGACACTTATTGTATGTTCTCTTAACGTACAGTTACACCCCTGCTTTTCATTGGGGGATGTTTTGCATCCGTCTGCCAAGTCTTTGCTTACGTAGTGAGTTATTTTCGTGTGGCAAGTTCGTACTAGTCCCCTTCTAGGTTTCCAGGTGTATATAATCATGTATCTCCCCACTGCGTTCCAGGGAATACAGGTTTAGGAACCTCAAGCACTCCCAGTAATTGAGGTGTTTTATCTCCGTTATGCGCTCCGTGAAGGTTCTCTGTATCATTTCTAGGTCAGCAATTTTTCACCTGCCTTGAAAGGTGCTGTTTAGTGTGGCAGCAATATTCCAGCCTAGGATAAACAAATGACCTGAAGAGTGTCATCATGGCTGGCCTCGCCTAGTTTTTGAAGGTTCGCATTATCCATCCTGTCATTTTTTCTAGCAGAATGGCGATTGATACAATGTTATGTCCTTGAAGTGAGATCCTCCACAGTATCACTCCCAGGTCTTTGACGTGGTGTTTCGCTCTATTTTGTGGCCAGAATTTGTTTTGTACTCTGAATAAGGAAGATTTAATTTCCTCGTGTTTACCGATATCTGAGTAAACTTGAAATTTTCTCATTGTTGAACTTCAAGATGGGGGTGTGGTCTCTGCAGCCCACTGTAAGATTGTTGATGTCTCCCTGGAGCCTTGCAGTGTCTGCAATGGAAGACTTTGTCCATGCAGAATTCGGGTGTCTTCTGCAAAGGAAAGACCACGTGCTGTGCTGTACATCCTTGTCTCTTTTCCAGATAAGAGGAATGAGAACAAGATGGGAGCGAGTACTGTCGCCTTGTTTGAACAAGCTTTTCACCATAGCTGCCTCGGACTTTAACTCTGTTTGACAACTACTGTCTGTGTTCTATTAGTGAGAAATTATAGATCCATCGACCGAAACTTTAGTCTGTTATTACTTTTATCACGCATTTTTGTGGCGCTATTACGCAAAACATGGTCACACTTGTCGAAGCTTTTGCAAAGTCTGTAAATATGTACATCTGCATTCTTTTGTCTTCTAGTGCATCGTAAAAAACCCTGTCGTAGTGATCCCAATAGTTAGACAGACAGGAGCGACCTGTTCTAAACCCATGAAGCCCTGGGATGTGTAACTGATGGGTGTTTCAAGAGGGGTGTGATCTTGCTTCTTAGGACCTTTCAAGATTTTTTATGATAGGGGATTTAGGCTACGTCTTAGTTCTTTTCTGTTGCTTTACTGCCCCCTTTGTGGAGTGGGCCTATTTCTGTTGTTTTTAGTAACTGTGGGACGACCCCCGTGTCCCATTGCTCCCACTCCAAAGGATGGTAAAGGCTCGTGATAGGGGCATCTTGCAGTATCTTGATGAACACGAGTTCCATGAGTCTGGCCCTGGGCAGAGTGCATGGGCATTCAATTTTTCGCCTGTTCGATAGTCATTTGCATCAGGATAACATGGATAGGCTTGTGTTAACCAAATCTGTGGCTCTCTCATGAAATTTCATTTTGATCTTCGACACTCAGCTGGTTAGTGGCGTTGCTTAAAAACTGTGCATACATCGATGCCACCAAAGTTAATCAGTTCTAGGCATAAGTTTGGGTCCTGTTTAGCTTAGTATATATCTTCCCCAGCTTATATTCAGTTAGACTTGACACTATACTTTGTGCCCACTTTATGTTTTGTTATTGAAGTGAATTTGGTGAATGCTCCCGTCGTGACTAATCTCATTATGTTGGTTCATGGGCCCTCGCATACATGCAACCTCAATAATGTTGTGATCTGAGTGATATTGTTTTTGATAGGTGACATTTCTTATCAACTATCATCATAGTTAGTGAAGATAGTCTAGTGGTATATCTCCAGTCTAGTAGGCTCTATTATTTGCTGGGTTGAAAACTGAATTTTTGTACAGGATTTAAAAGCTCAGTGAGTGTGAGTTTTCATTCATAGCTGCCTCCTGGTGTTATTACTGCAACAATATTATTTTGCTATATCCCTCCATTTTAGTGCCTTAAGTTAAATCCCCAGGAGCAAGAAGTTGGATGGCAGGAAGCTGGAAGATTTTCCATACAGGTCAATTTTTTAAAGTGTTCTGGAATTGCTGGATGTTTGCATCCGGAGGCTTGTAAGACTACCACGAATGACAGGTTTTGTTCTCTACCTTTACTGCTAAAACTTCCAATACATCATTTGAGGCATTAATGGATCAGGTACGTGATCAGATATTCTCTGATCCATTGCAGTTACCCTTCCTGTATAGTGCGCCTGGACCCCCACTTCCTGCACTAATCTCCTGTGAGAATGTGTCGAAGGCCTTCCTGCAGTTCCAGAAAAATTCAATCAACCCGACTCCCCCTTTCTTGTTTCTTATTTCTGTAACCTTTGTCATAAGACTCCAGAGTTTGTGACACTGGGTTTGCCTTCTAAGATCCGTACTGGTTTTGTTGTAGAATCTAGTTTTAGTCCAGGTGCTCCACCACTCTCCTGATATCCTCTCCATGACTTTCCATACTAAACACTTCAAGAGACCACTGGTCGTGTTAATGTCTCGTTTCTGTCTCCTTTCTTAAAAATGGCGACTACATTTGCCGAGGGGCCTCTCATATGTGGATGCCCAATGTCTGAGCTCTCAGGTGAACACAGGTCCAATTTTGCTGGTTCATCCATCCCCGTTTCCTCACTGGTTTAGTATCCTTAACAGTTTGATGCATGAGGTTCTCCAGTACCACATCCATCATCTTGCTATCCAATGTTTCGGGACCCACATGTGGTTCCAGGTTACCCAATAGATCTCCCTGTGATTGAAATCGCCCATAACCAGTAACTTTTCTCTTCTCGATGAAGCTCTTCTTGCCACTTCAGTGTTCCAGGCTTTGCCTTTACTCTCTTTATATTCCCTCTCTTGGCCTCCTGCAGTTACTCTGGTGATTATACATCATGCAATACTACATTGTGCTCCCCAGACTGAAGTGTACCCACTATGTATTCTCTGTCTCCAATCTCGTCCATGCCTCCCATTTCCTTCAAATTTCCATCGGTGTTTTTAACGAGATGTGCAACCCCTCCTCCCCCTCTGCTCCTTCTGTCTTTCTCATGATCTGATATCCGGTGGGAAGATTGCATCTTGTTTATTGTCTCAGTGAGTTTTGTTTCTTTGGCTGCTATGATGTCCTGGGACCATCTCATTGATTCTTTCATGCCACCTTCCTCATATTTGTTCTTATTCCATCCACATTCGTGTACCAAACATTCAACTTCTGTTCCAAAAAAACTGTGGTCCTGGATGAATGGTTGGAGTAGCAGGAGCCCGTCAGGCTCTATGGGGGGTTGTGGTGGGGACAGAGTTTCCCATAGGGGTTGCTGTAGGATGGGTTTGTGGTTGGGGGGTGGGGAACAGAGGGATTGGTTGTGTATTGAGTTGGCTTAGATTGTTCATTGCCTTGGGTTTGTCGTGGTTGGAGTCCTTGTGGGGTGTTTCTGGGGGTGTGATTGCCTTTCTGCCAGTGTCTGGGCTTTTCTGCTTCTCTATGTCCCTTCCCAATCCTCCTTTCATTTTTGCACTTCTCTTTCAGTATACTCCTTCCTCATTGCTTCTGTCTCGATAGAGTACACACTCCTGGAATTCCAGTTTGTCTCTGAGCTGTGCTTTCTCCTGCAGATTCATGGTTCGATTTGATTCTGCCTTGAAAATTTACTTTGAGAGGCCGCTTCCTTCTTCTTGTGAACCACCCAATCTCCAAAATTTGCCACCTGGTCATGTCACCTCTCGCCTATTTCCTTGATAGTACCTTCAATTGCTTTTATCTCCCCTGTTTTCTTTCTTTGTAGGTTTCTCCATCGGCTTCCTGGAGTACATAGACAAAAACTGAATCTCTCCTCACCCTTTCTTCCACCCTCGTGTCTCCCATGCATCCTCTAGAGGTGTGTTATGTTCCTTCCCTTAGTGTTCCTTCATCCTTCCCAAGCTGAGGCCCCATTCTCATTGGTCTGTCTTCCTGCTCACTGTTCCTCCCCTGCAGGATCTTGGTAGATTTCCCTGTATATATCCTATCTCTTCATTTCTCCCAACCTCTCATTGTTCCATAGTGTGCTCCTTGTCATTGCCTTGGCCCTGTGTGGGTCAGACCGGACCTTTTTGCATACAGTGTAGCTCCTTGCTCTTTTCAGTCCCCTTGTCTGGTGTCTGATGTAGAAGTTCCTGATGTTATGTCTGTACTGTTTATTTCTTTCTTTGGCTGTTCAGATTGCTCAGTCCTCACTAAGTGCTGTATCTTGGCTTCGCATTGCGCCCACCTCTTCTCTCTGCAGCTACCCACATCCTCCATCCCTCCTTCCAAGCTCTTCTATCTCCTTCCCAGTCTACCTCCCTTTTTTGAGCCTGCTTCCCAATCATATCCTTCCCAGCTTCTCCTCTTGTTTTTGGCCATCATTGTACCTACAGACAACGAAGTTTCTGTGAGGATGGGTGTTGCAGGTAGGGGAAGGGGTAGGAGGTTAGGGCAGGGGGTAGAAAGATATGGGAGGGAGGGGCAGCATCAAGGAGAATTTTAGGAGTTACAAGAGGTATAGGAGGAGGAGAATGGGGAGGTGGTGGGGAAGGCTTAGGGGGAGAAATATTTGAGGAAGAGACTTCGGAGAAGTGGATGGAAGATGGGATGAGAGAGAGGGAGAGAGAGAGAGAGAGAGAGAGAGTGTTGTTGCTTGTTAATACAACCCAGTAAATCCGAAAGCTGTTTCCTGGGTGTAAAGGGAGCAAAACAAACACAGTCAGAAAACTTTTTGACTTACATTATCCTTTCACCACAGTAAGAAACAGAAGTATTTTACACTATATAAACATTATGTACAACAATAGGTATTAGTGGCACGCCACGGTAAGCCAGGCATACATAGAAGCCTCTAGAGAGCAGGACCGTGCTTCAACCACTCTAAATGGAAAAGACAAGGGCAGACAGGTGAGTGGTACCCACAACACCTCTGCAATTGCCAAAAATCAATCTTCTCTGTTGGCTGAACCTGGTTACTGAATGAACGACGGGGCCCCATCGTCTGATCCTTAGAACTGGTTCGCTGGTTGGGGGAGATAGCCTTTCAATGAGGGTTGGTACATGCGATGAATAAAGGTTGGTGTCAGCTTTACATGCCACACCTCCACCCTGAGAGGGCTCAGGAAAGGCTTCCGCACTTTCCCATTGGTAACCGTGCCACCATGCACCAAAATGAGACCACCTTTCTCTCAACCATCCACTCTTAGATAGAGCTCAGCTTTATTCGTGACATAAAGCCCAACCTAAAACGGGAGCAAGACAGCAGACAGAGACAAACATAGGTCAAGGTACGGGCAGACTGTATCTCTGCACCCCCGTTCACTAAAAAAAAAAAAACCCACACTAGGAAAAAAGAAAGAGCTTCATGTTACCATAGTCCCTAATACATTAAATACAATCTGATAACGCATCTGCCAACTTATTTCTTTGCGGCAATGTGTAATATTCTGAAGAATAGGGTTGGCAGTTGTAAGACTCCATCTCAATGAGCCTCATAATTGTGGTTCTCATGGCTTGGAGATATACCAGAGGGTTGTGGTCACTTAGACAGTGACCACCTGTGAAGTCTGGCCCAATGTAAACATTGAGGCTCCAAGGTCAGTACCAGTGCGAGGGCTTCTTTGTCAATGGTAGAGTAAGCCCTCTTATGCAGCTGGAACTTAGCCGAGTAGAATGCTACAGGCTGCAATCCCTCTCCCAGTTTTGCAACAGTACTGCCCCAACCCATACTCACAAGCAACAACCTTAATGAGAAAGGTTTGGAGAATCTGGAGCACAAAAGAATGGTGCCAGTACACAATAATCTTTTTTTTTGCTTTCGTAAAAAGCATTTTGACATTCGGGTCCCAGCGACAGGGACTTGTGACTGGTAAAGAGGTAAGGGGCTAACAATAACTGAAAAATTTTTACAGAATTTTCTTGTAAAACTCCTACATGCCCTAGGAAGCGTTGAAGAGATTTTCATAACAGTGGAATTGGCAAAATTTAGAGCAACTTTGCCACTGCCTACTACAATGGCCCAGAAAAGTAACGTGGCCTGGCCAATAGAAGACTTAGATAATAAACATTTAAATTGGAAACTCTGGATGGTCTCAATGATACAGGTAACCGATAACATGTGTTGAACCCAAGTAACAGACACCACAGCGATGTCCATCTAGGTAAGCTGCCATGCCTTCAAGTCCTTTAATGCCTGATGGATAAGTTTCTGGAAGATGAGTGGGAGTTCATTTCCGAAGGGGGTAACAGTATAATGTAATTACCTCTGGAATTACGAAGGCAGAGATTCCTTCACCTTATCCATCAAAGGTACCTGATAGTAACCTTCAAGGGAGATCTAACTTGGACACAAAAGAAGCCTTACCCACAAAATCGGATTAATCTATTCAGACGAGGAAGAGGTAGCATCTGGTGAATGTGACCTCATTCACCTTATGGTATCTGAACACGATGCGAAAAACCTCCATCACTTTTTTAAAGCAAGAGGTATGGTAAGTCCCATGGACTAGATGACTCTCCACTGAACCCATGATCTATCAGAAATTCTACCTCCGCCTGAGTAGCTTCTTCTGTTTTTCAGGATTAGCTCTGTAGGGGAGACTTTAATAGGTTTAGTTTCCCACTCTACGTCATGATAACCTATGTATATTTTTTTGGCACATCCGAAAAATGTCAGGGTAATGACTGCAGAAGCGCAGTTAAACTGTTAGTTTGAGTTCAGATAGCCCCAACTTTAAAGGGCTAAGGGTCCTTGAGGACAAAAGTTTGGAAAGCTTGACTTTAATTTCAAAAATAGAGTGCAAAGATTCAGAGTCGTCCTCAGAGTTAAGGACAGAGTCATTACTGGGACTTTATCTGGTGTATGGAAAAGATTTTAATTGATTGATGTGGTAAGTTTTAGTTTTTGAGGTCTTTATCAAGGGGATACCACATTCGCTGATCAGGAACTGACTTTTAGTGCTTGTCCAGTGCCAGCTTGAAGACTGCCAAGGGGTCTGTTGGTAAAGATCCCCCTTATGTGTGCTGGGAGCAGTTTGAACAGTCTCGGGCCCCTGACCTATTGTATGTCCATAACGTGCCTAGTGAACACCCTGCTTTTCATTGGGGGATGGTGCATCGTCTGCCAAGAGTCTTTTGCTTCGTAGTGAGTGATTTCGTGTGCAAGTTCGGTACTATCCCTCTAGGATTTCCAGGTGTATATATAATCATGTATCTCTCCCTCCAGAGTTCAGGTAATACAGGTTTAGGACCTCAAGCGCTCCCAGTAATTGAGGTGTTTTATCTCCTAATTGCGCAGCCGGAAGTTCTCTGTAACATTCTCTAGTTCGGCAATTTCACCTGCCTTGAATGGTGCTGTTAAGTGTGCAGCAATATTCCCAGCCTAGGATTAGAACAAGTGACCTGAAGAGTGTCTGGGCTTGCCCCCAAGTTTTGGAAGGTTCTCAATAACCATCCTGTCATTTTTCCTAGCAGATGCGATTGATACAATGTTATGGTCCCTTGAAAGGTGAGATCCTCCGACATGATCCACTCTCAGGTCTTTGACGTTGATGTTTCGCTCTATTTTGTGGTCCAAATTTGTTTTGTACTCTGATGAAGATTTAATTTCCTCTGTTTACCATAATCTGAGTAATTGAAATTTCTCATCGTGAACTTCATATTGTTTTTCTGCAGCCCACAGAAAGATTTGGTTGATGTCCCCGCCTGGAGCCTTGGCAGTGTCTGCAATGGAAGACACTGTCATGCTGATTCGGGTGTTATCTGCAAAGGAAGACACGGTGCTTGTGGCGGACATCCTTGTCCTGTCGATATGAGGATGCGGAACAATATGGAGCGGGGGAAAAAGTTTTAACTTTGTGCGCCCCCCCCCTTTTTTTGGGGTGGTTTGGGGGAACAGAGCTTTCACCGTAGCTGCTCGGACTTTACTCTTTGACGTTACTCTCTGTTTTCTGTTAGTGAGAAATTATAGATCCATCGACCGACTTTTCCTGTTATTCCTTTAGGCACGCTTTTGAGCGCTATACGACCATGGTCCATCACTTGTCGAAGACTTTGCAAAGTCTGTAAATATTACATCTGCATTCTTTTTGTCTTTCAGTGCCTTTAGGACCTATGTCTAGTGACCAATAGTTGAGACAGACAGGAGCGACCTGTTCCTGAACCAACCCATGTTTGCCTCTGGTTGTGTAACTGGATGGTTTTCTAGATGGGGTGGGTGACTTGCATCTAAGGACCTTTCAAAGATTTTTTATGATATGGGAGATGTTAAGTGCTATTGGTCTGTAGTTCTTTGCTGTTGCTTTAACTGCCCCCTTTGTGGAGTGGGGCTATGTCTGTTTGTTTTTTAGTAACTGTGGGACGACCCCCTGTGTCCATGCTCCCTCTCCATAGGATGAAAAGGCTCGTGATAGGGGCTTCTTTCGTCTGATGACACAGAGTTCCATGAGTCCTTGGCCCTGGGGCAGAGTGCATGGGCTGTCATTTATCGCCTGTTCGAAGTCATTTGGCGTCAGGATAACATCGGATAGGCTTGTTGTTAATCAAATTTGTGGCTCTCTCATAAAAAATTCATTTTGATTCTTCGACTCTGTCGGTTAGCGGCTTGCTAAACTGAGTCATATTGGACTTGAGTAGCTCATCATATCCTTGCTGTTCATCTGTGTAAGGGAACCCATCTGTTTAAGCAGGGGCCCAATCCTGGAACGTTTGTTCTCGATTTGATTTGGCATAGAGAAGAATACTTTGGATTCTTTTCGATTTCATCATTTATGGCTTTTAGATCTTCTCCGATTCCCTGACTCCTAAAGGATCTTTAGCTTAAGCTCGATGCTTGCTATTTCTCTGACCGAGTGTCTCCCACGCATTTCAGATATATTGACCTCTTTAAGCCGCTCTGTTTATTCTTTTCCGTCGCCTGTAAAGGGAGCGCCTGTCTCTTTCTATTTTAACATCTACTCCCCTTTTCTTAAGGAATAAGCCTTGTGCATACATCCGAGTGCCACCGTAGTAAATCTGTTCTAGCCATAAGTGGGTCTGTGTTGCTTAGTATATCTCCCAGCTATATCGGTTAGACTTGGTTTACTTGGTCCCACTTTATGTTTTTGTATTGAAGTTAATTTGGTAATGCTCCCTGGTGACTAGTCTCATTATGTCGGTCTGGGGCTCCGCGCATACATGAACTGAACCTCAATTATGTGTGATCTGAGTATATTGTTTTGATATGGTGACATTTCTTATCAGATCACATTGTTAGTGAAGATGAGGTCTAGTGTATTCTCCCAGTCTAGTAGGCTCTATTATTTGCTGGTTTAAATTGAATTTTATGCTGAGATTTAAAAGCTCGTGGAGTGTGAGTTTTCATCAGACTGCCTCCTGGTGTTATTACTGCAACAATATTTATTTGCTATATTCCTCCATTTTAGTGCCTATAATTAAATCCCCCAGGAGCAAGATGTTGAGTGGCAGAGATGGAGAGATTTTCCAGACAGGGTCAATTTTTTAATAGCTGTTCCTGAATTGCTGGAATGTTGCATCCCGGAGGCTGTAGACTACCACAATGAAGGTTTTTGGTTCTCGACCATTACTGCCTAAAACTTCCACTACATCATTTGAGGCATTAAGCAGTTCCTGGTGCAAACAAGTGTCTCTGCACAATGTACAACAGGCCAACCCCCCCCCCTTTTTAACCTGGTCACTCTGTCACATCTGTATAGGTTGTACCTGGGATCCATATTTCGTTGTCCCAAGTGATCCTTTATGTGGGTCCAGTGAAAGCCGCGAACATTGCCTTTGCCTCTGCAAGCAGTCCACCGGATTGAAAAGGTATTTTGTTGTTTGTTGCTGCTTAGACCCTATATTTGCAAAGAGGAATGTATCGGACTGGTGGTATTGTTGGTACTTGGGGGGGATTTTTTTTTCTCCGCATTAGTATCTGTATCTGTTGGTTTGGAGTGGACCATCGACTGTGGTTCCACTCCATGAATGACTGGATTTGGTGTGAAACGATTTCTGCCATTTCCTGCCAGTTATTCTTTTCCTTCTGCACTAAAAACCGCTCCCTCAGTTGAGTGGCTGTGGCTACCCAGTTTTCCCCCTTGGCTGGATTATTTGTATCTATTTGTCCCCTCCTAGATGGTATGCCTGGCAATTTAAGTTAAGCACAGTCTTTCCTGTACTGAAGAGGTACACAGTTCAGGGTGAAAAAGCTTTTACAGGAAAGGGTGTTTGCTATTTTCCTGTTGTCATTGGGCATGGCATTTTCAGGGTGGGTCATAGTTGCACTCCCATCGTTTTTTTCCAGATTTCCTCATGCTCAGCAGATTACCAAGTGCATAGTATGTGCACTAGGCTTGGTTTTCCGTTTGCTTGGTTTCGGTTGACTGTATTTCCTTTTGGTGCATTTTTCCCTGTCTTGCTTCTATCCTCCCTAACCAACAATGGAGGCTCCCCCAGTTGTTTTTTGGTAAATTAATACCCCCCCTCACTATTGCTATAGTGGAGTCCTCTTGTTTGCTATTCTCCTGCGGTATTACTAGTTGCAATATTGTTTTATCTTATCTTTAGACTACACTTGTTTCCCTACTATGCCTCATGTCCCCTATGAGGTCAATTATATATGTATTCCTTCCTGTGTATAATTCCCGACTCCTGGACAAATCGCCAGCTTCACCATTACTGTCTCCCGGACAGCAACTCCAGCTTTCACCATTACTGTCTCCCAGGACAGCACCTCCAGCTCACCATTACTGTCCCTCCCAGACAGCACCTCCAGCTTCAACCAATTACTGTCTCCCAGACAGCACTATCAGCCCCACATTTACTGACTACCCAGGACTGTCATCTCCAGCCGTTACAGTTTCTGACCTACATGGCCAGTATCAAGGGGCAGTACCATTCAGCCGCAGACTTTTTTATGTCCCATCTGTTGTAGAAAGCTTCCAGTTTCTATTAAGTCAGCTTTGATGTTGTCCTCTTTTAATCACCCTTGGGGTGTTTTTAGTCCACAGATTTATCTCATTGGCATACCCAGTAAACATTTCCCTGTTTTTAACAAACTGCTTGTAGCTAGTTCTTGGATATCTGCACAAGGCGGCGTGACACCAAGTTCCACAAAAATGACAATTTATTCCATGTGGAAGCCCGTTTGTTTTTGACTGACCACAGACTACACACCGCTTCATAATGATTTGAATGGTTGATTTACTGCAATTCTACGACCAACCACTTGAATATTCTATTAACCCTTTTCAGAGTCCAAGGCTCCAAATCTGGAGAGTCACGCACCAGTGACCAAGAAGTTTTCACAAAAAAAATATTTGTTATTTTTTCTTATGAATCGTAGAGAATCTTATTGTGAAGGTAATAAAACAAAAAGTACAAATTTGGTGAAAATTGACGAAATTATGCTCTCGGCGAATTTGAATGTGTCAGCGAATTTACCGAATCAGCGATTTTTTGCCGACTTTGACTACCCTTTTTTAGGCCAATACATTGGTTTTTTTTTTATTCCAATCAACGCAAATTCTTAGCTATTCACTAGCATTACTTCCATGCTATCGATTGAGCAACAAGAAATCTCCAAGTCAACTACTGTTTTTCAATCAACTAACAAATAAAGTGATCGAAATTGTTAATTTGGCCAATTAACACAAAGTTCAAAAATATCAATTTCAAAATAGGGTCCCAGAATAAACAATGTAGCATTCCTGGGCACCTAAACTAACATTTCCTCTGTTCATTAGTTATGTTTAGGGCTTTACAAATAAAGGCCAGGTGGGGGGGGGGATTTTTTATTCACATAATGAATTTTTATCACAACCAAAAAATAGAAGATTTACTTTTATGCAATGCTGTAATAATTGTAATAAATATCATCACCATATTTGTGAATGTATATTAGACCCACCAGCTGATGTGATTAGACGTGGTGAGGTCGTTTTGTTTTACTCTTGAAGATCGCAAAAATTTAACATTTCCCTCTACTTTGAGCTCAGTTTCAAGCCATTTCCATGCTAAAACCAATCAAAATCATCATCTATTTCTGTAGATGTCTTCTAACTTTAATTAATTTAGTGTAAACTTGTTGTCGGGCATTTATATGCATTTAAAAAATGGAAAAAAAGGGAGTTCTCCCTTTCCGGCGATGTCTGCTTTCTGGCAAAAGCCTGGAACCTAACCCCCATATAAGTGGGGCCCTACTGTACTGATTTCCAACTCTGACTTAGTAGTGGCCCCTACATAATCAAACAGTTAATTCTGCAAAGGGTTCTCCATCAGCATGTATGGGGCGGAGAGGTACAGTTTAATGGAATGTCCAGGTTTCCTACTTGTGACATTCTCAGCAACATCAGATATGATTCTTCACATCCTGCCTTAATTTTGGCAATAGAATTCTTTGGTGATTATTTGATGTTTTAGTAATCCTAGGTAACCTCCTATTGAAGTATTTATGGGCTATATTCAATATTTGAGGTCTAAACTTTTTTGGAACCACTAACCTGTCTGACATTTTGCCTGCCCTCTATTTTCCTTACCAGTCTCAATGCAGATCAAATAGTTGTTTTTAATTTTTATATTTGACCGGATGACCCTAAGAGGATTTACCCATGGCTGCCTAAAGCAAAATTCAAAGAAGGGTCCTTTCATTGTTCCTCCGGGAACGACATTTCCCTGGGGCATGGAAGCAGAGATATCTGGCAATCCTGCAACTCTGGAATGGGAAGCTTGATCCGGATCTGTTTACGTAATTTACAAGGCTCTGGCCAGTTTTCCTCGTAAAACAAATTGGCTATTCCGAGATCAGAGTCGTCCAAGGATAGGTCAGCATTCTCACCAGACAACCCTTGGGATGTTACCTGAGTTATGGCCAACACCAGAGAAGAATTAATCATTATGGGTTCAGGACATGCACTAGCAGTGGTAATCTTGTTACCCAGTAATAACATGGCATCTTTCATAGGAAATCCTTTGGATACATCCACAGTCAAATATCCAGTGTAATATTTGCACTGTACATAGACTCTATGCAAGGGGACAGAAAAGATCACTCCTCCGAAGCAAGATGGAGGATTGTAATGAAGTGTGTTCAGAAAGGGAAAGAACTCCCTCTCTTATAAGCGAGCAATATGCTCGAGTATTTCTAAATGCTCTGACTTCAGTTGTTTTTGAGTCTTCCTGAAGGGAAATATGACTGACAGTAATAAGGAGCCATCCCTTTCTCTACTTCTTTCAGGGACATGTTACTAGGGACACTATAGATTTTCCCTAATAGTTGGGGTTTATGTGGCAATTCGGACGAATGTGACGTACTTGGTTGCATAGAAAGCAGACGACAGGCTTGGCCTTAGCTCCCTGCTGATGTTGCAACTGGTGTCGCTCTGGCTGGCGTTGCTCTGGATACTGTTGTCGAGTTGCACCATGTTGAGTGGTTTGTCGCTCACCAGGTTGACCATAAGTTGAGTAGCGTGGCTCACCAGGTGACTTAGTTGGCTGACGTAGACGTTCTCCCTCCGGCTGGCACTTCATTCTCCAATGTTGACGACCTCTGCTCATGCCAGGCTGTTGAAAAGAGAGATGGGACCACTCGGACAAGGAGCAGTTAGTTTTGAAGGTATCAGCCAACCTGGCTGCCTCCAATGTAGTGGTTAAGTCATGATCCTGCAGAAAGACTCTAACCTCTGGTCCCACAGACTCCAGCAGGTTGTCGACTAGGATAAGTTGCACGAGATCATCAAAGGTGGCGACACCACTTGCTTTATACCAGCTTGTGAAGGCTTACTCAGCCCTGTAACAACTTCAGACAGTATTACCAAGGCTGGCTCCTCCTCAGGAAAATTGATGAATAGAAAAAGAAATAATAACAGACAAACATAAACACTTTATTATATATAAAATATAAAACACTTAAATATGAAATATTAATCCTAGATTAAAGAAAATGAAAAATGAAAAATATAAATGATAACTGAATTCAAAGCTAATATATATATATATATAAAAAATTGGGTGTCT
>NC_069408.1:35283604-35356104 GCF_026875155.1 Cherax quadricarinatus
TGAAAGTTTCATTTCCTCCTATATTTTTTTTGCACGTGCGATCGTGGACTTTTGTGACCCTTAAAAGTGAGATCTCAAATTTTACTACTCCGGGGTCCCTTACATTATTTTTCCGCTCTATTGTATGGCCAATTTCTGTAGTATACTCTGTTCTAGTTATTATCTCCTCCAGTTTTTCCATAACGGAATAGTTGGAATTTGTCCTCATTGAACATCATATTGTTTACCGTTCCCCACGGGAAAACTTTGTTTTTTATCTTCTTGGAGGTTAACCGCGCCTCAGCAGATGACAGCCTCATGCAGATCCTAGTATCATCCGCAAAGGATGATACGGTGCTGTGATGTATATCTCTGCCTATGTCTGATGTGAGGATGAGGAATAAGATGGGGGCGAGTACGTGCCTTATGGCAGCCTCCGATTTAACTCTATTGACCACTACTTTGTGTTTCGATTTGTTAGGAAGTTGAAGATCCTTCTCCCACTTTCCAGTTATTCCTTTAGCACGTATTTTATGGGCTATTACGCCATGATCGCATTTGGTCAAATGCTTTTGCAAAGCCCTGTGTATATTACTCTGCTTTCTGATTTTCTTACAGTGCATCCATGGCCATATCATAGTGATCCAGTAGTTGTGAGAGACAGGAGCGACCGTCCTGAACCCATGTTGCCCTGGATTGTGCAAGATTTTGGGAATCCAGGTGATTTGCAATCCTGTTCTTAGCACTCTTCAAAGATTTTTATGATGTGGGACGTCAGAGCTATTGGTCTATAGTTCTTAGCTAATGATTTGCTGCCACCTTTTGGAGTGGGGCTATATCCGTCGTTTTAAGTGACTGGAATTTCACCCATGTCCAAGCTGCTCCTCCATAGTGTACTTAGAGCACGCGAGAGGGGTTTCTTGCAGTTCTTAATGAAAACAGTTCCACGAGACTGGCCCGGGGCTGAGTGCATGGGCCATGTTGTCAATGCCCTTTTCGAAGTCAAATCGGATTTAGGGTAATGTCGGAAATCTGGCATAATTTATGGAGTTATGAGGCTCATTCATGAAGAAATCATTTGGGTCGTCGATCCTCAGACCGATTAGTGGTTTACTAAACACAGAGTCGTACTGGGATTTCAATATTTCACTCATTTCCTTGTTGTCATCTGTGTAAATCCCATCCTGTCTGAGTAAGGGCCCGATACTAGATGTGGTATTTGCATATCGAACATTCACGGGTTCTGTGAAGGCGTTCGCCAGGAGTGTCACGCTAAGACACCTTGTGAAAGACGTTGTTAGTGGCTGCTAGAGACATTGTAGTGGAGGGTGTAAATGAGAGTCTTGGTCATCTGCGTCTTGGGAGGAGAGTGCAGCTGGGAGAATGACCATTGTACAATGGTACTGACAACATGTGAGGTAGGGCACTTGTATGCAGCTCAGGAAAACGGCTTCTTCAGGAAATGAAGAAGACAATCACGGCTTCTTTAGGACTGAAGACACTATGACGAAGTACAAAGTGTATTTTACCCCACACAGAGCTGGAAAGTAAATACACTCAGGGAGAGAAGAGTATGAAGATATCCCCCTTGAACGAGGAGGGAGTGGGAAAAACCAACACAGCAGCCACAATGAATGACAACTGGTGGGCAAAAAGGGAAAAAAAAAATTAAGAACATAAGAATGGAGGAACACTACAGAAGGCCTACTGGCCCTACAAGGCACGCCCTTATCAAAACCACCGCCACCCAAAGCTAACCAAGAATTTTTCTCCCGTACAGCGACAATCTGTAGATGACATTTGTTTCTAAATCTAAAAAACATCGAGGAAGGAATGTGAAGACAAACTTCCCCTCTCTCCTCTCTCTCCCTCGGTGTTTATGCGTAGATTTTAGCGCTGACCTGCTTACGACTCGCCAAATCGTAATAACACGATTGGAAACAAGCCACGGAAGGGTGAGTTTTGAACCCCTTGCGAGCGAGTCGTTAAACTCAAACCCCCCATTTGATCTTCGGGAGGCATGGTCATGTTTGACCGGGCCGCGGGGGCGTTTGATCTCCGGAATAACCTCCAAGGTAGAATGAACATTAAAATGGTATAAACTACCGACAGATTTGATAGGTAAGGACACATAGGCAACAGTTAGGTATCTTTATTTTGAAACGTTTCTGGTACACAGTAGAGCTTCTTCAGTCGAAGTACAGCAAAGTTGATAGAAGCAGAAGGATACTGTAGACCGATGTAATACAGTCCATACCTTAAGTTATTGAGCGTGGTCCGTCCCTAGTCTGGAGTAAGAGCATTGTTCGAGCTGACAAATATGCTGGTTGACAGTGACAGAATCGGGCCTTATCTATGTGCCAGGAGGTGAGACGTAGGTTGATTTGGGCGGGCAGGTCCTTCCAACCAGCCGTTTCACGTCGAGGTATGTCGTAAGTAGATGGTCTGTACCAAGATACCTTGTGTTGCAGTGTCTGACCAGAATGAACATTAAATGGATAAAATACCGACAGATTGTTAGGTAGACCATATGCAACAAAAACACTGTTAGGTATTTTATTTGAAACGTTTCGCCTAAAGTAGGGGGACTCTTCAGTCGAGTACCGCACACAGTTGATAGAAGCTAGAAGATACTGAAGACGATGTAATCGTCCATACCTTTAAGTTTTGAGGTCGGTCAGTCCCTCAGTCTGGAGAAGAGCATTGTACGTTGTCTGAAAACCATATGAAGTTGCCGTGACGACATGGGCTTATATGTGCAGGATAGTTGCATTTTGTGCTCTTACCTAACAATTGTCGGTTATTGTTATACCCATTTTAATGTTCTTCTGTCAGAACTGCAACACAAGGGGTCTTTGGTACAGACCTTACTTCGACAACCTTACTTATGTGTAGAACGGCTGGGTTTGAGAATGACTGCCCTCCCAAATCAACCTACGTCTCAATCCATGGCCCTAATATAAGGCCGATTCTGTACTTCAAACTTCTTATTGTTTAAGGACAACGGAAAATGTCATCTCCAGACTGAGGGACTGTACCACCTCAAAATTTAAGGAAGTGCTGGATGATTACATGTCTTCAAGTATCTTCTGCTTTATCTAATTATGTACTCCGATGAAAGAAGCTACTGTGTAGGGAAACGTTTCAACATAAAGATATAATGTTGCATATGTGTCATAACCTAACACTCCAGGTAACAGGTGTCTCATATTCCATACAGTCTCATTAGCACAGGCCCACTGTGTCCCTCGCAGTTTTCACCGGCATTTACCTATCGCAGGGAAGTGGCTAAGTGTTGCTGTTTGGGTACTGTTGCTGGAGTGGCGTCAGTCGAGCAGGGACTGCCAAACACGCTCATCAATTTGTATTTGGAGCGTCAGTAAGCCAACCCAATCAGACCCAGATCCTACCACGTGTGTGAGTGTCCGGAGGTACGACAAGGTGGTAATTCGACTTGGTGGTTTACCGATTGGTGCGTACCGACTTGTGTCGTGGTTACCGACTTGGTGGTACCGATTGGTGGTAACCGACTTGGTACGGTACCGACTTTGGTGGGTCCGACAAGCTGGAAAAAGATGCTTGGCACAGTCCAGGTGCCATTATTTTTGGTAACCTTTCGCCAGCAATACCTTTTTCAGTCCGTACAGAGAAGAACCTGGGAGTTTACCTCTGGAGAGAGTTCGGGGGTCAACGCCCGCGGCCGGTCTGTTGACCGGCCTCTGGTGGATCAGAGGCACCTGCTCAAGTGCTGTTGCTGCTGGTGCAGTAAAAACAAGTAAGAGCCACAGCCGGTGATCAGGAACTGAATTTAGGTGCTTGTCAGTGCCAGTTGAAGACTGCAGCGGGTCTGGTGGTCATCCCCTTATGTGTGTGGGAGGTCAGTTGAACAGCTCTCGGGCCTGACACTTATTGTATGGTCTCTTAAACGGTGCTAGTGACACCCTGCTTTTCATTGGGGGGTGGTGCCTCGTTTCCAAGTCTTTGCTTTCGTAGTGAGTGATATTTGTGTGGCAAGAATCGTTATAGTCCTTCTAGGATTTTCCAGGTGTATATATATGTATCTCTCCTTAGCGTTCCAGGGAATAAGGTTTCGACCCTCAAGCGCTCCAGTTAATTGACGGTGTTTTATTCGTTATGCGCGCACGTGAAAGTTCTCTGTTACTTTTTTTAGGTCGGGCAATTTCACTGCCTGAAGGTGCTGTTAGGTGTGCAGATACTCAGCCAGAAGAACAAAAGTTACTGAAGTAGTGTCATCATGGGCCTTGGCCTCCCTCGTTTTTGAAGGTTTCAATATCCATCCTGTATTTTTAGCCAGATGCGAATTGTGATACAATGTTATGGTCTGAAGGAGGGATCCCTACGACATGATCACTCCCAGGTCTCCTTTGACGTTGGTGTTTCGCTTATTTTGTGGGCCGACATTTGTTTTGTACTCTTGATGAAGCTTTAATTTCTCTTGTTACATATCTGAGTAACTTGAACTTTTTTCATCGTTGAACTTCATATTGTTTTTTGCAGCCAAGAAAGCTTTGGTTGGACGTCGCTGGAGTTGCAGTGTCTGCATGGACAGACACTGTATGCGATTGGGTTTCACTGCAAAGGAGGAAAACACGGTTTGCAAGGGTGAATCTTGTCTATGTCGGATTGAGGATGAGGGACAAGGTGGAGCGCGTATGTGCCCTTGTGGAACAGAGCCTTTTCCACGTAGCATGACCTCGAGACTTTACTCTGTTGGACGACTATCTCTGTGTTCTGTTAGTGAGGAAATTTATAGATCCTCGACCGATTTTCCTTGTTATTCCTTTTAGCAGCATTTGTGCGCTATTCGCCCTGGTCCACACTTGTCGAAGGCTTTTGCAAAGTCTGTATATCTTAATCTGCAGTCTTTTTGTCTTCTCGTGCATTTAAGGACACGTGTCGTAGTGATCCTGTCGTTGAGACAGATCATGATGGACTGTTCTAACCCATGTGCCCTGGGTGAAGAAACTGATGTGTTTCTAGATGGGTGGTGATCTTGATTCTTAGGCCTTTCAAAGATTTAGATTATTAATGATATGGGATGTTAGTGTCTTGGTCTGTCGAGCTGTGCTGTTGCTTTATGCCCCCTTTGGTGGAGGTGGGGCTATGTCTGTTGTTTTTAGTAATGTGGGAGACCCCAGTGTCATGCTCCTCTCCATTGGATGGAAAAGGCTCGTGATAGGAGGGCTCTTGCTGTTTCTTGATGAACACCGAGTTCATGAGTTGGCCTGGGGCGAGTGCATGGGCATGGCATTTATCGTCCTGTTTCGAGTCATGTGGCGTCAGGTACCATGGTAGGTTGTGTTAATAATTTTGTGGCTTCTATAAAAAAATTATTTTGATCTTCGACTCTCAGTCTGGTTAGCGGCTTGCTAAAAATGAGTAATTAGGGATCTTGAGTAGCACTCATTTCCTTGTGTCAATCTGTGTAGGACCCATTTGTTAAGTAGGGGCCAAACATTTACTGGACGTTGTTCTCGATTTTGATTTGGTAGGAGACGAAATACTTTGGTTTCTTTCGATTTCATTTATGGCTTTTTAGTTCTTCCCCCCCGCGATTCTGACTCTAAAGGATTTTTTAGCTTATGTTCGATGCTTGTATTTTTCTGGACCTGTGTCTCCCTACGCATTTCAGATAATATTGACTCTTTTAGCCGCTTGTTATCTATTCCCGTTTCGACTGTTAAGGGAGAGCGAGTCCTCTTTCTATTTTCTACATTTCCTCCTTTTTTCTTAGAGAATAAGCCTTGAGCATACATCGAGTTGCCACGGTTAATCTGTTCTAGGGCATAAGTTGGGGTCTGTGTTTGCTCCCCTCGTAATCTTCCCAAGCTTATATCGGTTAGGATTGGTTTACTTGGTTCCCCACTTTTTGTTTTGTATTGAAGTTGAATTTGGAGAATGCTCCCTCGTGATAGTCCTCATATGTCGGTCGGGGGGTCAGCATCCATGTCTGGAGCACTCTTAGTTGTGATGAGTATTATTGTTTTGATATGGTGCATTTCTCTCTCAGACATCATTGTTCGTGAAGATGAGGTCTAGGATATTCTCCAGTCTATTAGGCTTATTATTTGTGGTTTTAATTTGAAATTTGTTGCAGAGATTTAAAAGCCGTGTGAGTGTGCGTTTTCATCAGAGCTGCCTCCTGGTGTTTTTACTGCAACATTTATTATTTGCTATATTCCCCATTTTAGGTGCTTAAGTTGAAATCCCCAGGAGCAAATTTGGGATGCAGGAGCTGGAAGATTTTCCAGGACAGTGGTTCACTTTTTCACAGCTTGTTCTGGAATTGTGGGACTGTTGCAATCCGGAGGCTTTGTAGATAACCACAATGACTAGGTTTGGTTTCGACTGTAGCTAAAACTTCACAACTATCATATGAGGATTAGAGATCTGTGACACGAGGGAAGACTCAGGAAGAGTATGCGGTAAACAGTTCTCAACTGGAGTCCGATGTGCTGCAGTCATTAGTTTGCTATAAAAATATCCAGAATGATTAGATGAACCGCATCGACTCCAGGCTGAGGGCAGTAATTCCCTCAAACTCTTCCTAATTCTTCCACCCGGTCTTTCTGTATTCGGTCTGAAGAAGCCATTGGTTCTTTTGCACAAGTGTTTCATTTCAGAAGAACATTATTACCACTCATGCAAGAGATGTTACTTCTAGTGGGCGGGTCAATACCGTTGGCATTAAACTGTTGTACCGCTGGTGGTGGTCATTACCGTTGCATCTAACTGTTGTACGCTGGGTGGTGGTCACTTACGATGGCATCTAATGTTGTACCGTGGTGGTGGTCACTTACGTTCGGATTCACTGTTGTACCGCAGGTGGTGGTCACTTTAGTTGGGCATTAACTGTTGTACGCTGGTGGTGGTCACTTAACGTTGGCATTCTAATGTTGTAGTGGTGGTGGTCACTTACGTTGGCATCTAACCTGTTGAAGCTGGTGGTGGTCACATACGTTGGATTAACTGTTGTACCGCTGGAGGTGGTCACAATAACCGTTGGCATCTAACTGTTGTACGCGGGTTGGTGGTCACTTACCGTTGGCATTCTAAATGTTGTACCGCTGGTGGTGGTCACTTACGATGGATTACTGTTGTCGAGGTCGGTGGTCATTAGTCTTGCGGACATTAATGTTGCACCCCCCACACACATTCCCAGTGGTGGTGGTCAGTTCCGTTGGCCATCTAACTGTTGTACCGCGGGTGGTGGTCACTTACCGTTGGGATCTAATGTTGTACGTGGTGGTGGTCCACTTACGTTGGCATCATACCTGTTGTTACCGTGGTGGTGGTCACTTACCGTTGGCATTAACTGTTGTACGTGGTGGTGGTCACTTACGTTGAGCATTAATGTTGTACCGTTGTGGTGGTCATTACCGTGGCTTTAACTGTTGTACGTGGTGGTGGTACTTACGTTGGATATACCTGTTTGTACGTGGTGGTAGGTCACTTCGTTGGCATCCTACATGTTGTACCGCTGGTTGGTGGTCATTACGGTTGGCATCTATCTGTTGTACCGTGGTGGTGGTCACTTCCGTTTGGATCTAACTGTTGTACCGCTGGAGGTGGTCAAATACCGTTGGCATCTAATCTGGTGTTACGCAGGTTGTGGTCACTTACCGATGGCATCTAACTGTTGTACGTGGTGGAGGTCACTTACGTTGGACATCTAATGTTGTAACCGCTGGTGGTGGTCATTACCGTTGGCATTAATGTGTACGCTGGTGGTCACTTAAGTTGGCATTAATGTTTGTTACGCTGGAGGAGGTCACTTCCGTTGGCATTACTGTTGTACCGTGGTGGAGGTTTACTTACGATGGCATTAAAACTGTTGTACGTGGTGGTCGGAACATAAGTTGGATCTACTGTTTGTCCGTGGTGGTGGTCACTTACGTTGGCATCTCTGTTGGTGTACCGCTGGTGGTGGTCACTTACCGTTGGCATCTAATGTTGTACGCTGGTGGTGGTCACATACGTGGCACTAGCATGTTGTACGCTGGTGGTGGGTTCACTTACCGTTGGAATCTAGACTGTTGTACCGCTGGCTGGTGGTCATTAACGTTGGCATTCGCATGTAGTACGCTGGTGGTGGTCACATAGTTGGCATCTAGCTCTGTTGTACGCTGGTGGTGGTCCACTTACGTTGGCATCTCGATGTTGAACGTGGTGGTAGGGTCACTTTACCGTGGGCATCTAGCACTGTTGTAGCTGGTTGGTGGTCACTTACGTTGGATCTAGCATTGTTTTGTACGCTGGTTGGTGGTCATTTACCGTTGGCATACTAGACTGTTGTACCGCTGGTGGTGGTCCACTTACCGTTGGCATCTAGATGTTGTACCGCAGGTGCGTGGTCACTTACCGTTGATCTAGCACTGTTGTAGCGCTGTTAGGTGGTCCACTTACGTGGCATCTGCTCTGTTGTTACCGTGTTGGTGGTCACTTCGTTGGGCCTCTAGCATGTTGTTACCGTGGTGGTGGACAGTCACGGCGATGGTCTTTTTGTTTATAGTTATATCCAGTCTTCCATTAGTCCCTCGAATTTGTATCGTAAAGCCATGGATGGCGGGAGTTGTACCACCAAATACCCAGATGTTACACCTGTAAGAGGTCTTCATGTTACACACCTGGCACCATCGGTTGGCATCAGGTCAATGCCACACAGGTATACTGAAGAGTCGTGTCTGAGGTTAATAAGAGTTCTCGCGCACACTTCTTAAATAAATCAACAGCTCTTTGGACGGGGTTACCGTGCTTCAAGTACATCTTGATATGCTCTTACTGGTTGCAGACGATAAATCGAGTGAGGTACAGCCCACAGGAACCGCAATATGAGTGGTCAGTTACGAATAGTCTGATTAAAGTTCGTTGTATTGTCGAGAATGGTGACTGTGGTGTTGCACAGTGATGTGCCTACACCAGATGTTGCCCAGTGATGTGTTCTGAAGCTGTTTGCCCAGTAGATGTTACTCTCCCATCAGCATGTTGACCCAGTGATGTGTGTCTACACGCATGTTGCACAGTGATGTAACCTCTCACACAGCATGTTGCACAGTGATGTCTTCACAAACCAGGCATGTTGCACAGTGATGTGTCTCACGCACTGATGTTGCGCCAGTGAGTACCTCTCCTCACAGCTTGTTAATACAAGTGATGTGTCTCTACACAGCATTGTTGCACAGTGATGTGCTCTCAACCGCATGTTGACACAGTGATGTGCCTCTCACACAGCATGTTGCCAGTGATGTGCCTATACACAGCATGTGGCACAGTGATGTGCCACTGCACGCATTGTAGCACAGTGATGTACCTCGCACACAGGCATGTTGCACAGTGATGTGCTACACAGCATGTTGCACAGTGATTTGCCTTGCACCAGCATGTTGCACAGTGATGTGCCTTCGCATAGCATGTTCCCACAGTGATGTGCCCTCCCACAGCCTGTAGCACTGCGAATGTACCTCTCACACAGCATGTTCGACAGTGATGTGGATCTCACTGTTTGCACAAGTGGTGTCTCTACAGCTAGATTCACAGTGATGTGCCTCTCACACGATGTTGTAACAATGATGTGCTTGCACGCATGTTGCACAGTGATGTACCACGCTCAACGCATTGTTGCACCACATGTGTTCTTTACCAGCATGTTGCACAGTGATGTGCTCTCAACAAGCATGTTGCACAGTGATGCGTCTCTTCGCACGCTGTTGCACAAGTGATTGTACTTCACACCGCATGTTGCACAGTGTTGTGTGTCTCACAAAGCATGTTGCACAGTGATGTACCTTCAACAGATGATGCACAGTGTCTCAACAGGCATGTGGCACATGATGTGTGTCTCACACAGCATGTTGGCACAGTGATGTACCTTCACAAGCATGTTGCACAGTGATGTCTTCAAAACAGCATGTTTGCCAGTGATGTGTCTTCGACAGCATGTTGCGCAGTGAATTACTCTCACACAGCATGTTGACAGTGATGTCTCTTCACACAGCATGTTCACAGTGATGTGCCATCTCACACAGCTGTTGACGTTATGTGGCGCCTCTCACATACAGATGTTGGCCAGTGTGCCTGCACTGCATGTTGCACAGTGATGTGCCTCTCTCACACGCAGTTGCCAGTGATGTGTTCTCAAAACGCATGTTGCTAGTGAGTGCCTCTACACAAGCCTGTTGCCAGTGATAGTCTACTACACAGCATGTTGCACAGTGATGGGCATCTCAACAGCATGTTGCACAGTGATGTGCTCTCCACACCAGATGTTGCACCAGTGATGTGCCTTCGCACGATGTTTGCACAGTGATGTGCCTTCACAAAGCATGTTGGCACCGTGCATGTTGGCACGCACAGCATTGTTGCACAGAGATGTGCCTACACGATGTTGCAACAGTGATGGGCACTCCTACAGCCCATGTTGCACGTGTGTGCCTTCGACAGCAATGTTTGCACAGTGATGTTCTCACACAGCATGATGCACAGTGATGTCCTCTCACCACAGCATGTTGCACAGTGATGTCTCTCACACAGATGTTGAACATGTTGTGTTCACACAGCATGTTGCACAGTGATGTTATTAACAGATGTTGCACAGTTGATGTGCCTCACACACGCATGTTGCAGTGATGTGCCCTCGACACAGCATGTTGCACAGTGATGTACCTCTAACCGCATGTTGCCAGAGATGTGCTCTCCACAGATGTTTGCCCAGTGATGTACTCTCACCAGCATGTTGCCACCAGTGATGTGCTTCACCAGCATGTTGCAAGTGATGTACCTTCACACGCATGTAGCACAGCGTTGTACCTCTCGCACACAGCATGTGCCCGTGATGTGTCTCTCACACATGTTGCACAGTGCATGTCTCTCAGAGCATGTTAGCACAGTGATGTGCTCCTTCTCGACAGATGTTGCCAACAGTGTTGTACTTCACACTGCATGGTGCACAGTGACTGTGTCTCTCACACAGCATGTTGCACAGAGTTGTGCTCTCCACCGCATGTGGCACAGTGATGTGTCTCTCGCCCAGTTGTTGTCAGTGATGTACCTCTCACACAGCATGTTGCACAGTTGATGTCTTGCACACAGCAGTTTGCACAAGTGATGTACCTCTCACACTGCATGTTCCACCAGTGGATGTGTCATCTCACACAGCATTGTTGCACAGTGATGTGGTCACTCGCAAAGATGTTGCGCAGTGTTGTACACTATCACACAGCATGTTACACAGTGATGTGTTCTAAACCGCATGTTGACAGTGATGTGCTCTGCACAAGTTGCGCAGTGATGTCCTCTCACACAGCATGTTTGCACAGTGGATGTCTCTCACACAGGTGGTTGCACAAGTGATGTGCACTCACACCAGATGTCTGACAGTGATGTTGCCTCTCTACAGCATGTTGCCACGTGTGGCTCGCACAGCATGTGCAACCAGTTGATGTACCTATCACACTGCATGTTTGCCACAGTGATGTGTCTTCAACAGCATGTTGCACAAGTGATGTGCCTCTCACACAGCAATGTTGCCACAGGTGATGTGCCTCTCACCAACAGCATGTTGCCCACTCAGTGAAGTGCCTACACAGCATGTGCACAGTGGACGTGCCTCTCGCACAGCTGTTGCACTGTGATGTGTTCTCACAAAGCATGTTGCAGCTCAGTGACTGTGCCTCGCACAGATGTTGCACAGTGAGGTGCCTCCTCACAGCATGTTGCACAGTGATGCGGGGCTCTCCACCGCTGTTGCACAGTGATGTGATTCGCACCAGCATGTTGCCACAGTGTTGTCTCTCAACACTGCATGTTGACGTGATGTTGCCACTCAACAGCATGTTGCACAGTGTTGTCTCTGCAACAGCCAAGTTGAACAGTGATGTGTTCTCAACAGCATATTGACAGTGATGTCTCTACACTAGCATGTTGCACAGGATGTGCCTCTCACAAGCCATGTTGCACGTGGATTGCTGCTTCTCACAGCTATGTACAGTGTTGTGATCTACACAAACAGCATGTTGCACAGTGATCCTTCACACAGCATGTTGCACAGTGAAGTGCCTTCTACAAAGCATGTGCATAGTGATGTGCCTCCTCTACGCATGTTGCACGTGATGTTGCTCTCACACTGCATGTTGCCCAGGTGATGCTGCTCAAACAGCATGTTTGCACAGGTTGTGTGCCTTCGCACAGCAATGTTTGCCCCAGTGATGTGCCTTACAATCTCATGTTGCAAGTGCTGTTCCTCTCAACAGCATGTTGCACTTGATGTGCTCTCAAGATGTTGGCACAGTGATGTGCGTTCACACATGTTGCACAGTGATGTGCTCTCACCGCATGTTGCACAGTGGATGTGCCTCCCTCACAGCATTGTTGCACAGTGATGTGCCTCCCTCACCAGCATGTTGCACAGTGTGTGCCTCTTACAGCATGTTGCATGACGTGCCTCACAAGCATGTTGCACGTGCTGTGCTCTCACAAGCATGTTGCACAGTTGATGTGCCTCTAAACAGCAAGTTGCACAGTGATTTGCCTCACAAGCGTGTTGCCAGTGATGGTGCCTCAACAGATGTTGCCCTGATGTGCCCAACAGCCTGTTGCACAGTGATGTTGCTCACACAGCTGTTGACAACAGTGACATGTGCCTCACAGCATGTTGCCAGTGATGTGACCTCTCTCACTGCATGTTGACTGTTGTGTTGCCACTCTCACAGATGTTGGCACAGTGATGTGCTTCATGCCAGCTATGAACAGTAATATGCTATAGCGCATGTTGCCAGTGAGTTGCCTCTCACACGCATGTTGCACAGTGAGTGCCTCTCACACAGCATGTTGCACAGTGATGTGCTTCCCACAGCATGTTGCCACAGTGATGTCCTCCTAACCGTTGTTGCACAGTGATGTGCTCTCACAAGCATGTTGCACTGTGATGTATCTCTCACACGCCATGTTGGCACTCCCTGATGTATCTTCCACTAGATGTTGCCTCAGTGAAGTGCCTCTCACACAGCATGTTGCACGTGATGTGCCTATCACCGCTTGTTTGCACTGTGATGTGCCTTCAGCACAGCCTTGTTGACAGTTTGATGTGCCTCTTCACAAGCATGTTGACAGTGATGTGCCTCTTCAGATGTTTGCCCCCCCCAGTGATGTGCTCTCTCTCAAGCATGTTGCACAGTGGATGTGCCTATCACAAGCTTGTTTGCACGTGATGTGCTCTATACAGCATGTTGCAAGTTGTTTGGGCTTTCACAGCATGTTGCACCGTGATGTGCATTTTCACACAGCATGTTGCACAGTGATGGTGCATTTCACACGCATGATGCACAGTGGGGGATGTGCCTTTTTCACACAGCAGTTGCACAGTGTGCCTCACACAGCACTGTTGACCAGATTGCCTCACACAAGCATTCTTGCCACAGTGTGCCTCACAAGCATGTTGCACAGTGTGCTCACAAGATGTTGCCCCAGTGTGCCTCACACAGCATGGTGCACAGTGTGCCTCAACTGACCAATGTTGCACAGTGTGCCTCCCACAGCATGTTGACAGTGTGCCTACACAGCATGTTGCTACAGTGTGCCTCACACAGCATGTTGCACAGTGTGCCTCACACAGCATGTTGCACAGTGTGCCTCACACAGCATGTTGCACAGTGTGCCTCACACAGCATGTTGCACAGTGTGCCTCACACAGCATGTTGCACAGTGCTGTGCCTCACACGATGTTGCACAGTGATCGTGACTCTCAACAGCATGTTGCACATGATGTGCTCTCATCAGCATGTTGCACTAGTGATGTGCCTCTCACACAGCATGTGGCAACTAGTGATGTGCCTCTCACACGCATGTTGCACGGTGTGTGACTCTCACATAGCATGTGCACAGTAGTGATGTGCCTCAACAGCAATGTTGCACAGTGATGTGCCTCACACAGCCTGTAAGCACAGTGATGTTGCCTCTCATCAAGATTGTTGCACAGTGATGTTGCCTTCACACAGATGATTGCACGTGATGTGCCTCAACAGCATGTTGCACAGTGATGTGCCTCACACAGCATGTTGCACAGTGATGTCGCCTCAACACAGCATGTGGCAAGTGATGTGCCTCACACATAGCCTTGTTGCACTAGTGATGTGCCTCACACAGCATGTTGCACTGTGATGTGCCTCACAAGCATGTTGCACCAGTGATGTGCCTCACACAAGCATGTTGCACAGTGATGTGCCTCTCACGCAGCATGTTTTGAACAGTGATGTGCCCTCCACAGCATGTTGCACAGTGATTGTGCGTCTCACACAGCATGTTGCACAGTGATGTGCAGTTCACAGCATGTTGCCTGTGTGTGCCTCGCACTTACGCTTGTTTGCTCAGTGATGTGCTCTACACAGCATGCTGCACAGTGATGTGCCTCTCCACACAGCATAGTGCACTGTGATGTGTCTCAACCAGCATGTTGCACAGTGATGTGCCTTCACACAGCATGTTGCACAGTAGATGTGTCACAAGATGTTGCCACAGGTGATGTGCCTCACACAGCATGTTGCACAGTGATGTGCCTTCACAGCAAGTTGCGCAGTGAGTATCTCTTCACACAGAATGTTGCACAGAAGTGATGTGCCTCACACAAGATGTTGCACAGTGATGTGTTACAAGGCATGTTGCGCAAGCGAGTATCTCTCCAAGCATTGTTGCACAGTGATGTGCCTTCCACAGTGTTGCACAGTGATGTGCCTCTCATCAGCATTGTTGTCAAGTGCTGTGCTCTCACAGCATTTGCCAGTGATGGGCCTCGAACAGCATGTTGACAGTGATGTGCCTCTCACAGCTAAGGTGCACAGTTGATGTGCCTCACCACAGCATGTGTTGCACACACGTGTGTGCCTCTCACCAAGCAATGTTGCACAGTGTTGTGCCTCTCAACAGATGTTGACTAGTGATGTGCCTTTACTGGATGTTGCACAGTTATTGTGCTCAAATGTTGCACAGTGGTTTCGTGCGCTCACAGCATTGGTTGCACAGTGTATGTGCCTCTCACACAGGCATGTTGCCAGTAGATGTGCCTTCACTCCGAATTGTTGCACAGTGTATTTATATCTCACACAGCATGTTGTACCAGTGATGGCATGAACAGACTGGTTGCACAGTGATGTGCCTCTCACACAGCATGTTGGACGTGATGTGACTCTCTCACAGCATGTTTGACCGTGAGTGATGTGCTTCTCAACAGCATGTTGACACAGTGATGTGCCTCTCACACAGCATGTTGCACAGTGAGGTATCTCTCCACAGGCCATGTTGCACAGTGTTGTGCTTCTCACCAGCATGTGGCACAGTGATGTGCTCCTCCTCACCAGATTGTTGCACAGTGATGTGCATTCACAGCAGTTGCACAGTGATGTATCTTCACACGCATGTTGACAGTGATGTGCCTTCATGGCATAGTTGCACAGTGATGATGTGCTCTCTATAGCATGTTGCACATTATGTGTCAAAAGCATGTTGCACAGTGATGTGCTTAACACAGCATTTGACTGTGATTGTGCTCACACAGCATGTTGCACAGTGATGTGCCTTCACCCCAGCATTGTTGATCAGTGATGTGTCCACAGCATGTTGCACTAGTGATGTGCCTCACACAGATGTTGCACAGTGATGTGTATCTCACACAGCATGTTTGCCCAGTGATGTTCCTCACGCATGGTGCACAGTTATGTGCCTCACCACAGCATGTTGCACAGTGACTGTGCCTTCAACCACAGAGTTGCACAGTGATGTATGCCTCACACAGCATGTTGACCAGTGATGTGCTACACAGATGTTTGCATAGTGATGTGCCTCTCACTGAATGTTGCCACAGTGATGTGCTCAACAGCTGTTGCAACTAGTGATGTGATCCTCACAGCATGTTGCAACAGTATGTGCCTCTCAAATTCATATAAACGCAGTAAGACCGTTTTCTTGACTCCCAACATATAATCTTAATCTTAAACTATATAAATATTAATTTTTTTGGGTGAACAGCGTTTTGAGGAACAGGTCGATAGGTTTCAAATTAACTCACATAATCAACTATACACTTATTCACAGTGTGGTATGTAATATAGATATTAAAATGGTATAAATCCAGACAGGTTAGTTCTCTATCTATTATTATATATATTATATGGAATCCCCGAATCTCCGATGTTGAGAGATACATCCTCCTCCTTGCCCCAACGAACTAAGCCCACATAGACAGATTTATATCATGTATACTACGCGGGGGAATGCAAGTATAAGTTAGAGGTGGGTATGCATGCAACACTGGGCGCGAGCATCATCCCCGCCTTGGGGGGAGGAACTGGCTCCTTTTTACTGCACAAGGTGAGCCTAAGATCGTTTACACTTCGCTTGCCAGTAACTTCTATCCCCCGCCGCTTATACTGAGCGTTCTCGCTACCTGCTCCTACCACCCACCCAACTATCACGAGTTTGTGGCTTTTACCTTGGTTCTTTTGAAGGCTTGTTGAAGGATGGTTTGTGGGCGGCATTTGTTTTTTGAAGTCTTCGAGAAGCACTTTGGGGGAGCTTTTATCTGTTTCGTCTTCCGTAGATTTCAAACGGGATTTTAAGACTCTTTTGTCTTCGGGATTCTGGGGAAGGTTATGGTTTAAGTATCCGTAGGTCTCAACAAGGTGTTTTGTTTAAGTTATATCCAGCCGGGACCTAAGTTGACTCACAGAGTTCTGATCTCGTGGGCTTTAGGCGGGATGTGAGTTTATTGGTAATTGGTCTTTACGAAATGGAAAATGGATTGTGGGTCAAACGTTCAGTCTCTCAGAACTGAGCTCAATCTGTTATTCTTCATTATTTAAGGAAAAGTGAACTTTCCATCTTCAAACGAACTAAAACTTGATTTGAATAATAACGCGTAACGGACACTGGTTACAGGGACCCCCATAAGAATAAAATCGCATGGAACGCAGACTCCGGAAAAAATTAATTGCTTGTATTATTCGACCCTTCGGGGATCCTCTTCTGTGGCAAGAGGATAAGAGGGGAGCTCGAAATATACTGATCAATCAACTCCCGATGTTTGTTCCAGTGCGGCTTATTTTGGGCAAAATTTAAATGTCTGAATATTTCCAGAAGCTTCTTACCAGTTCTCCTTCCCCTCACCTCCGGTCATTACGACCATCAGGATGGGAAGTCTTTACGATGTGAGGAGAAAAGCTTGGTAACCAGTCCCATGATTTTAGAGGTGGGCGCGCACCGAGGTTCGTTTGTAGTTCGTGTGTGTAAGTTCACCCATTTTGTCAGGTTGAGCCACACTTGGCTAAGTGTATAAGATAATTTGGCTTCCACGGAGGCTCGAGGAAACAGCCAGTCAACAGTCTTTCGGAAATAACATCGCCTTTCTTCGTATTTATATCAGCATTTTGGTGATGCAAAAGTGGCACACTTTGGCATTTATTTATTTGTTCGTCGTTATGGTGTTTTTATTGTTTTTTTCAATTGAGTTTGTGTGTACGTATATAATTTGTTAATTCGCATGGTCTGTGCGTGAAGCGGAGACTGTGTGAGAATACGTGATACGTATATAAATTTTGGATTTTTCTCTGTTGTGGACCCATGTCCCTCTTGTGGAAGGGCCAGGCAAAAGAGCATATGGATCACAGTAGGTAGGAACTTGCCTCCCCCCCCAAAAAAAAAGGTTAAAAGGAGTACATTCTGTATTTTTTATATTACATTTTTTCAAACTGTTGCACGGCATATTCTAAGTATTTTCTTTGTCTGTGCATTTTATTTTCATTACTAACTTTCCGTGGAGATGCACACACGAATGAGCATCACAAGAACGGGGAATAAGTGAATTTGTCATACAAAATCATTTGTATCTTTTGCACTTCCTCTGTACGAGACAAGTTCTTCAACAGTGAGTAACAACGGTTTTGCACTTGCTGCAACGCATGGGGATTCTTTTTTGAGGCAACGCTTCGCCAAATATCTGCACTTGACTTGAACCTCGTTTGTTGGACCGCAGGTGGGGAGAGATATATCCTAATTACATGGAAAATATTGGAAGGCAATGGTCCAAATCGCTACACAAGAAATCCCTCCCCTACGAAAGTAAAAGACTGGGCAGGCGATGCAAAATGACCGCAATAAAAAGTCGGGACGCCATTGGGTACACTCGGGAAAAACACCTAAGTGTCCGGGGCCCCAGATGTTCAACTGCCTCCATCAAGGCATCAGGGGGAGTTACACTAACCCTGGCTGCTTCAAGAGAGAGCAGGATAGATTCCTAAAGCCTGTGCCGGATCAGCCGGGCTGTGGCTCGTAAGTTTGGACTGGGTGCGGCCTCAGCAGTTAAAACAGCCTAGTTGATCAGGCTGATCTTCGGGAGGCATGGTCATGTTTGACCGGGCCGCGGGGGCGTTTGATCTCCGGAATAACCTCCAAGGTAGAATGAACATTAAAATGGTATAAACTACCGACAGATTTGATAGGTAAGGACACATAGGCAACAGTTAGGTATCTTTATTTTGAAACGTTTCTGGTACACAGTAGAGCTTCTTCAGTCGAAGTACAGCAAAGTTGATAGAAGCAGAAGGATACTGTAGACCGATGTAATACAGTCCATACCTTAAGTTATTGAGCGTGGTCCGTCCCTAGTCTGGAGTAAGAGCATTGTTCGAGCTGACAAATATGCTGGTTGACAGTGACAGAATCGGGCCTTATCTATGTGCCAGGAGGTGAGACGTAGGTTGATTTGGGCGGGCAGGTCCTTCCAACCAGCCGTTTCACGTCGAGGTATGTCGTAAGTAGATGGTCTGTACCAAGATACCTTGTGTTGCAGTGTCTGACCAGAATGAACATTAAATGGATAAAATACCGACAGATTGTTAGGTAGACCATATGCAACAAAAACACTGTTAGGTATTTTATTTGAAACGTTTCGCCTAAAGTAGGGGGACTCTTCAGTCGAGTACCGCACACAGTTGATAGAAGCTAGAAGATACTGAAGACGATGTAATCGTCCATACCTTTAAGTTTTGAGGTCGGTCAGTCCCTCAGTCTGGAGAAGAGCATTGTACGTTGTCTGAAAACCATATGAAGTTGCCGTGACGACATGGGCTTATATGTGCAGGATAGTTGCATTTTGTGCTCTTACCTAACAATTGTCGGTTATTGTTATACCCATTTTAATGTTCTTCTGTCAGAACTGCAACACAAGGGGTCTTTGGTACAGACCTTACTTCGACAACCTTACTTATGTGTAGAACGGCTGGGTTTGAGAATGACTGCCCTCCCAAATCAACCTACGTCTCAATCCATGGCCCTAATATAAGGCCGATTCTGTACTTCAAACTTCTTATTGTTTAAGGACAACGGAAAATGTCATCTCCAGACTGAGGGACTGTACCACCTCAAAATTTAAGGAAGTGCTGGATGATTACATGTCTTCAAGTATCTTCTGCTTTATCTAATTATGTACTCCGATGAAAGAAGCTACTGTGTAGGGAAACGTTTCAACATAAAGATATAATGTTGCATATGTGTCATAACCTAACACTCCAGGTAACAGGTGTCTCATATTCCATACAGTCTCATTAGCACAGGCCCACTGTGTCCCTCGCAGTTTTCACCGGCATTTACCTATCGCAGGGAAGTGGCTAAGTGTTGCTGTTTGGGTACTGTTGCTGGAGTGGCGTCAGTCGAGCAGGGACTGCCAAACACGCTCATCAATTTGTATTTGGAGCGTCAGTAAGCCAACCCAATCAGACCCAGATCCTACCACGTGTGTGAGTGTCCGGAGGTACGACAAGGTGGTAATTCGACTTGGTGGTTTACCGATTGGTGCGTACCGACTTGTGTCGTGGTTACCGACTTGGTGGTACCGATTGGTGGTAACCGACTTGGTACGGTACCGACTTTGGTGGGTCCGACAAGCTGGAAAAAGATGCTTGGCACAGTCCAGGTGCCATTATTTTTGGTAACCTTTCGCCAGCAATACCTTTTTCAGTCCGTACAGAGAAGAACCTGGGAGTTTACCTCTGGAGAGAGTTCGGGGGTCAACGCCCGCGGCCGGTCTGTTGACCGGCCTCTGGTGGATCAGAGGCACCTGCTCAAGTGCTGTTGCTGCTGGTGCAGTAAAAACAAGTAAGAGCCACAGCCGGTGATCAGGAACTGAATTTAGGTGCTTGTCAGTGCCAGTTGAAGACTGCAGCGGGTCTGGTGGTCATCCCCTTATGTGTGTGGGAGGTCAGTTGAACAGCTCTCGGGCCTGACACTTATTGTATGGTCTCTTAAACGGTGCTAGTGACACCCTGCTTTTCATTGGGGGGTGGTGCCTCGTTTCCAAGTCTTTGCTTTCGTAGTGAGTGATATTTGTGTGGCAAGAATCGTTATAGTCCTTCTAGGATTTTCCAGGTGTATATATATGTATCTCTCCTTAGCGTTCCAGGGAATAAGGTTTCGACCCTCAAGCGCTCCAGTTAATTGACGGTGTTTTATTCGTTATGCGCGCACGTGAAAGTTCTCTGTTACTTTTTTTAGGTCGGGCAATTTCACTGCCTGAAGGTGCTGTTAGGTGTGCAGATACTCAGCCAGAAGAACAAAAGTTACTGAAGTAGTGTCATCATGGGCCTTGGCCTCCCTCGTTTTTGAAGGTTTCAATATCCATCCTGTATTTTTAGCCAGATGCGAATTGTGATACAATGTTATGGTCTGAAGGAGGGATCCCTACGACATGATCACTCCCAGGTCTCCTTTGACGTTGGTGTTTCGCTTATTTTGTGGGCCGACATTTGTTTTGTACTCTTGATGAAGCTTTAATTTCTCTTGTTACATATCTGAGTAACTTGAACTTTTTTCATCGTTGAACTTCATATTGTTTTTTGCAGCCAAGAAAGCTTTGGTTGGACGTCGCTGGAGTTGCAGTGTCTGCATGGACAGACACTGTATGCGATTGGGTTTCACTGCAAAGGAGGAAAACACGGTTTGCAAGGGTGAATCTTGTCTATGTCGGATTGAGGATGAGGGACAAGGTGGAGCGCGTATGTGCCCTTGTGGAACAGAGCCTTTTCCACGTAGCATGACCTCGAGACTTTACTCTGTTGGACGACTATCTCTGTGTTCTGTTAGTGAGGAAATTTATAGATCCTCGACCGATTTTCCTTGTTATTCCTTTTAGCAGCATTTGTGCGCTATTCGCCCTGGTCCACACTTGTCGAAGGCTTTTGCAAAGTCTGTATATCTTAATCTGCAGTCTTTTTGTCTTCTCGTGCATTTAAGGACACGTGTCGTAGTGATCCTGTCGTTGAGACAGATCATGATGGACTGTTCTAACCCATGTGCCCTGGGTGAAGAAACTGATGTGTTTCTAGATGGGTGGTGATCTTGATTCTTAGGCCTTTCAAAGATTTAGATTATTAATGATATGGGATGTTAGTGTCTTGGTCTGTCGAGCTGTGCTGTTGCTTTATGCCCCCTTTGGTGGAGGTGGGGCTATGTCTGTTGTTTTTAGTAATGTGGGAGACCCCAGTGTCATGCTCCTCTCCATTGGATGGAAAAGGCTCGTGATAGGAGGGCTCTTGCTGTTTCTTGATGAACACCGAGTTCATGAGTTGGCCTGGGGCGAGTGCATGGGCATGGCATTTATCGTCCTGTTTCGAGTCATGTGGCGTCAGGTACCATGGTAGGTTGTGTTAATAATTTTGTGGCTTCTATAAAAAAATTATTTTGATCTTCGACTCTCAGTCTGGTTAGCGGCTTGCTAAAAATGAGTAATTAGGGATCTTGAGTAGCACTCATTTCCTTGTGTCAATCTGTGTAGGACCCATTTGTTAAGTAGGGGCCAAACATTTACTGGACGTTGTTCTCGATTTTGATTTGGTAGGAGACGAAATACTTTGGTTTCTTTCGATTTCATTTATGGCTTTTTAGTTCTTCCCCCCCGCGATTCTGACTCTAAAGGATTTTTTAGCTTATGTTCGATGCTTGTATTTTTCTGGACCTGTGTCTCCCTACGCATTTCAGATAATATTGACTCTTTTAGCCGCTTGTTATCTATTCCCGTTTCGACTGTTAAGGGAGAGCGAGTCCTCTTTCTATTTTCTACATTTCCTCCTTTTTTCTTAGAGAATAAGCCTTGAGCATACATCGAGTTGCCACGGTTAATCTGTTCTAGGGCATAAGTTGGGGTCTGTGTTTGCTCCCCTCGTAATCTTCCCAAGCTTATATCGGTTAGGATTGGTTTACTTGGTTCCCCACTTTTTGTTTTGTATTGAAGTTGAATTTGGAGAATGCTCCCTCGTGATAGTCCTCATATGTCGGTCGGGGGGTCAGCATCCATGTCTGGAGCACTCTTAGTTGTGATGAGTATTATTGTTTTGATATGGTGCATTTCTCTCTCAGACATCATTGTTCGTGAAGATGAGGTCTAGGATATTCTCCAGTCTATTAGGCTTATTATTTGTGGTTTTAATTTGAAATTTGTTGCAGAGATTTAAAAGCCGTGTGAGTGTGCGTTTTCATCAGAGCTGCCTCCTGGTGTTTTTACTGCAACATTTATTATTTGCTATATTCCCCATTTTAGGTGCTTAAGTTGAAATCCCCAGGAGCAAATTTGGGATGCAGGAGCTGGAAGATTTTCCAGGACAGTGGTTCACTTTTTCACAGCTTGTTCTGGAATTGTGGGACTGTTGCAATCCGGAGGCTTTGTAGATAACCACAATGACTAGGTTTGGTTTCGACTGTAGCTAAAACTTCACAACTATCATATGAGGATTAGAGATCTGTGACACGAGGGAAGACTCAGGAAGAGTATGCGGTAAACAGTTCTCAACTGGAGTCCGATGTGCTGCAGTCATTAGTTTGCTATAAAAATATCCAGAATGATTAGATGAACCGCATCGACTCCAGGCTGAGGGCAGTAATTCCCTCAAACTCTTCCTAATTCTTCCACCCGGTCTTTCTGTATTCGGTCTGAAGAAGCCATTGGTTCTTTTGCACAAGTGTTTCATTTCAGAAGAACATTATTACCACTCATGCAAGAGATGTTACTTCTAGTGGGCGGGTCAATACCGTTGGCATTAAACTGTTGTACCGCTGGTGGTGGTCATTACCGTTGCATCTAACTGTTGTACGCTGGGTGGTGGTCACTTACGATGGCATCTAATGTTGTACCGTGGTGGTGGTCACTTACGTTCGGATTCACTGTTGTACCGCAGGTGGTGGTCACTTTAGTTGGGCATTAACTGTTGTACGCTGGTGGTGGTCACTTAACGTTGGCATTCTAATGTTGTAGTGGTGGTGGTCACTTACGTTGGCATCTAACCTGTTGAAGCTGGTGGTGGTCACATACGTTGGATTAACTGTTGTACCGCTGGAGGTGGTCACAATAACCGTTGGCATCTAACTGTTGTACGCGGGTTGGTGGTCACTTACCGTTGGCATTCTAAATGTTGTACCGCTGGTGGTGGTCACTTACGATGGATTACTGTTGTCGAGGTCGGTGGTCATTAGTCTTGCGGACATTAATGTTGCACCCCCCACACACATTCCCAGTGGTGGTGGTCAGTTCCGTTGGCCATCTAACTGTTGTACCGCGGGTGGTGGTCACTTACCGTTGGGATCTAATGTTGTACGTGGTGGTGGTCCACTTACGTTGGCATCATACCTGTTGTTACCGTGGTGGTGGTCACTTACCGTTGGCATTAACTGTTGTACGTGGTGGTGGTCACTTACGTTGAGCATTAATGTTGTACCGTTGTGGTGGTCATTACCGTGGCTTTAACTGTTGTACGTGGTGGTGGTACTTACGTTGGATATACCTGTTTGTACGTGGTGGTAGGTCACTTCGTTGGCATCCTACATGTTGTACCGCTGGTTGGTGGTCATTACGGTTGGCATCTATCTGTTGTACCGTGGTGGTGGTCACTTCCGTTTGGATCTAACTGTTGTACCGCTGGAGGTGGTCAAATACCGTTGGCATCTAATCTGGTGTTACGCAGGTTGTGGTCACTTACCGATGGCATCTAACTGTTGTACGTGGTGGAGGTCACTTACGTTGGACATCTAATGTTGTAACCGCTGGTGGTGGTCATTACCGTTGGCATTAATGTGTACGCTGGTGGTCACTTAAGTTGGCATTAATGTTTGTTACGCTGGAGGAGGTCACTTCCGTTGGCATTACTGTTGTACCGTGGTGGAGGTTTACTTACGATGGCATTAAAACTGTTGTACGTGGTGGTCGGAACATAAGTTGGATCTACTGTTTGTCCGTGGTGGTGGTCACTTACGTTGGCATCTCTGTTGGTGTACCGCTGGTGGTGGTCACTTACCGTTGGCATCTAATGTTGTACGCTGGTGGTGGTCACATACGTGGCACTAGCATGTTGTACGCTGGTGGTGGGTTCACTTACCGTTGGAATCTAGACTGTTGTACCGCTGGCTGGTGGTCATTAACGTTGGCATTCGCATGTAGTACGCTGGTGGTGGTCACATAGTTGGCATCTAGCTCTGTTGTACGCTGGTGGTGGTCCACTTACGTTGGCATCTCGATGTTGAACGTGGTGGTAGGGTCACTTTACCGTGGGCATCTAGCACTGTTGTAGCTGGTTGGTGGTCACTTACGTTGGATCTAGCATTGTTTTGTACGCTGGTTGGTGGTCATTTACCGTTGGCATACTAGACTGTTGTACCGCTGGTGGTGGTCCACTTACCGTTGGCATCTAGATGTTGTACCGCAGGTGCGTGGTCACTTACCGTTGATCTAGCACTGTTGTAGCGCTGTTAGGTGGTCCACTTACGTGGCATCTGCTCTGTTGTTACCGTGTTGGTGGTCACTTCGTTGGGCCTCTAGCATGTTGTTACCGTGGTGGTGGACAGTCACGGCGATGGTCTTTTTGTTTATAGTTATATCCAGTCTTCCATTAGTCCCTCGAATTTGTATCGTAAAGCCATGGATGGCGGGAGTTGTACCACCAAATACCCAGATGTTACACCTGTAAGAGGTCTTCATGTTACACACCTGGCACCATCGGTTGGCATCAGGTCAATGCCACACAGGTATACTGAAGAGTCGTGTCTGAGGTTAATAAGAGTTCTCGCGCACACTTCTTAAATAAATCAACAGCTCTTTGGACGGGGTTACCGTGCTTCAAGTACATCTTGATATGCTCTTACTGGTTGCAGACGATAAATCGAGTGAGGTACAGCCCACAGGAACCGCAATATGAGTGGTCAGTTACGAATAGTCTGATTAAAGTTCGTTGTATTGTCGAGAATGGTGACTTTGGGTTTTAGAAGACACGTTTATAGGTTTATACCATATATCCATGTATTGTTTTATAACGGCTTGACAAAGCTCCTGGAGAGCGAAACGTTGCCACAACAAAATGTCTCGTTATTTTTGCACTTTTTCCCATTTTACCAAACAAAATTCGCAATAATTCAAACCAAAATAAGATACAATAGGGGTTTATGGCCCTTGTAAAAGCGTTTCCACCCGGACCACAACAACAAGAAACGCAGAGGACTGGCGATTTAGGAGTCGTGAACACCTCGTTTATGAATGTGAACGCATTTACCGGGTCTTTCCTGAGCTACACTTCCCCCTCTTATACCCTGAATCGTAGATATCCTGCTGTGAGGTTCAATACTCTAAACCCTTGACAAACCTCGGAAAGATGTCATCCTGGCCAACAAAAAGGGTGGTTAATAGGACAATCTACATAATAAGATATGCATGGGGGGAACAGTAGCGACACGGTGAAGTTTGCTAGTAGGAGAACACAGATGCATCTAATGTTTTGTAAAGCCTGGAGGCGAACTTTCCCAGAATAATGCCACATTATTTGCGTCTGTGTCCTTTTCACCTGACAATTTGTTCGGTAATTCTACGTTACAAAGTTTACCGATGACACCCCTTCTCTAAGTTCAGTCTGAGAGTAGCCACTGCTGCTAGCTAGCGCTTCCACCAGACCTAACTAGCAAGCACACTCACCAGTCCAGCTGCAACAGTTTGGTTGTGTCATGTCATATGAGAGAGATAAGACTGACACGAACGTCAGCGAGCATCAACACTCATGCCGTACTGGCAGTGTCAGTGATGAGTGTGTTACATCAACCACCAACAACACACCCTTAGTTATGCAGTGGATATAATCTGAATTACACCGGCATCAACGGGAGATGGGAACGACACCGGCATCAACGGGAGGTGGGAACGACACCGGCATCAACGGGAGGTGGAACGACACCGGGATCAACGGAGCCTTGGAGATTTACCTCAAAACTTTCGCATCAACTGACTGCCTGAGTATTGAGAAGCTCTCCCATCACCAACTCCCTCCCTCTCTCCCATCACCAACCCCCTCCCTCTCTCCCATCACCAACCTCCTCCCTGTCTCCCATCACCAACCCTCTGCCCCATACCAACCCCTCCCTCTCTCCCATCACCAACCCCTCCCTTTCCATTCACCAACCCCTCCACTCTCCCTCACCAACCCCCCCTCTCTCCCACACCAACCCCCCCCCCCTCCCCATCACCAAACCCCCTCCCCCCTCCCATCCCCCAACCCCCCCCCTCTCCCATCACCAACCCCCTCCCTCTCTCCCCTCACCCCAACCCCCTCCCGCTCCCCTCACCAACCCCCCCCCTCTCTCCCATCACCCAAAACCCCCTCCCTCTCTCCCATCACCAACCCCCTCCCTCTCTCCCCTCACCAACCCCTCCCTCCTCCCATCAACCAACCCCCCCCTCTCTCCCATCACCAACCCCCTCCCTCTCTCCCATCACCAACCCTCTCCCCCCTCTCCCATCACCAGCCTTTTTCCCCACACCACCCCATTTTCCCATCATAAAACACCCTCCCATCCCCAAACCCCTCTCTCCCATCATAAACCCTCCTTGCAGTAGATATAACTAACTTAATTTAAAATGAAGGTTCTCAGAGTAAGGTAGCAGTGTGGTGACGCTAGCCACCTACCTTCTCGAGAAAACGCCTCTCTTCCCACTGTTGCACTCTTGCAACATGCATAGCTCCTATACGCAGGAGACGTCAAAAGATCTTGACGAATTTTTCCCACCCCCCCCGTGGCTTGTCTTTGCATAAAGATCGCCTGTCTGCGATAGTGTGGACTCCCTAGTTGTGGTTGCGGGGGGTCGAGTCCACTCCTTATTTCAGAGGAGCTCTGAGCCTTGGGGTTTTTAGCGCTTAGTTATGTTTTAGCTAGTTTGGGGTGGCATCCTCAGTTTTGAGAACCCCCCCCGCCCTTGATCGGACCAGGAAACACCCCAAGACTGGGGGACTGACCACCCAAGACAAAGGGACGATGATTGGACCTTTGCAACAATATCTACTTTATCAACTCGAGGGTTTTTCTAAAAAATTATCTACAGTTACCAACGTGATGAAACAGTTGACTACCTAATAACTTAATGCAAAGCATTGCACAGGATCCTGGCCTCTCGCACGCATTTTCAAGTGAGTGCCTCTCGCACAGCATGTTGCCAGGACCGGAGCCCTCGCACACATGTTGCACATGATTTGCCTCTCGCACAGCATTTGCACAGTAATGTGCCTCTCGCACGCATTTCCAAACCCCCTCACACAGAAAGTTACCATGTGTCCTCTCGCACAGAAATGTTGCACGTGATGGCCTCTTGCACACATTTTCACAGTAAAGTCCCTCGCACAGCATTTTTCCCAACATGATTTGGCCTCTCACCGCATGTTGCACATGATGTACTCCACACAGCATTGACGTGATGGGGGCTCTCACACAATTTTCACAGTATCTCTCACACAGCATTTGCAAAAATGATGTGCCTCTCACACAGCATGTTTCACAGTGATGTGCCCTCTCCACAACAGCATTTTGCACAGTAATGTGCCTCCACACAGCATTTGCACATGATGTGCCTCTCACACACATGACACGTGATGCCTCTCGCACAGCATGTTCCACATGATGTACCTTTCTCCCCACACAATTTCACAGTGATGTGCCTCTCCCCACAGCTTTTGCACAGTAAAAGTACCTCTCACCACAAGTGCACAGTGATTGCCTCTCGGCACAGCATGTTGCACATAAATGCCTCTCGCATAGCATGTGCACGGGGATGTGCCTCCCACAGCAGTTGCACACCCGAGTACCTCTCACACAGCATGTTCACAGTGATGTTCCTCCACATTTGCACAGTATTGCTCTCACAGCATTTGCAAGTGATAGCCTCTCACACAGCAGGTTGTACAATGATGTGCCTCCTGCACAGCATGTTGCACATGATGTACCTCTCACACACATTTTTGCCAATTCTCTCACACAGCATGTTGCACAGTGATGGCGCCCACACAGCATGTTGCACAGTGATGTCTCCGCACAGCATGTTGCACATGATGTACTCTCACACGCATGTTGCACAGTGATGTGTGTCTCACACAGCATGTTGCACAGTGAGTCTCTCACACAGCAGGTTTGCACAGTGATTTGTCTCTGACAGCTAGTTGCGCAGTTGTTACCTCTCACCACAGCTGTTAAACACAGTGATGTGTCTCTCACAACAGCATTTGCACAGTGATGTGCCCTCGCAAAGCATGTTGGGCGAAAGATGTACTCTCAAAACCAGCTGTTGCGCATGATGTACCTCTCACACAGCATGTTGCACAGTGATGCCCTCTCACAAAAAGGGCAGTTGCACAGTGATGGTGCCTCTCACCCCATGCATGTTGCACAGTGATTACCCTCTCCAAAAGCATGTTGCACAGTGATGTGTCTCTCCAAACAGCATGTTGCACAGTGATGTGCCTCTCACACAGCATGTTGCACAGTGATGGCCCCTCTCACACAGCATGTTGCACAGGAGTGCCTCTCACACACATGTTGCACAGTGATGGCCTCTCACACAGCATGTTGCACAGTGATGTGCTCTCGCACAGCATGTGCACATTTGATGTGCCTCTCACAAAGCATGTTGCACAGTGATGTGCCTCTCACACAGCATGTTACACAGTGATGTGCCTCTCGCACAGCATGTTGCACAGTGATGTGCCTCTCGCACAGCAGTTGCACAGTGATGTGCCTCTCGCACAGCATGTTTGCACAGTGAGTGCCCTCACACAGCATGTTGCACAGTGATGTCCCTCTCACAACAGCTTTGTTGAAACAGTGATGTGTCTCCACACATTTTTGCACAGTGATCTCTCACACAGCATGTTGCACATGGATGTGCCTCCCCAACAGCATGTGAAACAGTGATTGCCTCTCACACAGCATGTTGCACAGTGATGTGCCTCTCACACAGCATGTTGCACAGTGATGTGCCTCTCACACAGCATGTTGCACAGTGATGTGCCTCTCGCACAGCATGTTGCACAGTGATGTACCTCTCACACAGCATGTTGCACAGTGATGTGCCTCTCACACAGCATGTTGCACAGTGATGTACCTCTCACACAGCAGGTTGCACAGTGATGTGCCTCTCGCACAGCATGTTGCACAGTGATGTGCCTCTCGCATAGCATGTTGCACAGTGATGTGCCTCCCACAGCATGTTGCACAGCGATGTACCTCTCACACAGCATGTTGCACAGTGATGTGTCTCTCACATGTTGCACAGTGATGTCTCTCACAGCATGTTGCACAGTGATGTGCCTCTCACACAGCATGTTGTACAATGATGTGCCTCTCGCACAGCATGTTGCACAGTGATGTACCTCTCACACAGCATGTTGCACAATGTGTCTCTCACACAGCATGTTGCACAGTGATGTCCCTCTCACACAGCATGTTGCACAGTGATGTGTCTCTCGCACAGCATGTTGCACAGTGATGTACCTCTCACACAGCATGTTGCACAGTGATGTGTGTCTCACACAGCATGTTGCACAGTGATGTACCTCTCACACAGCATGTTGCACAGTGATGTCTCTCACACAGCATGTTGCACAGTGATGTGTCTCTCGCACAGCATGTTGCGCAGTGATGTACCTCTCACACAGCATGTTACACAGTGATGTGCTCTCACACAGCATGTTGCACAGTGATGTGCCTCTCACACAGCATGTTGCACAGTGATGTGCCTCTCACACAGCATGTTGCACAGTGATGTGCCTCCCCACAACAGCATGTTGCACAGTGATGTGCCTCTCGCACAGCATGTTGCACAGTTGATTGTACCTCTCACACAGCATGTTGCACAGTGATGTGCCTCACACAGCAGTTGCACAGTGATGTCCTCTCGCACAGCATGTGCAAAGTGATGTGCCTCTCGCAAGCATGTTCCACAGTGATGTGCCTCCCACAGCATGTTGCACAGCGATGTACCTCTCACACAGCATGTTGCACAGTGATGTGCCCTCTCCCCCATGTTGCACAGTGATGTCTCTCACAGCATTTTTGCACAGTGATGTGCCTCTCACACAGCATTTGTAAAATGATGTGCCTCTCGCACAGCATGTTGCACAGTGATTTACCTCCCCACAAGCATGTTGCAAAATGTGTCTCTCAAAAAAGGCATGTTGCACAGTGATTTTGCCTCTCACACAGCATGTTGCACAGTGTTTGCGTCTCTCGCACAGCATTTTTGCACAGTGATGACCTCTCACACAGCATGTTGCACAGTAAATTGTGCCCTCACACAGCATGTTGCACAGTGATGTACCTCTCACACAGCATGTTGCACAGTGTCTCACACAGCATGTTGCACAGTGATGTGTGTCTCACACAGCATGTTGCACAGTGATGTACCTCTCACACAGCATGTTGCACAGTGATGTGTCTCTCACACAGCATGTTGCACAGTGATGTGTCTCTCGCACAGCATGTTGCGCAGTGATGTACCTCTCACACAGCATGTTGCACAGTGATGTCTCTCACACAGCATGTTGCACAGTGATGTGCCTCTCACACAGCATGTTGCACAGTGATGTGCCTCTCACACAGCATGTTGCACAGTGTGCCTCGCACAGCATGTTGCACAGTGATGTCCCTCACACAGCATGTTGCACAGTGATGTGTCTCTCAACAGCATGTTGCACAGTGAGTGCCCTCACACAGCATGTTGCACAGTGATGTGTCTCTCACACAGCATGTTGCACAGTGATGTGCCTCTCACACAGCATGTTGCACAGTGATGTGCCTCTCACACAGCATGTTGCACAGTGATGTGCCTCTCACAGCATGTGCACAGTGATTCCTCCACAAGCATGTTGCACAGTGATGTGCCTCGCACAGCATGTTGCACAGTGATGTGCCCTCACACAGCATTTTGCACAGTGATGGGCCTCTCCCACAGCATGTTGCCAGTGATGTGCCTCTCCAACAGCATGTTGCACATGATGTCTCTCCCCAAAAGCATGTTGCACAGTGATGTGCCTCTCACACGGGCATGTTGCACAGTGATGTCTCTCACACAGCATGTTGAACAGTGATGTGTCTCACACAGCATGTTGCACAGTGATGTATCTCACACAGCATGTTGCACAGTGATGTGCCTCACACAGCATGTTGCACAGTGATGTGCCTCTCGCACAGCATGTTCCAGTGATGTACCTCTCACACAGCATGTTGCCAGTGATGTGCCTCTAAACACAGCTGTTGCACATGATGTACCTCCACAAAAGCCATGTTGCACAGTGATGTGCCTCTCACACAGCATGTTGCACAGTGATGTACCTCTCACACAGCATGTTGCACAGCGATGTACCTCTCACACAGCATGTTGCACAGTGATGTGTCTCTCACCCCATGTTGCACAGTGATGTCTCTCACAGCATGTTGCACAGTAAAGGCCTCTCGCACAGCAGTTGCCAGTGTGTACTTCACACAGCTGTTGCACAGTGATGTGTCCTCTCACACAGCATGTTGCACGTGATGTCCTCTCACACAGCTTTGTTGCACAGGGGTGTTCTCCGCACAGCATGTTGCACAGTGATTTTACCTCTCACACAGCATGTTGCACAGTGATGTCTTCTCACACAGCATGTTGCACAGTGATGTACCTCTCACACAGCATGTTACACAGTGATGTGTCTCTCCACAGCATGTTGCACATGATGTTCCCCCGCACAGCATGTTGCGCAGTGATGTACCTCTCACACAGCATGTTACACAGTGATGTGTCTCTCACACAGCATGTTGCACAGTGATGTGCCTCTCGCACAAGTTGCGCAGTGATGTACCTCTCACACAGCATGTTGCACAGTGATGTCTCTCCAACAGGATGTTGAAACATGATGTGCCACTCACACAGCATGTTGCACAGTGATGTGCCTCTCACACAGCATGTTGCACAGTGTGCCTCGCACAGCATGTTGCACAGTGATGTACCTCTCACACAGCATGTTGCACAGTGATGTGTCTCTCAAACAGCATGTTGCACAGTGATGTGCCTCTCACACAGCATGTTGCACAGTGATGTGCCTCTCACAAAGCATGTTGCACAGTGATGTGCCTCACACAGCATGTTGCACAGTGACGTGCCTCTCGCACAGCATGTTGCACAGTGATGTGCCTCTCACAAAGCATGTTGCACAGTGATGTGCCTCGCACAGCATGTTGCACAGTGATGTGCCTCACACAGCATGTTGCACAGTGATGGGCCTCTCCCACAGCATGTTGCACAGTGATGTGATCTCGCACAGCATGTTGCACAGTGATGTCTCTCACACAGCATGTTGCACAGTGATGTGCTCTCACACAGAAATTTTGGGCACAGTGATGTCTCTCACACAGCATGTTGAACAGTGATGTGTCTCTCACACAGCATATTGCACAGTGATGTCTCTCACACAGCATGTTGCACAGTGATGTGCCTCTCACACAGCATGTTGCACAGTGATGTGCCTCTCACACAGCATGTACAGTGATGTGCCTCTCACACAGCATGTTGCACAGAGATCCTCTAAACACAGCATGTTGCACAGTGATGTGCTCTCATCATGTTGGCATAGTGTTTGGCCTCTCTCACAGCAATGTTGCACAGTGATGTGCCTCTCACACAGCATTTTGCACGTGATGTCCTCACACAGCATGTTGCCAGTGATGTGCCTCTCGCACAGCATGTTGCCAGTGATGTGCCTCTCACACATCATGTTGCACAGTGATGTTTCCTCTCACACAGCATGTTGCCAGTGATGTCCTCTCACAGCATGTTGCACAGTGATGTGCGCACACATTTGCACAGTGATGTGCCTCTCACAGCATGTTGCACAGTGATGTGCCTCCCCACAGCATGTTGCACAGTGAGTTGCCTCCCCCCACGGGCATGTTGCCAGTGATGTGCCTCTCTCAACAGCATGTTGAAAGTGACGTGCCTTTCACACAGCATGTTGCACAGTGATGTGCCTCTCACACAGCATGTTGCCAGTGATGTGCCTCCCCACAGCATGTTTTGCCACAGTGATGTGCCTCACACGGGCATGTTGCACAGTGATTGCCCTCACACAGCATGTTGCACAGTAAAGTGCCTCACACAGCATGTTGCACAGTGATGTTGCCCCCCTCACACACATGTTGCACAGTGATGTGCCTCACAGCATGTTGCACAGTGATGTGCCTCTCCACAGCATTTTTGCACAGTGATGTGCCTCTCTCACAGCATGTTGCACAGTGATTTTCCTCTCAGCAGCATATTGCACAGTAATATCCCTCTCACCAGCATGTTGCACAGTGATGTGCCTCTCAAAAAGCATGTTGCACAGTGATGTCCCCTCACACAGCATTTGGGCACAAGTGATGTGCCTCTCCACACAGCATGTTGCCACAGTTGATGTCCTCTCACACAGCATGTTGCACAGTGATGTCTCTCACACAGCATTTTGCACAGTGATGTATCTCTCACACAGCATGTTGCACAGTGATGTATTTTCCACACAGCATGTTTGCTCATGATGTGCCTCCACACAGCATGTTTGCACGTGATGTGCCTCTCACACAGCATGTTGCACAGTGATGTGCCTCTCACACAGAAAGTTTGCACGTGATGTGCCTCTCACACAGCATGTTGCCCAGTGATTGCCTCCTCTCACAGCATGTTGCACAGTGATGTGCCTCCTCACAGCATGTTGAAACAGTGATGTGCCTCTCACACAGCTTGTTGCACAGTGATGTGCCTCTACACAGCAGGTTCACAGTGATGTGCCTTTCACACAGCTTGTTCCCACAGTGATGTGCATTTCACACAGCATGTTGCACAGTGATGTGCCTCTCACACAGCATGTTGCACAGTTATGTGCCTCACACATGTTGCACAGTGATGTGCCTCTCACAGCATGTTGCACAGTGATGTGCCTCTCACACAGCATGTTGCACAGTGATGTGCCTCTCACACAGAATGTTGCACAGTGATTTATCTCTCACACAGCATGTTGTACAGTGATGTGCCTCACACAGCATGTTGCACAGTGATGTGCCTCTCACACAGCATGTTGGACTGTGATGTGCCTCTCTCACAGCATGTTGCACAGTGATGTGCCTCTCACAGCATGTTGCACAGTGATGTGCCTCTCACACAGCATGTTGCACAGTGATGTATCTCTCACACAGCATGTTGCACAGTGATGTGCCTCTCACAGCATGTTGCACAGTGATGTGCCTCCCTCACAGCATGTTGCACAGTGATGTGCCTCTCACGCAGCATGTTGCACAGTGATGTATCTCTCACACAGCATGTTGCACAGTGATGTGCCTCTCATAGCATGTTGCACAGTGATGTGCCTCTCATAGCATGTTGCACAGTGATGTGCCTCACACAGCATGTTGCACAGTGATGTGCCTCTCACACAGCATGTTGCACAGTGATGTGCCTCACACAGCATGTTGCACAGTGATGTGCCTCACACAGCATGTTGCACAGTGATGTGCCTCACACAGCATGTTGCACAGTGATGTGCCTCACACAGCATGTTGCACAGTGATGTGTCTCTCACACAGCATGTTGCACAGTGATGTTCCTCACACAGCATGTTGCACAGTGATGTGCCTCACACAGCATGTTGCACAGTGATGTGCCTCTCACACAGCATGTTGCACAGTGATGTGCCTCACACAGCATGTTGCACAGTGATGTGCCTCACACAGCATGTTGCATAGTGATGTGCCTCTCACAGCATGTTGCACAGTGATGTGCCTCACAGCATGTTGCACAGTGATGTGCCTCACACAGCATGTTGCACAGTGATGTGCCTCTCACATCATATATACGCAGTAAGACGTTCTTCTTGACTCCAACCATAATAATCTTAATCTTAAAATTAAATATTAATTTTTTTGGTGACCAGCGTCTTTGAGAACAGTCGATAGGTTTCAAACTAACCACATTAATAAACTATACCCACTTATTCACAGTGTGTATGTATATATACGAATATTAAAATGGTATAAAATACAGACAGGTTAGATATATATATATATTATATATATTATATGAATACACGAATATACGATGTTGAGAGATACATCCTCCCTCATTGCCCAACGAAACTAACCGACCATAGACAGATTTATTCATGTATACATACGCGGGGGAATGCATGTATAAGTTAGCGTGTGGTATGCATGCATCACCTGGCCCGCCGAGCACTCATCCCAGCCTTGGGGGGGAACTGGCTCTTTTTACGTGCACAAGGTGAGCCCTAAGATGTTTACACTATGCTTGCCAGTAACTCTATCCCCGCCACGCTTATACTGAGCGTTCTCCGCACCTCCTCCCCCACCCACCCAACCTATCACCAATTTGTGGCTTTTACCTGGTTCATTTTGAAGGCTTGTTGAAGGAGGTTTGTGGGGGACATCTCCTGTTTTTTGAAAGTCTCGAGAAGCACTTTGGGGGATTATATCTGTTCGTCTTCGTGATTTCAAACGGATTTTAAGACTCTTTTGTCTTCGGGAGTTCAGGGAAGGTTATGGTTTAAGTATCGAGTCTACAAAAACGTGTTTTCGTTTAAGTTATATCAGCAGGACCTAAGTTGCTCCAAGTTTCGATCATCGTGGCTTTTAGATGGATTGTGGTTTAGTGGTTAATTGGTCTTTAAGAAATGAAAATGGATTGTGGTTCAAACGTTTCAGTCTTCAGAACTGAGATCACTGTTCATTCTTCATTATTTCAGGAAAAGTGAATCATCATCTTCAAACGAATCAAAACTTGATATGAATAACTAAAGCGTAACGGACACTGGTTAATGCCCAATAATAACTCGCATGAGACAGAACTCGGAAAATTAATTGATCTGTATATTTCGACCCCCTTCTGGAATCCTCTTCAGCTGCAGAGGATCCCAGAAGCGGGTCGAAATATACTGATCAATCAACCTCCCGTGTTTGTCTCCACGTGGGTTATTATTGGGCAAAATTTAACATGTCTGAATATTTCAAGAAGCTTCTTACCAGCCTTCTCCCTTCCCCTCACCTCCCCGGTCATTAAGACCATCAGGATGGGAAGTCTCTTACAGATGTGTGGAGAAAGCTTGTAAACAGTCTCATATTTTAGAGGTGGCGCGCCGAGCTTCGGTTTTGTAGGTCTGGTGTGTAAGTTAACCATTTTGCCCAGGCTTGAGCAAACTTGGGATACTGTGTTAAAAAAATTTGGGCTTCCTCGAGGCTGAGGAACGGGACAGTCAACGCTCTTAGGAATAAATCGTTTTTCTTCGTATTTTTATCAGATTTTGGTGTGCAAAGTGACACATTTTGGCCATTTTTTTTATTGTTGCTTTATGGGTTTTTATTTTTTTTTTTACTTTTTTGTGTGCGTAATATTTTTTAATTCGCACTTGTCGTGCGCGAAGCGGCGACTGTGTGAGAATACGTGATACTTATAAATTTTGTTTTTCTATTTTTGTGGCCCCCACCCCTCTTGTGGAGGGCGCGAAAGAGCTTATGGATACAAAAGAGGCCTGGGAACTTGCCTCCCCCCCCCCCCAAAAAAAAGGGTTAAACAGGAGTAATCTGGATTTATATAAATTTTTTTCAACTGTTCAAGCAAAATTTTTTTATTTTCTTTGTCTGGCACTTATTTTCATTACTAACTTTTGGGATATCACACACAATGAGCATCACAACGAACGGGGAATAAGTAGAATTTGCTAATAAACAATCTTTATCTTTTGCCACACTTCCTCTTACGAGACAAGTTTTCAACAGTGATTAACGGGTTTTTACACTTTTCAACGCTTGGGGAAACTTTTTTGGCAACGTTCGCCAAAAATTGCCTTGATTGTACTCTTGGAACCAGGAGGGAGAGATAACATAACTACACTTGGAAAAATTTTAAGGAATGGTCCAAATCGCACACAAAACACTCCCCACGAAATAAAAGGGGCAGGCATGCAAAATCCGCCAAAAAAAAGTAGGGGCGCCATTGGTACACTAAGGGAAAAAACCTAATGTCCCGGGCCCCCCGACTTTTCAACAGCCTCCATCAAGCTTAGGGGGTTTCCAAAAACCCCGGGTGCCTTCAAGAGAGAGTGGATAGATACCCAAAACCCGTGCCGGATCGCCGGGGTGTGGGTCGTCGTTGGACTGCGTGCGGCCAGCAGTAACAGCCAGTTGATCGGCCCTGTCCATCGGGAGGCCCGGTCATGGACCGGGCCGCGGGGGGGTTGATCCCCGGGAATAACCTCCAGGTAGAATGAACATTAAAATGGTAAAAATCCGCAGATTTTTAGGGAAGCACATATGCAAAGTTAGGTTCTTTTTTTTTGAAACTTTCGCCTACACAGAGGCTTCTTCTTTTGAACAGAAAAGTTAAGAAGCGAAGATACTTGAAGCATGAATCAGTCCATCACCCTTTAAGTTTTTAGGTGGGCAGTCCCCCATCGGGGAAAAAGCATTGTTCCTTTTTCTGAAACAAATGAATTAAATGACAGAAACGGGGGCCTTTTTAAAAGTCCAGGGGGTGAGACGAGGTTGATTTGGGAGGGGGAGGTCCTTCTCAAACCCGCCGTTCTCACTATAAGGTTGTCGAAGTAGATGGCTGTACCCAAAACCCTTTTGTTGCAGTGCGCAGAATGAACATTAAAATGGTAAAAAATACCAAACAGATTTTTTAGGTAAGACACATTGAAAACGGGTTAGGTTTTTTTTAAATTTTAAAAACGTTTCGCCTACACATAGGCTTCTTAAATCGAGTACAGAAAAGTTGAAAAAGCAAAAGATATTTAAAGGGACGATGTAATCAGTCCATCCCCCTTTAAGTTTTGAGGTGGTCAGTCCCCCCGTTGGAAAGAGCATTGTTCCGTTGCCCTGAAACTTATAAAAGTTTAAGTGACAAAATTGGGGCCCTTATATATTTGCCAGGTTTTTGCATATGTGTTTAAAACCTAACAATCTGTCGGTATTTTTTTTCCCTTTTTTAAATTTAAATGCTTTTCAACACTGAAACCCAAAAGGGTATCTTTTTCAACCATCTACTTGAAAACCCTTCTACTTTGAGAACGGCTGGGTTTGGGGAAGGGAAACCTCCCCTCCCAAATCAACCTACGTTCAATCCTGGCATTTATATAAGGCCCAAATTCTGAATTTTCAACTTAAATTTTTCAAAACAACGGAAAAATGCCCCCTTCTCCAGACTGAGGGACTGACCACCTCAAAACTTAAAGGGTGATGGACTGTTTAAACACCCGTCTTCAATTTTCTTCTGCTTCTAAAAAATTTTTTCCCTGTACCGACGAAGAATCCTACGGGTGTGGCTAAAACTTTTAAAAATAAAGATACCTAACTTTTGCTATTTTGTCTTCCCTTTAAAACCCCCAAGGTAACCAAGTTCTCATTTTCCCAATACAGTGCTTTAGCTCAGGCACACTGTGTCACTCGCAGTTCCAGGGCTTTAAACATCCACGCGGGGTAGGGGCAAAGATTCTGTGTGGGGGTACGTTTTCTGGGGGGCCCGTCAGTAGAAGGCGGGGCCCAACTCCCCAACACCCCCCCACAATTTGTATTTGGGCGCCCATAACCCCCCCAACCAATCCCAACCAACCCCCACCACGTGTGTGCAGATGTCAGGAGGTCCCGAAAAGGTGGTATCGACTTGGGGGTTTCCCGACTTGGGGTTACCGACTTGGGGGTACCGATTTGGGTGGTCCCGGGGCTTGGGGGGTTTCCCGACTTGGTGGCCCGGACTTGGTGGTACCGACAACCCCAGGAAAAAAAGATGCTTGTCCCACAGTCCAGGCCATTTTTTTTGGAAACCTTTCGCCAGCCAAAAACCCTTTTTCAGTCCAGTAAGGGGAAGAACCTGGATTTTTCCCTGGGAGATTTCCCCGGGGGCCCAACGCCCCCGGGGCCCGGCTGGGGCCGGGCCTCCTGGGGGAAACAGAGCCTGATCAACCGGCTGTTGTTTGTTGGTTTGAAACAAAAACCCAACGTACGAGCCACAGCCCGGCTGATAGGAACTGAATTTGGGGCTTTTTCCATGCCACCCTTGAAGACTCCCCAGGGGCCCTTTTTGGGTAACCCCCCTTATTTGTGCGGGGAGGCATTTAACATTCTCGGGCCCTGACCTTTTTAAAAATGGTCTCTTCGTGCTAGTGCCCCCCCCTGCTTTTCTTTTTTGGGGGGAAAGGTTTTTCCCAAGTTTTTTGTTTTCGTAGTGAGTGTTTTTTCGTGTGCAAGTTCTTTATAGTCCCCTGGAAATTTTAAGTTTTATATAATCATGTATCTCTCCCTCCGCGTTCCAGGGAAAACCGGTTTTTGAAAACCCCAAGCCCCTCCCCCGTAATTTAGGTGGGTTTTTTCTCCGTTAGCGCGCCGTGAAAAATTCTCTGCATTTTTTTTAGGTGGCAATTTCAACCTGCCTTGAAAGGTGCTGTTAGTGTGCAGCCCAAAACTCCCAAAACCAGATAGAACAAGTGCCCGAAAGTGTCATCCCTGGGGCTTGGGCCCCCTAGTTTTTAAAGGGTTTCCCTTATCCACCTGTCATTTTTCAAACAGAAAGCGATTGTTTCAAAGGGTTTTGGGGCCCTTTAAGGTGGGGATCCCCGACTGTTTACTCCCAGGTCTTTTACGTTTGGGGTTTTTGCTCTATTTTTTTGGCCCAAAATTTGTTTTGTACTCGGGTGAAGATTTAAATTTCCCCCTGTTTACCATTTTTGAGTTTAATTTTAAATTTTTTTATCGTTGAAAATTCATATTGTTTTTGTCCCAAAATGGAAAAATTTGGTTTTACGTTTCCCCCTGAGCCTTTCAGTGTCGCAATGGGAAAAAACCCCTGGGCATGCAGATTCGGGGTCATCTGCAAAGGGAAAACACGGGCCTTTTGGGGTACTTTCCCTTTTCTATGTCGGAAAATAGGATGAGGAACAAGATGGGAGCGGGGTACTGTGCCTTTTGGAACAGAGCTTTTCACCCTAGCTGCCCCCGGCTTTACTCTGTTTGGGCGAACCCCTCTCTGTGTTTGGGGTTTGTGTGGAAAATTTTTGATCCATCGGGCCGGACTTTTTTCCCGTTATTCCTTTAGCACGCATTTTGTGCGCTTTTTGCCATGGTCACCCCCTTGTCGAAAAGGGTTTTTGGGAAAATCTGTATATATTACATTTCATCTTTTTGTCTTCTAGTGCATTTAGGACCTTGTCGTAGTGATCCCCGTAGTTGAAAACAGAAGGAGGGTGTTTTTTTAAACCCCTGTTGCCCCGGGTTGTGTAACTGATGGGGTTTTTTGATGGGTGGTGATTTGTTCTTTGGGCCTTTCAAGTTTTTATGATATGGGATGTTAGTGCTTTTTGGTCCCGTATTTTTTGCTGTTTCCTTTAAATGCCCCCCTTTTTGGGGTGGGGCTTTTGTCTGGTTTTTTTTGTTTAAATTTTGGACGCCCCCCCTGTCCATGTCCCCCTCCATAGGGTGGAAAAAGGGGTGTGTTGGGGCTTCTTGCAGTTTTTTGATGAAACAGGGGTTCCCCTGATCCCGGCCCCGGGGCAGAGTGCATGGGGATGTCATTTTAACGCCCCGTTCGAAGTATTGGCGTCGGAAACATCGGTTTGGCCCTTTTGTTAATCAAATTTTGTGGTCTCTCTTTAAAAAAAAAAATTTTTATCTTCGACTTCAGTCTGGTTTTGCGGCTTGCTAAAAAAAATGAGTCATATTGGGGCTTGAGTACTCACTCCCTTTTTCCCTTTCTTTCATCCCGTTTAGGGCCCTTTTTGTTTAAATAGGGGGGGCCCCAATTTCTGGACGTTTTTTCTCGATTTTGATTTGGCATAGGAGAAGAAATTACTTTGGGTTTCTTTCGATTTCATTTTGGCTTTTAGTTCTTCCCGCTTTTTCCTGACTCCTAAAGGATTCTTTTAGCTTAAGTTCGATGCTTGCTATTTCTCTGACCAGTGTCTCCCTACGCATTTCAGATATATTGACCTCTTTTAGCCGCTCTGTTATTCTTTTCCGTCGCCTGTAAAGGGAGCGCCTGTCTCTTTCTATTTTACATCTACTCCCCCTTTTTTTTTCTTAGAGGAATAAGCCTTGTGCATACATCGAGTGCCACCGAGTTAATCTGTTCTAGGCATAAGTTGGGGTCTGTGTTGCTTAGTATATCTTCCCAGCTTATATCGGTTTAGGACTTGGTTTACTTGGTCCCACTTTATGTTTTTGTTATTGAAGTTGAATTTGGGTGAATGCTCCCTCGTGACTAGTCTCATTATGTCGGTCGGGGGTCCACGCATACATGTCGAGCCTCAATTATGTTGTGATCTGAGTATATTGTTTTTGATATGGTGACATTTCTTATCAGATCATCATTGTTAGTGAAGATGAGGTCTAGTGTATTCTCCAGTCTAGTAGGCTCTATTATTTGCTGGTTTAAATTGAATTTTGTGCAGAGATTTTAAAAGCCGTGTGAGTGTGAGTTTTCATCAGAGCTGCCTCCTGGTGTTATTACTGCAACAATATTATTTGCTATATTCCTCCATTTTAGGTGCCTTAAGTTGAAATCCCCCAGGAGCAAGATGTTGGGTGCAGGAGCTGGAAGATTTTCCAGACAGTGGTCAATTTTTAACAGCTGTTCCTGGAATTGCTGGGATGTTGCATCCGGAGGCTTGTAGACTACCACAATGACTAGGTTTTGGTTCTCGACCTTTACTGCTAAAACTTCCACTACATCATTTGAGGCATTAAGCAGTTCTGTGCAAACAAGGGAAGATCAGGAAGAGTATGCGGTAAACAGTCTCTCATCCTGGAGTCGATGTGTGCAGTCCATTAGTCTTGATAAAAATATCAAGAATGATAGACTGAACGCATCGACTCCAGGCTGAGGGACTAATTACCTCAAACTCCTCCTAATCTTCCACCGGTCTTCTCTGTATTGGACTGAAGAAGCCATTGGCTTCTTTCTGCACAAGTGTTTCATTTATGAAGACCATCTCTACTTACCATCTTGCAAGATACTGTACTTCTAGTGGGCGGGGTCACTTACCGTTGGCATCTAACTGTTGTACCGCTGGTGGTGGTCACTTACCGTTGGCATCTAACTGTTTGTACGCTGGTGGTGGTCACTTACCGTTGGCATCTAACTGTTGTACCGCTGGTGGTGGTCACTTACCGTTGGCATCTAACTGTTGTACCGCTGGTGGTGGTCACTTACCGTTGGCATCTAACTGTTGTACCGCTGGTGGTGGTCACTTACCGTTGGCATCTAACTGTTGTACCGCTGGTGGTGGTCACTTACCGTGGCATCTAACTGTTGTACCGCTGGTGGTGGTCACTTACCGTTGGCATCTAACTGTTGTACCGCTGGTGGTGGTCACTTACCGTTGGCATCTAACTGTTGTACCGCTGGTGGTGGTCACTTACCGTTGGCATCTAACTGTTGTACCGCTGGTGGTGGTCACTTACCGTTGGCATCTAACTGTTGTACCGCTGGTGGTTGGTCACTTACCGTTGGCATCTAACTGTTGTACCGCTGTGGTGGTCACTTACCGTTGGCATCTAATGTTGTACCGCTGGTGGTGGTCACTTACCGTTGGCATCTAACTGTTTGTACCGCTGGTGGTGGTCACTTACCGTTGGCATCTAACTGTTGTACCGCTGTGGTGGTCACTTACCGTTGGCATCTAACTGTTGTACCGCTGGTGGTGGTCACTTACCGTTGGCATCTAACTGTTGTACCGCTGGTGGTGGTCACTTACCGTTGGCATCTAACTGTTGTACCGCTGGTGGTGGTCACTTACCGTTGGCATCTAACTGTTGTACCGCTGGTGGTGGTCACTTACGTTGGCATCTAACTGTTGTACGCTGGTGGTGGTCACTTACCGTTGGCATCTAACTGTTGTACCGCTGGTGGTGGTCACTTACCGTTGGCATCTAACTGTTGTACCGCTGGTGGTGGTCACTTACCGTTGGCATCTAACTGTTGTACCGCTGGTGGGGGTCACTTACCGTTGGCATCTAACTGTTGTAACGCTGGTGGTGGTCACTTACCGTTGGCATCTAACTGTTGTACCGCTGGTGGTGGTCACTTACCGTTGGCATCTAACTGTTGTACCGCTGGTGGTCACTTACCGTTGGCATCTAACTGTTGTACCGCTGGTGGTGGTCACTTACCGTTGGCATCTAACTGTTGTACCGCTGGTGGTGGTCACTTACCGTTGGCATCTAACTGTTGTACCGCTGGTGGTGGTCACTTACCGTTGGCATCTAACTGTTGTACGCTGGTGGTGGTCACTTACCGTTGGCATCTAACTGTTGTACCGCTGGTGGTGGTCACTTACCGTTGGCATCTAACTGTTGTACCGCTGGTGGTGGTCACTTACCGTTGGCATCTAGCACTGTTGTACCGCTGGTGGTGGTCACTTACCGTTGGCATCTAGCACTGTTGTACCGCTGGTGGTGGTCAAATTACCGTTGGCATCTAGCACTGTTGTACCGCTGGTGGTGGTCACTTACCGTTGGCATCTAGCACTGTTGTACCGCTGGTGGTGGTCACTTACCGTTGGCATCTAGCACTGTTGTACCGCTGGTGGTGGTCACTTACCGTTGGCATCTAGCACTGTTGTACCGCTGGTGGTGGTCACTTACCGTTGGCATCTAGCACTGTTGTACCGCTGGTGGTGGTCACTTACCGTTGGCATCTAGCACTGTTGTACCGCTGGTGGTGGTCACTTACCGTTGGCATCTAGCACTGTTGTACCGCTGGTGGTGGTCACTACCGTTGGCATCTAGCACTGTTGTAGCGCTGGTGGTGGTCACTTACCGTTGGCATCTAGCACTGTTGTACCGCTGGTGGTGGTCACTTACCGTTGGCATCTAGCACTGTTGTACCGCTGGTGGTGGACCAGCTCACGGCGATGGTCTTTTGTTTATAGTTATACAGTCTTCCCATTATGTCCTCGAATTTGTATCGATAAAGCCACTGGATGGCGGGACGTCTGCAAATAAAAATACCCAGATGTTACACATGTATGAGTCTTCATGTTACACAACTGGCACCATCCGGTTGGCATCAGGTATGCACACCAGGTATACCTGAAGACTTCGTGTCTGAAGGATAATAAGAGTTCTCGCGCACACTCTTAAATATTCAACAGCTCTTTGACGGGTTACCGGCTTCAGTACATCTTGCATATGCTCTTACTGGTGCAGTAAGTACATCGAGTGAGGCTACAGCCACAGGAACCGCAATATGAGAGCGTCAGTACTGAATCAGTCTGATACAGTTGTTGTATTGTCGAGAATGGAGACTGTGGAGCAGAATTCTTCTCCGGGTTGGGGGACTGATCCCCCTCTAAACTACGTCTTCGAGGGTGATGGACTGATTACATCGTCTTTGCATTTCTACTGCTTCTGCTGCCTCTGTAATCGACTGAAGAAGCCTACTGTGTAGGCGAAACGTTTATTAATAAAGGTACCCAAACTGCTGCGCATGTTTTATCAGTTTGTTGGTATTATTATGTTCATAATCCCACTAACTTATTGGTATCACTGGTTTAAAAAACCGACAAGTTGGTAAATGAGATACTCGTGCAACATTTGCGTATCTTTAAATGGGAAATATTTCCCCAGCAGAGAGCTCTGTATTGGACTGAAGCGACTGACTGGCGGAAACGTTCACAGCGGTGACATCATCAGTCCAATACGAAGAATAGTGAAGATAAAAAGAGTTTGAGGTAATCAGTGGGGACTGATTACCTCAAAGTCCTCCTGATCTTCACTATTCTTCTTTGTATAGGACTGAAGAAACCACTGACAGACGAAACGTTTCCTTAATGAAGATACCCAAGTGTTGAACATATGTCTAATTCTCCAGTCGAATACAGAGGAGTCAGCAGAAGTAGATTATTATTATTATAATCAAAAAAGCGCTAAACCACAAGGGCTATACAGCGCAGCAGAAGTAGAGATGTGGCTGTCGGCTCCTGTCCTCTTCTCACACCTGTTGCCTCTTCTCTTCACTTAACCTCTTGATATAAACCCAAGAACGCCATTAAGTTGATACTAAACCTTCATTTACTCTTACTTTCACTTAACCAGAACTTCTAAGATGTAAATTATTTAAATTGTAAATGCCACGAGGGTGATCGCTCCCACTCACAACATGAGGCCATTTAAATCATTCTCAAACGCCATGCTTCTTAGTTTATGTCCGAGGGTTTCTGTGGTGTCAGTCAGCTGGTTTACGTTGCCATTGAGTCGTATAAGATACTTAGGTTTATAGCGGGGCGGGTGATCCCCCCTCTTTGATTTTTTCTTATTTATGCAAATTCTCTGAATTATAGGCGAGGATAGTCACCATTAGTTGTTGGTCACTGGCACTCATCCTGTGTGTGAAGACAACAGTGGCACTCATCCTGTGTGTGAAGACAATAGTGGCACTCAACCTGTGTGTGAAGACAACAGTGGCACTCAACCTATGAGTGAAGACAACAGTGGCACTCATCCTGTGAGTGAAGACAACAGTGGCACTCATCCTGTGAGTGAAGACAACAGTGGCACTCATCCTGTGTGTGAAGACAACAGTGGCACTCATCCTGTGAGTGAAGACAGTGGCACTCATCCTGTGAGTGAAGACAACAGTGGCACTCATCCTGTGAGTGAAGACAACAGTGGCACTCAGCCTGTGAGTGAAGACAACAGTGGCACTCAACCTGTGAGTGAAGACAACAGTGGCACTCAACCTGTGAGTGAAGACAACAGTGGCACTCAACCTGTGAGTGAAGACAACAGTGGCACTCAGCCTGTGAGTGAAGACAACGGTGGCACTCAACCTGTGAGTAAAGACAACAGTGGTACTCAACCTGTGAGTGAAGACAACAGTGGCACTCAGCCTGTGAGTGAAGACAACGGTGGCACTCAACCTCTGAGTGAACACACCCACCATGAACACCTCGCATCAGGCCAAATGGTCAGTAGATCAGTGTAACTATGATAGTCAACACCTTGCTGATGGGTAGTAGTGTGTGTTGCTTCCTGGCACTAGCCAGGAGGAGGAGGTGGTCGATAGTTATCTTCAGTCAGCCCTCTCCCTCCCTTCACAGCCCCTGAGGATGAGAGAGAGAGAGAGAGAGAGAGAGAGAGAGAGAGAGTGTTTAACTACCTGCCTAGGAAAGTTGAGCAGTATAAGGGAGGTGTGTGTTTTGCCAGGTTCCTGGTGCTCTGAGAGTAGCGGGTTCCTGGTACTGCGAGAGTAGCAGGTTCCTGGTGCTGTGAGAGTAGCAGGTTCCTGGTGCTGTGAGAGTAGCAGGTTCCTGGTACTGCGAGAGTAGCAGGCTCCTGGTGCTGTGAGAGTAGCAGGCTCCTGGTGCTGTGAGAGTAGCAGGTTCCTGGTGCTCCGAGAGTAGCAGGTTCCTGGTGCTGTGAGAGTAGCAGGTTCCTGGTGCTGTGAGAGAAGCAGGTTCCTGGTACTGCGAGAGTAGCAGGTTCCTGGTACTGCGAGAGTAGCAGGTTCCTGGTGCTGTGAGAGTAGCAGGTTCCTGGTGCTGCGAGAGTAGCAGGTTCCTGGTGCTGCGAGAGTAGCAGGTTCCTGGTGCTGCGAGAGTAGCAGGTTCCTGGTGCTGCGAGAGTAGCAGGCTCCTGGTGCTGCGAGAGTAGCAGGCTCCTGGTGCTGCGAGAGTAGCAGGTTCCTGGTGCTGCGAGAGTAGCAGGTTCCTGGTGCTGCGAGAGTAGCAGGCTCCTGGTACTGCGAGAGTAGCAGGTTCCTGGTGCTGCGAGAGTAGCAGGTTCCTGGTGCTGCGAGAGTAGCAGGCTCCTGGTACTGCGAGAGTAGCAGGCTCCTGGTACCGCGAGAGTAGCAGGCTCCTGGTGCTGCGAGAGTAGCAGGTTCCTGGTGCTGCGAGAGTAGCAGGTTCCTGGTGCTGCGAGAGTAGCAGGCTCCTGGTGCTGCGAGAGTAGCAGGCTCCTGGTGCTGCGAGAGTAGCAGGCTCCTGGTACTGCGAGAGTAGAAGGCTCCTGGTGCTGCGAGAGTAGCAGGCTCCTGGTGCTGCGAGAGTAGCAGGTTCCTGGTACTGCGAGAGTAGCAGGCTCCTGGTGCTGCGAGAGTAGCAGGTTCCTGGTGCTGCGAGAGTAGCAGGTTCCTGGTACTGCGAGAGTAGCAGGCTCCTGGTGCTGCGAGAGTAGCAGGTTCCTGGTGCTGCGAGAGTAGCAGGTTCCTGGTACTGCGAGAGTAGCAGGCTCCTGGTACTGCGAGAGTAGCAGGCTCCTGGTGCTGCGAGAGTAGCAGGCTCCTGGTACTGCGAGAGTAGCAGGCTCCTGGTACTGCGAGAGTAGCAGGCTCCTGGTACTGCGAGAGTAGCAGGCTCCTGGTACTGCGAGAGTAGCAGGCTCCTGGTACTGCGAGAGTAGCAGGTTCCTGGTACTGCGAGAGTAGCAGGCTCCTGGTACTGCGAGAGTAGCAGGTTCCTGGTACTGCGAGAGTAGCAGGTTCCTGGTACTGCGAGAGTAGCAGGTTCCTGGTACTGCGAGAGTAGCAGGCTCCTGGTACTGCGAGAGTAGCAGGCTCCTGGTACTGCGAGAGTAGCAGGCTCCTGGTACTGCGAGAGTAGCAGGCTCCTGGTACTGCGAGAGTAGCAGGCTCCTGGTACTGCGAGAGTAGCAGGCTCCTGGTACTGCGAGAGTAGCAGGCTCCTGGTACTGCGAGAGTAGCAGGCTCCTGGTGCTGCGAGAGTAGCAGGTTCCTGGTACTGCGAGAGTAGCAGGCTCCTGGTGCTGCGAGAGTAGCAGGCTCCTGGTGCTGCGAGAGTAGCAGGCTCCTGGTACTGCGAGAGTAGCAGGCTCCTGGTACTGCGAGAGTAGCAGGCTCCTGGTACTGCGAGAGTAGCAGGTTGCTGATATTCAGTCCCTCAACCAAAGCTGAGGGACTGGTTGCCTCATCTTTTCTATGTAGTTCTACTGTCTTCCGATTATGTCCTTAAATATATACTGACAAAACCACTGGATGGCGAGAAGTCGATAATAAAGATACCTTTGATGTATAGGTAAGATAATAAGGACTGAAAAAGCCACACGTGGAAATGCGTTTCCTGTAATAAATGTCCTGAACTGTAGATATATAAATAAGAAAAAGGCACAATACTGTGACTTCGTAAATGGTCCAAGTCGGACCGAAACGTCGTCGTAAACTCCTCTCTTCTACGTGCGGGTTATTTGTGTAGATATGTGTGTGTCTTTCCATATCTTGTCGGTGTCATGATACCATTCCCAGGTAACAGTTACCGGGAATTAGGACACACGAGGATTTAAGGAATATCTCAGTTTTCCCATAAGGTAAATACCGCTATCCTGGAAATGATATAAAATACTGACGAGCTGATAATTAAGACGCATGTGCAGCAGTTGGGTATTACTGTTGTTGAAACATTTCGCCTCCACAGTAGGCTTCTTCAGTCAAATATAGAGGCAGCAGGTGTAGTAGTGAAATTCAATTCAATTCAAAGTTTATTCTCTATAAGGATTACAATGCTGAGTTTACAGAATTTGGGTATTGTGTGGTTTACATGTAGTAAAATAATAATTACAGAGTGTACCACTAGAACACCTAGCATGGCTAGGCATTTCGGGCAAACTTAGTTTAAATCTTAAGTTTAAAATATTACTAAGTATGAGGTAAGTTGGTATTATGGCTAAGTGACTAAATACTAGTTTGTGAGTTTAGCAATGTGAATGCTTTTGTTTTGGCACAATACATAATTTCAGTATTGGAGTATCACAGGCCAACTTATGACTAGTTAGGATTCATTATTTTAAGACTGAGATTGATATTTCTTTTTATGGTCAAATGGGTGAGTGTAAGTGTGAACCACCAGGTGGTATTCGTGTAATTAGTTGACGGGGTGTGAACCACCAGGTGGTATTCGTGTAGTTAGTTGACGGGGTGTATCAGGGAGATAAGATGTTTTCTAATGGTAATTTTGAAGGTGATGAATGTGTCTGCAGTTCTAGAGTTCTCAGGTAGGGTGTTCCAGATTTTAGGGCCTTTGACATACATTGAATTTTTGTAAAGGTTTAGTCGGACACAAGGAATGTCATAGAGATGTTTGTGTCTGGTGTTATGCCTGTGGGTTCTGTCACAACTATCAAGAAAGCGTTTTAGGTCAAGGTTAATATTGGAATTTAAGGTCCTGTAGATGTAGATTACACAGTAGTAAGTGTGGATATACTGAACAGGGAGTAAGTTTAGATCTATGAAGAGTGGGGGGGGGTGTTGCCAGGGATGGGATTTAGTGATTATTCTTACTGCGGCTTTTTGTTGGGTTATTATTGACTTTAGGTGTGTTGCTGCAGTTGATCCCCAAGCACAAATAGCATAGGTGAGGTATGGATAAATAAGTGAGTGGAGTGAGAGGATCCCAAATATTTTGGATACTTTTTTGGTTATGTGTTGGATATGGGTGCTGAAATTCAGGTTGTTGTCGAGGTATAGGCCTAGGAATTTGCCCTCGTTATGTCTGGCAATTAGAGTGTTGTCGATCTTAATGTTAATTTGCGCAACTCCTGCTCTGCTACCAAACATAATGTAGTAGGTTTTGTCAGTGTTAAGCGTAAGTTTATTGGCTGTCATCCAAGTCGATATTTTGATCAGCTCCTCGTTAACAATGGTGTTGAGGGTGGCAAGATTAGGGTGAGAGATGACATAAGTCGTGTCTTCAGCAAAGAGAATGGGGTTCAGGTGTTGGGATACGTTTGGAAGATCATTGATGTATATGAGGAAGAGCAGGGGACCAAGGACACTTCCCTGCGGAACTCCAGTATCAAGTGGCAGTGTTGTTGATGCTGTCTTTAATGGTGACATACTGATACTTATTAGTAAGGTAAGATTTGAAATATGCAAGCGCATGGCCTCTTATACCATAATGGTCAAGTTTGTGGAGTAGGATGCCGTGGTCTACTGTGTCAAAAGCTTTTCTTAGGTCAATAAAAATTCCTAGTGGATATTCCTTATTTTCCAATGCTGTGTAAAGCAGATCTAGCATTTTTATGATTGCATCATTAGTGCTTTTATTTTTCCTGAATCCAAATTGGCAGGGGTTGAATATGTTTTGAGCCGTTATAAATGAATACAGTCTCCTGTGCACGAGTTTCTCAAAGATTTTGGATAGCAATGGTAAGTTAGATATTGGCCTGTAGTTGTTTAAGTCTGTAGGGTCACCACCTTTATGTATTGGTGTAACCCTTGCCATCTCGAGTAGTTTCGGGAAGGTGCTAGTTTCTAGTGACTTGTTAAAAAGTAATGAAATAGTATGCGAAAGGGCATGGGCTGCTCGCTTGTACAATAATGGTGGGACATGAGACAGATTCCCCGAGTTATTTTTAAGTGACTTTATAATCTTGGTGACTTCTGTGAGCTCAGTTGGTGCAAGATAGAAGGAATTTGGGAAATTTCCATCTAGGTAGTCCCCGGCATGGGCATTGGTACGTGAGATTTTATTGGCGAGATTAGATCCTATGGTTGAGAAGTCATTTATCTTGTTAGCTGTGTCAGTGGGATGCAGTGGTGTTTCATTAGGTTTAGTTAGGACAATATTCTTGTTTTTTTTTCAGTTTGTGGGCCCCTAGAATCTGAGAGAGTGTTTTCCATGTCTTTTTTATATCTCCTCTAGTGTCTGTGAATCTACTGGAGTAGTATAGTTGTTTGGCTTTCTTTATTACTTTGGTGAGAACTGATGAATAGTGTTTAAGAATATCTTTGTGTATTAAGCCCTGTCTATATTGCTTTTCATATTGGTGTTTCTTATCAATGAATTTCAGAATGGTGCTGGTTAGCCATGGGCAACCAAGCCGTTTGTTTGTGATCTGTTTCGTTTTTATAGGACAATGTTTGTTGTATAGTCTAAGTAATTTGTTAAGAAAAATGTCTGTCCAGTCATCAATACCATTGGCCTTGGAGAATTCTGTAGGCCAATCGACAGTCTCTAGGTCAGCTGTGAACTTTCTTACTGAGGCCTCGTCATGGAGTCTAAATGAAACTTTGTTGTATTCAAGTGGTGGTTTACTAATGTTTGTCAGGAGGAAGGTAGGGTAGTGGTCTGTAGTGCTATCTGTGATTATCCCTGATTTAAGGGGGGCTAGTATATTGGTCCATATGTGGTCTATTATGGTTGCACTTGTCTCAGTGAGCCTGGTTGGTTTAGTTATTGTTGGTATGAGAAGTGTGTTGTTCATATTGTTGATGAAATCAGTTACAGGCTGATCATCTAGTAGGCCAAGGTTGATGTTGAAGTCTCCAGCTAAGAGAAGGTGGTGCTTATTCATTTGTCTGTTTGTTATTATTGCCTTTAATTTCTCACTGAAATTTGGCATGTTTGTGTGAGGTATCCGGTAAATGGCACCGATTGTTATAGGCGTCTTAAGGTTTTTTACAGTAAAATTAGCAAAAATATATTCCCCATATTCATCACTAAAGCAAGTGGTGCTAATACAAAATAATTGGTTAGAGTAATAGATTGCAATACCACCCCCAACTTGGTTTGGTCTGCAGTTGTGAATTGCTGTGTATCCTGGTAGAGGGTAGATATCTATTGTGTCCTGCTTAAGACAGGTCTCAGTAAGAATAATGCAGGAGAAGGTTGTCTTTAGTGATTCAAGGAGTGCCAGGAGGTCATCATAGTGTTTGTTTAAGGACCTGATGTTGTAGTTAAGTACTGATAGACTTTTAGCATTGTTTAGGATAGTGGTGGCTTGTGATGCTGTGTAATAAAGGCAGTTACTTTCCAATAGGTTTTGACTGTGTGTCAGATTATGGAGGTTTAGATCAGGGTCAACGTGATCAATCATCTTCTAGGTTTAAATTATGGTTATTTATATCCTGAGTTGTGTGTTGAGTTCTAGTACTGATATCTGTAGTGGTGGGAAGTTTGGACAAGTATATAGCTGTAGCATTTTGGTCATGTAGAGTATAGTCACTAATACACATAATGAAGTTGATGTTGTCTATGTGTTGTGCTGGAATGAGCTAAAGTACAACTAGGTATAAACTAATAATATAAAAATACAAATTAAAAATAGCACAAGACTCTCACTTGTAATTACACTAAGGTCTAATATAATGACTTTGGTATAGTCTATGTATTGAGCTAGAATGAGCTATAGTACAACTAGGTTCAATCTAATAATATAAAAAAGGCACAAGACTCTCAATTAATTGCACTAAGGTCTTATATAAGTTGTTGACAAGATCAAGAGTATAACTAGATTTAAATTGACCAAATAAAATTCACAAATTAAAGTACCAAAAGAATAATAAGTAAAAAAATAACAATGGCAATGTCTTGGTTATAATATGATAATAAGATGGTAGACAGGTACACAGGTACACAGTACCTGTAGATGTAATCAGTCCGTCAACCTTGGAGAAATAGTGTTTGAGGTGGTCAGTCCCTCATCCTGGAGGGACTGACCACCTCGTGCAATATCGTATGGAAGGTTTCATTGTTTTGATAAGAACCTGCTTTGTATGGGCCAGTAAGCCTTCTGCAGTGTTCCTCCATTCTTATGTTCGTATGTTGTTGGAAAGAACCAAGTCAAGCAGGTTATTTCCTCTAGTTGGTTCTGTCACAAACTGATTTAAAAAAAAGCAATCCTTGATCGTATTAAGAAAATCGTTAGACTCAATATTTCCTGTCAGATTAGAGCTTTGTCATGCCTTGATAACGCTGTTAGAGCTTTATCATACTAATTAGAGCTTGCTCTTACATGGTTTAATGAACCTGGAGGTCAGGAATCAGTAGAGCTGGTCGATACGTATTAAGAGTTAACGACAAGAGCTGTGATTCGACCTCTGCATACGAAAGTAGGTGAACACATACAGACCAGGTGAATACACACAGGTGAGCACACACAAACACCACCTGAGAACACCTGAGGGTAGCAGCATCTGTAAGGTCAGTATCTGAGGATGCTGGTAAAGTCACATCAGCGTGATCTCACTGCTCCTTAATCGTAACTGCTGACGTCTCAGTGTCGTTAAGTCAGCCTCTGACGTCGTCAGCTTGTCACACTGACGTCACCTAGCACGGTGATGTCACCGTGTGCTCTGTCATAACCAAGTTGGGAATGTCAGCAGTGTTGCGTCAGGGGGGTGTTATCATAGCTGGTGTTATCACAGTGCCAACACAAGCGAAGTAGTGCCCGCCTCTACCACTGCCGACTAGTGGCGCTCTGCTCCTACATTACACTGCGGTAGGCTGGATATGATAATGGTATACAATACCGACAAGTTTATAAGTAAGACACAAGTGCAACAGTTTAGGTATCTCTATTCCGAAATGTTTCGCCTGCACAGAAGGCTTTTTCAGTCGAGTACAGAGGAGGCAGCAGAAGCAATAGACATATATATCTCCATACTGTTGTTTCAACTTCACATTATTCCAGACTATGGAGCAAAACTCTTATCCAGGCTAAGGGACTGACCACCTCAAAGCTACGTATGCAAGAGTGATGGACTGATTACATCGTCTTCACATCTCTACTGCTTCTGCTGTGTCTGTACTCGACTGAAGAAGCTGCTGTATAGGCGAAACGTTTCGGAATAGATACCTAACTGTTTCATATCGGTCTTATCAACTGCAGTAGGCTACCCAACAGTGGGGACTCCACTGACGTCACGACTTCACTAGTCACCAGGATGAGCGGCCATATTGTTCACACGATTTGTAAACAAACTGCCATTCATGTCTAAAAAAAAAAAAAAGTGTCATCTAGCTGCTTCTATTGTGAATTTCAGATTACAGTAACGTGGAAATAACCAGCGACTGACGCTTTGGTCTTCAACCATTTGGAAGGGAAAAAAATGGAGTCCAGTTACAAGCGACTATTGGTAAAAATTCGTAAAGAATTACACATATGCAACATCTGGGTATCTATATTTGTAGACGTTTCGCCATCCAGTGGCTTCATCAGTACAAGGATGTAATGTGAAGACTGTAGAATTATATACAGAAGATGAGGTAATCAGTCCCTCAGTCTTGGAGTTGAAGAGCACCGTAATCTTCCGGACTTGTGTCTTTGTATTGACAAAGACACTGGTTGGCGGAACTTCTACAAATAAAGATACCCAGATGTTGCACATATCTAATTGCAGAACAACCACTGTGAAAGAACAGCGAAATTCCAAGCGCTTTCATGACTTCTGACATTATCAAGGAACTTGATAATATCAGAAGTCACGAAATCGCCTGGAATTTCGTCTTTCACAGTGGTTGTTCTGCCTATTGTGGTATCACCTGTTTACTGTGATTTTATTGCATGTGTCTAATTCGTCATACTGTCGGGATTGTATTTACCTGTATACGCCTTGTATTCACCTGTATGCTCCTTGTATTCACCTACATACTGCATGTATTTACCTGTATGCTACTAATGGGGAAAATACATGAGGGGGGGGTTGTACCATCAGACGTGAGACAACTTGCCAGTATAACAGATATTGTTAACTACTGTGAATGTTTATCTTGACTCCACCAAGAACAAAGTCACAATACCGTGACTGGAACAATACACGAATAACTCGCTCGGGCTCTGGTGGCCTGGTGGTTAACGCTCTCGCTTCACACGGTGAGGGCCTGGGTTCGATTCCCAGCCAGAGTAGAAACATTGGACGTGTTTCTTTCAACCTGTTGTCTATGTTCCCCATCAGTAAAATGGGTACCTGGGTGTTAGTCGACTGGTGTGGGTCGCATCCTGGGACACTGACCTAAGGAGGCCTGGTCACAGACCGGGCCGCGGGGGCGTTGACCCCCGGAACTCTCTCCAGGTAAACTCCAGGTAAACATAGGGGAGAGAGAGAGAGAGAGAGAGAGAGAGAGACAGACAGAAAGAATTATGACGACGTTTAGGTCCGAGTTGAACCATTTACAGGTCACCTCTCAAGGGAGGGTCCTTGATGCTGGTGAGGGGTTCTTGATCTCTGGAATTGGATCTGTGCTCCAATTCCCTGAATTAAGCCTGAGTGTCTTCCATTCCCCCCCCCTCAGGTGCTGTATAATCCCTAAGGGTTTAGTACTCCCATAATAATTAACAAGTCACACTAGTCACTAGTGTGTAAATGGTCCGAATCGGACCGAAATGTCAACATCACTATGTACGGGTTATGTACTGGTCTCCACAACACCTGTCTGTGGATACTGACCTAGGAGCACTGGTGACTAATTACATCATCATTTTACTACTACACCTGCTGCCTCTGTATTTGATTGAAGAAGCCTACTGTGTGGGCGAAACGTTGCATCAGTAGGAATAACCAACTGTTGCATATGTCTTCTTTTTTTCTGGGGGGGGGGTTATTAACTAGCCCCCCTCAAGGAAGGTTCCTTGATGGTGGTAGGGGCTCTTGATCTAGGGAATCGGATCTGTGCTCCAGTTCCCTGAATTAAACCTGAACACCTTCCACATGCCCCACAAGCACTGTATAATCCTACGGGTTTAGTGCTTCCCCTTTAATTATAGCAATATTCAATAGCCTATATTTATAGACAGCTCATCAGTAGACCTCGATAGATTTAATAGACCCACAATAAATACTTCTTACTGGATAAACCTAAAAGTCAAAGTGAAAGGAATACTTATTAATGCTATGATGGGTCGTAATATTAGTACTTCGACAGAGTTGAAGATTGAGACACTTATGCAACATATGGGAATCTTTATTCAGGAAACGTTTCGCCACACAGTGGCTTCATCAGTCCAGTACAAAGTAGAAAGGCGTAAAGAGAGGAGGAGTTTGAGGTAATCAGTCCCTCAGCCTGGAATCGATGTGTTCAGTCCATCAATCTTGTAGAATGTACAGCATAGGGCCGTAGACGTGGCTTATATACTGTAGTGAGGTGAGGTGAAGCAGGCGGAGGTGGGGTCATAGTGGTACCATCCACTAGTCGAAGTAGGTCGGTTCTCCAAACCATTCATCACACACTTCGACAGAGAATAAGATAATATCACAGGGAAAATCAAATCACCTTGACAAGTTAAGGTTGCATGCAACTCTGAATGTCCCTCGTGGAGTACAGGCTTTAAACCCGATAAGCCAGCTAAGTAGTAAGCCAACACCCTTATATAAGGACACTATCTCTGTTTTGTTTTTTTCTAAATGAGAGGTTAATTGTTTTGATAGGCCTCTGGATGTCTGAGTACTTACTGAGTCGTCAGGTATAAAACGTGTACCAGTAGGTAGGTATAAGGTTCGTCAGGAAGCGGGACAAGTGTTTCCTGACGCGGGTCTTAGTCATGTGATGATTCGCACCTGGTGCTTTTGATCATCTGACCGAGGCCTTTCCCTGGCTTACCCCTCAACCCCTTTAAAAACTTTTATGGTTATGATTACAACCAGTTTATAACGTGTACAACACACGTACACTCGGTTAATAACCGTTTCAAAATATTTTTTACTTTTTTTATTTAATTGTTCATGGTATTTAAATCAAATGACTTTTTTTTTCCTGTGACTTTTTTTTCCTGTGACTTTTTTGTGACTTTTTTTCCTGTGACTTTTTCCTGTGACTTTTTCCTGTGACTTTTTCCTGTGACTTTTTTTCTGTGACTTTTTTTCCTGTGACTTTTTTCCTGTGACTTTTTTTTCCTGTGACTTTTTTTTCCTGTGACTTTTTTTTCCTGTGACTTTTTTTCCTGTGACTTTTTTTCCTGTGACTTTTTTCCTGTGACTTTTTTTTCCTGTGACTTTTTTTTCCTGTGACTTTTTTTCCTGTGACTTTTTTTCCTGTGACTTTTTTTTCCTGTGACTTTTTTCCTGTGACTTGTTTTTTCCTGTGACTTTTTTCCTGTGACTTGTTTTTTCCTGTGACTTTTTTCCTGTGACTTTTTTTCCTGTGACTTTTTTTCCTGTGACTTTTTTCCTGTGACTTTTTTTCCTGTGACTTTTTTTCCTGATTTTCTGTGACTTGTTTTTTCCTGTGACCTTTTTCCTGTGACTTGTTTTTTCCTGTGAGTTCTTTTCCTGACACCGCTGACACAGACCAGTGTCAGGAGGTACTGGTCTCTTTGCTGACGGACAAAACACCGCAGCAAGCAGTCCGGATCAACTCATCAAGGTTGCCCTCAGCTGTCCCGTAGCTCGATTACTAGCGCACTCGCCTCACACACACAGAGGTCCGTGGTTCGATGCCCGGTACTGGTGGAAATATTAGGACGTATTTCTTTAAGGCACCTGCTGTCCATGTTCACCTAGCAGCTAAATAAGTACCTGGGTGTTAGTCGACTGGTGTGGGTCGCATCCTGGGGACAAAATTGACCTAATTTGCCAGAAATGCTCTGCATAACAACAGGTTTGTTGTATAGTAGTATGTCGTTGATGTCAGCGGGGGCGTTGACCCCCGGAACTCTCTCCAGGTAAACTCCAGGTATGGTCTGTATACCTTGTACATGTACTTGTAGAAATAAAGATTATATTATTATATTATTATTATTATTATTATTATTATATAAGCTTTTTCTTACTGAATATACAACAACCCTTGTCAGGAAGGTCCAACTCGCACTCGACCAATAACTCCACACACAACCTCCAGCTCTCACTTGAGAGGCGGGACCCACCCACCAGACTAGAGCTCCAAACCCATAAGTCATTGCCGTGAGGTCAACCTGGCACTGCGTGGCACTCTGCTGCTGGGTTCTTGTTCCAAGGAATTGGAGCTTCCTCCCTCACCCCCCTCCCACTCTCCAGGTGCTCGATAATCATAATGAATGTAACAGATGTGCACTTGTGCACATCTCTGTTGGCCAACAGGTGACTCTTCTGTTGTGTTTATCCTCCTGGTCTCTGTTGCTGCCAGAAATTATATATGTAATATATATATTATATATATATATATATATATATATATATATATATATATATATATAAATTATACTCACAGGTGATTTATGGATTTATAGATTACCAGAATCATGGAATGGGTGGCATGATACAGGCAGGGAATGGGTGGCATGATACAGGCAGGGAATGGGTGGCATGATACAGGCAGGGAATGGGTGGCATGATACAGGCAGGGAATGGGTGGCATGATACAGGCAGGGAATGGGTGGCATGATACAGGCAGGGAATGGGTGGCCATAGATTACAGGCAGGGAATGGGTGGCATGATACAGGCAGGGAATGGGTGGCATGATACAGGCAGGGAAAAGGGTGGCATGATACAGGCAGGGAATGGATGGCATGATACAGGCAGGGAATGGGGTGGCATGATACAGGCAGGGAATGGGTGCATGATACAGGCAGCGAATGGGTGGCATGATACAGGCAGGGAATGGGTGGCATGATACAGGCAGGGAATGGGTGGCATGATACAGGCAGGGAATGGGTGGCATGATACAGGCAGGGAATGGGTGGCATGATACAGGCAGGGAATGGGTGGCATGATACAGGCAGGGAATGGGTGGCATGATACAGGCAGGGAATGGGTGGCATGATACAGGCAGGGAATGGGTGGCATGATACAGGCAGGGAATGGGTGGTAGATACAGGCAGGGAATGGGTGGATGATACAGGCAGGGAATGGGTGGCATGATACAGGCAGGGAATGGGTGGCATGATACAGGCAGGGAATGGGTGGCATGATACAGGCAGGGAATGGGTGGAATGATACAGGCAGGGAATGGGTGGTATGATACAGGCAGGGAATGGGTGGCATGATACAGGCAGGGAATGGGTGGCATGATACAGGCAGGGAATGGGTGGCATGATACAAAGAGGAATATGGGAACACGAAGTAAATACCTCCACTTATGTACTGTCTTCTGGGAATGATCATGGTACTCAGTGTCTCCTACACTACCTGGAGGTTATTCCGGGGGTCAACGCCCCCGCGGCCCGGTCCACGACCAGTCCTCCCGGTGTATCAGGCCTGATCAACCAGGCTGTTAATGCTGGCTGCACGTAGTCCAATGTACGAGCCACAGCCCGGCTGATCCGGCACTGCCTCTATACCTTCTCCCAACCCCCCTACCCCTCTCCCCTCCCCTCTCTTTTCCGAGAGGAAAATATCCTCTCTACAGCTCAAGGATACCTGAAAGTTGGTATCGGGGGTCCCAGGTCGTCTTGATCCACCAGGCCTCCCAGCTGATCAGGGTCTGATCAACCAGGCTGTTACTGTTGGTCGCAAGCAGCCCAATGTGCGAACCAACAACAGCAACGGAAACAGGACAACAGCAAGTTTCAGTTCCATTCTTTCTCCTATGTACACTCCCTCTCCTTCCTCACATTCCCCCTCTCCCTCTCACTATCTTTTCTTCTCCTCCCTCTCCCAGGTCGATTCGCCTTCCCTCGATCCCCTCCCTCCACACAACTCTTTCCCATCTCCCTTCCCATCATTCCTTCTCGTCAATTCACAACCCCCCATCCCCTTCCCCTGCTGCTCCTCCTCCTCTTCACCCCTCTTCCTTACCCCCTCTTTTTCTTCACCCCTCTTCCTTCCCCCTCACCCTCTCTCCTCCCAAGGTTGAACAGTCACCAGTGACACAAACACTGCGTCTCAAACCAGGTCAGCCGACTCACCTGTCGTCTGGCGGAGTCACTTACAGGTGACCTTCCCCTACCACCTCTGCCCCCTCCCTTCCCTCCTCCCCCTCCCCTCCACCCCCCTCTCACAACCACCCCAGTTTTAACTAACTACCATTACTATTCCCTCACCCATTCTAAAATTTATCCCTTGGGAAGTTCTCTTGTGAATGACTCACAGATGCCGTCTTGCTCTTCAGGTGTGGGTATAATGCCCACCCGTTCAAGCTCTACCTCCCGTGCCCAGTGTGCAGCTTTTGCTCTTCTCCTGCGTCGGTTTCTTAACGTTGTAGACAATCCTCAATTAACGGTTCGGCTAGGTTAAGTTAGGCTAGGTTAAGTTAGGTTAGGTTAAGTTAAATTAGGTTAGGTTAAGTCAGCTGACATCAGGCTAGGTTAAGTTAGCTTATATCAGGCTAGCTTAAATTGCCTGGTTGATCAGACCCTGATCCACGGTGAGGCCTGGTCATGGACTGGGCCACGGGGCGGGGGGGGGGCCTTGTCCTCTGGATCATTCTTCAGGTAGACTCCGGGTAGGTAGACCCTCGAGGTAGACTCCAGGTAGGTGTACGGCCGGTAAAAAACCAATGAAACGTTTAAATTACTAGGAACACCTTAATTTAAGTCGTAAACATGGACTCGCCGGAGCAGAAGCGAGAGAGATGTATGATATATACCTGGAAAGTACTCGAGGGCCTCGTCCCATATCTGCAGAGGAAGTGTAAAATAAGCCCAGAGAAAAGCAGGGGTGCAGTAAGTACAAATGAGGGAACATTGTATCAATATTCGTGGTCCCAGATTATTCATCTTAGCAGAAGATGTCAGAAACACTGCTGGGACAAGAGAAAACTGGACAAGTATCTTTGCCAGGTACCAGATCAACTAGGCTGTGGGTCACTGGGTCGCCAGTAGCAACAGACTGGTTGACCCGGCAAGCACCGGATGATCCTGGCCCATGGCCGGGCTCCGGGAGAAGAAAAAAAACTCGAAATTCATCAAAGATAGAAAGTGTGTACAAGGCAGGGCGGTAGTGATGAATATGGCTGATACCATTTAAACAATCCCCCTCTCTCTTTCCCCTCTCCCTCCTTCCCCTCTCCTTTCTTCCCCTCTCCCTCCTTCCCCTCTCCCTCCTTCCTTCTCCCCTCCCTCCTACCGCCCTTGTTTCCTTAGTCCCTTCTTCCTTCTCCCCTATATAATAACTTTTCGTGTCGTATGAGGTCAAGTGTTGCCCTAAATGAGGTCTTGTCACCTAGCTTCATGGCTGCCTCTCCAGGTGACTCTCTCTCTCTCTCTCTCTCTCTCTCTCTCTCTCTCTCTCTCTCTCTCTCTCTCTGTCTGTCTCATCTTCCTCTCAGAGTTCATCTTTATATTTTGGTGTTGGTAGTGTTAAGATAAGAGTGAGGTGATGGAGAGTGCAGCAGTGTTGGAGGGTAACAAGCTCTTGTTAACACTGACCTCGGGCGCTGTTTCACAACCCTCACTCACTAGCTCACTCTCACTCCCTCTCTCATTCCCTCTTTCTTCCTCTTTCATTGACTCACACGCCTCTCACTCCACCTTTCATCACTTCTCCAGTGTCTGCCAGGTCCTGCCACGCTAGGAAGGATCACGTCTTCACACGAATACAGACGGAAGTAGTTGCCAGTCGATCACCCTCAGTGGCAGGTGGTTCGTCCCTCATGCCAGAGTAGTGATCCACCTGGTGTGTCTACCTGGAGGGTGTTCTGGGGGTCAGCGCCCCCGCGGCCTGGTCCATGACCAAGCCTCACGGTGGATCAAGGCCTGATCAACCAGGCTGTTACTGCTGGCAGCATGTTACTAACACTGCAATCACTTTTTTTTATTATTTTCAGAGCTTGCATGGTCTGCAACAGTGCATCAACACCTCGCTCTTGATAACGGTATGTACGACCTTGATTGTTTTTATTGTCACAATGTTTAGCTTGTAACAGTTTCATTAATCAAATACAGGAAAGTATAACACTGGAGACGGTAGTAGTAGTAGTAGTAGTAGTAATAGCAGTATTAGTAGAAGTTTTAGTTATGAAATGGTCTCTGCGTCATCGCCCGTAGCTCGGTTGGTAGCGCACTCAGCTCACACTGAGGTCCGTGGGTCGATCCCCGGTACGGGTGGAAACATGAGGACGTGATTCTTTAAGGCACCTGCTGTCCATGTTCACCTGTCAGTAAAATAGGTACCTGGGTGTTAGTCGACTGGTGTGGGTCTCATCCTGGGGACAAATTGACCTAATTTGCGGGAAATGCTCAGCATAACAAGGTGCTTTCTATATAGTAGTATGTCGTTGATGTCAACTATGGTCTCTATAAGTTGTATCATATACTTGTAGGGATAAAGATTATTATTATTATTATTCTTGTTATGTTTTAACGGAAACCTGTTGAGAGGGGTGACCTGACGCGCTAAACCCTTAGGGTCAATTTATTTATAATTCCAGTCTAGGAAGTCCAAGAAAATTAACTTTGGACATAAACTAATGTTTTACATGCTAATGGAATTAAAATATAAATAACGTGAAGCCCGCGAGTGGTCCTGCTGGTTTGGCCCGCGGGGCCCTGCTAGTGGGACCTGGTAGTGGCCGTAGGGGGGGCACTTGTTTTAAGTGGGTTTGGTTTAAAAAATTAAAAAAGACGGGGGAAAAGGAAAAAACTTTCTAAATTCCTAATCCAAAAAACCCTCCCCTATACAATTTCCAAAAAAACTTCCTACCATCTTCCATCCTTCTAAGGTCCATCTCCCATCTTTCTGTCAATCCCACCTCCTTAAATAAATTCTCCTCTCCTATCCATTTCCATCCCCATCCTCTCCATCCTTCCTATCCATCTCTCCATCCTTCCTATCCATCTCTCCATCCTTCCTTCCATCTTTTCCCTCCTCCTATCCATCTCTCCATCCTTCCTATCCATCTCTCCATCCTTCCTATCCATCTCTCCATCTTCCCATCCATCTCTCCATCCTTCCTATCCATCTCTCCATCCTTCCTATCCATCTCTCCATCCTTCCTATCCATCTCTCCATCCTTCCTATCCATCTCTCCATCCTTCCTATCCATCTCTCCCTCCTTCCTATCCATCTTTTCCATCCTTCTATCCATCTCTCCTCCTTCCTATCCATCTCTCCATCCTCCCTTCATTCCATCTTCCTCCATCCTTCCTCTATCCCTCTCTCCATCCTTCCTTCCATCTCTCCTCCTTCCTTCCATCTTCCATCCTTCCCATCCATCTCTCCATCCTTCCTATCCATCTCTCCATCCTTCCTATCCATCTCTCCATCCTTCCTATCCATCTCTCCATCCTTCCTATCCATCTCTCCATCCTTCCTATCCATCTCTCCATCCCTTTCCTATCCATCTCTCCATCCTTCCTATCCATCTTCCATCCCTTCCCATCCCTCTCTCCATCCTTCCTATCCATCTTCCTCCTTCCCATTTCCCCTCTCTCCATCCTTCCTTTTCCATCTCTTTCCCTCCCTTTCCCATCCATCTCTCTTTCCTTCTATCCTCTCTCCTCCCTACCATCTCTCCATCCTTCCTTCCATCTCTCCATCTTCCTATCCATCTCTCCATCCTTCCTTCCATCTCTCATCCTTCCTATCCCTCTCTCCCTCCCTTTCCTTTTCCATCTCCCCCTCCTTCTATCCTCTCTCCATTCTTCCTGATCCATTCTCCATCCTTCCTATCCATCTCTCCATCCTTCCTTTTCCATTCTCCCTTCTTCCTATCCATCTCTCATCCTTCTATCCATCTCTCCTTCTTCTATCCTTTTCCATCCTTCCTTCCATCTCTCCATCTTCCCCATCCATCTCTCTCCTTCCTTCCCCCCTCCATCCTTCCCCCCCATCCTTCTTCCATTTCCATCCTTCCTTCTCTCCCACTCGTCATCCCTTTCCCATTCCTCCTCCTCCTATCCCTTCCTCCCCCTTTTCCCTGCTACCTTAAAATATGGTCCGGGCCACGAGGATAAAGTGGGTTAAGCTGACGATCTATTCTCTTACTCCCCAGGTCCGTGAACGGAGGATGGGGGGGAGAAGGGGTGGGGGGATAGTGTTCTCCTGCCCTCTCTCCCCCCTCCCCCCCCCCCCTCTCCCCCTCACGCCCATTTTTCCCCGCCCAACGTTCACTTTCCTCCCCCTCTTCCCCGTAAACGCCCATATCTCCCGCCGTCAACTGATCATAAAACCCCCCAAGAATTCTCTCTCGAACTCCCCAATCCCCTCAACTACACAACACTCCATGTAATGAATGCTTCGCGAGGCCACGAGGACACACGAGACCACGAAGACAAGGATACCCGAGCAGACCACACGGCCACACGAGGACACACCAAGAGGCCACGAGGACACACCAAGAGGCCACGAGGACACACCAAGAGGCCACAATGCTACACGAAGAGACCACAAGGCCACAGGAGGAGGCCACGAAGGCCAAGTCCCCTCCTGGTACGCAGAAGCAAAGCATTGGGCCAGGAATCTAACCCCGACCAGAAAAGGTTTCAAACCTTCCCTCTGTGAGCTTTCCATCTGTATGACCCTTGTGGGTTTAGCGCGTCGCTGTGATTATAATATAAGCATCGTAGACGTTTATTATACGAGGTTCTGAGGTTGAAGGAACACAAGAGGCTCCTCTTCCTCCAAGATCGTGACCAGTGATGCGTTTTCAAGTTTATCAGCATAGACACTGCGTGTAACACTGTGTAACACTGTGTAACACTGTGTAACACTGAGAGGGGGGGGGGTAAGACACTACCGGATTTAGAGAGATATGTAGAGAGGATCAAGTTACCTTTAAGACACCTGATGTTAGGCTAGCAGTAAGTGGGTACCTGGGTGTTAGTCGACTGGTGTTTATCTGGAGAGAGAGAGTTCCGGGGGTCAACGCCCCCGCGGCCCGGTCTGTGACCAGGCCTCCTTAGGTCAGTGTCCCAGGATGCGACCCACACCAGTCGACTAACACCCAGGTACCCATTTTACTGATGGGGAACATAGACAACAGGTGGAAAGAAACACGCCCAATGTTTCTACTCTGGCTGGGAATCGAACCCAGGCCGCATCCTGGGGAACAAAATTGATCCAAGTCGCGGGAGATGTTCTGCATGACCAGGGACTTTCTGTATAGTAGTATGTCACTGATGTCAGCGATGGTCTTTATAAGTTATGTAGGAATCAAAATTATTATTATTAGTATTACTAAGATTGTGAACATTGATGGGAACGTTGAACCTCCATTGAACACAACTCTCTGATCCTGATGAACCTGTAGGAGAACTGACCAGCAGAAAGCAAGTTCAATTTTTCTCTCTAAATATTGTGTTAGGCCACCTGGCCCTTGATTAAAAACTTAGGCTGTATTCGAATATGGGAGAACGTGTGGAAGTGCACGTTAAGCAGTAGTGGTTAAACACACACTGACGGGTTGGCTCCTTTGACCTAGGATGTGTCAGTGAGGTGAGAGTGAGAGGTGTGGCATGCTTCTAGCAGCGATTCCTCAGTCACAGGGAGCACTTCTAGCTTGTGGCCAGGCGCTAAAATATGTCTTAGCGTTGCAGTGGTTGGCAGAGTAAGTGGAGGGAAGGAGGGAGTGAAGGAGGTAGTGAGGGAGGGAGTGAAGGAGGTAGTGAGGGAGGTAGTGAAGGAGGTAGTGAAGGAGGTAGTGAAGGAGGTAGTGAAGGAGGTAGTGAGGGAGGTAGTGAAGGAGGGAGTGAAGGAGGGAGTGAGGGAGGTAGTGAGGGTGGTTAGTGAGGGTGGTAGTGAGGGAGGTAGTGAGGAGGTAGTGAGGGAGTAGTGAGGGAGAGTAGTGAAGGGAGGTAGTGAGGGAGTAGTGAGGGTGGTAGTGAGGGTGGTATGAGGTGGTAGTGAGGGAGGTAGTGAGGGAGGTAGTGAGGGAGGTATGAGGGAGGTAGTGAGGGAGGTAGTGAGGGAGGTAGTGAAGGGAGTTTAGTGAGGGTGGTAGTGAGGGAGGTAGTGAAGGAGGTAGTGAGGGAGGTAGTGAGGGAGGTAGTGAGGGAGGTAGTGAGGGAGGTAGTGAGGGTGGTAGTGAGGGAGGTAGTGAGGGAGGTAGTGAGGGAGGTAGTGAAGGAGTTAGTGAGGGAGGTAGTGAGGGGGTAGTGAGGGTGGTAGTGAGGGTGGTAGTGAGGGAGGTAGTGAGGGAGGGAGTGAAGGAGGTAGTGAGGGAGGGAGTGAGGAGGTAGTGAGGGTGGTAGTGAAGGAGGTAGTGAGGGTGGTAGTGAGGGAGGTAGTGAGGGTGGTAGTGAGGGTGGTAAGTGAGGGAGGTAGTGAGGGAGGTAGTGAGGAAGGTAGTGAAGGAGGTAGTGAAGGAGGTAGTGAGGGAGGTAGTGAGGGAGGTAGTGAGGGAGGTAGTGAGGGAGGTAGTGAGGGAGGTAGTGAGGGTGGTAGTGAGGGAGGGAGTGAGGGAGGGAGTGAGGGAGGGAGTGAGGGAGGTAGTGAGGGAGGTAGTGAGGGAGGTAGTGAGGGAGGTAGTGAGGGTGGTAGTGAGGGAGGTAGTGAGGGAGGTAGTGAGGGAGGTAGTGAGGGTGGTAGTGAGGGTTGGTAGTGAGGAAGTAGTGAGGGAGGTAGTGAGGAGGTAGTGAGGGAGGTAGTGAGGGAGGTAGTGAGGGAGTGAGAGAGGTAGTGAGGGTGGTAGTGAGGGTGGTAGTGAGGGAGGTAGTGAGGGAGGTAGTGAGGGAGGTATGTGAGGGAGGTAGTGAGGGAGGTAGGGGAAGGAGGTAGTGAGGGAGGTAGTGAGGGAGGTAGTGAGGGAGGTAGTGAGGGTGGTAGTGAGGGGGTAGTGAGGGTGGTAGTGAGGGAGGTAGTGAGAGAGGTAGTGAGAGAGGTAGTGAGGGAGGTAGTGAAGGAGGTAGTGAGGGAGGTAGGGAGGTAGTGAGGGAGGTAGTGAGGGTGGTAGTGAGGGTGGTAGTGAGGGAGGTAGTGAGGGAGGTAGTGAGGGAGGTAGTGAGGGTGGTAGTGAGGTAGTGAGTGAGGGAGGTAGTGAGGGGTAGGGAGGTAGTGAGGGAGGTAGTGAGGGAGGTATGAGGGAGGTAGTGAGGGAGGTAGTGAGGGAAGGTAGTGAGGGAGGTAGTGAGGGAGGTAGTGAAGGAGACAGGTGGTTCTGCTGGAGACCAGACTCACGTCACGCCCCGCTTCTGACACCGTCACCAGATAGTGATGGAGGGAGGGAGGGAGGGAGGGAGGGAGGGAGGAGGAGGGAGGGAGGGAGGGAGGGAGGGAGGAAGGAAGGAAGGAGAGAGGACGTTCAGGTAGCCCTGTACTACTGTAAGAACCAGTAGGAGTCTTGCTAAGTGTGGCCTGTGATTACCTGTGTCTGCTGGCATCAGTGTCTGCTGGCGTCTGTGTCTGCTGGCGTCTGTGTCTGCTGGCGTCTGTGTCTGCTGGCGTCTGTGTCTGCTGGTATTTCCCATGACCTACTTCCACTAGTGGGGTCCAGTTCACCCGTGACCGCACCTCCAGCTGCTACACCTCACTCTACAGTACACAAACCTCTGGCCACTTCCGCATTAGCCTAAGAGACTTGCTATCTTGCGTCAAGGGTAATGGGTTGATTACATCAGCTACCTCTCTACTACGTCCTCCACCAGTTTTGAGGTTACCTGGAGGTTGTTCCAGGGATAAACCACGCCCGGTCCATAAAGCCTCTCCATGATAGGGCTGATAACATGTACGTTGCCGCACGCATCAAGTACACCAACATTGCACCGCTATCCGCACTGACTTGTATCACTCTCCAGGATCATGGGTACCTAAACCACCACTACAGTCTACAGTGGACATGGGCGTATTCTCTAGTAACGTCATTGACCCACGATAGGACATGGGGTACAGATAAACCTGATCACAGGATGTTCGTGGGACAATCAACGCCTACCACCACGAGCCCTGGGTCCAATACACATGGAATAACATCACAGGATGGACATGGGTAACATACAACCTACCTCCACAGGATGGGACATGGGGTATCAAACCAACCACTACATCCACAGGATGACATGGGGTGACAATAAACCAACACTACCATCCACGAGATGGAAGTGGGTACAAATAACCAACCTACTTCGTGTGACTAGGAGTGAAATGATTCGACGCTAACCCACAGTTCGACCGGGCACAGAACGCATCACATTCTCCTGATACTGTTACATCACCACCCTGCCAGGCACCCTCTGCCGTAACCCCAAATAGCCAACCGGCTGGTGGGCAACCGCCACCACCACGCAGCCGGCCATAGATCACATGACCGAATGAGCAATATCACCCACTGACGTTCGACTTACTCTAATGCCCGCCCTTTGCTGCACGTTATACCCGTACAGTGACTTGTACCAATTACGGAGTACGCCCGTTGGCCTGAGGAGTCCGGGTGACGTTAGGATACCTGCTTGTGACGTTAGGATGACGTGTGCGACGTACTTGTGAGGACGCGCCTGCCAGAGGATCATTTGTCTCCTCATTACTTTCCTGTTACGCTACACCACCCCCTGCCACCAACCCCTGCCGCCACCCTGCCACCACCTCCGCCACCCTGCCACCACCCCTGCCACCCACCCTGCCACACCTCCCTGCCCACCCCCCCACCCCTGCCACCAACGCCTCCACCAACCCTCCACCACCCCTACCACCACCCCTGCCCCCAACCCTACCACCACCCCTGCCACCAACTCTACCACCACCCTGCCCCAAAACCTACCACCACCTGCCCCACCCTGCCACCACCCTACCACCACCCCTGCCACCAACCCCTACCACCACCCTGCCCCCACCAACCCTACCACCACCGGGCACCAACCTACACCACCCTGCCACCAACCCTACCACCAACCCTGCCCACCCCTGCACCAACACCTGACCACCACCCCTGCCACCACACCTGCCACCAACCCACCACACCCTGCCACCACCCTGCCACCAACTACACACAACCCTGCCACCAACCCTATACAACCTGCCACCACACTGCCACCAACTAACTGAAGCCAGCAACCCTATCACCAACCTGCCAGCACCCTGCCACCAACCCTACCACACATGCCTGACCACCCCTGCCACCACCTGCTCACAACCTACATCATAGCCACACCCCTGCCAAACCCACCACCACCCCGGGCCACCAACCCTGACCAATCCGTGACACCGAACTGTGCTAAGAGAAAGAGAAGGAAATTGAAGAGGTGAAGCCGGAGATATGGAGGAAGAGGAGGATGTGATGAAGAGGAAAAAAAGTGATGAAGAGAGGATGTGTTGATGAAGAGGAAATGGGATGAAAGGAGGTGGTAGAGGAGATGTTGAGAGAGATGTGGATGAAGAGGAGATGTGGTGAAGAGAATGTGGATGAAGAGGAAATGTGGATGAACGGAATGTGGATGAAGAGGAAATGTGGATGAAGAGAAATGTGAAGAGAAATGTGATGAAAGAAATGATGAGAGGAATGTGGATAAGAGGAGATTGGATGAGAGGATGTGGATGAAGAGGATGTGGGACGAGGAAAGTGGAGAGGGAATTGGATGAAGAGGAGATGTGGATGAAAGGAGATGTGGATGAAGGAGATGTGAGAAGAGGAGAAGTGGATGAAAGGAGATTGATGAAAGGAGATGTGGATAAGAGAGATTGGATGAAGAGGAATGTGATGAAGAGGAATGTGGAGGAAGGGACTTGGATGAAGAGAGATGTGATGAGAGAGATGTGGATAAGAGGAAGATGGGATAAAGGGAGAATGTGATAAAGGGAGGATGGGGAAGGAGGAGGATGTGGCTGAAGGGGGATGTGATGAAGAGGAAAGTGGATGAAGAGGAGGATGTGATGAAGAGGAGATGTGGATGAAGAGATTTGGATGAAGAGGAGATGTGGATGAAGAGAATGTGGATGAAGAGGAGGTGTGGAGAAAGAGAGAATGTGGATGAAGAGGAAGATGTGGATGAAGAGGAGATGTGGATGAAAGAATGGGAAGAGGAGATGTGTGAGAGAAGATTGGTGAGAGGAATGTGGATGAAGAGGAATGGATGAGAGGAGATGGATGAAGAGGAGGATGTGGATGGAAGGGAGGAGAGATGTGGATGAAGAGAGAATGTGGATGAAGAGGAGAATGTGGATGAAGAGGAAGATGTGGATGAAGGGTGTTAGGAAGATGTGGATGAAGAGAGAATGTGGATGAAGGGAGATGTGGATGAAGAGGATGTGGATGAAGAGGAGGATGTGGATGAAGAGGAGGATGTGGATGAAGAGGAGGATGTGGATGAAGAGGAGGATGTGGATGAAGAGGAAGATGTGGATGAAGAGGAGGATGTGGATGAAGAGGGAGGGTTGTGTGAGATGGGGATGTGGATGAAGAGGGATGTGGATAGAGGTTGATGAAGAGGAGGATGTGGATAAGAGGGATTGGTGAAGAGGAGTGGGTGAGAGGAATGTGGATGAAGAGGATGATGTGGTTGAGGAGATGGTGGAAGGGAGGATGGGGATGAAGAGAATGTGGTGAAGAGGAAGTGGATGAAGAGGAGATGTGGATGAAGGAGAAATGGGATGAGAGGATGTGATAAGGGAGTGTGGTGAAGGAGGATGTGGATGAGGGGAGTGGTTTGAAGGAGTGGTGATGAGAGGAATGTGGTGAGATGAGAGGAGATGTGGGAAGAGGGATGTGGTGAGAGGAAGAGTGGTTAGGGGATTGATAGGGAAGTAAGAGGAGTTGTGGTGGAGGGAGTGGAGAGATGTGGTGGAGAGGATGTGGATGAAGATGAAGAGAGTGGAGAAGAGGAGATGTGGGATGAAGAGGAGGATGTGGAGTATGTGGGGGCAGTGTTGGGGGAGTAGGAGGAGTGAGTATGTTTGGTGGGTAGGGAGTGTATTTTTGATAGGATGTGACTTGGGGGAGGATGGGGGGTGGGAGAGGGAGGATGATCATGTTGCTGGGGGAGGCTGGGGAGGGAGGATGATCATGTGATGGGGGGTGGGGGAGGGCTGGGGGAGGGGGGGAGGGAGGATGATAATGTTGCCTGGGGAGGCTGGTGAGGGAGGATGATCAGTGACTGGGGAAGGGTGAGGCTGGGGGAGGGGAGGATGATCATGTTGCTTGTGGGGAGGTGGGGGAGGGAGGATTGATCATGTTGCTGGGGGAGGGAGGATGATGATGTTGCCTGGGGAGGCTGGGGAGGATGGATGATCATGTGACTGGGGGAGGGATGGGGAGGGAGGATGTATCATGTTGCTGGGGGAGGTTGGTGGGGAGAGGGTAGGGGATCTTGTGTGGGTGAGGATGGGGAGATGTGGAGAGGGATGATTGTGATGTGGGTGAGAGGGGTTATGGGGGGTGGTAGGGTGGTTGGTGAGGGAGGATTGAGTGGGGAAGCATGTTGGCCGGCCAGGGAGAGTCTTTTGGTGGGAGGTGAAGTTGTATATTTTTGATGGCATGTGACCTGGAGGTGGGGAGGTGGAGAGAGGATGATCATGTTGCCTGGGGAGGCTGGGGGAGGGAGGATGATCATGTGACTGGGGGAGGCTGGACTGGGAGGGAGGAGATTTGTTGCCTGGGGGGAGGCTGGGGGAGGGAGATGATCATGTTGCCTGGGGGAGGCTGGGGGAGGGAGGATGATCATGTTGCCTGGGGGAGGCTGGGGGAGGGAGGATGATCATGTTGCCTGGGGGAGGCTGGGGAAGGGAGGATGATCATGTTGCCTGGGAGAGGGAGGATGATCATGTTGCCTGGGGGAGGCTGGGGGAGGGAGGATGATCATGTGACCTGGGGGAGGCTGGGGGAGGCTGGGGGAGGAGGATGATCATGTTGCCTGGGGGAGGATGATCATGTTGCCTGGGGAGGATGATCATGTTGCCTGAGGAGGATAATCATGTTGCCTGGGGGAGGATGATCATGTTGCCTGGGGGAGGATGATCATGTTACCTGAGTAAGGATTATCATGTTACCTGGGGAGGATGATCATCTTGCGTGGGGGAGGATGATCATGTTACCTGGGGGAGGGAGGACCATCTGTAGCCTGGGGAAGGGACGACCATCTGTAGCCTGGGGGAGGGAGGATCATGTTGCCTGGGCGAGATAGGACCTTCATGTAGCCTGGGGGAGGAGGATCATGTTGCCTGGGTGAGGTAGGACCATCATGTAGCCTGGGGGAGGAGGTGATCATGTTCCTGGGGGAGGATGATCATGTTACCTGGGGGAGGATGATTATGTTGCTTGGGGGGAGGTATTACCATAAATGTAGCCTGGGGAAGGGAGGACCATCATGTGACCTGGGGGAGGGAGGACCATCATGTGACCTGGGGGAGGGGGACCATCATGTGACCTGGGGGGGGGGAGGCCCAAACATGTGACCTGGGGGAGGGAGGACCATCATGTAGCCTGGGGGAGGGAGGACCATCATGTGACCTGGGGGAGGGAGGACCATCATGTGACCTGGGGGGAGGGGGACCATCATGTAGCCTGGGGAGGGAGGACCATCATGTGACCTGGGGGAGGGAGGACCATCATGTGACCTGGGGGAGGGGGACCATCATGTGACCTGGGGAGGGGGGACCATCATGTGACCTGGGGGAGGGGGGACCATCATGTGACCTGGGGGAGGGGGACCA
>NC_069408.1:35363604-35373268 GCF_026875155.1 Cherax quadricarinatus
CATACCCCACATACTCTTATCCCAACACGAGCAGAAAATCGGTTTTTGGTGCCACTCACATAGCTTTGTTTTCTTCATCGCCCCCCCCTACCCGTTGCCCCCGTGGAGCTTCTTCCCCTGGAGCTCATTCATTAGCCCGAAGTGTCAGCAACACACAATCAACATCAAGAGGTATGTGAGTGAGCTCAACCCCCAAACTTAATTAAGTAAGTATTTACAGTAGCGACGATGCCGGATGCACTCTGGTTGGACCATACCAGATGTGGACAACAGATGGTGGACACACCAGCAAAATGAATAAAACAAGAGGAACCCCCCCACCCACAATTGTTTGAGACGTAGGAAACCTAAGTCCCCCCCCCCTTTTCTTTGAGCCCCTATACAACCAACATATGGTCTGTCGGACCGCATACCCCATCTTCAAAAACGGACCAACGATACCTCCAAGGCAATGGGACGCGTCGGACAAAAATCTCCCTTGGGTCCTTAGAAGATGGATCAGATATGTATGTGCATTGTTGTTCATTTTCCACTTAATAAACCACAATCTGTCAAAAACAAATGAACTTCCCTTTGAAACTGGGTGCTAAACTAACCACAAAGAACATAAAAGAAAACTACCTGAAGGAATGTGAAATAAGAGAAAGAGACGGCCTCGTATGATGGGGGGCTAAATTAAGTATTTATACTTTTCCATATGATCCGATTATTAAAAAAAACGGAGGAACAGAATGGGCAGAGGGTTTGGAGGGGCAAACAAACTATAGACCCGAGCCCCTGGGTCAACTCCTGTGTTCCTTGACGTGTATAGTAGCAAATTAAATGGAGAAAGATTATCAAGGAGGAGAGTGGTGGTAAGCACTGAACTGGAACAAGAGTCTAAATGCCAACATGAACAAAAATAGCCAACCAGCACGGATTCACTGAAGGCAATAATGTGTCACAAACCTTCTGAGTTTTAATGATAAAATAACAGAAGTAAGACACGAGAGAGAGGGTGGGTTGATGCATCTTCTTGTACTGCAAGAAGGTGGGTGCCTTTGACACAGTTCCCACAAGAGATTAGTGCAAAAAGCTAGAGCATCAGGCGCATATAACGGGAAGGGCACTGCAATGGATCAGAGAATACCTGACAGGGAGGCAACAACGAGTCATGGTACGTAATGATGTATCACAGTGGGCACCTGTGACGAGCGGGGTCCCACAGGGGTTCGGTCCTAGGACCAGTGCTATTTTTGGGTATATGGTGAACTACATGATGGAAGGGTTAGACTCAGAAGTGTCCCTGTTTGCAGATGAGGGTGAAGTTAATGTAGGAGAATTAAATCGATGAGGACCAGGCAGGACTTCAAAGAGACCTGGACAGACTGGACACCTGGTCCAGCAAATGGCTTCTCAAATTTTAAATCCTGCCAAATGCAAAGTCATGAAGATAGGGGAGAGGGCAAGAAGACCACAGACAGAGTATAGGCTAGGTGGCCAAAGACTGCAAACCTCACTCAAGGAGAAAGATCTTGGGGTGAGTATAACACCGAGCATGTCTCCGGAAGCAAAAACCCAATCAGATAACTGCGCAGCATATGGGCGCCTGGAAAACCCTGAGAACAGCTTTTTCCGATACCTTAGTAAGGAATCGTTCAAGACACTGTAACCGTGTATGTCAGGCCCATACTGGAGTATGCAGCACCTGTTTGGAACCCGCACTTGATAAAGTACGTCAAGAAAACTAGAGAAAGTACAAAGGTTTGCCACAAGGTTAGTTCCAGAGCTAAGGGGAATGCCCTATGAAGAAAGATTAAGGGAAATCGGCCTGACGACACTGGAGGACAGGAGGGTCAGGGGAGACATGATAACGACATATAAAATACTGCGTGGAATAGACAAGGTGGACAAAGACAGGATGTTCAGGGAGGGGACAAAAGAAACAAGAGGCCACAATTGGAAGTTGAAGGACACAAATGAGTCAGAGAGATTTTAGGAAGAAATTTCTTCAGTCATAGAGTTGTAAGGCAGTGGAATAGCCTAGAAAATGACGTAGTGGAGGCAGGAACCATACATAGTTTTAAGACGAGGTTTGATAAAGCTCATGGAGCGGGGAAGAGAGGGCCCAGTAGAACGGGTAAAAGGCGGGGGGCCCGGAGCTAAGACTCGCCCCCGCCCCCCAAAAAGGTGAGTACCAAACACCACAACACACACACACCACACACAAGACAGACATTTTGCATGCGTTCAGGTTAGATAAGATTCGTCAGGAAACAGGACAAGTGTTTCCTGACGCGGGTCTTACTCATACGATGATGGCGAGAGCTGGAGCTTTTGGTCATCTGCCCGGGCCCTTTCCACTGGCAAACCCCATCCTTTAGGCTCCACCCAGAGTGCTTTCCCGAATTACGGGGCCGTTCCCGACGTGGGAATAGGCTCAAGAACTTCTGGTCAAGGGCCCCACCTTGCACATGATTTTTCTTCAGATTTATCCTATTACGTACATTGTGATGAGGGGAAATACGAAATTTGAGGAAGAAAAGGTCACAAAATCAGTTAAAGGGATACATAATAAGAGCAACATAATAAGGGCATACAAAAATAAGGGCAACATAATAGGGCATACATAAGGGCATACATAAGGGCATACAGAGACAACTTATAAGGGCATACATAAGGGCATACATAATAGGGCATACTTAAAAAGAGCTACATAATAAGGGCATACATAATAAGGGCATACTAAGGGCATACAAATAAGGCTTTACAAAAGGGATTAAATAGCATACTATAAGGGCATACTAGAAGGGATACTTTATAAGGGCTACATAATAAGGCATACATAGTTAGGGCCATACATAAAAGGGCATACTTAAGGGCTTACTTTAAAGTGCATACATAGGGCTATATAAGAGCATACTTTAATAAGGCATACATAATAAGAGCATACATAAGGGCAACATAAAAAAGGGCATACATAAGGGCATACATAAGAGCATACATTAAGGGCATACATAATAAGGGCATACATAAGAGCATACATAAGGCATACATAAGGGCAAACTAATAAGGCATACAAAAGGGCATACATAAACAAGAGCTTACATAAGGGCATACATAATAAGGGCATACATAAGAGCATACATAATAAGGGCATACATAGTAAGGGCATACATAAGGGCATACATACTAAGGGTATACATAAGGGCATACATAAGGGCATACATACGGGCATATATAAAAAGGGGCCCATAATAAGAGCATACATAGTAAGGGCATACATAAGGGCATACATAAAAAGGGGCATAAAATAATAAGGGCATACATAATAAGGGCATACATAATAAGGGCATACATAAGGGCAGGCATAAGGGCATACATAAGGGCATACATAAGGGCATACATAAAGGCATACATAAGGGCATACATAAGGGCATACATAATAAGGGCATACATATAAAGGGCATACATAAGGGCATACATAAAAAGGGGCATACATAAGGACACCCCATAATAAGGGCATACATAAGGGCATACATAAGGGCATAAAAAGGGCATACATAAGGGCATAATAAGGGCATACATAATAAGGCATACATAAGGTTTCCATACAAAAATAAGGGCCAACATAAGGGCATACATAAAGGGCATACATAAGGGCATACATAAGGGCATACATAAAAGGGCATACATAATAAGGGCATACATAAGGGCATACAAAAGGGGCATACATAAGGGCATACATAATAAGGGCATCATAAGGGTATACATAAAAGGGCATACATAAGGGCATACTAATAAGGGCATACTAAGGGCATACATAAAAGGGCATACATAAGGACATACATAATAAGGGCATACATAAGGGCATACATAATAAGGGCATACATAAGGACATACATAATAAGGGCATACATATAAGGGCATACATAAGGACATAATAAGGGCCATACTTTAATAAGGGCATACATAATAAGGGCATACATAAGGGCATACATAATAAGGGCATACATAAGGACATACATAATAAGGGCATACATAATAAGGGCATACATAAGGGCAAAACAAATAAGGGATACATAAGGACATACATAATAAGGGCATACATAATAAGGGAAATACATAATAAGGGCATACAAAAGGGGCATACTAATAAGGGCATACATAAGGACATACATAATAAGGGCATACATAAGGACATACATAATAAGGGCATACATAATAAGGGCATACATAATAAGGGCATACATAAGGGCATACATAATAAGGGCATACATAAGGACATACATAATAAGGGCATACATAATAAGGGCATACATAATAAGGGCATACATAAGGGCATACATAATAAGGGCATACATAATAAGGGCATACATAAGGGCATACATAATAAGGGCATAATAAGGGCATACATAATAAGGGCATACATAAGGGCATACATAATAAGGGCATACATAAGAGCATACATAATAAGGGCATACATAAGGGCATACATAAGGGCATACATAAGGGCATACATAAGGGCATACATAATAAGGGCCATAACATAAAAAGGGGCATACATAATAAGGGCATACATAATAAGGACATACATAATAAGGGCATACAAAATTTAAGGGGGATACATAAGGGCATACTTTAAAAAGGGGCATACATAAGGGCATACATAAGGTCATACAAATAAGGGCATACATAATAAGGGCATACTAATAAGGGCATACTTAATAAGGACATACATAAAAAGGGCATTCATAATAAGGGCATACATAAGGGCATAATTAAATTTAAGGGCATACATAATAAGGGCATACATAAGGGCATACATAATAAGGACATACATAATAAGGGCATACATAAGGGCATACATAATAAGGGCATACATAAGGACATACATAATAAGGGCATACATAATAAGGCATACAAAAGGGCATACATAAAAAAGGGCATACATAATAAGGACATACATAATTAAGGGCATACATAAGGGCATACATAAGGGCATACATAATAAGGGCATACATAAGGGCATACATAATAAGGGCATACATAAGGGCATACATAATAAGGGCATACATAAGGGCATACATAATAAGGGCATACATAAGGGCATACATAATAAGGACATACTAATAAGGGCCCATACATAAGGGGCATACATAATAAGGGCATACATAAGGGCATCCCAAAATAAGGGCATACATAATAAGGGCATACATAGGGCATACATAATAAGGGCAATACATAATAAGGACAACATAATAAGGGCTTTACATAAGGGCATACATAATAAGGGCATACATAAGGGCATACATAATAAGGGCATACATAAGGGCATACATAAGGGCATACATAATAAGGGCATACATAAGGGCATACATAAGGGCATACATAATAAGGGCATACATAAGGGCATACATAATAAGGGCATACATAAGGGCATACATAATAAGGGCATACATAATAAGGGCATACATAAGGGCATACATAATAAGGGCATACATAAGGGCATACATAATAAGGGCATACATAATAAGGGCATACATAAGGGCATACATAATAAGGGCATACATAAGGGCATACATAAGGGCATACATAAGGGCATACATAATAAGGGCATACATAAGGGCATACATAATAAGGGCATACATAAGGGCATACATAAGGGCATACATAATAAGGGCATACATAAGGGCATACATAATAAGGGCATACATAAGGGCATACATAATAAGGGCATACATAAGGGCATACATAAGGGCATACATAATAAGGGCATACATAAGGGCATACATAAGGGCATACATAAGGGCATACATAATAAGGGCATACATAAGGGCATACATAATAAGGGCATACATAAGGGCATACATAATAAGGGCATACATAAGGGCATACATAATAAGGAACGTGTATATTTACTGATGAAATGTTTCGCCGGAAAAAAAAATTCACTCAAAGACTTTGGCTTTACCTTTGATGAGTTCCGAGAGTTTTACTCCCGGAGCCCGGCCATGGGCCAGGCTCATCTGCTGCTTCCCTGGTCAACCAGGCTGGCGTTGCTGGCGGCTCACTGACCCACATATCCTTCACAACCTGACTGATCTGGCACCTGCTGAAGATGCTTTTCCAGTTTCCTGGAGACAGAAGTATTTCTGAGGTAGTCAGTCTCTCAGGCTTGAGGGACCGATCACTTCAAAACCACTGCTATTTCTGCTCCAGTTTCATATTCGACTGAAGAAACCTGATATGCAGGCGAAACGTTCCAACAATAAAAAGACCCAAGTGTTGCACAGGGGTCTTAGTCATCAACTTACTGGTATTACCTGGAGTCTACCTGCAGGTTATTCCGGGGATCAACGCCCCCGCGGCCCGGTCCATGACCAGACCTCCCGATGGATCAGGGCCTGATAAACCAGGCTGTTACTGCTGGCCGCACGCAGTCCAACGTACGAGCCACAGCCCGGCTGATCCGACACTGACTTTAGGTATCTGTCCAGCTCTCTCTTGAAGGCAGCCAGGGGTTTATTGGCAATTCCCCTAATGCTTGATGGGAGGCTGTTGAACAGTCTTGGGCCCCGGACACTTATGGTGTTTTCTCTTAGTGTACCAATGGCGCCCCTACTTTTATTGGCGGCCATATTGCACGCCTCCCCAGTCTTTTATTTCGTAGGGGTGTTTTCTGTGTGCAATTTGGACCATTCTCCAGAATTTTCCAAGTGTTTATTATGATATATCTTCCCTCCTGCGTTCCAACGAGTACAAGTCAAGTGCTTCCAAGCGTTCCCAGTAGTTAAGGTGCTTGACAGAACTTATACGTGCAGTAAAGGATCTCTGTACACTCTCTAGATCTGCGATTTCACCTGCTTTGAATGGAGATGTTAATGTACAGCATATTTCAGCCTTAGAGAGAACAAGTGATTTGAAAAGGATCATCATTGCTTGGCATCTCTCGTTTTGAAAGTTCTCATTATCCATCCTATCATTTCTTTGTACGTGCGATCGTGGCACTGTTGTGATCCTTGAAAGTGAGATCCTCAGACATTACTACTCCCAGGTCCCTTACATTAGTTTTCCGCTCTATTGTATGGCCGGAGTCAGTAGTATACTCTGTTCTAGTTATTATCTCCTCCAGTTTTCCATAACGGAGTAGTTGGAATTTGTCCTCATTGAACATCATATTGTTTACCGTTGCCCACTGGAAAACTTTGTTTATATCTTCTTGGAGGTTAACCGCGTCCTCAGCAGATGACAGCCTCATGCAATACAATACATGCAATCCAAACCATACCCCGGCCGGGATAGAACCCGCGGTCAGAGAGTCTCAAAACTCCAGACCGTCGCGTTGCCACTAGACCAGCTAGCCACAATAAGATTCGTCCAACTAGGTATATTTCTACACCATAGGAAGGTTAGCACAGGCACCACTGTGACCACAAATTGTGGCTAGCTGGTCTAGTGGCTAACGCGACGGTCTGGAGTTTTGAGACTCTCTGACCGCGGGTTCAATCCCGGCCGGGGTATGGTTTGCAGTCGTGTCATTACGATTTCGTGAGTCAATACATGCAATACTGTATAACCCTTAGTAGTTTAGTGCTTAGTTATGCTTATTATAATATACAGCATCAATAACATAAGAGAGATGACTGGTGGTGAGAGATGTTAAGAGAACTGAAGTGTCTCTCTGTGTTGGACGGAGTCCTGTGTGTGATCGCAGCTGCTAAGCATCTCCCTCTCGTTCTGTCCTCCTCATCTACCCGTCCACGTTCTCTGTCAGAGTTCCTCACACTGGGGTGACACTTGATGGCGGTGTTATGGTTGTAGTTTGTTTATTCATCAGATAAATATAAATAAAAACACCCACATGTATTTTTTTTTCAGAAATAAAGATTTCGGTGGTGCTGGCACTGTGGTGGAAAGTGGGGGGGAGGGGAGGCGGGAAGTGGTGAGGGGGTGGAGGGGGGATGATGGCAAGTCTTGTCTTAAGGCCACGTGAGGGAGGGTAGCAGATGGCACTATGGGAAATCACGGCAACAGATGGCATACGAACCATGGCAACAAGTGGCAAACGAACCACGGCAGCAGATAGCGCTACGGTGAACCACGGTAGCAGATAGCGCTACGGTGAACCACGGTAATAAGTGGCAAACGAACCACGGCAGCAGATAGCGCTACGGTGAACCACGGTAGCAGATAGCGCTACGGTGAACCACGGCAATAAGTGGCAAACGAACCACGGCAGCCAATAGCGCTAGGGTGAACCACTGCAGCAGATAGCGCTACGGTGAACCACGGCAGCAGACAGCGCTAAGGTGAACACGGCAGCAGACAGCGCTAAGGTGAACACGGCAGCAGACAGCGCTAAGGTGAACACGGCAGCAGACAGTGCTAAGGTGAACCACGGCAGCAGACAGCGCTACGGTGAACCACGGCAGCAGACAGCGCTACGGTGAACCACGACAGCAGACAGCGCTACGGTGAACCAAGACAGCAGACAGCGCTACGGTGAACCACGGCAGCAGACAGCGCTACGGTGAACCACGGCAGCAGACAGCGCTACGGTGAACCACGGCAGCAGACAACGCTACGGTGAACCACGGCAGCAGACAACGCTACGGTGAACCACGGCAGCAGACAGCGCTACGGTGAACCACGACAGCAGACAGCGCTACGGTGAACCACGGCAGCAGACAACGCTAACGGTGAACCACGGCAGGCAGACAGCGCTACGGTGAACCACGACAGCAGACAGCGCTACGGTGAACCACGACAGCAGACAGCGCTACGGTGAACCACGACAGCAGACAGCGCTACGGTGAACCACGACAACAGACAGCGCTACGGTGAACCACGGCAGCAGACAGCGCTACGGTGAACCACGGCAGCAGACAACGCTACGGTGAACCACGGCAGCAGACAGCGCTACGGTGAACCACGGCAGCAGACAGTATTAAAAGTTCTGCATGAAAGCTTGCTTACTGCTGTCTGGAAATCTGCTTTCTGGAGATCTCAGGTGCACATCCAGGGTTTTCACCTACGTAATTACAAAGCGAGACACATCAGTGAGACGCCTACGATCACTGCTTAAACACACACAAACACACACACACACACAAAACACACACACACACACACACACACCACACACACACCACACACACACACACTACACACACACTACACACACACACAACACACACACTACACACACACTACACACACACAAACCCCACACACTACACACACACCCCTACACACACTACACACACACACTACACACACACACTACACACACACACTAACACACATACACACACACACAAACACACACACACACACACACACACACACACACACACACACACACACCACACACCCCCACACACACACACACACACACACTACACACACACACACACACTACACACACACACACACACACACACACTACACACAACACAACACACACACACACACACAACACACCCACACACCCACACACACACACATGCATGCACATACAACAGGCCTAGTGTCTAATCGACATGTGCCTAGGACCAAATGGTAACTAACACCCCACACATACACACACACACACACACACACAACACACAGCTGCAGCGTCACACGCCTCTTGCTACACAGGTCAAAAAAAATGGCCACACAGACACATACTCTAAAATTA
>NC_069408.1:35373768-35396268 GCF_026875155.1 Cherax quadricarinatus
TTTTCCTTTTGGGGTTTTTGGGGGGCTTTTTCGGGGTCATTTACTTTTGGAAACAATGGTACACTATGTTCCAAAGATTTGTCTTTATTGTTCACAATGTATCAAAGAGAAGCTGATCACACTTCTCTTATGTTTATTGTGTTTGAGACACTTTGTTCACACTAACGCACGGATCAGTGTTCTTTGCTAGTTATCCTGGCGTCAGTGTCACTCTCCCTAGAGTCAAAGATAGTCTGGCGACGCCACACCGCCCCAAGCCGTCACTGCCCTAGCACAAAAAAAAAACGCTGACCTAGTACCTTGCATCCTTGTCACCTCCTCGATGAAGCAAAGCAGAATGTTTGTTTCTTGCTGTCTTAAGCATAGACAACAATGTACACTATTTTTACCATGGTAATAAAGTGGGAGCAGGATTTTCCTTAATTGTCCTGCTAAAGTAAGAATGTACTGTCTCTTATAAAAATACACTTTGCAACACCGCTGTAAGGAGCAGAGGTCATTTGACTACGTGACATAGCATCTGTGATCAATTACTCACTCTAGCAGTAAACAAGACGCTCGCCCCTTTTGAGAGGACTTGGCCCCTCAGGGCTGAAAGGGGCTGAAAGGGCTGAAAGGGCTGAAGGGGGCTGATACCCCCCTCCTGGAGAAAATTTCTCCACAGTTGATGTTACTCATAGCAAGTGCCCGGCGAGTATTCGTGGCAACATCGCCACATGGGAGTACTATGAACTGTTTAGGGGGCTGTTCCATGGGCGGTTTGTTGAGGATAGCTTGTGCCTTAAGTCTGCAATCTCGGATGAAGAAAGATGGGAACTGAAGACGTGTAAAGGCTTGTGTTATGTAAGTGCATTCTTCTTCTAGAAAACAAAGGCTGGAGATGCGAAGAGCTCTCAAGAAGCCAATGAGGACTCCTCTCTTAGTACGGGTGTCTTGGTGTGAATAAAAGTGTATAAGATCGTCCTTGTTGGTAGGTTTTCTATACACTTTGAAGAGAGGTTTGTCACTGTCGGGAGATCTGCACAGTAGAACGTCGAGGAAAGGAAGTTCGCCATCATTTTCGAGTTCAAGTGTAAACTTTATTGATGGTTCAACTGCATTGATCTTGTTGAGAAGGGCCTGGATACTGAGACGTCTCGGATAGAAAACCAATATATCATCAACGTATCTTAGCCAGGTAACGGTGTTGGGAATGAGGGTGCTGAATTTCTCTGTCTCCAGGTTTTCCATGAAGAGGTTGGCAAGCACAGCGCTGAGCGGGCTGCCCATTGCCATCCCAAAGCATTGTTTGTAACAGTTGTCCTGATACTTGAAGAAATTGAAATTAACACAAAGTTCCACTAGATTGATGAAATCTAGAAGAGGTAAAGGGAGGTCGTGGTTTTCAGTGAGCCTCTATCTCAGAATGTTGATTGCAGCGTCAGTAGAAACGTTGGTAAAGAGGGCTGTGACATCGAAGGAAGCCATGCTTTTGTTTTTGACATTCAGGTTGGAAATTCGGGAGAGAAGGTCACCTGAGTGTTTGAGGTGGGCTTGACTGATGGTGCCCAGAAGCGCTGAAAGGTATTTGGCAAGGTGGCCGGCTAGTCTGTGTGGTGCACTCCCTATGCCCGAAGTGATAGGCCGTAGTGGGATGCCAGGTTTGTGTGTCTTAGGAAGGCCATACAGGCGTGCTGGTTTCGGTTGACCTGGTAAAAGTTTAAGTAGTTTTTTGCCTTGTTCTGATTTTCGTAAGATGCTACGAGCCTTTTGAAGGAAAGTCTGGGTACTTTGAAGTAGCACTGATTCCGATACAGGCTGGTATGTGTTGGCATCGTTGAGAAGATTTAAGACTTTATTGATGTAGTCGACAGTGTTGAGTAACACCACACCACCTCCTTTGTCAGCGGTTGTAATGACGATATCATCGTTGTTGGCCAAGTTCCTGAGTGCTTGGATGTATCTTCTGGGAATGACCGGTCTTGAAGGCTCAGTAGCTGCAGCAGTGATAATTCCTTGGACAAAGCCCTTTTGAAACTTGGAGTCTCCAAAAGGTTGGTTCTTGGTTACCATATCCACCAGATTATGTTTCTTGTTGATGCCAGTAGTAAACTTGAGCCCTAGGCTGAGGGCTTTTGTCTCGGTGACGGTTAGTGTATAGGAAGATAAGTTATTTATGATTTCTGGTCATCCCATTTCGCTCCATTTGCTGTGGGAGCACAGATCTTGTAGTTTTCGTGATAGCTTCAATTTCTGTTGGATGTTGGCAGTGGTAACTTGGCTGAGTATATATTCTGCTGTCCTTCTGTCAGGAGTAGGAAGTGAAGCACGAATCTGAGCGGCACGTAATGAGGCCTCCTTCTGAGCAAGTCGCAGTTCATCAGAGCTTTCTCTAAGGTAGGCGAAAACAGCAGGAGAGAAAGGGTGTCTAGATGTGGTCAGTTGTCGAGGAGTGGACCGTGGTACAACCATCTCAGCAAGACAGTCTTCTAGGAAGATGTGTCGGTTCCGAAGACTATTAGCTTTGAGTAGGAGAGAAAGGTATTCTCTGTATGCTATGTCCATAGTGTGTTGCAGTGCCAGACAAGATGGTATAAACCTTGGTAATAAATACCGACAAGTTGGTTTAGAAAGACACGTAAGCAAACACTATAACATATTTATTAGAAAACGTTTCGGTCCTGGGACCTTGATCACTTCTAACATACAGAGGCTCGTAGCATCTTACGAAAATCAGAACAAGGCAAAAAACTACTTAAACTTTTACCAGGTCAACCGAAACCAGCACGCCTGTATGGCCTTCCTAAGACACACAAACATGGCATCCCACTACGGCCTATCACTTCGGGCATAGGAAGTGCACCACACAGACTAGCCAGCCACCTTGTCAAATACCTTTCAGCGCTTCTGGGCACCATCAGTCAAGCCCACCTCAAACACTCAGGTGACCTTCTCTCCCGTATTTCCAACCTGAATGTCAAAAACAAAAGCATGGCTTCCTTCGATGTCACAGCCCTCTTTACCAACGTTCCTACTGACGCTGCAATCAACATTCTGAGACAGAGGCTCACTGAAAACCACGACCTCCCTTTACCTCTTCTAGATTTCATCAATCTAGTGGAACTTTGTGTTAATTTCAACTTCTTCAAGTATCAGGACAACTGTTACAAAAAAATGCTTTGGGATGGCAATGGGCAGCCCCCTCAGTGCTGTGCTTGCCAACCTCTTCATGGAAAACCTGGAGACAGAGAAATTCAGCACCTCATTCCCAACACCGTTACCTGGCTAAGATACGTTGATGATATATTGGTTTTCTATCCGAGACGTCTCAATATCCAGGCCCTTCTCAACAAGATCAATGCAGTTGAACCATCAATAAAGTTTACACTTGAACTCGAAAATGATGGCAAACTTCCTTTCCTCGACGTTCTACTCAGCAGATCTCCGACAGTGACAAACTTCTCTTCAAAGTGTATAGAAAACCTACCCAACAAGGACGATCTTATACACTTTTATTCACACCAAGACACCCGCACTAAGAGAGGAGTCCTATTGGCTTCTTCTTGAGAGCTCTTCGCATCTCCAGCCTTTGTTTTCTAGAAGAAGAATGCACTTACATAACACAAGCCTTTACACGTCTTCAGTTCCCATCTTTCTTCATCCGAGATTGCAGACTCAAGGCACAAGCTATCCTCAACAAACCGCCATGGAACACGCCCCTAAACAGTTCATAGTACTCCCATGTGGCGATGTTGCCACGAATACTCGCCGGGCACTTGCTATGAGTAACATCACGTTTCCATCATAAACACATCATCTATCAAAGGACCTCACTACGAAACGCAGCCCCACACCTCTAACTTCTACAGCAGGCGTCTACACTATCCCCTGTGGGTTCTGTCCCAAGAAATATGTAGGCGAGACAGGCAGAGATCTTGCAGTCCGCCTGAATGAGCATCGAAATGCCTCTAACAGAGACGATGTAAGGTACGCCTGTGTCCTCCACAGACTCCACGGGGCATTTGATGAACTGGAACGATGCACAACTCGTTCTCACCGAACCAGACCTCAGACGCCGACGGTGCCTAGAAGCCTCACTAATCGCAGTGACCGACACTGTAGAACGCAACACTGGAAACTACAAGTTATCAAGGTCCCAGGACCGAAACGTTTTCTGATAAATATGTTATAGTGTTTGCTTACGTGTCTTTCTAAACCAACAGATATTATCTCCTTTATAGTATAAAAATAGGGTATTAAAATATCCCCACTGGAAATAAGTCACTCTGACTTTTTTGGGTTATCCTAGGTTCTCTACACATATGCTGCTATGTATCATAATCTATGTATCTGTATTTGTGTATAACAGAATAAACTTACTTATTCCCTTTATTTATCCCTGTTTTCCATTTATACACCTGAGTCATATCCCCCCTAATTCTACGCCTTTCTAGAGAGTGTAGATTCAGGGCCCTCAGCCTATCCTCATAGGTGAAACTAAGACACATATGCAACATCTGGGTATCTTTATTGTAGACGTTTCGCCATGCAGTGGCTTTATCAATACAAATTCCAGGACATAACTTGAAGACAGTAGAACTATATACAGAAGATGAGGTAATCAGTCCCTCAACCTTGGAGTTGGTGCGAAGAGCACCGTAGTCTTCGAGATTCTGAAGCAGAAGCAAGGCGCCTGACGCTTAAATACTAGCGTCAGGTGGAACGGGGACGTGTAGCAGACGAGGGCATAGTCACTGGTATACCATTCTTGTACAACCAGTCAGACACTGCAACATCATGGAGTCTTGATTCTGAAGACATGTACATGACCTTCACGACTACGACAACTACTACTACAACTAACCCATCTCTTTGAGTAGGACCTACTTCCACTGGGGAATCCTGCCTACCAGTGACTATGCCCTCGTCTGCTGCACGTCCCCGTTCCACCTGACGTTGTTATAAAAGCGTCAGGCGCCTTGCTTCTGCTTCAGAATCTCCACGACTACGGTGCTCTTCGCACCAACTCCAAGGTTGAGGGACTGATTACCTCATCTTCTGTATATAGTTCTACTGTCTTCAAGTTATGTCCTGGAATTTGTATTGATAAAGCCACTGGATGGCGAAACGTCTACAATAAAGATACCCAGATGTTGCATATGTGTCTTAGTTTCGTCTTGTCGGTATTGTATACCATTCTTGTATCATCATAGGGAAGATTTCTGATACATGGGATCATCTTTGTCATCCTCCTCTGTACGTTTTCCAGAGCATTTATATCCATTCTGTAAAACGGTGACCAGAACTGACCAGCATAATCTTAATGAGGTCTAACCAAGGATATATAGAGTTGAACAACCTGAGGACTCTTATTATTTATACTTGATATGAAGCTAAGGATTCTGTTCTCTTATGTGCTGGTTATTTGTGAATTGTTCTAGTCACGGTATTGTGCCTTTTTATGCATTATGTTTTGATTCTGATTATGATATTATAAGACTTTAATATATTTATAATGAAAACTGACCTGTCACTCTAGCAGATGCATATTCTAAGTCGTTCAGTGAAAAACACTAGAGTTACACTGCCTGCTTAACCATACTAATTCCATATTGTATATCTGTTCCATATTGTATATACTGCTCATTTCTTCACACTCAGGAATACAGTGTTACTGCTCGAGTTGTGTTTCGTCTCACCAAACAATAGATTTACTCTCTTAGTTGTTTTCACCATCAAAAATATTAATGTGCGCAAATTACCATTTTTTTTTTTTGAACATAAAGAATATTTTATCCATTCGCTTTGTAAATCAATACGTATGATGGTTCTCTCATCTACGAACACTTAGTAAAAAATTAAGTGATCGGTTTGCAATCCCGGTGCTTTTAATATCATGTAATGTATTGTAATATCGAGAGTATATCTACTCTCTGAGCCCGGCCATGGGCCAGGCTCGTCTGGAACTAGCCTGGTCAACCAGGCTGTTGCTGCTGGAGGCCCGCTGCCCCACATATCCATCACAGCCTGGTTGATCTGGCATCTGGTGAAGATATTGTCTAGTTTCCTCTTGAAGGCTTCAACACTTGTTCCAGTAGTGTTTCTTATATCTTCTGGTAAGATGTTGAAAAGTCTGGGACCCTGGATGTTGATACAGTGTTCCCTTATTGTCCCCACCGCACCCCTGCTCCTCACTGGGTTTATTTTACACTTCCTCCCATATCTCTCACTCCAGTATGTTATGGCAGTGTGCAGATTTGGGATCAAGCCCTCGAGTACCTTCCAGGTATATATTATCATGTACCTCTCTCTCCTCCGCTCCAATGAGTACATGTTCAAGACTTGCAGGCGTTCCCAGTAGTTTAGGTGCTTTACTGGCTCAATGTGAGCCGTAAACGATCTCTTTATTTGTTCCAGCTCCGATATTTCTCCTGCCCTGAACAGGGCCGTCAGCACTGAGCAATATTCTAAGTGAGGGAGCACTAGCGATTTGAAGAGTGTCACCACCGGCATTGTTTCCCTTGTTTTGAAAGTTCTCAATACCCACCCAGTCATCTTCCTGACTGTCGTGATCTTTGTCTTGTTATGGTCTTTAAAAGAAAGGTCAGCTGACATAATTATTCCCAGGTCTTTTACGTGTTCCTTACGTTCTGTTTGGTGACCCTCTTGAGTTTTGTATATAGTGCTCCTTTTGAGTTCTTCATTCTTTCCATACCTAAGCAGCTGGAACTTATCACCATTGAACGTCATGTTGTTTTTCACTGCCCACTGGAAAACCCTGTTTTTGTCTTCCTGTACTTTTTCAGTAACTAGCAACTTTGCAAGAAGTATTTGTAGCTGATTCCGAGTAAATAATAACTCCGTGATACTGCAGTTCCCCATGTTGAAAATATAATGGTTTGACATTATATGCCCCATTACAAACGAGAATATCAGCCATTATCATACACAATTTATCCGTAATCACCTGTCCACACGGATTATCAACACAAAATGGTGTCTGATTCCATCTGTCAACACGAGTTTAAAATTGTTTTACTTGAACATGTTTTTGTAGCGAATTTGTTCTCATTCATGTTAAAATTTATTGTTAATGAAAAGTTTGTATAATCATCGTATAAGCTCATACCTGGAATATACCTGGAGGGGTTTCGGGGGTCAACGCGCCCGGCTGCTCGTTCTGTGACCAGGCCTCATGGTGGATCAGGGTCTGATCAACCTGGCTGTTACTGGTAGCCTCACGCAACCCGACGTACGAACCACAGCCCGGCTGGAACGTACTGACTTTAGGTTCTTGTCCAGTGCCTTTTGGAAGACAGCCAGGGGTCTATTGGTAATCCCCCTTATGTATGCTGAGAGGCAGTTGAACAGTCTTGGGCCCCTGACACTTGTGTTGTCTCTTAACGTGCTAGTGACACCCCTGCTTTTCATTGTGGGGATATTGCATCGTCTGCCGAGTCTTTTGTTTTCATAGGGAGTGATTTTTGTGTACAAGTTTGGCACTAATCCCTCTAGGATTTTCCAGGTGTATATAATCATGTATCTCCCCCGTCTGCGTTCCAGGGAGTACAGGTTAAGGAACTCCAAGTGTTCCCAGTAACTGAGGTGTTTTATCTCCGTTATGCGCGCCGTGAAGGTTCTCTGTACATTTTCTAGGTCAGCAATTTCACCTGCCTTGAAAGGTGCTGTTAGTGTGCAGCAATATTCCAGCCTAGATAGAACAAGCTACCAGAAGAATGTTATCATTGGCTTGGCATCCCTACATTTGAAGGTTCTCATTATCCATCCTGTCATCTTTCTAGCAGATGCGATTGATACAATGTTGTGGTCTTTGAAGGTGAGATCCTCTGACATGATCGCTCCCAGGTCTTTTACATTAGTTTTTCGCTCTATTGTATGGTTGGTATTTGTTTTATACCGCTACATAGTTTTAATTTCCTCAAGTTATCCATAACTTGGAGATCCGTGGTGACCTGTACTTAACTCAGTGAAGAAGTGTCTTGTGTGCTCCCGTGGACTGAACCAAGATGCCCTCCATCGAGCAACTTTACCAGCAACTTAAGGAAGAATTGAGGGCAGTGAAGATGGAGATACGGCGATTGACCGAGGAAAACAAGAGGATTCGTAGTAGTCCTACTGTTTCGAGTCCTCAAGTCAAGAAGTTATCGTGGTCAGTGGCTGGACAACAGGGAACGACGAAGTTGACGATCAAGAAGACGAATGGAAAGCCAGAAACGATGAAGAAGAAAGAGACTGCTGTGGAAACTCCTGTGGAAACCTCCAACGCATTCTCGGTGCTACCCGACGAATGTGAGTCTACTACTGGGATCGTCACGACGAACGACAACAAGGAAGGTAAGAATATTGTTGTTGTTGGGATAGCCAGATTAGATACATGGATAGGGCATTCTGCTTGAAGGACAGGAGTAGGAGACAAAGGGTATGCTTTCCTGGGGCTGGGATGGAGGACATTGTTAGCTGGCTTGACAACATCATGAACGGTAATGGGATCAATCCTATTATTTGCCTCAGTGCTGGAGGCAATGATGTAGGCAAGCGTAGAAGTGAGGATTTAGTTAGAAAGTTCAGGACAGCTATAGACATAATTAGGAAGAAGGGGGGGCGCCCTGTTATGTGGCATTTTGCCAAGAAGAGGTGTTGGTAATGAATGGTTGTCCAGAGCAATTGGTATTAATTGTTGGCTGGATAAACACTGTAAGGATAATGCAGTACCATTCATTGACAACTGGGACAACTTCTATGGCCGAAATGACATGTATTCCAGGGATGGGGTTCACTTATCCAGGGCAGGTGTGGGTTTTCTTGCTAACTCAGTTGAGGGGGTTGTTAGGACTTTAAACTAGAATTAGTTAGAGGTATTGGTTTAGAAATGATAAATAATGAGTATGGATATATTGACTTATGCTCTGATATTAAGAATCTTAATAGTAACTGTCATGGAGTAACTCTGGGTATTGATAATTTCAGAAATTGTCTTAAAACAAAGATGACTAGGAAAAATGAGGAGAAGAAAAAACATATGAAGGTGTTTTATGCTAACAGTCGAAGTGCAAGAAATAAAATTAATGAACTACGTTTGGTAGCATGTGCTGGGAACTTTGATATCATTGCATTAACTGAAACGTGGTATGATTTGAAGAGTCGGGATATGACTGCTGAGTGTAATATTCAGGGATTTAAGTTGTTCAATGTGGATAGATCTAATGGGAAGGGGGGAGGAGTTGCATTGTATGTTCGAGAAAATATTAATTGTTGCATAAAAACAGGTATAAAAATAGATGGAGCAGTAACAGAGTCTGTTTGGGTAGAGTTCGTGGAGGGTCAAGAAAAACTAATTCTAGGTGTAATATACCGACCTCCAGGCTTGGATCACGATAGAGGGAGACTTCTTTGGGACGATATTGTTAGGGCTTCTGGACACAGTAACATAGTCATAGTAGGGGACTTTAACTTTAGTCAAATTGACTGGAATTCTTTGACAGGTAATCTAGAGTCCAGTGACTTCATGGAAACAGTTCAGGACTGTTTTCTGAAACAGAGCGTAACTGAGCCTACCAGGGGTAATAATTTGCTAGACCTAGTCCCTTTTCAAATAAGGAAACACTCGTGAATAATCTGGAGATCACTGAAGAGCTTGGTGCAAGTGATCACAAATCCATCACTTTCAGCATTAATTGGGAATGCAAGAATAATGATAATACAGTAAAAATCCCTGATTTTCGTTCTGCCGATTATAATGGACTTAGGGAACATCTGTCTAATCTTGATTGGGGTTATCTAGCTAATGATTTTATTGACGATAATCTACTTATGAATATGAAGGGATCTGCTTTTATGATTGGTTTCTTAATAATGTACACAGTGCCCAGAGTATATACATTCCCCCGAGAGAAATTAGGTCTAATAAAACGATCCCAAATGGGTTAACAGGAGGCTAAAGCATCTATTAGGGAGAAAAGGGGAATTTATAGGCGCATCAGAAGAGGAGAGGTTAACCTTACTGACCAATATGTTCAGCTTAAAAGAGAAGTAAAAAAGGCGATTAGAAAGGCTAAACGTGACTATGAAATTAGAGTTGCTAATGAATCAAAGACTAATCCAAAGGGGTTCTTTCAAGTGTATAGGACGAAGGTGAAGGAAAAAGTAGGACCTCTGAAAACTGGGAATGGACAGCTGACGGATAATGAACTGGAAATGTGTTGCTTATTTAATGACTACTTTCTGTCAGTTTTTACACAGGAAGATGTAAATGAGATTCCAGTAATTAACAATTATTTAGTTCCTGATGAATTTAAGTTAAAATAATATTACTGTCACGAGGGACATGGTTATTAAACAGATAGACAAACTGAAACAAAATAAGTCCCCGGGACCCGATGAGTTGTTTTCAAGGGTATATTAGGAATGCAATGATGGGCTAGTCAGCCATTAACGAGTGTATTCAAGCGTCATTCTTACCAGTGATGTGCAGAGTTATGGAATAGGGCCCTATGTGGTTCCTATATTCAAATCAGGGGATAAGTCTACTCCTTCAAATTACCGTCCAATACGTGACATCTATAGTGGGCAGTATTAGAATCAATTATAGCTGACATTATCCAGAAGTCACCTTGAAGAGCCCCCATAACTTGATAAATGAATCTCAGCATGGTTTCACGAGAGGACGTTCCTGCCTGGACAAACTTGCTGACGTTCTTCCAATAGAACATTTGAGGCAAGTTGACAGTGATAAGGAATATGATATTGTTTATTTGGATTTTAGTAAAGCCTTCGACAGAGTACCTCACAAGAGACTCTTAAGAAAAGTGGCAGCTCATGGTATAGGAGGTAAAGTTCTAGCATGGATTGAGGCATGGCTTACCAATAGAAAGCAGAGAGTTACAATTAATGGAGTGAAATCTGAGTGGGGATTAGTCACTAGTGGCGTTCCACAGGGATCAGTTTTGGGCCCTCTCCTGTTCATAATTTACATTAATGACCTTGATGAAGGGATTACTAGTGACATGAGTAAGTTTGCTGATGATAAAAAGATAGGCCGTATAATTCACTCTGAGGAATTTGTGTTTGTGTGCTCTTGAGTGGTGACCTGTACTTTGAGTGCTGACCTGTACTTAACTCTGTGAAGAAGTGTCTTGTTTGCTCCCGTGGACTGAACCAAGATGCCCTTCATCGAGCAACTTTACAGCAACTTAAGGATAGAGAATTCGAGGGCAGCGAAAGATGGAGATACGGCGATTGACGAGGAAAACAAGAGGATTTTAGTATTAGTTTGTCCTCTGTTTCGAGTCCTTCAGGTCATGAGGGGATCGTGGTCAGTGTTGGACGGCAGGGGACGACGAAGTTGCGATCATGGAAGACGAATGGAAAGCCAGAAACGATGAAGAAGAAAGAGACTGCTGTGGAAACTCCCGTAGAAGAAACCTCCAACGCATTCTCGGTGTACCGACGAATGTGATCTACAACTGGATCGTCACGACGAACGACAACAAGGAAGGTTAAGAATATTGTTGTTGTTGGGGGATAGCAGGTTAGATACATGGATAGGGCAATTCTGCTTGAAGGACAGGAGTAGGGAGACAAAGGGTATGCTTTCCTGGCCGGCTGGGATGGAGGTCATTGTTAGCCGGGCTTGACATATCATGAACGGTAATGGGATCAATCCTATTATTTGGCCTCAGTGCGGATGGCAATGATGTAAGCAAGCGTTAAGGGAGAGGATTTAGTTAGTCAGAAAAGTTCAGGAACCTATAGACATGATTAGGAAAGAAGGGGGAGGGCGCCCTGTTTTATTGGAATTTTGCCAAGAATGAATGGTTTTGTCCAGAGCAATTGGTATTATTTGTTGGCTGGATAAACACTGTAAGGATAATGCAGTACCATCTTGACAAAACTGGGGACAACTTCTATGGCCGAAATGACATGTATGCCAGGGATGGGTCAACTTATTAATCCAGGGCAGGTGTGTGTTTTCTTGCTAACTTCAGGTTGAGGGGGTTGTTAGGACTTTTAACTAGGATTAGTTAGAGGTATGGTTTTGAAATGATTAATAATGATGAATATGGATATATTGACTTATGCTCTGATATTAGAATCTTAATAGTAACTGTAATGGAGTAACTCTGGGTATGTAATTTCAGAAATTGTGTGTAAAAAACAAAGATGAATAGGAAAAATGTGCAGAAAGAAAAAACATATGATGGGTATTTTATGCTAACGGTCGAAGTGCAAGAAATAAAAATTAATGAACTTACGTTTGGTAGCATGGCTGGGAACTTTGATATCATTTGCATTAACTGAACGTGGTGATTTAAGTGTCGGATATGACTGCTGAGTGTAAAATTCGGGGATTTAAGTTATTCAATGTGGATAGGATGGTAATGGGAAGGGGGGAGGAGTTGTATTTGTATGTTCGAGAAAATATTAATTGTTGCATAAAAAAAAGGTATAAAAATAGTGGACGCAGTACAGAGTCTGTTTGGGTTAGAGTTCGTGGAGGGTCAAGAAAACTAATTCTAGAGGTGTAATATACCGACCTCCAGGGCTTGGATCACGATTAGAGGGAGCTTCTTTGGGACGAAATAGTATAGGCTCTGGACACAGTAACGTAGTCATAGTAGGGGACTTTAACTTTGCCAAATGATGGAATTCTTTGACAGGTAATCTAGAGTCCAGTGACACTTCATGAAAAACCAGTTTAGGACTGTTTTCTGAAAGAGTGTAACTGAACCTACCTGGGGTAGTAATTTGCTAGGACCTAGTCTTGTCAAATAAGGTAACACTCGTGAATAATCTGGAGGATTCACTGAAGAGCTTGGCGCAATTGTGTCACAAATCCATCACCTTTAGCATTAAATGGGAATGCAAGAATAATGATAATACAGTAAAAATCCCCGATTTTCGTTCTGCCGATTATAATGGACTTAGGGAACATCTGCTAATCTTGATTGGGTTATCTAGCTAATGATTTTATTGGGCGATAATCATACTTTGAATATGAAGGGATCTGCTTTTATGATTGTTTTTTTTAATAATGTACACAGTGCCAGAGTATATACATTCCCCAGAGAGAAATTAGGTCTAATAATAACGATCCCAAATGGGTTAACAGGAGGCTAAAGCATCTATTAGGGGGAGAAAAAGGGGAATTTATAGGGGCATCAGAAGAGGAGAGGGGTTTAAACCTTACTGACCAATAGTTCAGCTTAAAAGAGAAGTAAAAAAGGCGATTAAAAAAGGCTAAACTGACTATGAAATTAAAAGTTGCTAATGAATCAAAGACTAATCCCAAAGGGGTTCTTTCAAGTGTATAGGACGAAGGTGAAGGAAAAAGTAGGACCTCTGAAATCTGGGAATGGACAGCTGAGGATAAGAACTGGAAATGTGTTCCTTATTTAATGACTATTTTTGTCAGCTTTTACACAGGAAGATGTAAATGAGTTCCAGTAATTAACAATTATTTAGTTCCTGATGAATTTAAGTTAACTAATTACTGTCACGAGGGACTGGTTATTAAAAGATAGACAAACGGGAAAAAAAATAAGTCCCGGGACCCGATGAGTTGTTTTTAAGGGTACTTAAAGGAAAGCAAGATGGAGTTAGTCAGCCATTACGAGTGTATTCAATGCGTCCATCCTTACCAGTGTTGTGCTAGAGATGTGGAAGATGGCTAATGTGGTTCTATATTCAAATCAGGGGGTAAGTCCACTCCTTCAATTACCGTCCCAAAAAGCCTGACATCTATATGGGGCAAGTTATTAGAATCAATTATAGCTGACATTATCAGAAGTCACCTTGAAGAGCATAACTTGATAAATGAATCTCAGCAGGATTCACGAGAGGTCGTTCCTGCCTGACAAATTACTGACGTTCTTCAATGAACATTGAGGCAGTTGACAGTGATAAGGAATTGATATTGTTTATTTGGATTTTAGTAAAGCCTTCGACAGAGTACCTCACAAGAATCTTAAAAAAAAGGCAGTCATGGATAGGAGGTAAATTTCAGCATGGATTGAGGCTTTGGTTCCCAATAGAAAGCAGAGAGTTCCCATTAAGGATTGGGAAATCTGAAGGGGGGATTAGTCACTTGGGTTCCCCAAGGATCATTTTTTAGGGCCTCTTTTCTTTTTCAAAATTTTTATTTTTAAAAGGCCCTTGATGAAGGGATTTACTAGTGACATGAGTAAGTTTGCTGATGTACAAAGATGGGGCCAAAATTTTCACTCTGAGGTGGAAAATCAATAAAATTCCGGGACGATTTGAACAAATTAAAGGTCTTGGTTGAGAAATGGGATGAATTTTTAATGTGGATAAGTTTAAGGTACTTGCCCTTGGAAATGAAAATAACCCTCGAAGCTATAATCTAGGTAAAAGTAGAGTTTGGGTCTTTACGAAGGGTAAAAAAAGCTTGGATCAGGGTAAGCAGAAATCTAAACCCAAAGGGAAGCATGCCTCAGTGTGCGAAACCCAAGGCCAACAGATTACTTGGATTTATTAAAGGGAAAGTAAAGTAACGAAGCCCAGAATTTATTTTACGGGCCTATACATCCCCAGTGAGGCCCTCATTTAGTTTAAAGCTGCTCATTTTGGTCCCCTTATACAGGATGGACATAATCATTAGAGCCCCAAAAAGAAAGAATGACTAAAATGATTTACTGTGTAAGGAACCTCCCTTTTAAGATAGACTTAAAGCTTAAATCTCCCTCTCTGGAGAGGCGTAGAATGAGGGGAGATGTCATTAAATGTATAAGGGGATGGGGCATAAACAAGGGAGACATTAATAAAGTACTGAGGGGTAACCGGGTAAAACCCAGGAATAAGGGTTTTAATTTGGGAAAAATTTTTAGATTTAGAAAGGACATGGGTAATACGGGTTTTCTAACAGAGTTGTAGATGCGTGGAACGTTTTCCCCAGGGGGGTGATAAGGCTAGGACCTTGGGTAGCTTTAAGAAGAGACGGGCAAATATATGAGTGGGGGGGCTGGTTTGTTGGGGTTGGGGGGGGGGGAGTTGTTTCTTGAGTACTTTGGGTAGAGTCTTTTTGTAAGCCCTCCCTCGGGGGCCCAGTAGGCCTCTGCATTTTCCTAATTTTTATGTTCTTATGTTCTTTTTCCCCAGTGGTTCAAACCTTCCAGCTTTCCCAGGGGGTTAAAGGGACTTTCCGGGATTCCCAGATGCTTGACGATTTATACGAGGAGTTAGGTCTCTGTATTTTTTCCAGTTTGTATTTCTCCTCCCTTGAAGGACCCGTTATTTTTCAGCCGTTTTCCCCCTAAGAGAAACAAATGACGGAAGAGGTTTCATCAGAGTTTGGCACTCCTGCTCGACATTTCTAGTTGTTTTTTTTTCCTAGCAGTTCTGATGTACGTTATGATTTTTTGAATTGAAGCCCTTAAAGGAGGCCCCTTGACGCGGGTGGGGGGCTCTTGATCTAGGATTGGATCTGTCTCCTTCCTAAATTAAGCCTGAATACCCCCCCCTTCCCCCACAATGCTGTATAACCCCACGGGTTTAGCGCCCCCCTTATAAAATAATTCGAGATATTTGACATTATCACCCCTAGGTCTCCCCTTTAAAACTCCGCGTTTTTAATGATTAACGTTTCTTTGGGGGTCTTCAATCTTTAACCCCCTCTTTTTTTCGAGTTTAAACAAAAATTTTTGCCCTCACTAAGCATATATTGTTGTCAGGGGCCCATTGGAAATTTTTTACATCAGCTTAAAGTGTGCTGTGCTTCTTAGATGTCATTCCCGGAAATTTTTAAATATTGTCGCAAGCTTATACATTTGATATATCAGACTAGTGCAACCTTGGTATCATCCATGGACTAGAACCACTGTTTGGCGAAATGTTTCCACGTAGAAAACCCCAAGGGGTTTTGTACTGTTCAAATTTATCTTTTTTACGGTTCTTTGAACCATTTATCTGATGATAGTGATGATTTGTTAGGAAAAAGGACACAAGTGCACAATGTGACATTTTATTGTGGAAACGTTTCGCTTCCAGGGACGTTGACCCCCGGAATACCCCCAGGTGACCCCCAAATTTTTTGCCAAGCCGGTAACGGCTTGCATATGCCGAATCCTATCAACATTGTTTCAGTGCTATGTTTTATTGTGGGGGATAATAGAAACAAAGAGGAGGGGGGCGAGTACTGTCCCTTTAGGAAACGCCTCAATGGCACCCTTGATTTCACTCTGTTTATTTTATATTTTAGGGCGTTCTTTTATCGAAAAGTACCCATTTCCCATTTTTTTTACAGTTATTCCTTTGCACGTTTTTGTGAGCTATCATAAAAGCTAAAGGGTTTTTGTCGTCCAGCTTGATCTGTGTAGTTGTACATGTACATTGTATGTGCCCGTTGTCATGTGCTTGTAGAAATAAAGGTTGGGAAAAGTTTTGTCAAAATTGGGACAGTGTTTCTGACGCAGATCTAGTCATGTGATGGCCCTGGGGAGTTTTGGGCATCTGACGGGGCCTTTCCCACGGTTACCCCCCCACCCTTTTAAAAATTATAAAAACAAAAGAAAAAAGGGAAAGCAGCCCCCACGGGCCCCTTTGTTCAGTATAGTACCATTTCCCCTAGTAACCAGTTCCCAGTAACCAGGTACCATAGATACTCATACCAACCTCTGTGTGAATCTTACTTTTTTCATTTGCTGCTGCCATAGCGGGGTTTAAAAACACCCCGCCCATAGCCTATGGGTCATCGAGTTAGGGAGAGAGAGAGGCAGGTGGGGCTGATGAGTTGTTCACACGTCTCTGAGTAGATGATTTGGGGGAAGAAGTGGAACAAATCTTTTTGATGACAATCCACCCTTTTGTTTGCACTAACTTCCAATGAAAACCACGGGGCCCTTATGCAAGCTCGTTATAATGGCCCTTTCATTTGTTCAGGACTCGGGTGCGAATCAATTTTTGGGTCTAGTTTGTTTAGGGATAAGCAGTTACGACATGTCCTTCTGTAAACCGACTCAGTGCCCCTTCTTAGGGGAGTAGCTGGTTTACCTGGGTCCGAGGTCGGACTTCCCTCACTTTTTCATCCAGGTAGAGACTTCACTGTTCCTTCCTTGTTGTCGCCCAATTACTTTCCCTGGTGCCCCTTCTACGGGGATTGCTTTATGCGAGATTATTTTTTGTGCTGCCCCCTTATCGATGCATGCCAAATGATGATTTGATGTACCTTTTTGGGGTTACCAGCTTGGATCCCAAAATCTGCCCTACGCCGCAGAGAACGACATTCGAATTTAAATCCCCTTTCAGGCCAGTGTTTTCCGTAGCGTACCCCAAACGGTTTTTAGCATGGTGATCCGTCACTCCCTTCGTGTTTCCTGCAACTTCGAAAAGCAAGATGTGTCCTTTTCCTCAAGTGTCCAGGCCTCTGATCCCCGAGTGCTGAGCTATCCCGCAATGTTGCTAGTTCAAGTAGTGGGTTTTCCCACAGGGATGCCTGTCAAAAACAATTACTTGCAACTAGTAATCCATCTTTGTTGATGTCACATGCCCTTGCAAAAGACATTTCTGTCGCGAGTGCCCCACTAGAGTGTCTGTTGTTGTTCCAGTGTTCCCGATGGGGATAACGTCCAGTTTACAGGGATTCTTGCAAATTTTTTGAACCATCCTTACTGTTGTAAAATTTGTAGACCCTTTCTTTTTCTAAATTCGGGCACAGTTTCATCTCAGAGCAAATACCAACTTTTTGACCTTGTTCACTATCCCCACCCTTTCAGGGGGAGGAGGTTGTCACCTACCATGGGGCGGGGCTATTTTTACCGGGGGGACCTATCCATTTACTGATCAATTTGTTTCCCGTTGAGGGGAAAAGCTTACTCCAGACTTTCCCCTAAGTCAAGATTTGTTACTTGTTGAACAAACGTCCCTAAAGCCATTGCCCTTTCCAGGTGAGAAAAATGGGTATAACGAACTTATTGCCCCTCGTATTCCCCTTGAACCGGGACTAGACCTATTTTAACCCGCGTACGAAGCCTCATTCACAATTGCTGTTTCGAAGAATTTGGTTTAATCAAAACTTTTGATGGGTTATTTACAGCAATTCACCTTTGGGAAAGCACCCTTTATCCTATCCTAAAAAAGGATGGACTTGGCGCCCCGGATTTACTTTAGGGAAATTAAAAGCGAAAAACTATTCCAATTGCTTTTCCCCTCCCTGTACTGGGGGATTTTTTTGTAACACGGAGATAAAAAAATCTTTCAACCCTGGACTTGTTTCAAGGTTTTGGCAAATCCCCCTTTACGAGGACCCAAGAGCTAAATGCATTTCCACGCCACAGGTCTTATCACTTTCCCCCGTATGGCGTTTTGGGTTACGATCCCTTCCCCATCCGTTTCAAGGCTCTACAATACTTTAGAGGTTCATAGGAAAAAGCACTTATGTTACTTAGATGACGTAATGTCAGTTAAAAACGTGGATACACACTTGAAAAGACTTATGAGTACTTGGAAAACTTTAAAAAGCCAAATTTTAAAAAACAAACTGTCTATATGTCAATTTTTCGACAAAAATTTAAATTTTTTGGTCCATGAGTCCTCCTAAGGGGGTTACACTTACCAAAAATAAAGTAACTGCGTATAAATTTTCCCAAAACCCAAAATGCTGATGCCATAAAATCCTTTTTGGGCTTAGCAGGTTTTTTTGATCTTTTTTTTGCCAAATTTTTTTTTCCATGCTGTCCTCTAACTGATTGCTTTAAAAAAGATGCTCCTTTTTTTGGGGGGGGGGGCCTTCCGTCAGGAAAGAGCATTCCCAACTCTAAAAGAAAAGCTAACACTGCTCCAATTTTGAAATTTCCAGATTTTTTCTAAGCCCTTCTATCTGACAAATGTGCTAGTTCTATTGGCATGGTGCCGTACTAGCTCAGAAAATGATGGGAAGTACAAAGCAGTTTCATTTGCTAGTGAGTCCTTACAAGGCTGAACTTTAAATTTACAGTTAAAGAGCAAGAAGCTTTAGCAATAGTATGGTCTTTTTAAAACATTCGGAAAATTTTTTTCATACTCCCGTTTTTATGTCTTGACGACCCTCTCCCCTGAAAACCCTTTTTTCCAAACAAAAACCCACTGGAAGGTTGCCGATGGACCTTATTCATATTGCACTGACCATGCAGGATTTTAAAAACCCCCACCCGTAGGGACATGGGGGCATCGAGTTAGGGAGCAAAAGAGGCAGGTCGGGTGTTGGGGCTTCCCCCTACTTCCCTTCATATTAAACGTATACCACCCAGTGAGTATTTTTACCCACCCCCCGAAAAACGAAAACCCCCATGACACATGCGAGGGAGGCCCCAAGTTCATATCGGCTTAAGCCAAGCCCCAACCTATTTAAAAAATTATTATAAGTCACTCAGTACATCTGTGTTTTTATTTCTTCTGGGTAACCCCGTCCGAGGAAGGCCCAGACCTCCGAAAATGACATTTCTTGGGCCCAAGTTTCCTTGTTTTAAAATGGGAAAAATATGACAGGTTGAAGGGTGACAGTCCCTCAGGGGCTGATCACCCCAAATTTTTTTCTCCAAGGTTGATGGGGCTGATTACATCTTTTTTTCATTATGCGTTGTCTTTGTTTTGAGAAGAAATCTACTTGTAGGCGAAATGTTTATAAATAAAGATACCCAACTGTTGCATATGTGTCATTATCTATGGCCTACATTTCGCTCTAAAGGATATTTTTTTCGGAGTGACGGACGCAACATCGCCCTGATAAAGGACTCTTGAGATATTCGTGTTGGCGATACACCTCAGACAAGCCACACTGGCTTTCCCGGGTTCTCCTGGGTTTTTACCCTCTCCGAGGTTAGTGATCTAAACGTCTTGTAAGAGTGTTGCAGAAAGTGTTGTAAGAGTGTTACAGAAAGTGTTGTAGGAGTGTTACAGATGTGTCAGCATAGTACCTGATCCCCTGTATATGTATATGTTATCTGAGTATCATAGTACCATCCATATATTTTACATACATGACCCCTTGCTAGGCTCAGTGACTAGCTTGTGTGACATCACGTGATGCCGTTGTGAGTGCTGCGCTCCCATGATCGTTCTCATTCCACGCTTAGGTCTACAGGCAACACAGGCAGGCTGGGCTTCCTCCCCTTCATACTCTTCTAATGTATGTGTAACCATCCAACAAGTGTGTTTAACTCCAAACATCACACCTCCACGAACCCTCCCAACAGATGTGTTGTAGGAGTGTTACAGAAGGGCTGGAGTGTTGCAGTGTTGGAATAATGCAGTAGTGTTGCAAGAGTGTTGCATGAGTGTTGCAGGTGGCGTCTGTCAGAGGGTCATGCGTCAGGTGGACGCCCCGGCGGTCACTCGCGTCCACCACCCAACTGATCTCTACACTGATTATTTACGAGAGAAAGAGAGCAAAAAAAGAGAGGTGGGAGAAAGAGAGAAAATTGAGAGGGGAGGAGGAGGGAGGAGAGAATAGACAGTGGAGGGAGGGAGACGGTGGGATTGGGTGGTGGGGGAGAAGGTAGGGGAGAAAAGGAGGTGGATGCAGAGGGAGAAAGGAAGGGGAGGGGGATGAGAGGAAGGAGAACAAGGAGAGGAAGTAGCCAAGGAGAAGCAGGTGCAATACAGCAGCAGCAGCAGTAACAGCAATAACAGCAGCAGTAGTTGCAACAACAACAAACAAAACAGCAGCAGTAGCAGAGAAAGAGGGGAAGGGAGTAAGCATCGAGCGGATGTTGCAAAAAGAATCATAGGATAAAAGAGAATAAAGAGGAGAGGAAGAAGAGAATGAAAGAAAGAGAATGAGGGTGAGGATGAGAGGGATAGAAGAGAATTTAGGGTGAGGATGAGAGGGAGAGAAGAGAATGAGGGTGAGAATGAGAGGGAGAGAAGAGAATGAGGGTGAGGATGAGAGGGATAGAAGAGAATGAGGGTGAGGATGAGAGGGATAGAAGAGAATGAGGGTGAGGATGAGAGGGATAGAAGAGAATGAGGGTGAGGATGAGAGGGAGAGAAGAGAATGAGGGTGGAGGATGAGAGGGATAGAAGAGAATGAGGGTGAGAATGAGAGGGAGAGAAGAGAATGAGGGTGAGAGGGAGAGAAGAGAATGAGGGTGAGAAAAGAGAGGGAGAGAAGAGAATGAGGGTGAGAGGGAGAGAAGAGAATGAGGGTGAGAATGAGAGGGGGAGAAGAGAATGAGGGTGAGGATGAGAGGGAGAGAAGAGAATGAGGGTGAGGATGAGAGGGGAAGAGAAAAATGAGGGTGAGGATGAGAGGGAGAGAAGAGAATGAGGGTGAGAATGAGAGGGAGAGAAGAGAATGAGGGTGAGGATGAGAAGGAGAGAAGAGAATGAGGGTGAGGATGAGAGGGGAGAAGGAAATGAGGGTGAGGATGAGAGAGATAGAAGAGAATGAGGGTGAGAATGAGAGGGAGAGAAGAGAATGAGGGTGAGAATGAGAGGGAAGAGAAGAGAATGAGGTGAGAATGAGAGGGATAGAAGAGAATGAGGGTGAGGATTAGAGGGAGAGAAGAGAATGAGGGTGAGGATGAGTGGGAGATAAGAGAATGAGGGTGAGAATGAGAGGGAGAGAAGAGAATGAGGGTGAGGATGAGAGGGAGAGAAGAGAATGAGGGTGAGGATGAGAGGGAGAGAAGAGAATGAGGGTGAGAATGAGAGGGAGAGAAGAGAATGAGGGTGAGGATGAGAGAATGAGGGTGAGAATGAGGGTGAGAATGAGAGGGAGAGAAGAGAACGAGGGTGAGGATGAGAGGGAGAGAAGAGAATGAGGGTGAGGATGAGAGGGAGAGAAGAGAATGAGAGCAACATGACAACATAAGCATCGTAGAGAGAGAAGGTGACTACGACAGGTACCAGGTGCCACCAAGCAGCAGGTACCAGGTGCCACCAAGCAGCAGGTACCAGGTGCCACCAAGCAGCAGGTACCAGGTGCCACCAAGCAGTAGGTACCAGGTGCCACCAAGCAGTAGGTACCAGGTGCCACCAAGCAGTAGGTACCAGGTGCCACCAAGCAGCAGGTACCAGGTGCCACCAGGCAGCAGGTACCAGGTGCCACCAGGCAGTAGGTACCAAGTGCCACCAGGCAGTAGGTACCAGGTGCCACCAAGCAGCAGGTACCAGGTGCCACCAGGCAGTAGGTACCAAGTGCCACCAGGCAGCAGGTACCAGGTGCCACCAGGCAGTAGGTACCAGGTGCCACCAGGCAGCAGGTACCAGGTGCCACCAGGCAGCAGGTACCAAAGCAGCGGAGCATAAGAATGGAGTAATAGGACCAGTAGGCCTACTGCCATAGGTCTACTGGTTCATTATTTGATCAATGGGTATACAATACCGACAAGTTGATGACTCAAACACATGTGCAACACCTGCATACCTGTTTTCCACGTGTTTTAGTTAATATTCTGGCCCATGCTAGGGAGGTTCTTCTCTCTCATATATTCCAGAAACACTATAGTTGGCGGTTCCAGCTTCAACAATCGCAAAGTTTCGACCTGATAATGGATCCAAATCGGACCG
>NC_069408.1:35401268-35451268 GCF_026875155.1 Cherax quadricarinatus
TGACCCTGGCCAGGCTTGAAACATGACCCTGGTCAGGCTTGAAACATGACCCTGGCCAGGCTTGAAACATGACCCTGGCCAGGCTTGAAACATGACCCTGGCCAGGCTTGAAACATGACCCTGGTCAGGCTTGAAACATGACCCTGGCCAGGCTTGAAACATGACCCTGGTCAGGCTTGAAACATGACCCTGGTCAGGCTTGAAACATGACCCTGGTCAGGCTTGAAACATGACCCTGGTCAGGCTTGAAACATGACCCTGGTCAGGCTTGAAACATGACCCAGGTCAGGCTTGAAACATGACCCTGGTCAGGCTTGAAACATGACCCTGGCCAGGCTTGAAACATGACTCGGGCCAGGCTTGAAACATGACCCGGGCCAGGCTTGAAACATGACCCTGGTCAGGCTTGAAACATGACCCTGGCCAGGCTTGAAACATGACCCTGGTCAGGCTTGAAACATGACCCTGGTCAGGCTTGAAACATGACCCTGGCCAGGCTTGAAACATGACCCGGGCCAGGCTTGAAACATGACCCGGGCCAGGCTTGAAACATGACCCTGGCCAGGCTTGAAACATGACCCTGGCCAGGCTTGAAACATGACCCTGGTCAGGCTTGAAACATGACCCTGGTCAGGCTTGAAACATGACCCTGGTCAGGCTTGAAACATGACCCGGGCCAGGCTTGAAACATGACCCGGGCCAGGCTTGAAACATGACCCTGGTCAGGCTTGAAACATGACCCTGGTCAGGCTTGAAACATGACCCTGGTCAGGCTTGAAACATGACCCTGGCCAGGCTTGAAACATGACCCTGGTCAGGCTTGAAACATGACCCTGGTCAGGCTTGAAACATGACCCTGGTCAGGCTTGAAACATGACCCTGGTCAGGCTTGAAACATGACCCTGGTCAGGCTTGAAACATGACCCTGGTCAGGCTTGAAACATGACCCTGGTCAGGCTTGAAACATGACCCTGGCCAGGCTTGAAACATGACCCGGGCCAGGCTTGAAACATGACCCGGGCCAGGCTTGAAACATGACCCTGGTCAGGCTTGAAACATGACCCTGGCCAGGCTTGAAACATGACCCTGGTCAGGCTTGAAACATGACCCTGGTCAGGCTTGAAACATGACCCTGGTCAGGCTTGAAACATGACCCTGGCCAGGCTTGAAACATGACCCTGGTCAGGCTTGAAACATGACCCTGGTCAGGCTTGAAACATGACCCGGGCCAGGCTTGAAACATGACCCTGGTCAGGCTTGAAACATGACCCGGCCAGGCTTGAAACATGACCCGGCCAGGCTTGAAACATGACCCGGGCCAGGCTTGAAACATGACCCTGGTCAGGCTTGAAACATGACCCTGGCCAGGCTTGAAACATGACCCTGGTCAGGCTTGAAACATGACCCTGGTCAGGCTTGAAACATGACCCTGGTCAGGCTTGAAACATGACCCTGGTCAGGCTTGAAACATGACCCTGGTCAGGCTTGAAACATGACCCTGGTCAGGCTTGAAACATGACCCTGGTCAGGCTTGAAACATGACCCTGGTCAGGCTTGAAACATGACCCTGGCCAGGCTTGAAACATGACCCTGGTCAGGCTTGAAACATGACCCTGGTCAGAGCTTGAAACATGACCCGGGCCAGGCTTGAAACATGACCCTGGTCAGGCTTGAAACATGACCCTGGTCAGGCTTGAAACATGACCCTGGTCAGGCTTGAAACATGACCCTGGTCAGGCTTGAAACATGACCCTGGTCAGCTTGAAACATGACCCTGGCCAGCTTGAAACATGACCCTGGTCAGGCTTGAAACATGACCCTGGTCAGGCTTGAAACATGACCCTGGTCAGGCTTAAAAACATGACCCTGGTCAGGCTTGAAACATGACCCTGGTCAGGCTTGAAACATGACCCTGTGTCAGGCTTGTAAACATGACCCTGGCCAGGCTTGAAACATGACCCTGGTCAGGCTTGAAACATGACCCTGGTCAGGCTTGAAACATGACCCTGGTCAGGCTTGAAACATGACCCTGGTCAGGCTTGAAACATGACCCTGGCCAGACAAAGCAAAGACTGGAAAGACAAAATAAGAATAAAAACATAAGCTTCACTCCAAGCTTCACTCCATCAAGCTTCACTCCATCAAGCTTCACTCCAAGCTTCACTCCATCAAGCTTCACTCCAAGCTTCACACCATCAAGCTTCACTCCATCAAGCTTCACTCCATCAAGCTTCACTCCATCAAGCTTCACTCCAAGCTTCACACCATCAAGCTTCACTCCATCAAGCTTCACTCCAAGCTTCACTCCATCAAGCTTCACTCCACCAAGCTTCACACCATCAAGCTTCACACCATCAAGCTTCACTCCATCAAGCTTCACACCATCAAGCTTCACTCCATCAAGCTTCACACCATCAAGCTTCACTCCAAGCTTCACACCATCAAGCTTCACACCATCAAGCTTCACTCCATCAAGCTTCACTCCATCAAGCTTCACACCTTCAAGCTTCACTCCAAGCTTCACTCCATCAAGCTTCACTCCACCAATCGTGTAAGCTTCACTCCACCAATCGTGTAAGCTGCTGCTACTTAACACCTTGATCGTCTTCAGCTTGGTAGCGAAATTACAAGATTGGCGCGTGCCTCCCTCCCCTCCCCTCCCCTCCCCTCCCCTCCCCTCCCTCCCCTCCCCTCCCCTCCCCTTTCCTTCATCCTTCCCTCTATGCTCCCAAAAAACGTCCTTTAAGATAGCCGGAAGGCGATGGTTCCTTCACTTTATTTATTCCGTCTGGCGGGAGAGGGGTGAGGGGGGGGAAGTGGAGGGGGCAGTGGGGAGAGGGAAGAGGGGTGTAATTCCAGTTATACTAGTGGGACGTGAAAGAAGAAAAAAAAAACAAAAAAAAAAAAATTAATTCCAGTTGTAGTTTGGGGGCTTGTTACATCACTTACATTGTGTGTGTGTGTGTGTGTGTGTGTGTGTGTGTGTGTGCGCGTGTGCATGTGCGTGTGTGCGCGCGCACTCGTGTTTATTCACTGATGACTAGGTGTGGAACTTGAATCTCAGCTCCTGGACCCTCCCCACTCCATAGTGGTGCTATCAGAGTAGTCCCCCCCCCCTAGAGAAAACAGTACAAGTGTCCAGGGCCCAAGACTGTTCAACTGCCTTCCACCAAGCATAAGGGGAATTACCAACAAGCCCCTGGCTGCCTTCAAGAGGGAGCTGGACAGCCGGATCAGCCGGGTTGTGGTTCGTACGTTGCACTACGTGCGGCCAGAAGCAACAGCCTCGTTGATCAGGCCCTGATCCACCGGGAAGCCTGGTCGTGGACCGGGCCGCGGGGGCGTTGATCCCCGGAATACCCTCCAGGTAGTCATATTTAACAGTACACATCATCTTATTCCCATTATTGCCTCACCAGGTCAATCATCTGTTACAATTACTAACATTGATAAATTAGACACATGTGCAACTCTTGGGTATCTTTATTGAGGAAACGTTTCGCCACACAGTGGCTTCATCAGTCCATACAAAGGAGAAACATGAAGAACAGGAGGAGAATGAGGTAATCAGTCCCTCAACCTTGAGTCGATTTGTCCACGTTGGGCAAAGGTGACACCACCTACGACTGCTGCACCTCTCCTGCCTGCGGTATATAAGCTGCTCCGCACATATGCCGCATATCGACTCAAGGTTAAGGGACTGTTTACCTCATTCTCCTCCTGTTCTTCACGTTTCTCTTTTGTATGGACTGATGAAGCCACTGTGTGGCGAAACGTTTCCTCAATAAAGATACCCAAGAGTTGAACATGTGTTTAATTTAACAACGTGTCGGTTCTCTGAACCATTCGTCTACAACTGCCAATATTCCATGTGTCTCCTTCAGCTGTTCTACTTGATGCTGTCTGTTCCTACCTACCTACCTACCTACTTTCATTCCTTCTTTCCTACCCACCCACCTACCTTCCTACCCAACCACCCACCCACCTTCCTTCCTACTACCTACCTACCTACCCACCCACTCGCCCACCCACCCACCCACCCACCCACCCACCCACCCACCTTCTTTCCTAACCACCCACCTACCTACCTTCCTATGTACCTACCTACCTACCTACCTACCTTCCTACCCACCCACTTAACTACCTTCCTTTCTTCCTACCTGCTTACCTACCTACCTTCCTACCTATCTACCTACCTTCCTACCTACCTATCTACCTACCTTCCCCACTTACCTACTTACCTGCCTGCCTATTTACTTACCTGCCTGCCTGCTTGCCTATTTACTTACCTGCCTACCTGCCTACCTACCTACCTTTCTACCTACCTACTTACCTGCCTATTTACTTGCCTGCCTGCCTTCCTACCTACCTACCTGCCTGCCTACCTACCTACCTACCTACTTACCTGCCTATTTACTTGCCTGCCTGCCTTTCTACCTACCTACCTGCCTGCCTGCCTACCTACCTACCTACCTACCTACCTTCCTGCCTACCTACCTTCCTGCCTACCTACCTTCCTGCCTACCTACCTACCTTCCTGCCTACCTGCCTGCCTACCTGCCTGCCTACCTACCTACCTGCCTACCTACCTGCCTACCTACCTGCCTACCTACCTGCCTACCTACATACCTTCCTACCTACCTACCTTCCTACCTACTAACCTACGTACCTTCCTACCTATGTACTTTCCTACCTACCTATCTACATACGTACCTTCCTACCTACCTATCTACGTACCTACCTTCCTACCTACCTTCCTACTTACCTACCTACTTACCTGCCTACCTACCTACCTACCTACCTACTTACCTACCTACCTTCCTACCTACCTTCCTACCTACCTTCTTACTTACCTACTTACCTACCTTCTTACTTACCTCTCAGTAGTAGTACCAGTTCCTAGTAACCAGTTACCAGTAACCAGTGTACCAGTAGATGACTCACTACCAACCATCTCTGCGTGAATCACTGACTGTATTCATGCTGCTGACCATAGCAGGATTTCAAACACCCCCTCACATAGGCACTGTGGGTCAGTTAGTCTTACGATAGAGAGCAGAGAGGCAGGACGGCGGTTGGCGCCTTCACACACATTCCGTTATATTATACGTACTACCAGCCTACGTGAGTATTTTTACCCTATCCACGTTTTCGAAACCCACATGACAAATGGTGGCACCGGTGTGAGCGTGGATTTAAGGGTATTTCAAGACGTTAGAAGACTGTTTGTGGGTTGCCGGCACGTCAAAGGTGAACCGTCTCAGCCACCTCCAGCTCGCAGCTTACCCTCAACACACCACCCTGTGTACTCCAGCCTGCAAGCCTGTTGCAGCCGTTTTTCAAGCTTCCTGGTGGGGAGACCTCATCCACTTCACTGGATCGATCTGTTCCACCAGTTGAGGAGAAAGACTTAGCTCCCACTGACTTCCCAGATGAAGTCAAGCGTTTGTTGACTCTGTTGAACAAACGTCGTAAAGCCATTGCCTTACCAGGTGAGAAGATGGGTATAACGAACTTATTGTCCCATCGTATTCCACTTGAACCTGGTACTAGACCTATCTACATACCTGCGTACAGAATGGCTCATTCACAAGTTGCTGTCGCAGAAGAATTGATCAATCAAATGCTTGATGATGGAGTTATTGCACCTAGCAATTCACCTTGGAATGCACCCTTGATCCTAGTACCTAAGAAGGATGGTACTTGGCGCCCAGTGATTGACTTTAGGAAGTTAAATGTGAAAACTATTCCAGATCGCTTCCCACTCCCTGTACTGGGTGATCTTTTACGTAACATCGGAGATAACAAAGTCTTTTCAACCCTGGATTTGTTACAAGGGTTTTGGCAAGTCCCTCTTCACGAGGACAGCCAAGAGCTAACTGCATTCTCCACTCCTACAGGTCATTATCACTTCCTCCGTATGGCGTTTGGATTACGATCCTCCCCTATCACGTTCTCAAGGCTCATGACTAATATCTTTAGAGGTCTCATAGGTAATGCACTTATGGTGTACTTAGATGACGTAAACGTCATGTCTAAAGATGTGGATACACACTTGAAAAGACTTGATGTAGTACTTGGTAAGCTTGAAGCCAATTTAAAGATCAAACTGTCTAAATGTCAATTTTTCAGATCAGAAATTAAGTTTCTTGGTCAAGTAGTCACTCCTAGAGGGGTTACGACTGACCAAAGTAAAGTAACTGTAGTACTAAATTTTCCAACTCCCAAAACTGCTGATGCTGTAAGATCCTTTGTGGGCTTAGCAGGTTTTTATAGATCTTTTATTGCCAATTTTTCTTCCATAGCTGCTCCTCTAACTGAGTTGCTTAAGAAAGATGCTCCTTTTGTTTGGACCTTCCGTCAAGAAAGAGCATTCCAAACTCTAAAAGAAAAGCTAACATCTGCTCCAATTTTGAAATTTCCAGATTTTTCTAAGCCCTTCTATCTGACAACTGATGCTAGTTCAACTGGCATAGGTGCCGTACTAGCTCAGAAGACCAATGGCAAGTACAACGCAGTTGCATTTGCTAGCCGAGTCCTTACGAAGGCTGAACGTAATTATACAGTAACTGAGCAAGAAGCTTTAGCAATAGTATGATCTTTAAAGCACTTCTGAGACATTATTTATCAGTATTCTGTTCATGTCTTGACAGACCATGCTCCACTGATACCTTTATTCCAGAACAAACAACCTACTGGAAGGTTAGCCAGATGGCCCTTGACTATCCAAGAGTTCAATCCCACCTTTGAACACTTACCTGGCAAGTCAAATGTAGTCGCCGATGCCTTATCGCGACATGTTAGTATAGTAACTGCAGACCCTCCATTTAGTGCTGAAGATGTAAAGAATGCTCAACGAACAGATCCCATGTGGTCTGGTGTGATTCGATTCCTGCTCCAGGAAGATCTTATTCTGACTGTGAAGCCACCAGCACCCATCAGTGACTTTGTCATGAACCAAGAATTACTGTATCGAACAGCCGAGTTGGGTACTCCTAGCAGAAGAGTATACCAGTTAGTAATTCCACAGTCACTAGTGAATGTAGCCTTACAGCTAGTTCACAATGTACCAGGTGTTGCACACCCTGGTATGGATCGTTCAGTAAAACAAGCCAGATTGAAATACTTTTGGCCTCGTATGGCAACTGATATTTCTGAGTATGTTAAGAAATGTAGTGTCTGCATGCAACATAAAGGTAATGCTTATGGCCCTTATCCAATCCAAGTGTATCCAACTACTAGCGAACCGTGGGAAAGAGTTGCGCTAGATTTGTTAACTAATTTCCAATGTTCCCTCCAAGGCAACAAACATCTAAGAACGAAGGAACACTGCAGAAGGCCTACTGGCCCATGCGAGGCAGGTCCAAGTCCCTACCGGCTTAAGCCAATGCACCCAACCTAGTCAGGTCAGGTCACATTGACTTAAGGGAGGAACACGGCAACCGACCTGTTAGCACAAGCTATCAGGTCCAACTCACACCCACCCACATCTACTCATGTATTTATCCAACCTATTTTTTAAAGCTACACAACGTCTGGCCTCTATAAACGGTACTTGGGAGTTTGTTCCACTCATCCACAACTCTATTACCAAACCAGTACTTTCCTATATCCCTCCTGAATCTGAATTTTTCCACTAAAAACCTTGCTGCGAGTCCTGTCTAGGCTAGATATTTTCAGCACACTATTTACATCCCCTTTATTTATTCCTGTCTTCCACTTATAAACCTCAATCATATCCCCCCTCATTCTACGTCTTTCTAGAGAGTGCAGTTTCAGGGCCCTTAGTCTATCCTCATAGGGAAGGTTTCTGATACATGGGATCATCTTTGTCATCCTCCTTTGTACATTTTCCAGAGAATTTATATCCATTCTGTATACGGTGACCAAAACTGTGCAGCATAATCTAAATGAGGCCTAACCAAGGATGTATAGAGTTGAAGAACAACCTGAGGACTCCTATTATTTATGCTTCTTGATATGAAGCCAAGGATTCTATTAGCTTTATTGCGAACACTTATGCACTGTTGTCTTGGTTTCAGATTACTGCTAACCAGAACTCCTAAATCTTTTTCGCAATCCGTAATATTAAGATCTACATTATTTAGTTTATATGTGGCATGGTTATTGTCCTGTCCACATTTAGAACTTTGCATTTGTCTATATTAAACTGCATCTGCCACTTCTCCCGACCACTGCATCAGTCTATTCAAAATCCTCCTGGAGTGCTCGAATGTCCTCGTCAGAATGAATTCGACGGCCTATTTTGGTGTCATCGGCAAACTTGCCGATGTCGCTCTTTATGCCCTCATCTATGTCGTTTATGTAGATTGTGAACAGCAGGGGGCCCAACACTGACCCCTGTGGAACACCGCTCGTGACGCTTCCCCACTCTGATTTCTCCCCATTTATGCAAACTCTCTGCTGCCTATTTGTCAACCATGCCTCTATCCAGGAAAAAATTTCTCCTCCTATTCCATGTGCTTTAATTTTCCTCAATAGTCTCTGATGTGGGACCCTGTCAAAAGCCTTACTGAAGTCCATATACACAATATCATATTCATTACCATGATCTACCTCCTCAAATACCTTAGTGAAAAAAGTTAATAAATTTCGTAAGGCAGGAACGCCCCTTTGTAAAACCATGCTGAGATTCGTTGATTAATTTATGCTTTTCAAGGTGGCTACGAACTGCCTCGGCAATTATTGATTCCATAATTTTCCCACTATGGAGGTTAGGCTTTTTTGGTCTATAGTTCGAAGCTAAGGACCTGTCACCTGTTTTGAAAATAGGTATCACATTTGCCATTTTCCACTTATCTGGCACCATGCCAGTTTGTAGTGATATGTTGAAAAGATTAGCCAAGGTGTGCTAAGCTCCTCTTTACATTCCTTTAGAACCCTTGCATACAGTTCATCAGGGCCGGGGGATTTGTTAGGTTTTAATTTATCTATTTGCCTAAGGACCATGTCACTTGTGACCCTAATAGTGCACAGTTTATTATCGTCCTGTTCTACATAATTTATCATTACTGGAATATCGCTGGTATCCTCCTGTGTAAAAACTGAGAGGAAGTATGTGTTAAAAATTCTACACATTTCCTTATCACTGTCAGTGAGCTGACCCGAGGAACTTTTGAGTGGGCCTATCTTGTCCCTGATCTTACTTCTGTATACCTGAAAGAATCCTTTTGGGTTAGTCTTCGATTCTCTTGCAACTTTAACCTCATAAATCTCTATTTGCTTTTCTAATTCCCTTTTTTATTTCTCTCTTTAACTGAATATATCGTTTTTCTTAATTGCCCCTCTCCTCTTTTGATTTGCCATTATATGCCTCTCTTTTGACCAATCAGATATTTTAATCTATTGTTCATCCATTTAGGATCATTTTTGTTTGATCTGATTTCCCTATTTGGAACATAATTTGACTGAGCAGCTAGAACTATGCCCTGGAAAGCATCATATCGGCAACCATCACCACCTACCTGACCCCTAGTCAGGTCATTCCAGTTCAGCCCACCTAAGTAATTTTTCAGTCCTATGAAATCAGCCAAGCGAAAGTCAGGGACGGAGACTTGATTGCCATTATTAGGGGAATTCCATGCTATGTTAAAACTGAGTGATTTGTGATCACTCCCCCAAGCTCATCATTAACCTCAAGATTATTAATTAGTGTTTCCCTACTGGCAAGAACCAAGTCAAGGAGGTTATTTCCCTAGTTGGCTCTGTCACAAACTGTTTTAAAAAACAATCCTGGATCGTATCAAGAAGTCACCCGACTCTAAATTTCCTGTCAAAATTGCTCCAGTCAATCTGTCTATAGTTGAAATCTCCCATTAGCACAACATTTCGTATGTAGATGCCTTACGAATTTCGTCCCATAGAAGTTTACTGCACTCCCTATCAAGATTTGGGGCCCTGTAAATACCCCCAAAAAATTAGTTTTTCTGGGGCCCTCGAGAAGCTGTAACCAAACAGATCAGAGGCTGACGCTTCTTTTTTAATATCTTGTCAACACAACATTTAATTGTCTTGACTACATCGTATTTCCACCCCCTTTCCGTTGACCCTGTCAGGTGGAAAATTTAAGCCTTGTATTGACATTCAAGGGCTTTCCTCATCTTTCAGATTGAGCCAGGTCTCTTTTATAGAAATAATTCATGTTTCCTGCACTTGAAAATTAATTTTAGCTCTTTTAACTTTTTTCCCAACCCATCCGCTATTAATAGAAAACCTTTAAGGGGACTCTCCCTTGCTCCCTCTGCTGCCCCTTTTTTTGCTGCCCTGTTCTTTTGTCTTTTTTTATAAACTTCATGCTGAATGCCCTTTTATAACATTACTGTTTAGCTTTTATACTTTTTACTGTGTTAGGGTAGACCTTTCCCCAGATATTGTGATTTATTTCCTATTGCAATAAGATTTGCCGAGACAGTAGCAAAGCTTTAAAGAACCATTATCGCAGGCATACCACCCCCAAAAGTCCCTGAAACGAAAAGGGGGTGAATTCTGAAATGAGATTCTAAAAATTTGTGCACCTTGTACAAGATCTCAAAATCCCCATTTTTCCTCTCACCGCCAGAATGGGTTAGCGAAGAACCAATAGAAAGTACTTGATGTCTTGAGGCCACTATAAACCCCAACATGAAACTTGGGATGAAGGTATACCTATTGCGTGGCTATAAATTTCTGTTACAATTTTTTTATAGGTGACCCCCAAATTTATGCATTGTAGGGTGAAATAAACTTTGCCTTAGGGTTTGTTATATTCTAATCCGAAACCAAATTAAAAAACCCTGTGATTTCAAGCAACTCGTACCACTTAGTTCAAAGTTTTTTGAAAATCCGTGAAAACTTTCATAAATCAACGCAAATTTCAAGGTCGCAAACACTCGAGAAAAGCCACCCCAAAATCAAAGAGGTTCGAGAGTTACTGCCAAATTTTAAAAAACACTGCAAATGCCAAACCTTGATCAAAATTTTGTTGGTCCTTATCGAGTGTTGAACATATCACGGCAATAAAAAAGGTTGGGGAAATTAGTACGGGTCTTAAAAAGAACAAAAAAATTTAATCTAAAAAGTTAGTATGTGATGAAATAGTTCCAACCCAGACTATGGACGCCTTGAAAATCCTCCTATCCTGTACTCTTTCCCTGTTACTCAGTAGACTCAACCCAAATGTCGTTTTTTTCCCCTACGTACACGACAGGTATAAAAACCTAAAAGTATCTTTTGAATCCCAAAATTCAGTTTGCCTAAAATACAGCATGAGTTAGCCATGCAACGAGTTTGTCTCCCAGAGATGACACCCATTCTGCATATTTTCAATCTCACCCTAGCAATTTTGGGGTTAAATGTAAATAACCTGTATAATGAAAAATTTACAGTATCAATTTAACAGTTTTCCCAAAAATTTTTTTTTTGTTCACGTTTCTTCCGAATTCTAAAAGGGTTAACAGTCAAATTTTGATGGCCCCCGAATCTGCCTTTCTGAAAACATTCTTTCTTTGTATTATTCCTTTCCTCAAAATCCGTGTCACATGAAACAATCGATCGATAAAATTTTTTTTTTATATTTCATTGGAATCTCAACGGATTTTTCTTCGATGGTTGTGCATTTATCCTTGTATTGCATTACATTTTTCATTTACGTAAGTTCCATTCCAAATTCTTATTATTTTTAAAAAGAAATTTGTTGTGTACTTTGACATTGATGAATCAGCCCAACCCGTTACCGCCATCTCTGTTTGTATTATTGTAGTGGGGACGACATACTTCTCGCCGAGCTCTCAGTATAGACCAGTTCCTATAACCAGTTACCAAAACCCAGTGTACCATAGATGACTCACTACCAACCCATCTCTGCGTGAATCACTGACGTATTCATTGCGCCCATAGCAGGTTTAAAAACACCCCCCTCACTCCTGTGGGCGTTTAGTTTTACGAAGAGAGCGGAGGCGGGGCGGGGGTTTGGCGCCTTACACACATTCCGTTAAAATTTAACATACAACCAGCCTGTGAGCTTTTTAAAACCCACCACTTTTTTCAAAACCCACATGACTCCCTATTCCTGTCCCTACCTACCTACTGCTAACCTAGTATCTTCCTACCACCTACTACCTACGTACCAACCCACCTAAAAACCTTTCCTCCCTCCCTACTTACTTACCTTCCTACCTCCCCTATCTACTACCAAACCCTTTCCTACCTACCTACTGCCTACATACCTTCCACCTACCTACTGACCACGACCTTCCTACCTACCCCTACTACCAGTCCTTCCTACCTTCCTGTCTACCTACTTCTATGTACCTACCTTCCACTACCCACCTACCTGCCACCTCATGATTTTCAAGGAACCACGGAAAAAAAGTCGCCTTTCCTTTTTTTTGGGGTTTTCTTGATAATTTAAACCAGCTGCTGTATAGCCCTTGTGGCTTAGCGCTTCTTTTTTATTTTAATAAAAATTAAACACATGCTGCTATTATGATTTTTTTGGTAACGGTTTGTTCCCAATACAAATTTTAAACTCTCCTTTAAACCTCACAGTACCTCTGATTTCTAATGTCGTGATGAACCTCCATGGTTCACTGTCCGAAGGCATTGGTTTCACTTGGTTTAACATACTGCACTGTAGACACCTGGACTGACTGCCTTGTGCAACCTTACTGCCACCTTGTTCAGCTACTGACCTCACTGTGTTGCACACGCTGTGACTGACCTCACCTGTGTTGCACACGCTGTGACTGAGCTCACCTGTGTTGCACAGGCTGTGACTGACCTCACCTGTGTTGCACACGCTGTGACTGAGCTCACCTGTGTTGCACAGGCTGTGACTGACCTCACCTGTGTTGCACACGCTGTGACTGACCTCACCTGTGTTGCACACGCTGTGACTTACCTCACCTGTGTTGTTGCCACACTCTGTTGACTGACTCACCTGTTGCCACCGCTGTGACTGACCTCACCTGTGTTGCACACGCTGTTGACTGACCTCACCTGTGTTGCACACGCTGTGACTGACCTCACCTGTGTTGCACACGCTGTGACTGACCTCACCTGTGTTGCACACGCTGTGACTGACCTCACCTGTGTTGCACACGCTGTGATTGACCTCACCTGTATTGCACACGCTGTGACTGACCTCACCTGTTGCACATGCCATGATTGACCTGTGTTGCGTATATTAAACGAGTGTCGTAGGTCCCAGGAGATAGATCTTGGTGTCATTGTATATACAGTGAGAGGCATGCACCTCTCAGTGTGTACGTCCATCCTGTTTTTAATGTTTTTCTTATCTGCAAGCTGTTAATTGTAGTATGCAACACAACAGTAACAACACTGTCAGCTGTTCTATACAACACAACAGCAACAATGTCAGCTGTATCATACAACACAACAACAACACTGTCAGCTGTAGTATATAACACACCATCAGCAACACTGTCAGCTGTATCATACAAAACAAGAACACTGACAGCTGTTATACAACACAACACAACAGCAACACTGTCAGCTGCAGTATACAACACAACACTGTCAGCTGTATCATACAACAACAGCAACACTATCAGCTGTAGCATAGAACAGCAACACTGTCTGCTGTAGTATGCAACAGCAACACTGTCAGCTGTATCATACAACAGCAACACTGTCAGCTGTATTATCATGTGGGGGTTCGTATACTGAAATTGAGTAAAATCACAAACTTTGAATGGATGGTAACATTATTATGGATACTAGGGAGAAACCGCCGTGCCTGACCTACCGCCTGTGCTACCCTGCTCTCAACTGACTGCTGTCGTGCCCGGAGGGCGAGCGACATTCAAACAACATGCTTGGTCAGCAGAATGACTGAGTAATGGACAGTGATCACATAAGGGAGGACAGTGAATCAGTAACGGTTGGTATGAGTCATTGACACTACTGGTAACTGATACTACTGAGAGCTCGGTGACACTAACGTATGGCGTTCAGACATACAGCTAATACAAACTAGAGTTGACAGGCATGTGGCTTGGAGCTGATTCTATACAAAGTCAAAGTACACAACAATTGAACATTATAACATAAGGATATTATTGGAATGGATGTTAATGTAATGGAACTTATTGTAATGCATTACAAGGTATGATATAGCCAATTCATAGAACAGATTCAACGGTGGTATTATACAATAAAAGTGATAAAAAAATTGATCGATCGATGTGTATTCATGTGATCTACAGATTCTAGGAAGGATATGTACAAAGAAAGAAGTGTTTAACAGAAAAGGCAGACTTGGTGCACTCAAATCTAGACTGTTATATCTCAGAATTCGAAGAGAATGTGAACACAGAAAATTTCTTGAATATTAATAAGCTGATATTGTAGCAGACAATAGAAATACTTTTTAAACTATATTATTCATCTATACAGGTTATTGACATTTAACCCCAGCTCTGCTAGGGTAAGATTTACATATGCAGAATGGGTATCATCTCTGGCAGGATCAAACTCTGTTGCAATGGCTAACGCATGCCGTGGTTGAGGCAGATCTGAAGTGGTAGTAAATACCTGTCATGTACATAGGGAATAATGACATTCAGGTTGATCGTCTGAGTATTAGAGGTAGAGGGTACAAAGTCAGGAGGATTGTCAGGGTCTGTCACATTAGTCTGGGTAGGAAGATCACCATCGCATGCTAACTTCATATGACCTAAATGTGATTCTTTATACTGATCAGTACTAATTTCTCTAACCTTATACTTATTGCCATTGATATGTTCAACTACTCGATAAGGACCAACAAACTTTTGATCGAACTTAGGCATTGCAGACATTTTGCTAAAGTCAGCATAACTCTCGAACCTACTTTAATTTTGGTCGGCTTTGCTCAAGGATTAGTGACTCTTGTAAATTCTGCTGTTGATTTATAAAGTGTTTCACGGATTCTTCTAAAAACACTTTGAGCTAAGCTGGTACGGGTTGCTATGAAATCATCAGGATTGTAATTTGGTTTCTGGTTAGAATATAGCAACTCATAAGACAAATGCTTATCTACACCGTACAACGCATAATGTGGAGTGTCACCTATAGAAACATTGTAAGCAGAGTTTATGGCACACTGAACATCAGGAATAACTTCATCCCAAGTTTCACTATTGATAGTGGCTCTCAAGACATCAAGTACTTTCTTATTAGTTCGTTCCGCTAACCCATTACTGGCAGGATGGTGAGGAACAATGGTAGATTTAGAGATCTTGTACAAGGTACACAAATTTTCAAGAATCTCATTACAGAATTGACTTCCATTATTAGTTACTAGGGACTTAGGAGTCGTATGCCTACAGATTATACGTTCTTTAAATGCTTTAGCCACTGTCTCGGCAGTCTTATCTGCAATAGGAACTCACAATATCTGGTGAAATGATCTACCATAACACACAGATGTTTGCTGCCCTGGAGGGAACATTGGAAATTACATAACATAAGAAAGAACACTGCAGCAGGCCTACTGACCTATGCAAAGCAGGTCCATGTCCCCACCCCCTGGATTAGCCCAATGACCCACCAAGTCTGGTCATTTCCACTTAAGGAAAGAGCACGGCATCAGACCTAGTAGCACAAGCTAGTCAAGTCCAACTCACACCCACCCACACCCACTCATGTATTTATCTAACCTATTTTTAAAACTACACAATGTTTTAGCCTCTATAACTGTACTCAGGAGTTTGTTCCACTCATCCACAACTCTATTACCAAACCAGTGTTTTTCTATACCCTTCCTGAATCTGAATTTTTCCAACTTGAAACCATTGCTGCGGGTCCTGTCTTGGCTGGAAATTTTCAGCATGCTACTTACATCCCCCTTTATTTATTCCTGTTTTCCATTTGTACACCTCGATCATATCCCGCCTAATTCTACGCCTTTCGAGAGAGTGCAGATTCAGGGCCTTCAGTCTATTCTCTTAAGGAGGATTTCTGATACATGGGATCAACTTTGTCATCCTCCTCTGTACGTTTTCCAGAGCATTTATATCCATTTTGTAATACGGTGACCAGAACTAAGCAGTATAATCTAAATGAGGCATAACCAAGGATATATAGAGGTGAAGAACAACCTGAGGACTCCTATTATTTATACTTCTAGATATGAAGCCAAGAATTCTGTTCTTTATTGCAAACACTAATGCACTGTTGTCTTGGTTTTAGATTACTTCTAGTCAGAAGTTAACAGATCTAACACAACCCTTTCCCAAGGTTTACTAGTAGTTGGATACACCCGGATTGGATTAGGACCATTAACATTACCTTTATGTTGCATGCAGATACTACATTTCTTAACATACTCAGAAATATCAGTTGCCATACGAGGCCAAAAGTATTTCAGTCTGGCTTGTTTTACTGAACGATCCATATCAGGGTATGCAACACCTGGTACACTGTGAACTAGATGTAAGGCTACATTCACTAGTAACTGTGGAATTACTAACTGGTATACCCGTCTGCTAGGAGTTCCCAGCTCGGCTGTGCGATACAGTAATTCGTGGCTCATGACAAAGTCACTAATGGGTGGTGGTGGCTTCACAGTCAGGATAAGATCTTCCTGGAGCAGGAATCGAATCACACCAGACCACATGGGATCTGTTCTTTGAGCATTCTTTACATCTTCTGCACCAAATGGAGGGTCTGCAGTTACTATACTAACATGTTGCAATAAAACGCCTGCGACTAAATTTGACTTGCCAGGTAAGTTTTCAAAGGTAGAGTTGAACTCTTGGATGGTCAAGGACCATCTGGCTAACCTTCCAATCGGTTCTTTGTTCCAGAATAAAGTTATCAGTGGAGCATGATCTGTTAATACATGAACAGAGTACTGATATATAATGTCTCGGAAGTGCTTTAAAGACCATACTATTGCTAAGACTTCTTGCTCAGTTACTGTATAATTACGCTCAGCCTTCATAAGGACTTAACTAGCAAATGCAACTGCGTTGTACTTGCCACCAGTCTTTTGAGCTAGTAAGGCACCTATGCCAATTGAACTAGCATCAGTTGTCAGAAGGGCTTAGAAAAATCTGGAAATTTCAAGATTGGAGCAGATGTTAGTTTTTCCTTTAGACTTTGGAATGCTCTTTCTTGACGGAAGGTCCAAACGAAAGGAGCATCTTTCTTAAGCAACTCAGAGGAGCAGCTATGGAAGAAATATTGGAAATGAAAGACCTATGAAAACCTGCTAAGCCCACAAATGATCTTATGGCATCAGCAATTTTGGGAGATGGAAAATTTAATACTGCAGTTACTTTGGTCAGTCGTAACCCCCTTTAGGAGTGACTATGTGACCAAGAAACTTGATTTTGGATCTGAAAAATTGACATTTAGACAGTTTGATCTTTAAATTGGCTTCTTCAAGCTTACCAAGTATTACATCAAGTCTTCTCAAGTACATATCCATATGGACTTCAGTAAGGCTTTTGACAGGGTCCCACATCAGAGACTATTGAGGAAAATTAAGACACATGGAATAGGAGAAATTTTTTCCTGGATAGAGACATGGTTGACAAATAGGCAGCAGAGAGTTTGCATAAATGGGGAGAAATCAGAGTGGGGAAGCGTCACGAGAGGTGTTCCACAGGGGTCAGTGTTGGGCCCCCTGCTGTTCACAATCTACATAAACGACATTGATGAGGGCATAAAGAGCGACATAAGAAAGTTTGCCGATGACACCAAAATAGGCCGTCGAATTCATTCTGACGAGGATATTAGAGCACTCCAGGGAGATTTGAATAGACTGATGCAGTGGTCGGAGAAATGGCAGATGCAGTTTAATATAGACAAATGCAAAGTTCTAAATGTTGGACAGGACAATAACCATGCCACATATAAACTAAATAATGTCGATCTTATATTACGGATTGCGAAAAATATTTAGGAGTCCTGGTTATCAGTAATCTGAAACCAAGACAACAGTGCATAAGTGTCCTCAATAAAGCTAACAGGATCCTTGGCTTCATATCAAGAAGTATAAATAATAGAAGTCCTCAGGTTGTTCTTCAGCTCTATATATCCTTGGTTAGACCTCATTTAGATTATGCTGCACAGTTTTGGTCACCGTATTATAGAATGCATATAAATGCTCTGGAAAATGTACAAAGGAGGATGACAAGTTGATCCCATGTATCAGAAATCTTCCCTATGAGGATAGACTGAGGTCCCTGAATCTGCTCTCTCTAGAAAGGCGTAGAATTAGGGAGGATATGATTGAGGTGTATAAATGGAAGACAGGAATAAATAAAGGGGATGTAAATAACGTTCTGAAAATATCTAGCCTAGACAGGACTCGCAGCAATGGTTTTAAGTTGGAAAAATTCAGATTCAGGAAGGATATAGGAAAGCACTGGTTTAGTAATAGAGTTGTGGATGAGAGAAACAAACTCCCAAGTACAGTTATTGGGGCTAAAACGTTGTGTAGTTTTTAATATAGGTTAGATAAATACATGAGTGGGTGTGGGTGGGTGTGAGTCGGACCTGACTAGCTTGTGCTACTAGGTCAGTTGTCGTGTTCCTTCCTTAAGTGAATGTGACCTGCCCTGACTAGGTTGGGGCATTGGCTTAAGCCGGTAGGAGACTTGGACCTGCCTCGTATGGGCCAGTAGGCCTGATGCAGTGTTCCTTCTTTCTTATGTTCAGACATGACAATCACATCAACAAAGTACACCATAAATGCGTTACCTATGAGGCCTCTAAAGATATTAGTCATGAGCCTCGAGAATGTGATAGGCGAAGATCATAACCTGAAAGCCATACAGAGGAAGTGATAATGTAGGAGTGGAAAATGCAGTTAGCTCTTGGCTGTCCTCGTGAAGAGGGACTTGCCAAAACCTTTGTAACAAGTCCAGGGTTGAGAAGACTTTGTGCAAGACAGGTATACAATACCGACAAGATGAAAGTTAAGACACTTGTGCAACATCTGGTTATCTTTATTGTAAACGTTTCGCCATCCAGTGGCTTTATCAATACAAATTCTTGGACATAATTAGAAAACAGAAGAACTATATACAAAAGATGAGGTAATCAGTCCCTCAGCCTTGGAGGTGGTGTTTACAGCACCATGGTTGTAGAGATTCTGAAGCACAGGTAAGGAGACTGGCGCTTATATAGGCGTCAGTGAAGAGAGACGTGTAGCAGACGAGGGCACAGTCACTGGCAGGTGGGATTCCCCAGTGGAAGTAGGTCCTTCCCAAACTGATGGGCTAGTTGTAGAAGTCGTGAAGAAGGTCTTGTAGATGTCCTCTGAATTAAGATACCATGATGTTGCAGTGCCTGACAAGTTGTGCAAGACAGGTATACAATACCTGTCAAGACCTTCTTCACGACTTCTACAACTAGCCCATCAGTTTGGGAAGGACCTACTTCCACTGGGGAATCCCACCTGCCAGTGACTGTGCCCTCGTCTGCTACACGTCTCTCTTCACTGACGCCTATATAAGCGCCAGTCTCCTTACCTGTGCTTCAGAATCTCTACAACCATGGTGCTGTAAACACCACCTCCAAGGCTGAGGGACTGATTACCTCATCTTTTGTATATAGTTCTTCTGTTTTCTAATTATGTCCAAGAATTTGTATTGATAAAGCCACTGGATGGCGAAACGTCTACAATAAAGATAACCAGATGTTGCACAAGTGTCTTAACCTTGAAAAGACTTTGTTATCTCCAGTGTTACGTAAAAGGTTACCAAGTACAGGAAGTGGGAAGCGATCTGGAATAGTTTTTGCATTTAACTTCCTAAAGTCAATCACTGGGCACCAAGTACCGTCCTTCTTAGGTACTAGGATCAAGGGTGCATTCCAGAGTGAATTGCTAGGTGCGATAACTCCATCATCAAGCACCTAATTGATCAGTTCTTCTGCGACAGCAACTTGTGAATGAGGCATTCTGTACGCAAGTATATAAATAGGTCTGATACCAGGTTCAAGTGGGATACGATGGGACAAGTTCATTATACCCATCTTCTTACTTGGTAAGGCGATGACTTTACGTTGTTTGTTCAACAGATTCAACAAATACTTGACCTTGTCTGGGAAGTCAGTGGGAGCTAAGTCTTTCTCCTCTACTGGTGGAGTGGATTGATCCAGTGAAGTGGATGGGCTCTTCCTGGTTGAAATAGCACCGACCCACTGGTCAGGTGACAACTCAACCTCTACCTGAACAGGGTAAGGATAGTGAACAAGGTCAACAATATTGGTATTCGCTCTGAGGCACTGTGACCAGAAGTGTTAGCAAGGAAGAAATGGATCTTACTATCTCTTACAACATGTAAGGATGGCTCAACAAACAAATCCTTCACTTTGCAGGAATCACTGTCGACTAGGACGTTATCACCATCTGGAACACAAGGAACAACAACGGACACTAGTGAGAGCACTAGCCGCAACAGAAACGTCTTTCTGCGGATGACATGTGACATACAACAACAGCAACACTGTCAGCTGTATCATACAACAACAGCAACACTGTCAGCTGTATCATACAACAGCAACAGTGTCAAATGTCTCATACAACAACAGCAACATTGTCAGCTGTATCATACAACAACAGCAACATTGTCAGCTGTATCATACAACAACAGCAACACTGTCAACTGTAGTATACAACACAACAACAGCAATACACAAATAACCCGCACATAGAGAGGAACTTATGATGACGTTTCGGTCCAAGTCGGACCGGAACGTCGTCGTAATCTTCTCTCTTCTATGAAAGTTAAGACACATGTGCAACATCTGGATATCTTTATTGTAGACGTTTCGCCATCCAGTGGCTTTATCAATACAGATTCTAGGACATAAATAGAAGACAGTAGAACTATATACAAAAGATGAGGTAATCAGTCCCTCAGCCTTGGAGTTAGTGTTCACAGCATCGTGGTGGAGGAGAATCTGGAGCAAAGGCAAGAAGACTGGCGGTTATATAGGCGTCACTGGATAAGGACGTGTAGCAGACGAGAGCATAGTCACTGGTAGGCGGGATTCCCCAGTGGAAGTAGGTCCTACCCAAAGGGATGGGTTAGTTGTAGTAGCCGTGAAGGTCTTGTAGATGTCCTCTGATGGGTAAGTTGTGGTTGTAGTAGCCGTGGAAAAGGTCATGTAGATGTCAGACACTGCAAAATCATGGAATCTTAGTTCACGGCTACTTGAAGTCACAAACAGATCTGCTTGTGACTTGAAATATGCCCACTGTGTGGGCGAAACGTTGTCAATAAAGGATCACATTATACTGCATATGTGTTTATATTACCAGTGGCTATGCCCTCGTCTGCTACCCGTCGCAGTCCACCTGACGTTAGTATATAAGCGCCAGCCTCCTTGCCTCTGCTCCAGAATCTCCACGACTACGGTGCTCTTCACACCAACTCCAAGGCTGAGGGACTGATTACCTCATCTTTAGTATATAGTTCTACTGTCTTCAAGTTATGTCCTAGAATCTGTATTGATAAAGCCACTGGATGGCGAAACGTCTACAATAAAGATACCCAGATGTTGCACAAGTGTCTCAGTTTTCATCAACAACACTGTCAACTGTAGTATACAACACAGTCAGCTGTATCATACAACACAACAACAACAACTGTCAACTGTCGGGAAGGGATTATAAAGTTTAGTTTAAAAGTCCCAGATTTTGTTAATGCTTTCATTTATGTTTGAACAAATTATTTAAAAAACCGACAAGCTGATAACTGAGACACTTGGCTGATAATTGAGTTGTGGCTTCTTCAGTCCGGTGCAGAGATGAAGGGTGGAAGATGAGGAGGAGTTTGAGGTAATCAGTCCCTACACTCACCACTACCATAGCTGCTACACTCACCACTACCAAGCGTCACAACCTGACCGTACCATAGCTTGTCACATGAACCTGTCTCCTTAGCTGCCACACTGACCACTACCATAGCTGTCACATACTACCATAGCGGTCACAATGACCTCTACCATAGCTGCCACCACTGGCCACTACCTTAGCTTTGCACATGATTTCTATCATAGCTGCACATGACCACTACCATAGCTGCCAAACTGAACCACTACATAGCTGCCACACTCACCACTACCATAGCTGTCACAATGACATACCATAGCTGCCACACTCACCAACTTCCCATAGCGCTACAATCACCAATACACATAGCTGCCACACTCACCACTACCATAGCTGCCCACAATCACCACTTACCATAGCTGTCACATTGACCCTACCATAGCTGCCGCTCTGACCACTACCATAGCTGCCACACTGTATGACCACTAACCATAGCTGCCACACTGACCACTACCATAGCTGCCACACTCACCACTACCATAGCTGCCACACTCACCACTACCATAGCTGCCACACTCACCACTACCATACCTGCCACACTCACCACTACCATAGCTGCCTCGCTGTCACATGACCACTTCCTCATAGGAGCCCACATCTGACCACTACTATAGCTGCCACCAACTGACACCTACTTAGCTGCGCACTCACCACTACATAGCTGCCACGCTGCCGGCACTGACCATACCCTAGCTGCCACACTGAACCACAACCATAGCTGCTCACTGACCACTACTCTATAGCTGCCACATGCATAATATAGCTGCCACACTGACCACAACCATAGCTGCCACACTGACCACTACATAGCTGTCACATGACCTTACCATATCTGCACACTGACCACAACCTAGTTGTCACATCCGATACCGTAGTGCCCTTTTTTTCCACAATGGAAACCATACCATAGCTCCCAAGTGACCACACAACCATAAGCTGCCACAATGACCACCCACCATAGATACAACACTGACAAACCAATAGCTGCACACTGCCATAACCATAGTGCCACACGACCAATACCATAGCTGCAACTGACTAACTACCTTTTAGGGCTGCACACTGGACAATACCATAGCTGCCACACTGGACCACTACCATAGCTGCCACACTGAACAGTATCATAGCTGCCACAACTGACCGCTACATAGTCTGCCACACTGACAGCTAGCTACCATGCTGCCACACTGTGCCGCTAGCATAGCTGCCACACTGACCACTAACCATAGCTGCCACAATGGACCACTAACATAGGGCTGCCACACTGACATACATAGCTGCCACACTGTCAACTACCATTGCAGCCACACTTCACTACCATAGCTGCCACCACTCACACTACCATAGCGGCCACAACTCACCACTACATAGACTGCCACACTGACACTACCATAGCTGCCACCAATATCCCTTCCATAAGCTGCCACCACTGACGCTAACCTAAGCTGCCACACGACCTCTACCATAGCTGCCACACTGACCGATACCATCAAGCTGCATCACTGACAACTACCATGCTGCCACACTGACCACTACCATAGCTGCCACACTGACCACTACCATAGCTACAACACTGACCACAACCATAGCTGCCACACTGCCCATAACCATAGCTGCCACACTGACCACTACATAAGATGCCACACTGACCGATACCATAGCTGCCTCACTGACCTATTACCATTGCTGCCACACCTGACTGCTACCTTAGCTGCCACACTGACCACTACCATAGCTGCCACACTGACCACTACCATAGCTGCCACACTGACCACTACCATAGCTGCCACTTACCACTACCATAGCTGCCACACTCACACTACCATAGCTGTCACACTGACCACTACCATAGCTGCCACACTGACCACTACCATAGCTGCCACACTGACCACTACCATAGCTGCCACACTGACCACTACCATAGCTGCCACACTGACCACTACCATAGCTGCCACACTGACCACTACCATAGCTGCCACACTGACCACTTACATAAGCTGCCACGTGACACCACTAGCCATGCTGCCACACTGACCACTACCATAGCTGACACATGACCACTACCAAGCTGCCACACTGACCACTACATAGCTGCCACACGGACTACTTCCATTAGCTGCCACACTGACCACTACCATAGCTGCCACAATGACCACTACCATAGCTGCCACACTGACCACTACCATAGCTGCCACACTGACCACTACATAGCTGCCCACACTGACACTACCATAGCTGCCCACACTGTCCACTACCATAGCTGCCTCATGACCACAACCATAGTTTGCCACACTGACACTAACCATTAGTGCCACACGCGACCCTCCCATAGCTGCACACTGACCAAACCTTAGCTGCAAATGACCCACTACATAGCTGCCACAATGACCACTACCATAGCTGCCACATGGACCACTACAATAGCTGCCACAATGACCACTACATAGCTGCCTCACTGACCATACCCCATAGCTGCCACAATGGACCACTACCATAGCTGCACAATTGGAACCACTACCATGCTGCCACATGAACACTACCATAGCTGCCACAATGACCACTACCATAGCTGCCACAATGACCACTACCATAGCTGCCACAATGACCACTACCATAGCTGCCACAATGACCACTACCATAGCTGCCACAATGACCACTACCATAGCTGCCACAATGACCACTACCATAGCTGCCACACTGACCATAACCATAGCTGCCACAATGACCACTACCATAGCTGCCACAATGACCACTTCTAATAGCTGCCACCACTGACAACTACCATAGCTGCCACATGACCACTACCATAGCTGCCACAATGACCACTACCATAGCTGCCACAATGACCACTACCATAGCTGCCACAATGACCACTACCATAGCTGCCACAATGACCACTACCATAGCTGCCACAATGACCACTACCATAGCTGCCACACTGACCATACCATAGGCCACAACTGACCACTACCATAGCTGCCACACTGACCACTACATAGCTGCCACACTGACCACTACCATAGCTGCCCACACTGACACTCCATAGCTGCACACTCACCACTACCATAGCTGCCACACTGTCCACTACCATAAGCTGCCACACTGGCAACTTACAATAGCTGCCACATGACATAACCATAGGCTGCCACACTCACCAATACCATAGCTGCCACACTGACCACTACCATAGCTGCCACACTGACCACTACCATAGCTGTCACACTGACCACTACCATAGCTGCCACACTGACCACTACCATAGCTGCCACACTGACCACTACCATAGCTGCCACACTCACCACTACCATAGCTGCCACACTGACCACTACATACCTGCCACACTGACACTACCATAGCTTGCCACATTGACCATACCATAGCTGCAACAATGACCACTAACATAGCTGCCACACTTCCACTACCATAGCTGCACAACTGACCATACTACCATAGCTGCCACACTCACCACTACCATTAGCTGCCCACCAATGACCAATACCCATAGCTGCCACACTGACCAACTACCCATAGATTCCACACTGACACTTCAATAGCTGCACACTGACACTACAATAGCTGCCACACTGACCATAACATAGCTGCCACACTGACCAATACCATAGCTGCACAATGACACTACCATTGCTGCACACTCAACAACTTACCATACCTGCCACACTGACCACTACATACCTTGCCACACTGACCTCTACCATAGCTGCCCACACACATGACCACTACCATACCTGCAACACTGACCACTACCATAGCTGCAACACTGACATACCATAGCTGCCACACTGACCACTACCATAGCTGCCACACTGACACTACATACCTGCCACACTGACACTACATTGCTGCCACACTCACCATACCATAGCTGCTACAATGACCACTACCATAGCTGCCACACTGACCACGACCATAGCTGCCACACCACCACTACTTACTGCCACACTGACCAAATACAATAGCTGCCACACTCACCACTACCATACCTGCCACACTGACACTACATAGCTGCCACATGGACCACTACCATAGCTGCCACACTGTCACTACCATAGCTGCACACACTGACCAACGACCTTTGCTGCCATGACCACTACCATACCTGCCACATGACCACTACCATTGCTGCCACACTGACCACTACCATATCGCCACACTTGACCAACTACCATAAGTGCCACATGACAATTACATAGCTGCCAACACTGACCTTACCATAGCTGCCACACTGGACCCACTACCATAAGCTGCCACACTCACATACCATCCCTGCCACACTGACCACTACATAGTTCCACACTCCCCACTACCATTACCTGCCACATGACCTCTTCCATAGCTGCCACACTGACCATACCATAGCTGCCACACTGACCACTACCATAGCTGCCACACTGACCACTAACCATAGCTGCACACTGACCACTATCCATATCTGCCACATGACCACTACAATAGCTGCCACAATGACCACTACCATAGGGGGGGCTGCCACACTGACACTACCATAGTGCCACACTGACCACTACCCATAGCTGCCACACTCACCACTACCATAGCTGCCTCACTCACACTACCATACATGCCACACTGACCACTACATTAGCTGCCACATGACCACTACCATACTGCAAACATGACCACTACCATACTGCCACACTGACCACTACCATAGCTGCCACACTGACACACCATAGCTGCAACACTCACACTTACATACCTGCACACTGACCACTACCATAGCTGCCACACTGACCACTTATCCATAGCTGCCACTCTGACCACTACCATAGCTGCCACACTGACCATACCATAGCTGCCCAACACTCACCATACCATACCTGCCACACTCACATACCATACCATTGCTACATGACCACTACCACCCCTTAACTGGCACAAACTGGACCACTACATAGCTGCCACCACTGAACACTACCATAGCTGCCCACTGACCACGACCATAGCTGCCACATCACCACTACCATAGCTGCCACACTCACCACTACCATAGCTGCCACACTCACTACCATAGCTGCCACACTCACCACTACCATAACTGCCACATCTCCACGACCATACCTTCCACACTGACCACTACCATAGCTGCCACACTGACCACTACCATAGCTGCCACACTGACCACTACCATAGCTGCCACACTCACCAATACCATTCGCTGCCACCACAATCACCACTACCATAGTGCCACATCACCACTACCATAGCTGCCACACTCACCATACCATTACCTGCCACACTGACAACTACCATAGCTGCTCACACTGACCTATACCTTAGCTGCCACACTGACCTCTGACATAGCTGCCACACTGACACTCTCCATAGCATGCCACTATGACCATACCATAGCTGCCACAATGACACTACCATAGCTGCCTCAATGACCACTACCATAGCTGCAACACGGACCATACCATTGCCTGCCACAATGACCACTACCTTCCTGTACATACCAAATATCTTCCATCATAAAAGTAAAGAATAAAACTTTTATGATTATCTATGTTTTTAATAACTTTTTTAATTATTTTCGAATTTGTGTTAATAACAAAGTTTATTAACAAAAATGGATGAAAAAAAAATAAATGGATCGCCAAAAATCCGTGCATTTTTGAATTCCAAAACGGTTAAAAAAACTGGAAAATAAAATATATTGGATAAATGGCTAGTTATCTTTTTTGTATATAAAATTATGTAATATAAAATGGGAACTTTTGAGCCAAAAGTCGGTTGTTGATGCGAGCTTTTGTTGAAGGGTGTCGAGCAGCCGACCCCACACCTCTTGTCCTTCTTTCCTGCCATCTGTGTTGGGGTATATGTACACTGAGGTATGTGTATGTGTATGTATGACTCAGTGTGTATGTGACTCAGTGTGTATGTGACTCAGTGTATGTATGACTCTGTGTATGACTCAGTGTGTATATGACTCAGTGTGTATGTGACTCAGTGTATGTATGACTCTATGTATGACTCAGTGTGTATGTGACTTCAGTGTGTCATGTGGACTCCAGTGTTATGTTTCGATTCTATGTATGATCGTGTGTATTGTGTCTCAGTGTGTATGTGACTCAGTGTATGTATGACTCAGTATGTATGTGACTCAGTGTGTATGTGACTCAGTGTATGTATGACTCTATGTATGACTCAGTGTGTATGTGACTCAGTGTATGTATGAATCTATGTATGACTCAGTGTGTATGTGACTCGGTGTGTATGTGACTCAGTGTGTATGTGACTCGGTGTGTATGTGACTCAGGGTGTATGTGTCTCAGTGTGTAATGGGAATCAGTGTGTGTGTTGACTCAGTGTATGTATGGACTCTTATGTATATGACTCTGTGTGTATGTGAACTCAGTGTGTATGTGACTCAGTGTGTATGTGACTCAGTGTATGTATGACTCTATGTATGACTCAGTGTGTATGTGACTCGGTGTGTATGTGACTCAGTGTGTATGTGACTCAGTGTGTGTATGACTCAGTGTGTATGTGACTCCGTGTGTATGTGATCAGTGTGTTTGTGACTCTGTGTTATGTATGACTCTATGTATGGACTCAGTGTGTATGTGACTCGGTGTGTATGTGACTCAGTGTGTATGTGACTCGGTGTGTATGTGACTCAGTGTGTATGTGACTCAGTGTGTATGTGACTCAGTGTGTATGTGACTCAGTGTGTATGTGACTCAGTGTGTATGTGACTGCAGTTAATGTTGTATGTGACCTCAGTGTGTATGTGACTCGTGTGTATGTGACTCAGTGTTGTATGTGACTCGGTTGTGTATGTTGATTCAGTGTGTATGTGACTCAGTGTGTATATGATCAGTGGTGTATGTGACTCGGGGTGTATGTGAACTCTGTGTGTATGTGACTCAGTGGTATATGGACTCAGTGTGTATGTGTATCCGTGTGTATGTGACTCAGTGTGTATGTGACTCTGTGTGTATGTGACTCAGTGTGTATATGACTCAGTGTGTATGTGACTCAGTGTGTATGTGACTCAGTGTGTATATGACTCAGTGTGTATATGACTCAGTATGTATATGACTCAGTATGTATATGACTCAGTGTGTATATGACTCAGTGTGTATATGACTCAGTGTGTATGTGACTCAGTGTGTATATGACTCAGTGTGTATATGACTCAGTGTGTATATGACTCAGTGTGTATGTGACTCAGTGTGTATATGACTCAGTATGTATATGACTCAGTGTGTATATGACTCAGTGTGTATATGACTCAGTTGTTGTATTAGGACTCAGTGTGTATATGACTCAGTGTGTATGTGATCTCAGTGTGTATATGGTCCTCCGTATGTATATGACTCAGTGGTATATGTTCAGTGTGTATGTGACTCAGTGTGTATATGACTCTGTATGTATTGACTCAGTGTGTATATGACTTCCAGTGTGTATATGACTCGTGTGTATGTGACGCGTGCTGTATATGACTCAGTGGGTTTGTGACTCAGTGTGTATATGACTCAGTATTGTATATGACTCAGTATGTATATGACTCAGATGTTATATGAATCAGGTGTGTTTATGACTCAAGTGTGTATGTGATCAGTGTGGTATATGACTCAGTGGTATATTTCCTCAGTGTGTTTTATGATCTCAGTATGTATATGACTCAGTGTGTATATGACACGCAGTGTGTTATATGACTCAGTGTGTATGTGACTCTGTGTGTTTATGACTCAGTATGTATTATGACTCTGTGTGTTATGATCTGTGTGTATATGACTCCAGTGTGTATATGGATCAGTGTGTATATGTCTCAGTGTGTATATGACTCAGTGTTATATATGACCAAGTATATGGGCTCAGTGTGTATATGATCAGTTTGTATATCGACTCAGTGTGTATGTGTATCGGGTGTGTAATATTACTCAGTGTGTATATGACTCAGTGTGTATATGACTCAGTATGTATATGGGACTCAGTGTGTTTATGATCAGTGTGTATTTGCTCAGTATGTATTTGACTCTAGTGTGTAGATGACTCAGTGTGTATTATGACTCAGTGTGTATATGACTCAGTGTGTATATGATCAGTGTATATGACTCGTTGTGTATATGACTCAGTGTGTATAGACTAAGTGTGTTATATGGATCAGTATGTATAAGACTCAGTGTGTATTATGAATCAGTGTGTATATGATCAGAGTGTATATGACTCGTATGTACATGACTCAGTGTTGTATATGACTCAGGTGTATATCACTCAGACAAACTGTGTATATGTCTCAGTGTGTATAAGACTCAGTGTGTATATGGATCAGTGTGTATATGGGATCAGTGTGTATATGGATCGGTGTGTATATGACTCAGTGTGTTTATTGAACTCAGTGTGTATATGACTCAGTGTATATATGTTCAGTGTGTATATGGACTCCAGTGTGTATATGAATCCTGTGGTGTATATGACTCAGTGGTTATATGGACACAGTGTGTATATAACCCAGTATGTATATGACTCAGTATGTATTGAGTCTGGTGGATATGACTCAGTATGTACGTGGACTCGGTGTGTATATGACTCAGTATGTGTACGTGATCGGTGTGTATAGGACTCTGTATGTACGTGACTCAGGGTGTGTATATTGATCTCAGTATGTACGTGATCAGTGTGTATATGTTCAGTATTTACGTGGACTCGGTGTGTATATGGTACTCAGTTGTATATATGACTCGTGGTATTTGACTCAGTGTGCATATGATCATTGTTTATATGGCTCACAGTGTGTTATATGACTCAGGGTTGTTTTATGACTCAGTGTGATATGACTCAGCTGTGTATATGACTCATGTTTATATGACTCAGTGGTATATAACCCAGTATGTTATATGACTCAGGTGTGTATAATGATCAGTGTGTATATGACGCTGTGTGTATATGAACTCTTTGTTTATATGAACTCAGTGTGTATATAACCCAGTATGTATATGACTCAGTGTGTATATGACTCAGTGTGTATATGACTCAGTGTGTATATGACTCAGTGTGTATATGACTCATTGTTTATATGACTCAGTGTGTATATAACCCAGTATGTATATGACTCAGTGTGTATATGACTCAGTGTGTATATGACTCAGTGTGTATATGACTCAGTATGTATATGACTCAGTGTGTATATGACTCAGTGTGTATATGACTCACTGTGTATATGACTCATTGTGTATATGACTCAGTATGTATATCACTCAGTGTGTATATGACTCAGTGTGTATATGACTCAGTGTGTATATGACTCAGTAGGTATGTATATCATCAGTGTGATATATGACACAGTATGTATTATGGACTCAGTGTGTATATGACTTTCAGTGTGTTATGACTCAGTGTGTATTATGAACTCAGTTGTGTATATTGACTCAGTGTGTATATGACTCAGTGTGTATATGACTCAGTGTGTATATGACTCAGTGTGTATATGACTCAGTGTGTATATGACTCAGTGTGTATATGACTCAGTGTGTATATGACTCAGTGTGTATATGACTCAGTGTGTATATGACTCAGTGTACTCACCTAGTTGTACTCACATAGTTGAGGTTGCGGGGGTCGTGCGAGTCCTGGCCCAGCCCTCTTCATTGATCGTACTAGGTCACTCTCCCTGAGCCGTGAGCTTTATCGTACCTCTGCTTAAAGCTATGCATGGATCCTGCCTCCACTACATCGCTTCCCAAACTATTCCACTTACTGACTACTCTGTGGCTGAAGAAATACTTCCTAACATCCCTGTGATTCATCTGTGTCTTTAGCTTCCAACTGTGTCCCCTTGTTACTGTGTGTATATGACTCAGTGTGTATTATGACTCAGTGTTTATGGACTCAGTATCTTTATGGATCAGTGTGTATTTGAGCGGCTCAGTGTGTATTATGACTCAGTGTGTATATGACTCAGTGTGTATATGACTCAGTGTTTATGTGACTCAGTGTGTATATGACTCAGTGTGTATATGACTCAGTGTGTATGTGACTCAGTGTGTATATGACTCAGTGTGTATATGACTCAGTGTGTATATGACTCAGTGTGTATATGACTCAGTGTGTGACTCAGTGTGTATATGACTCAGTGTGTATATGACACTGTATATGGCTCAGTGTGTATATGACTCAGTGTGTATATGACTCAGTGTATATATGACACTGTATATGGCTCAGTGTGTATATGACTCAGTATGTATATGACTCAGTGTGTATGTGACTCAGTGTGTATATTACTCAGTGTGTATATGACTCAGTGTGTATATGAGCTCAGTATGTATATGACTCAGTGTGTATATGACTCAGTGTGTATATGACTCAGTGTGTATATGACTCAGTGTGTATATGACTCAGTGTGTATATGACTCAGTGTGTATATGACTCAGTGTGTATATGACTCAAGTGGTATATGAATCAGTGTGTATATGACTCAGTTGTTATGGATCAGTGTGTATATTGAATCTGTGTGTATATGTCTCAGAGTGTACATGACGCAGTATGTACATGACTCAGTGTTGTATATGACTCAGTGTGTTTATGACGCAGTGTGTATATTGACTCAGTGTGTATAGGAATCAGTGTGTATACTGAATCAGTATGTATAAACTCAGTGTGTATATGACTCAGTGTGTATTTGTCTGAGTGTATATGACTCAAGTTTGTACATGACTTCAGTGTGTTATATGAATCCAGTGTGTATATGACTCAGTGTGGTATATGAACTCAGGTGTAAATGACTCAGTGTGTATATGACTCAGTGTGTATATGACTCAGAGTGTATATGACTCAGAGTGTATATGACTCAGTGTGTATATGACTCAGTGTATATATTGGACTCAGTGTGTTTATGGACAGTGTGTATATGACTTCAGTGTGTATTGACCGGTCTGTACGTGAACTCGGTGTGTATTTGTCTCGTGGTATATATGACTCAGTGTGTATATTACTCAGTGTGTATATGACTCATTGTTTATATGGCTCAGTGTGTATATGACTCAGTGTGCATATGACTCAGTGTGTATATGACTCATTGTTTATATGACTCAGTGTGTATATAACCCAGTATGTATATGACTCAGTGTGTATATGACTCAGTGTGTATATGACTCAGTGTGTATATGACTCATTGTTTATATGACTCAGTGTGTATATAACCATTAGTATATGACTCAGTGTGTATATGACTCAGATGTGTTATATGGACTCAGTGTGTATGATCATTGTTTTATGACTCGTGTTGTATATAACCCAATATGTATATGACTCAGTGTGTATATGACTCAGTGTGTATATGACTCAGTGTGTATATGACTCAGTATGTATATCACTCAGTGTGTATATGACTCAGTGTGTATATGACTCAGAGTTGTATATGACTTCATTATGTATTATGACTAAGTATGTATATACTCTGTGGGTATATGACTGCTGTCGTGTATATTGTCCTAGTGTGTATAGAATACAAGTTGTATATCACTCAGTGTGTATATGACTCATTGTGTATATGACTCTGTATGTATATCAATCATGTGTGTATATGACTCCAGTGTGTATTTGATCAGTGTGTATATGACTCAGTGTGTATATGTCTTGTGTGTATTCGATCAGTATGTATGTTATGAACTCAGTTGTGTATATGACTCGTGTGTATTATGACTAGTATATGTATATGTCTCAGTGTGTTTATGGACTCAGTATGTATTTGATCAGTGTGTTTATGACTCAGTGTGTATATGACTCAGTTGTGTATATGAATCACGTGTGTCTATGACTCAGTGTGTATATGACTCAGTGTGTATATGACTCATTGTGTATATGACTCAGTGTGTATATGACTCAGTATGTATATGACTCAGTATGTATATGACTCAGTGTGTATGTGACTCAGTGTGTATATGACTCAGTGTGTATGTGACTCAGTGTGTATATGACTCAGTGGTTATAGGGACTCCAGTGTGTATGTGACTCAGTGTGTATATTAACTCCAGTGTGTATTGATCAGGGTGTATATGACTCAGTGTGTATGTGATCAGTGTGTATATTAATCAGTGATGTATATGACTCTGTGTGTTATGACTCCGTGTGTATATGAACTCAGTGTGTATATGTATCAGTGTGTATATGACTCAGGTGTGTAGGTGACTCAGTGTGTATATGACTCAGTGTGTATATGACTCAGTGTGTATATGACTCAGTGTGTATGTGACTCAGTGTGTATATGACTCAGTGTGTATATGACTCAGTGTGTATATGACTCAGTGTTTGTATAAGAAATCAGGTGTATATGAATCAGTGTGTAATGATCAGTGTTTATGTGGACGCAGCTGATGTATATGACTCACAGTGTGGGATATGACTCAGTGTGTATATGACTCAGTGTGTGACTCAGTGTGTATATGACTCAGTGTGTATATGACACTGTATATGGCTCAGTGTGTATATGACTCAGTGTGTATATGACTCAGTGTATATATGACACTGTATTTGGCTCAGTGTGTATATGTCTCAGTAGTATATGGACTCAGTGTGTATGTGACTCAGTGTGTATATTACTCAGTGTGTATATGACTCAGTGTGTATATGACTCAGTATGTATATGACTCAGTGTGTATATGACTCAATGTGTATATGACTCAGTGTGTATATGACTCGGTGTGTATATGACTCAGTGTGTATATGACTCAGTGTGTATATGACTCATTGTGTATATGATTCAGTGTGTATATGACTCAGTGTGTATATGACTCAGTGTGTATATGACTCAGTGTGTATATGACTCAGTGTGTATATGCCTCAGTGGGTATATGACTCGTGTGTATTAGACTCAGTGTGTATATGGACTCAGTGTGTATAGGACTCAGTGTGTTTTTGACTCAGAGTTTATATGACTCAGTGTGTATATGACTCAGTGTATATATGACTCAGTGTGTATATGGCTCAGTGTGTATATGACTCAGTGTGTATATGACTCAGTATGTATATGACTCAGTGTGCATATGACTCAGTGTGTATATGACTCAGTGTTTATATGACACAGTGTGTATATAACCCAGTATATATATGACTCAGTATGTATATGACTCAGTGTGTATATGACTCAGTATGTACGTGACTCGGTGTGTATATGACTCAGTGTATATATGACTCAGTGTGTATATGACTCAGTGTGTATATGACTCATTGTTTATATGGCTCAGTGTGTATATGACTCAGTGTGTATATGACTCATTGTTTATATGACTCAGTGTTGTATATAACCAGTTTGTATATTGCACTCAGTAGGTATAGTCTCAGTGTGCATTTGAATCAGTGTGTATATGAACTCGTTTGTATATGACACAGTGTGTATATTATACCCAGTATTGTATATGACTCAGTATGTATTATGACTCCAGGTGTGTATATGACTCAGTTTGTACGTGACTCGGTGTGTAATGACTCAGGTGTAAAAGCTCGTATGACGGGACTGGGTGGTATATACTCAGTGTATATTGCCTCAGGGTGTTATGATCATGTTATATGCCATTGTTTATATGGCTCAGTGTGTATATGACTCAGTGTTTTAATCCGTGTGTATTGACTCATGTGTATATATCAGTGTGTACACACACACACAAACACAATATATATATATACACACCAACATATCCACACAATATAATATAACACACACACAAATATAACAACACACACACCAATATATCACACAACAAAAATATCCACACAAAATTTACACACACAAACAAAAATATATATAATATATATTTACCAACCACACACACCACAACACCACTCACCACCACACACACACACAACACACAACACCAAACACACACAAACACACACACACACCACACACACACACAACCACACCCCAAAAAACCCACGTACACACAAAAAACACGTCCCAAAACACAAAACAAAAACCACCACAAAAAACAACAACACACCATCACACATACACACCACACACACAACACACACACACACTAAACACCACAAACGAGCTGCCGACCCCGAAACACAATTAGGTGAGTACACACCAAAATTAACCACACACACACATAAACCAACCCCAAAAACAAACCCACAACAAAACCACCACACACACCACACACACACACACACAAACACCCCACACACACACACACACACACACAAAACACACACACACACAACACACACAAACACAAAACACAAAACACACAACATAACACACACCACCAACCACACACACACAACCTCCCACATACACACAAACACACCAATACACACCAACCACAACACACCACACCACATACACACACACCCCAACCCACACACACCATACCCATCTTCTTGGCTGAAAGAAGGCCTTTGAACATTTCCCCCAAAGAATAGTGCAGAAGCAAGGCATCAGGCCATATAAACGGAAGGGCACGCAATGGATCAAGAATACCTCGGGGAGGAAACAACGAGCCCTGTACTAAGATTTATCACGGGGGGGAAACCGTGACGAGCGGGGTCCCACAGGGGTGGGTCCTGGGACCTGTATTTTTGGTATATGTGAACGCGACGAAGGTTAGACCAGAAGGTCCGTTTCAGTGATGTGAATTTAATGGGGAGAATTAAATCTGTGAGGACCAGGCAGGACTTCAAAGAGACCGGGACAGACGGACACCTGGTCCAGCAAATGGCTTCTCGAAATTTAATCCTGCCAAAGCAAAGTCAGAAAATAGGGGGAAGGGGACAGAAGCCAAAGACAGAGTATAGGCTAGGGGGCCAAAGATGCAAACCTCCCAAGGAAAGATCTTTGGGGGAGTATAAACCCAGCATGTCTCCGGAAGCACACATCAATCAAATAACTGCTGCAGCATAGGGCGCCTGGAAAACCCTTTAGAACAGAAAATTCCGACACCTTATTTGGGAAAACATTAAAGACACTGTACACCGGGGTAGCCCAGGCCCAAACTGGAGTATGCAGCACCTTTTTTGGAACCCCACTTATAAAGCACGTCCAAAAAACCTAAGAAAGTACAAGGTTTTGCAACAAGGTTATTTCCGGGAGCTAAGGGGAATTCCTATAAAGAAAGTTTAAAAAAAGGGAAATGGGCCTTTGACGACACTGGAGGACGGGAGGGCAGGGGACATGATAACGACTTAAAATACTGCTTGGAATAGACAAGGTGGCCCAAGGACGGGATTTCCAGGGGGGGACACAAAAACAAGAGGCCAAAATTTTGGAAGTTAAAGGGAACACAAATGAGTAAAGAAGATATGGGGAAGAAATTTTTTTCAGCTAGATTTTGAAAGGGCCAGGGGGAAATACCTAGAAAATAAACCGTAGTGGGGGCCGGGAAAACCATACACATTTTTTAAAGACGGGGTTTTTGAAAAAGCTCATGGAGGGGGAAGAGAGGGGGGTCTAGTACCCAACCCCGGTGAAGAGGGGGGGCCAGGCTAGGCCCTCGACCCCCTGCAACCCCAACCAAAATAGGTTGAGTACAAATATTTTAGTACACACACACACACACCCACACACACACACACACAACACACACACACACACACATACACACCACACACCCCACACACAAACACACACCACACACAACACCACACAGAACCACACACACACATACACACACCACAAAACACCCCCACACACACACACAAAACCATACAACACAACACACAAAACACACACCACACACACAAAACAAACACACACAACACACAAACACACCACACACACACCCCACCAAACACACACACACACAAAAACCCCCCAACACACACACCCACACACACAAAACACCACACCCACACACACACACACAACATACACAAAACCACAATACAACACACACACACACACACACACCAAAAAACACACACACACACCCACACACAACCACACACACACACACACACACACACACACACACACCACTACACACAACACACTTTTTTTTTGGGTCACAAAAGTTTTTTCCCTCACCTTCTTCTACATTTAAAATTATACCATGGTCCACGACTTTAGCTCAACCTTGTGCCAAATTCAAAACACCTCTATAGTACCTTTGTTCATTTTTTAGTTCTGAATATGACACCATATTCCTCTCCTTATTATATACATAGTCGGGGCCGAATGGAAAAACCCTTGGTCAATAGACTTTTTTTAAAAAATTAAGCCCTTTTCCCAAAATTTCTTTTTATATTTTTAAAGATTTTTTTTTTTTGCATATATTTTTAAAATGAAAAAAATTAAAATAATTTCGTCCCAAAAAGAACCTTAGAAAACTTACCAAACCCTTTTTAAATTAAAAAGGGCAATAAAAATTTAGCCAAACCCATTTAATATTTTTCTAGTTAATTTTTACAAAAATTTAATAATAAACACAATAAAATATTTTTTTTTTTTTCCGTACACAATGTTTTTTTGCAAAATTTTGATACAAAAAATTTTTTTTCCCCCCCCCCCTTTCCTTTTTTGGGCAAGAAAAACGTTGCTGTTTAACCCAAAATCCAATTTTTTACCTATTCAAAAAGATATTTTAAATAAATATATATATATATATATATATAATATATTTATAAATTTATATATAATATAAAATTATATATAGGGGTGGTGTGTACAAGTGTGTGTGTGTTTTGGGGTGGGGGGGGGGTGTAACTCACCTAATTTACTCACCAAATTTGGGGGTTGGGGGGGTCGAGCCCTCAGTTTCCGGGCCCCCGCCTTTTCACTAAACGCTACTGGATCCTCTCTCCTCTCTTCCTGAGCTTTTCATCCTCTTCTTAAAACAAATTAGGGTTCCTGCCTCCACTACTTCATTTGCTAGGCTATTCCACTTGCTGACAACCCCATGACTGAAGAAAAACTTCCTAACCCCTTTTGACTCGCTACCCTTCACTTCCAGTTGTGCCCCCTTTTGTCTCTGTGTCCACTCCCCTGGAACACCTATCTCTGTCCACCTTTTCTTTCCCCCCATATCCTTTTAAATTTGTTTTTCATGTTTTCCCCCGACCCTTTTTGTCCTCCAGTGCCCTCAAATCCGAAATTTCCCCCTTTAAACCCTTTTCCCCGTACGACATTTTCCCCTTTATCTCTGGGGCTAACCTTGTTGCAAACCCCTTTTACTTTCTCTAACCCTTTTTGCGTGCTTACCAGGTGTGGGTTTTGACTGGTGCTGCAAACCCAGCATGGGGGCCCTTTAACCCTACACAGTGTACAGGGGTCTTGAAAAGATTCCCCTTTTTAAGGTATCGGAAAAGCTTAAACTCAGGTTTTTCCAGGGGCCCCCAAGCTGCAGCGGTTTTAAGGTTTTATGTGGCCTCCGGATGGCTTTTGGGGGTTTTAAAGGGCACCCCCAAAGGGCCTTTTTCCCCCGAGTGGGTCTGTATTCCCTTTTTCCACCTATCCATACTCTGTCTGGGTCTTTTTTTGCCCCTCCCCAAAACCCTTTATGACTTGCATTTTTTTGGGTTGAATTTGAAAGCCAGTTGCTGGAAACCCCATGTCCAGCCGTCCCCGGTCTCTTTGCAGTTCTGGCCCCATCCTCGTCCGATTTAATTTTTCTCATCAAATTCACAAACAAACTGCGAACAGGGGCCCCTTCAGAAACCCCCATTCCTTTCCCCATTCGTTCACATAAAATCAAAAAAGACGGCCTAGAACACCCCTTGGGGGCCCCCCCTCGCACAGGCGCCCAAAGTATACCTCTTTAAAGAAAACCCTGAAATCTTGCCCGCCTTCCCCCGTCGGGATTCCCTTTTCCATTTCCCGGGGTGGGTGTGCAAGTGTGTGTATGTGTATGTTTTTGTGTGCATGTGTTTTTTTTAGTTACCATTTGGGCCAAGGGACCTGTCGATTTGACACTTTTGGGCCCTTTTTAAAGTGCAACATGTGGTTTCGTGTGTTGCGTGTGTGTGTGTGTGGGAAGTGTGTGCAAGTGTGTGCGTTTTGTGGCGTGTTTTGGGGTGTGTCGGGTTTTGCATTTGTGTGGTGTGGGAAGTGTTTTGCATTGGGGTGCGGTGGGTGTTGCGGTGTGGTTTGCCCTTGTGTGTGTGTGTGTGTGTGTGTGTGTGCGCGCGCGTGTGTGGGGTGCCCTGGGTTGCGTGTGTGTGCGTGTGAGGGCGTGTGTGCGCGTGTGGGGCGTGGGGGGTTTTCTTTTGTGTGCCCTTTTTTGTGTGTTGGTGTGCATGTTGTGCATGTGTGTGCATGTGTGTGCAAAATGTGGGCGCATGTGTGTGCAGGTGGTGCATTTGGTGTGCATTGAAAAGTGTGGTGTGGGGTGAGTTTCGTGTGTGGTTTTGGGTGTGTGTGTGTGTGTGTGGGGTGGGGGTGCGGGGCAAGGTGTGCATGTGTGTGCATGTGAGTGTGTGTGTGAGTGCATGTGGTGCGTTGTTTCTGTTTGTGTGCATGTTGGGGGTTTTGCATGTGTGGTTGGTGTGGGGGTGTGTGTTGTGTGGTGTGTGTGGTTGTGGGTTTTGTGTGGTGGGGTGGTGGGGTGTGTGTGGTGTGTGGGGGTTTTGGGGGTGTGTTTTTGGGGGGGGGTGGGGTGTGTGTGTGGTGTGTGTGGGGGGTGTGTGGTGTGTGGTGGTGGTGTGGGGGTTTTTGGTGTGTGGTGGTGGGGTGTGTGTTGGTGTGTGTTGTGTTTTAGTGGGGTGTTTTGGGGTGTAATGGTGTGGGGTTTTTGTGCGGGGTTGTGGGTTTTGTTTTGGGGGGCGTGTGTGGTTTCGTGGGGTGGTGTGTGTGGGGTTTCTGTGTGGGGTGTGTGTGGTGTGTGGTGTGTGGGGTGGGTGTGTGTGGTGTGTGGGTGTGTGGTGGGTTGTTGGGGTGTGTGGGTGTGTGTGGTGGTGTGTGTGTGGTGTGTGTGGTGGTGGGGTGTTGTGATATTTGTGTGGGATGTGAAATTTTGTGATGTGTGTATGGTGATGGGTGTGTTGGGATTGTGTGGTGGGGCTGTGGTTTGATTTCGTGTGCAGTGTGCATGGGGTGTCGGTAAAATGTGTGTGGGGTGTTTGTGTGTGTGTGTCTGGGGTGTGTGTAGTGGGGGTGTGGTGTGGGGTGGGTGGGGGTGTTGTGGTGTGGTGTGTGTGTGGTGGTGTGTGTGTGTGTGGTGTGTGTGGTGTGTGTGTGTGGTGTGTGTGTGTGGGGTGTTGGGTGGTGGGTGTGGTTTTGGGGGGTTGGTTTTGTGGTGTGTGGGTGTGGGGGGTTTGTGGGGTGTGTGGTGTATGGGGGTGTGTGTGTAAAGTGGTGGGGTTTTGTGGTGTGTGGTGTGTGTGGGGTGGTGTGTGTGTGGAGTGTGGGGTGTTTGTGTGGGGTGTGTGTGTGTTTGGGGTGGGGGTGTGATATTTGTGTGTGGTGTTTGTGGGTGAGTGTTAAAGTGGAAAGGGGGTGGTGTGAAATTTTTGTGTGGTGCGTGTGGTTTTTTATGTCGTTTGCAGTTGTATGGCGTGTCGTGGGATTTGTGGGGTGTGGTGTGTGTGTGGTTTTGGTGTGTGTGTGGTGTGGTGGTGTGTGTGGGGTGTGGTTTTGGGGTGGTGTGGGGTGTGATGTGGTTTGGTGTGTGGGGTGTGTGTGGTGTGGTTGGGTTGTGGGTTTGGTGTTTTGTGTTGGTGGTGTGTGTGGTGTGTGGGGGTGGGGGTTTGGGGGGTGGGGTGTGTGGTGTGGTTTGGGGTATTGGGGTGGGGTTTTGTGGGTGTGTGTGTTGGGGTGTTGTGTGGGTGGTTTTGTGTTTTGTGGGGTAAAGTGTGTGGGGTGTGTGTTGTGTGGGTGTGTGGTTGGCGTGTTGGAGGGGGTGGGGTGGTGTGTGTGTGAGGTTGTGGGCGGTGTGTGGGGGGTGTTAGTGTGTGTGGGTTGTGTGTGTTGGTGTGTGGGTTGTGGGTGTGTGTGGTGTGTGGGTGTGGGTGTTGTTTTGTTGGGTGGGGGTTGTGTGTGGTAAAGTGTGTGGTGTGGGGTGTTAGTGTTAGTGGGGTTTTGTGGGGGTGTGTGTGGTGTGTTATTGGTTTTGTATGTGGTGTGGGGTGTGTGGTGTGGGGTGGTGTGGGTGTGTGTGGGGGTTTTGGGGGTGTGTGTGGTGTGTTGTGGGGGTTGTGGCGTGTGTTTTGGGTGTGTGTGGGTGTGGGGTTGGTTGTGTGGCGTGGGGTGTGGGGTGTGGTGTTATGGGTGGGATTGGTTGGGGTGTGGGGGGGGGTGGGGGGGGGGGGGGGGTGGGGTGTGTGGTGCGGGGTGTGGGGTGTGTGGGGTACGTGTGTGGGGGTGTGTGGGGTGTGGGTGGTTGTGGTGTGTGTGTGGTGTGTGGTGTGTGTGGGGGTTTTTTGTGGGTGTTGGGGGTGGGTGTGTGGTGTGTTTTGTGGTGTGTGTTGTGGTGTGTGTGTTTATATTTTGTGTGTGTTGTATGTGTGGGTTTGTTTTATGTTGGGGAGGGTGTGTGGGGGTGATTGGGGTGTGTGGTGCGTGTGGTTTTTTATGTCCTGTGCAGTTTGCATGGCGTGTCGTGTATTTGTGTGTGTGGTGTGTTTTGTGTGTGTGTGCTGTGGTGTGTAGTGTGTGTGGGGTGTGTGGGTGTGGGGTGTGTGTGGGGTGGGGGTGTTGGGGTGTGTGTGTGTGGGGTGGTTTTGGTGTGGTGTGTGGTGGTTTTGGTGGTGTGTGTATTGGTTGGGGTATGTGGTGTGTTTGTGGTGTGTGTGGTGTGGGTGTGGGGGTGTGTGGGTGTTGTTGGTGGTGTGTGTTGGTTTGTGGCGTGTGTGTGGGTGGGAGTGTGTGGTGTGTGTTTTTGGGGTGTGTGGCGTGTGTGTGTGGGTTTTTGTGGGGTTTTGGTGTATGTGGTTGTGTTTTGTGTGGGGGTGGGGGTATGTGGGGTGGGGTGTTTTTGTCGGGGTATGTGGTATGTATTGTTGTGCGTGTTTGTGCATGTGTATGTTGTGTGTGCATGGTTTTGTGTGGGGTTTTTGCATGTGTTGTAGTTTTTTTATGTTGTTTTGTGCTGTGTTTTGTGTTAGTTACCATTTGGTCCCAGCACATGTCGATTTGACCTTTGGCCCTTGTAAAGTGCTGCATGTGTGTGCGTGTGTGGTTTCGTGGTTTTGTGTGTGTGCAAAGTGTTGGGGCCATGTGTGGGGCGTGTTGTGCGTGGTGGGGTTTGCGGGGTGTTTTGCATGTGTTGGTGTGTGCTGTGTGTTTTTAAAATGTGGCTTGGGGTGGGGGGTGCGTGTGTGTGGTGCGGGGTGTGGTGTGTGGTGTTGTGTGCGCGCGTTTTTGTGGGGTGGGGTGTGTGCGTGTGTGTGCGTGTGAGGCCCTGTTTTGCGCGTGTGTGCGTGTTTTGGCGTGTGGGGTGCGGGCTGTGTGCGTGTGTTGCCTGTTGTGCATTGTGTGCATTGTGTGCAAGTGTGTGCCCCATGTGTGTGCAGGGGTGTGCAAGGTGTGCAAGGAAAGTGGTTTTTGCGTGAGGGGCGTGTGTGGGGTGGTGTGTGTGTGTGTGTGTGTTGGGGTGTGTGTGTGTGCGGTGCATTTTGGGGCATGTGTGGGGGATGTGATGTGTGTTTGGGGTGCATTGTTGCGTGTGTGCAAAAGTGGGGGGTTAAAGTGTGTGTGCAAATTTTGGGGTGTGGTGTAAGGGTGTGTGTGGTGTGTGGGGGGTGGTGTGGTGGTTTTGTGGTGTGGTTTTGTGGTGTGTGTGTTTGGGGGTGTGGTTTTTGGGGTTGGGGTTGTTTGTGTGGTGTGTGTGTGGGTTTTTTGGGGGTGGGTGTGGGGGTGTGGTGTGTGTGTGTGTGTGGTGTGTGGGGTGTGTGGGGGTGGGGTGTGTGTTTAGTGTGTGTGTGTGGTGTTAAAAGTGGTGTTTTGGTGGGGCGGTGTGTGTGGTGGGGTGTGTGGTGCGGTGTGGGCCCTGTGTGGGGTGTGGGGTACTGTGTGGTGGTGGGGTGGTGTGTGGTGTGTGGTGTGTGTGTGGGTGTGGGGGGGTGTGGGGTGTGGTGTGGTGTGTGTGTGGTGGTGTGTGTGGTGGTTGTTGGGGGTGTGTGGTGGTGTGGTTTTTTTGGGGTTTTAAAATTTTGTGTGATGTTGTATGTGTGGGTGTTTTGTATGTGGATGGGTTGTTGTGAATTTTTGTGTGTGGTGCGTGTGGTTTGTTTTGTCGGTGCAGTGTGCATGGGGGGTGCGTGTATAGTGTGGGGTGGTTTTGTGTGTGTGGTGGTGCTGTGTGTGTGTAGTGTTGTGGGGTTTGGGGGGTGTGGTGGGGTTTTTGTGTTGTGGGGGTGTGTGTGTGTGGGTGGTTTTTGGGTGTGTGTGTGTGTGTTGTGTGTGTGTGTTTTGGGGTGGGGTGGTGTGGGGGGGGGGGGGTGGGGGTTTTTTGGTGGTGTGTTGGTGGTGGGTGGGGTGGTGTGGGTGTGTGGTTGTGTGGGGTGTTTTGGTGTAGGGGGGGTGTGTAAAGTGGTGGTGTGGGGTGGTGTGTGTGTGGGGTGTGGTGTGGGTGTGTGTGTGGGGGTTTTGTGTGTGTGGGTGTGTGTGGGGTGGTGTGTGTTTGGTGTGGGGTTGTTTATATTTTTGTGTGATGTGTGTGAGTGAAAAGGTTATGTGGATGGGGTGGTGTGGGGATTGTGGTGTGGGCGTGTGGTTTGTATGTCGTGGCAGTTGTAGGCTGTCGTTAAAGTGTGTGTGGGGTGTGTGTGTGGTGTGGGGTCTGTGGTGTGTGTTTTGGGGTGTGTGGTGTGTGTGGTGGGGTGTGTGGTGTGTGTGTGTGTGTGTGATGTTGTGTGGGGTTTTGTGTGTGGTGGTGTGTGTGTGGGGTGAGGTGTGGTGGTGGTGTGGGGTGTGTGTGGTGTGTGTGGGGTGGTGTGGTGGTTGGGGTGTGGGTGTGTGTGGGGGTATGTGGGTGTGTGGTGGTTGTGTGTTGTGGTGTGTGGGGTGGTGTGTTTGGGTGTGTGTGGGGGATGGGGGTGTGGGGGTGTGTGGGGGGGTGGTTTTTGTGTGTGGCGTGTGTGTAAGGGGTTTTTTGGTGTGGGGTGTGAGGGGTGTGTGGCGTGTGTGTGTTGGGGTTAAAGTGTGTGTGGGTGTGTGTGGTTTTGGTGTGTGGTGTTGTTTGGTGGTTTTGTGTGTGTGTGGTGGTGTGTGTGTGGTGTGTTGGGGTTTTGGGGTGGTGTTTTGTTTGGGATTTTGTGTGGGGGTGTGTGTTATGTGTGGATGTTTGGGTTTTGTTTGGGGTGTTGTGTGTTTTGTATGTGGTTTGTGTATGGGGTGTGTGTGTTTTTTGTGTGTGTGGTGTGTGTGGTGTGGTGTGTGTGTGTGGGGTGTGTGTGGTGGGGGTGTTTGGGGGGTGTGTGGGGGCGTGTGTGTGTGGGGGTGTTTTGTGGTGTGTTTTGTGGTGGTGGGGTTTTGGCGGGGTTGTGGGTGTGTGTGTTTTTTTTGTGTATGTGGTTGTGTGGGGTGTGTGGTGTGTTATGTGGGGTGTGGGGTTTGGTGCTGTGTATGTGTGTATGGTTTTGTGGGGTTGCGTGTGTTTTGCAGTGTGTGTATGTGTTGTGTGCATGTGTATTGTTTTGGTGGCCCTGTGTGTGTTTGTTTGTGTTTGTGTGCAAGTGTATGTGTTTTATTTTGGTGTGTGGCCCGTGTGTGTATGTTTAGGGTGTGCATGTGTATGTGTTGCATGTGTTGTGTGTGTGTTTGTGTGCATTGGGATGTGTTAAAGGTGTTGTGCATGTAATCACCTAATTTTTTACTCACCATTTGTGGTTGCAGGGCTCGAGTACAGCTCCGGCCCCGCCTCTTTTACTGATTTTCTACTAGGTTTTCCCCCTCTCTCCCTGCCCCATAGCTCTAAACATACCTCGCCTTAAAAATGTAAGGTTCCCGCCTCCACTACTTCACTTTCTAGGCTATTCCACGGCCTGAAAAAATTATTTCGAAAATAAAATTCCTAAACATCCCTTTTATTCATCTGAGTCTTCAACTTCCCCTTTTTTCCTCTTTTGTCCCGGTCCCTTTTCTTTAAAAATCCCGTTTTTTGTCCACCTTTTTCCCATTCCCCCAGTAAATTTTTTATGCGTTAAACAATGTCCCCTGACCCTCCGTCCTCCATTTTCGTCAGGGGCCCATTTCTCTCAACCTTTTTTCGTAGGGCAATCCCCGTAGCTCTGGGACCCATCCCTTTTTTCAAACCTTTGCACCTTCTCTAATTTCTTGAAAGTTGCTTTACTAGGTGGAATTTCCCAAAATGGGGCTGCATACTTTCCCGTATGGGCCGACGTAAATGGTAAAACAGTTCCCTTTAAAAGAAACTTTTCTGAGGTATCGGAACGCTATCCGAAAGGTTTGGGCCCGGGCCCCCCCTATCTGCCCGCATTTTTCTGATTGATTGCCCTCAGGGGATATGCTCGTGTTATACTCACCCCCGATCTTTTTCCTTTATGGGGGTTTTCAGTCCCTTTTTCCCCTAAACTATATTGTTTCTGCGGTCTTCTTTGGGCCCCTTCCCCCCAAACTTCATGACTTTGCATTTGGGGAGGGTTAAACTCCCAAAGGGGCCATTCCCGGGCCAAGCTTGACCCCTTTTCCCGGTCTCTTTGGGAACCTGCCCGATCCTCATCCGAAATTTTTTCTTCTCATTAACTCAATCATCTGCCCAAAAAAGGACACTTCTGAGTCCCATCCCTTTCCCTAGTCATTCACCCTATACCAAAAACCGCACAGGACCTAGGACTGACACCCCGTGTTTTGTGGGGCATGTGATGTTTTAGTTACCATTTTGTCCTGTGTGTTGGGGGTGTGGGGTGTGTGTGTTTGTGTGTGTGTGTGTGTGTGTGTTTGGGGGTGTGTGTTTTTGTATGGTTTTGTATGTGTGGTAAAGTGTGTGTTTAGAGGGGAGAGAGGGGAGAGAGAGAGAGAGAGAGAGAGAGGGGAGAAGGGGAAAGGGGAGAAGCAGAGGGGAAGGGGGAGAGGGAGTAGAGGGGGTGTGTATGTGGTATGCATGTGTATGCGGTTTTGGGATGTGTGGGGAAATTGTTTGCATGTGTGTGGTGTGCATATGTGTGTGGGCATGTGTGGTTTACTCAGGTGATCCCCCCTCACTCGGGGGTATTTAAAGGGGACTTTTCATCCTTTCCTTTCTTTAGGTGACCCTTTTTTATCACCCGGGGGTGTTTAACCCGGGCCCTTTAAATTTTACCTGTTTTTAGGTGGGGAAATTTTTTCTTCTCCTAAGAGCGTTCAGGTGACCTTTTTTTACTCTTTTGTTATTTCGTAGAATTTTCCCAACAAATAGTGAGTGATGATAAAGAGGGGGGCCAGTGATAAGGAGCTGGGGAAGGGACAAAAAGAGAGTAACGGAGAGGCCCAAAGGGGCAGAGGAGATTGAACAGAGGGGGGAAGGAAAAAGAAAAAAAGAGGAAAAGGGGGGGAGGCAAACCATAATTTGGGGTTTTTAAAAGGGAAAGGTACAAGAAAAAACCCTGAAAGTGTTTCCCGTTATCTTTCTCTCGTTAAATACGGACATGGGGAAACAGTACTGCCACCACAAACCCCCCCTCTTCCCCTACGGGAAATGCTGACAACATTTACCCGCCACCACACCACCCATCGTCCCCTAGGAAAATGCTGACAACAGTCACTGCCCCACTACCACACATCGTCCCTACGGACTGCTGACAACATCCCCTGCCACCACTAAAACCCATCGTCAAATAGGACATGCCCCGACAACATTTACTGCCACCAAATACCACACATCGCACTACGGGCCAAAGCTGACAACAGCACGCCACCACTACCAAACCCCCCCTCCCCTTTCGGGCAACTGGGAAAGTCAAAGGGCCCCCACTAAACCCCCCCATCTTTACTAGGCATCGACAACATTTACTGCCACCCCCACCACCCCCTCGTCACCCACGGGACATGCTGACAACAGTCACTGCCACCACTACCACCCATCGTCACTACGGACATGCTGACAACAGTCACTGCCACCACTACCACCCATCGTCACTACGGACATGCTGACAACAGTCACTGCCACCACTACCACACATCGTCACTATGGACAACAACAGCATAGCTAAATCGTGTATGATTCAAATCATGGATAGGAGAGACTTATGGATAAGGATCCTTACACCTGTTACCCGTGTACAACTAGCAGTAAATAGGTACAGGAGTATTAGTCTCCTAATTGCTTTTCTTCATCTAGCAGCAAATAGGTACATAGGTGTTAGTTGACTGTTGTGGGTTGCATCCTGGTTAAAGGTCACATGCTAATAATATCCACGAGTCACCACGAGCATAACTCTGCTGCTGTAACTACAAATAAGTAATTACACAACGAGGATAACGGGAAACGAACTGACTAAACTAGATGAAATATTCACCCCGAGTGAACCTGACACTGAGGAAGAATGAGGTGCATAGTGGAGGTGAGAGTAAGAGACTGGGATGAACAGGAAGGTGGAAATAAACAAGAATACCGAGAAAACGAATATGGGAGAATGTGCAAGTTTCTTTGGGAAATGTTGTAGGACGAAGGACTAATTGTGACCTCGTAGGGGTCATGTAGCGTCTGGGGTACAGGAGGCAGTCAGGCTTGATCCCAGGAAGGGGGCGATAGGCCCATTTCCTTGGATTAGGAGCCCCTCGCTGGCATCAAGGCATTTCCCTTCAGGACAGACGAGGCTCTGAACAAGCGTAACAGATGTAACAGTTGAATTATCGTTCCCCAAAAAAACATATACGAAAAATGACTTCTGAAAGATGAACTTATTCTGTTCTGATGACCCTTGTAGGTTTAGCGCTTCTTTTTTATTATAATTATTCTGTTCTGAATGTTTGTTATTCTCTCTGAAGAACAAGAGATTTCTTAATGTCAGTGGGGGGAGGAATAAAATAAATAAAGAAGGAACAAATACCCAAGGCAGAAGACAACCCAAAGGAGAAAAAAGAAAGAGAAAAGGGGAAGAGGGAGAAGAAGAAAAAGATAAAGGAATCAGGTTAAGTCACGGGTGTTCTAAAGTCTGGAGCCTTTTACTATGTAATGGGGGATTGGAAGGCATCTACAGAGATGTAGCCAGGACTAAGATCCATACAAGGAAAGTTGTGTATTAGGGAGGATTCAACAAGACGGCGGCTGTTGAAGTTGGAAGTAGGGAAGACAGTTTTAGCAGAAGACCAGTCGATAGCATGACTGTGATCTCTGATGACATCTTTGCTCTGTGGCCCCATGACTCTAGTCTCTTCCAACCATTTCTTGACGCTCTTAATAATATTGCCCCTTCCATTAAGCTGAATGGGAATCTAACTCCTCGCTTCCTTTCCTTGATGTCTGTCCACTGCTCAGATACTAGTTTTGCCTTTTCCGTTTATCGCAAGTCTATGCACAGTGGCATGTACATTCACTACTTTTCTTATCATGCTTCCTCTGTCAAGAAAAGTGTTATCTCCCTCTTTATCCGTGCTCTCCGCATTTGTGATCCTCAGTGCCTTCAATCAGAAACTCAAGAAGCATGAATAGAAGTCCTCAGGTTGTTCTTCAACTCTATATATCCTTGGTTAGGCCTCATTTAGATTATGCTGCACAGTTCTGGTCACCATATTACATAATGGATATAAATTCACTGGAAAACGTGCAAAGTGCAAAGGAGGATGACAAAGTTGATCCCATGTATCAGAAACCTTCCCTATGAGGATAGACTGCGGGCCCTGAATCTGCACTCTCTAGAAAGGCGTAGAATTAGGGAGGATATGATTGAGGTGCATAAATGGAAGACAGGGATAAATAAAGGGGATGTAAATAACGTGCTGAAAATATCTAGCCTAGACAAGACTCGTAGCAATGGTTTTAGGTTGGAAAATTCAGATTCAGGAAGGATATAGGAAAGCACTGGTTTGGTAATAGAGTGTGGATGAGTGGAACAAACTTCCGAGTACAGTTATTGAGGCTAAAACGTTGTTTAGTTTTAAAAATAGGTTAGATAAATACATGAGTGGGTGTGGGTGGGTGTGAGTTGGACCTGATTAGCCTGTGCTACTAAGTCAGTTGCCGTGTTCCTTCCTTAAGTGAATGTGACCTGACCTGACTAGGTTGGGGCATTGGCCGGTAGGAGACTTGGACCTGCCTCGCATGGGCCAGTAGGCCTGCTGCAGTGTTCC
>NC_069408.1:35456268-35775998 GCF_026875155.1 Cherax quadricarinatus
GTATTACTCTCAATAGACCAGGTATTACTCTCAGTAGACCAGGTATTACTCTCAGTAGACCAGGTATTACTTTCAGTAAGACAAGGAAATTACTTCAGTAGACAGTAATACCTTCATAGACCAGTATTACCTCATAGACCAGGTATTACTTTCAGTGAACCAGGTATTACTTTCAGTAGGCCAGGTATTACCTTCAGTAGACCAGGTATTACTCTCAGTAGACCAGGTATTACTTTCAATAGACCAGGTATTACTCTCAGTAGACCAGGTATTACTCTCAGTAGACCAGGTAGTACTCTCAGTAGACCAGATATTACTCTCAGTAGACCAGGTATTACTTTCAGTAGACCAGGTATTACTTTCAGTAGACCAGGTATTACTTTCAGTAGGCCAGGTATTACTTTCAGTAGGCCAGGTATTACTTTCAGTTGACCAGGTATTACTTTCAGTAGACCAGGTATTACTTTCAGTAGGCCAGGTATTATTTTCAGTAGGCCAGGTATTACTTTCAGTAGACCAGGTATTACCTTCAGTAGACCAGGTATTACTTTCAGTAGGCCATGTATTACTTTCAGTAGACCAGGTATTACTTTCAGTAGACCACGTATTACTTTCAGTAGGCCAGGTAATACATTCATAGACCAGTATTACTTTCATAGAACCAGGGTAATACTTTTCACTATACCAGTATTACTTTCACTAGACCGGTATTACTTTCAGTAATACCAGGTATTCTTTCCAATAGGCCAGGTATTATTATCAGTAAACAGGTAATACTTTCAGTAAACCAGGTATTACTTTCAGTAAACCAGGTATTACTTTCAGTAGACCAGGTATTACTTTCAGTAGACCAGGTATTACCTTCAATAGACCAGGTATTACTTTCAGTAGACTCAGGTATTCACTTCAGTAAACCAGGTATAATTTCAAGTAGAACCAGGTATTACTTTCAGTAGACCAGGTATTATTTTCAGTAGACCAGGTATTATTCTCGGTAGACCAGGTATTACTTTCAGTAGGCCAGGTATTACTCTCAGTAGACCAGGTATTACTTTCAGTAGGCCAGGTATTACTCTCAGTAGACCAGGTATTACTCTCAATAGACCAGGAATTAAACTTTCATAGACCAGTATTACTTTCAGTAGACCCAGGTATAACCCATAGACCAGTATTACTCTCAATAGACCAGGTATTACTTTCATAACCAGGTAATAACTCTCAGTAGACATGTATTACTTTCAATAGACCAGGTATTACTCTCAGTAGACCAGGTATTACTCTCAGTAGACCAGGTATTACTCTCAGTAGACCAGGTATTACTCTCAGTAGACCAGGTATTACTTTCAGTAGACCAGGTATTACTTTCAGTAGACACAGGTAATTACGTCAGTAGGCATGTATTACATGTCAGTAGCCAAGTATTACTTTCAGTAGACCAGTTATTACTTCAGTAAACCAGGTTATTACTTTCAGTAGGCCAGGTATTATTTTCAGTAGGCCAGGTATTACTTTCAGTAGACCAGGTATTACCTTCAGTAGACCAGGTATTACTTTCAGTAGGCCATGTATTACCTCGAGTAACCAGTAATACTTTCATTAAGACCAGGTATTACTTTTCAGTAGACCCAGGTATAAATTCATTAGACCCAGGCATACTTTTAGTAGACCAGGTATAACTTTCAGTAGACCAGGTATTACTTTCAGTAACCAGGGTATACTTTCAGCAGACCAGGTATTACTTTCGTAGAACCAGGTATTACTTTCATAAACCAGGTATTACTTCAGTAGACCAGGAAATTACTTTCAGTAGTCCAAGGTATTACTTTCAGTAAACAAGGTATTACTTTCAGTAAACCAGGTATTACTTTCAGTAAACCAGGTATTACTTTCAGTAGACCAGGTATTACTTTCAGTAAACCAAGTATTACTTTCAAAACCATGTATTGACCTTTCAGTAAACCAGGTATTACTTTCAGTAAACCATGTATTACTTTCATAAACCAGGTATACTTTCAGTTAACCAGGTTAATTACTTTCCAGTAAACCAGTATTACTTTCATAACCAGGTATACTTTCAGTATGACCAGTATTACTTATCAGTATACAGGTATTACTTTCAGGTAAACCAGGTATTTACTATTCAGTAGACCTTTATTTTTTCAAGTAGGCCTGGTATTTACTTTCAGTAACCAGGTATTAAACTATCATAGACCAGGTATTACATTCAGTAGACAGTATTACTTTTTCCAGTAGACCAGGTATTACTCAACAGTAACAAGGTATACTTTCATTTTTCCAGTAGACCAGGTAATACTTTCAGTAGACCAGGTAATTACCTCAGTGGCCAGGTATTACTCTCATAACCAGGTATACTTTCATGTATACAAGGTATACTTTCAGTAGACCAGGTATTACCTCAGTAGACCAGTATTACTCCAGTAGACCAGGGTATTACTTTCATAGCCCAGGTATTTACTTTTCATAGGCCAGGCATTACATCAGTAGACCAGGTATTACTCTCAGTAAACCAGTATTACTTTTCAATAGACCAGGAATACTCTCAGTAGACCAGGTATTACTCTCAGAGACCATGTAGTACACTCTCAGTAGACCAATATTACTCTCATAACCAGGTAATACTTTCATAGACCAGGTATTACTTTCAGTAGACCATTTATTACTTCATTAGGCCCGGTATTATTTCAGTATGCCCAGGTATTACTTTCAGTTGACTCCAGGTATTACTTTCAGTAGACCATGTATTACTTTCAGTAAGGCCAGGTATTATTTACCAGTAGGCCCAAGGTATTACTTTCAGTAGACCAGGTATTACCTTCAGTAGACCAGGTATTACTTTCAGTAGGCCATGTATTACTTTCAGTAGACCAGGTATTACTTTCAGTAGACCAGGTATTACTTTCAGTAGGCCATGTTATAGGAACTTTCATCAGTAAGCCAGGTCTTACTTCAGTAGACCAGGTATTACTTTCACTAGACCAGGTATTACTTTCACTAGACCAGGTATTACTTTCAGTAGACCAGGTATTACTTTCAATAGGCCAGGTATTACTTTCAGTAAACCAGGTATTACTTTCAGTAAACCAGGTATTACTTTCAGTAAACCAGGTATTACTTTCAGTAGACCAGGTATTACTTTCAGTAGACCAGGTATTACCTTCAATCGACCAGTATTACTTTTCAGTAACCAGGTTATTCTTTCAGTAAACCAGGTATTACTTTCAGTAGACCAGGTATTACTTTCAGTAGACCAGGTATTATTTTCAGTAGACCAGGTATTATTCTCGGTAGACCAGGTATTACTTTCAGTAGGCCAGGTATTACTCTCAGTAGACCAGGTATTACTTTCAGTAGGCCAGGTATTACTCTCAGTAGACCAGGTATTACTCTCAGTAGACCAGGTATTACTTTCAGTAGACCAGGTATTACTTTCAGTAGACCAGGTATTACTCTCAGTAGACCAGGTATTACTCTCAGTAGACCAGGTATTACTTTCAGTAGACCAGGTATTACTCTCAGTAGACCATGTATTACTTTCAATAGACCAGGTATTACTCTCAGTAGACCAGGTATTACTCTCAATAGACCAGGTATTACTCTCATAACCAGGTATTACTCCTCAGTAAGACCATGTATTACATTCAATAACCGAGGTATTATTACCTCTCAGTAGACAGGTATTACTCTCATAGACCAGGTATTACTCTCATTAGACCAGTATTACTCTCAGTAGACCAGTATTAACTTTCAAGTAGAACCAGGTTATAACTTTCCGTAGACCATGTATTAACATATCAGTAGGCAGGTATTCTTTCAGTAGGCCAGAAATACTTTTCAGTAGACAGTATTACATTGGGGGATTTCAGTAACCAGGTATTACTTTCAGTAGGCCAGGTATTATTTTCAGTAGGCCAGGTATTACTTTCAGTAGACCAGGTATTACCTTCAGTAGACCAGGTATTACTTTCAGTAGGCCAGGTATTACTCTCAGTAGACCAGGTATTACTTTCAGTAGACCAGGTATTACTTTCAGTAGACCAGGTATTACTTTCAGTAGACCAGGTATTACTTTCAGTAGACCAGGCATTACTTTTAGTAGACCAGGTATTACTTTCAGTAGACCAGGTATTACTTTCAGTAGACCAGGCATTACTTTCAGTAGACCAGGTATTACTTTCAGTAGACCAGGTATTACTTTCAGTAAACCAGGTATTACTTTCAGTAGACCAGGTATTACTTTCAGTAGACCAGGTATTACTTTCAGTAAACCAGGTATTACTTTCAGTAAACCAGGTATTACTTTCAGTAAACCAGGTATTACTTTCAGTAGACCAGGTATTACTTTCAGTAAACCATGTATTACTTTCAATGCAGTAAACCAGAAATTACTTCAGTAAACCAGTATTACTTTCAGTAAACCATGTATTACATTCAGTAAACCAGGATTAAATTTCAGTAAACCGGTATTACTTTTCATAACCAGTATTACTTTTCAGTAAACCCAGGATTACTTTCAGTAGTCCAGGTATTACTTTCAGTAGACCAGGTATTACTTTCAGTAGACCAGGTATTACTTTCAGTAAACCAGGTATTACTTTCAGTAGACCTTGTATTTTTTCAGTAGGCCTGGTATTACTTTCAGTAGACCAGGTATTACTTTCAGTAGACCAGGTATTAACATTCAGAGACCAGTATTACTTTCAGTAGACCAAGTGTATTACTCTCAGAGACAAGGTATTACTTTCAGTAGACCAGGTATTACTTTCAGTAGACCAGGTATTACTCTCAGTAGACCAGGTATTACTCTCAGTAGACCAGGTATTACTCTCAGTAGACCAGGTATTACTCTCAGTAGACCATATAACACTCAGTAAGACCAGGTATTACTCTCAGTAGACCAGGTATTGTGATGCAGTTCAGATGGGCTTGTGAGGTCTCTAAGCAAGTATAATCAAGTAGGCTTACTGCAATGCTCCTCTGTTCTCAGGCTTAATGACCCGGACAGTGTGATGGACGTAGACTCAGTACACAGTTTTAATAAAGGGTATGGTAAAGGTTCAAGAGGCTAGACGTGAGTCAACTCATTCATGGCTTATCGAGAGGCGGGGCCAGGAGCTTAGACCAACGAGAGCTAGGTCACACACACACACACACACACACACACACACACACACACACACACAGTAGACAGGGACGTTAGGAAGTATTTCTTCAGTCATAGAGTCTTCAGGAAGTGGAATAGCCTAGCAAGTGAAGTAGTGGAGGCAGGAACCATACATAGTTTTAAGAAGAGGTATGGCAAAGCTCAGGAAGCAGAGAGGGAGAGGACCTAGTAGCGATCAGTGAAGAGGCGGGGCCAGGAGCTGAGTCTCGACGGGCCAGGAGCTGAGTCTCGACCCCTGCAACCACAATTAGGTGAGTACAATTAGGTGAGTACACACACAGGCAGGGCGAGACGTATGGGCAAGTCTCCTTACACCCGTTGCCTCTGTTCACCTAGCAGTAAATAGGTACCTGGGTGTTAGTCGACTGTCGTGGGTCGCATCCTGGGGGATGGTCAATGCTACAATATCTGAGAGACTCAAACTCCCTCAACTGACCTAATTGTTCTCACTGAGAACCAGTGAAGTAAACTGAGAAATCAGTAACAATGTAACAGTGCCGCAAGGCACACAGACAAAACTGCCGCAAGGCGACGAAGAGATGCCGAAAGGCACACGTAGAGTTGAGTGAAGTGGCCTAAAAATGCCTACTAGGTGAGTACACACACACACACACACACAGGAGAGGTTAAAGGGAGGGGGGATATAAGAACATAAGAAAGAAGGAACACTGCAGCAGGCCTACTGGCCCATACGAGGCAGGTCCAAGTCTCCTACCGGCTTAAGCCAATGCCCCAACCTAGTCAGGTCAAGTCACATTCACTTAAGGAACACGGCAACTGACCTAGTAGCACAAGCAAAACAGGTCCAACTCACACCCACCCACACCCACTCATGTATTTATCTAACCTATTTTTAAAACTACACAACGTTTTAGCAACATCTCCATACAAAGCAGGTGAAATCGCAGATCTAGAGTGTCCAGAGATCCTTTACTGCACGTATAAGTTCTGTCAAGCACCTTAACTACTGGGAACGCTTGGAAGCACTTGACTTGTACTCGTTGGAACGCAGGAGGGAGAGATATATCATAATCTACACTTGGAAAATCCTGGAAGGAATGGTCCCAAATCCACACACAGAAATCACTCCCTACGAAAGTAAAAGACTGGGCAGGGCGATGCAATCGCTATTGGGCCGTGCGGACGTGCTGCGCAGTAGCTCCTGATTGAGTTGGCTTTTGCGCAGTGGTGACGTGTACTTAGCTCTGTGAAGACCTGTTTGCGCGCTCTCTACGAATTGAAGCAAGATGCCCTCCATTGAGCAACTTTACCAACAGCTTAAGGAAGAATTGAGGATGGCAAAGATGGAGATTCGGCGACTGACCGAGGAAAACAAGAAGATTCGTAGTAGTCCTCCTGTTTTGAGTCCTCAGGTCAAGAAGGGAAACTGGTCAGTGGCTGGACAGCAGGGAACAAAGTTACCTGGAGGTTACCTGGAGGTTATTCCGGGGATCAACGCCCCCGCGGCCCGGTCCATGACCAGGCCTCCCGATGGATCAGGGTCTGATCAACTAGGCTGTTACTGCTGGCCGCACGCAGTCCAACGTACGAGCCACAGCCCGGCTGATCCGGCACTGACTTTAGGTATCTGTCCAGCTCTCTCTTGAAGGCAGCCAGGGGTTTCTTGGCAATTCCCCTAATGCTTGATAGGAGGCTGTTAAACAGTTTTGGGCCCCGGACACTTATGGTGGTTGACGATTAAGAAGACGAATGGAAAGGTAGAAACGATGAAGAAGAAAGAGACTGCCGTGGAAACTGTTGTGGAAACATCTAATACATTCTCAGTGCTACCCGACGAATGTGAGTCGACTACTGGGAACGTCACGACAAAAGACATTAAAGAAGGTAAGAATATTGTTGTTGTTGGGGATAGCCAAGTTAGGTATATGGATAGGGCGTCCTGCTTGAAGGACAGGAGTAGGAGACAGAGAGTTTGCTTTCCTGGGGCTGGGATGGAGGATATTGTTAACCGTCTGGATGACATCATGAGAGGTAATGGGAGCAATCCTATTATCTGTCTCAGTGCTGGAGGCAACGATGTTGGCAGACGTAGGAGTGAAGACCTGATTAGCAGGTATAGGTCAGCAATAGAAATAATTAGGAGTAAGGGTGGGAACCCTGTCATATGTGGTATTTTGCCAAGGAGAGGAGTTGGAAATGAATGGTTGTCCAGGGCAATTGCTGTCAATTGCTGGCTGGACAAATACTGTAAGGAAAATGCGGTAACATTCATTGACAACTGGACCTCTTCTATGGCAGAAGTGACATGTATGCCAGGGATGGGGTTCACTTATCTAGGTCTGGGGTGGTAGCACTGGCAACTGCAGTGGAGGGAGCAGTTAGGACTTTAAACTAGGAATAGTTAGTGGTATGGGTTTTGGCAGGAAAACAGTGAAGTCCCAGTGTAGTAATATTACCAGTTCTAGGGGAACTAGTAATAAGCAGAACGAGGTAGATATTGAAAAGCCAGGACTTTGGGTGATAAGGACAGTAATAGGTTTAGTAGAGAAAAACAGAAATGAGCAGGAAGGGTAAAGAGAAAGGAGAGTCTTTCAATGTTTATTATGCTAATTGCCATAGTGCTAGGAATAAGATGGACGAGTTGAGATTAGTTGCTAGTGCAGGTAACATTGATGTATTTGCCTTAACTCAGACGTGGTTTAATTCAAAAAGTCGGGACATGCCTGCGGAATGTCATATTCAGGGCTTTAAATTGTTCCAAGTAGATAGAAGTGTCGGGAAGGGGGGTGGGGTGGCATTGTATGTCAGAGATCGCTTGAACTGTTGCATAAAAACGGGTATTAAGTCTGAAGTAACACATACAGAGTCTGTTTGGATAGAATTTTCAGAGGGGCATGAAAAACTGATTTTAGGAGTGATATACCGTCCCCAAAACTTAGATAGGGACCAAGGGAGACTACTATGGGAGGAAATTGTTAAGGCCACAAGGCACGATAATGTAGTAATTCTAGGAGACTTTAACTTTAGTCATATTGATTGGAATTTCTTGACTGGGAATTTAGAATCATACGACTTCTTAGAAGTAGTTCAGGATTGTTTTTTGAAGCAGTTTGTGACAGAACCTACAAGAGGAAATAACCTGCTTGACTTAGTTATGGCAAACAATGAATCCCTTGTTAATAATTTAGAAATTTCAGAGGAACTGGGTGCTAGCGACCACAAATCAATTACATTTAGCATTGAATGGAAGTACGATAGTAGCGATAACTCAGTAACAGTCCCAGATTTTCGCTTAGCAGATTACAATGGGCTTAGAGAACACTTATCATCTGTTGACTGGGTAACGAAGAGAGCATACAATATGACAGTTTTCTGAACACTATACATGCTGCTCAAAGAACGTTTATCCCATATAAAGAAATTAGATCAAATAGAAATGACCCAAAATGGATGAATAATAGGCTCAAATATCTACTAGGGCATAAGAAAGGAATTTATAGGCGTATCAAAAGAGGTGAGGGTCATCTTATGAATCAGTATATTGACATTAAGAGGGACATTAAAAAGGGGATAAGAAAAGCTATAAGGGACTATGAAATTAAAGTTGCTAGGGATTCTAAAACTAACCCAAAAAGTTTTTTCCAGGTCTATAGAACAAAAGTTAGAGATAAGATAGGTCCCCTTAAAATAACTATGGGCACCTTACTGACAAAGAGAATGAAATGTGCTCGATTTTAAATAATTATTTTCTCTCAGTTTTTACACAGGAAGACACTAACAATATTCCAGTAATTAATTTTTATAGTGGGCTAGAAGAAGATAAATTATGTAACATCACAGTCACTAGTGAAATGGTTGTGAAGCAGATGGACAGACTGAAGCAAAATAAGTCACCGGGTCCTGATGAGTTTTTTTCAAGGGTTCTTAAGGAATGCAAAATGGAAGTCTGTGAACCATTAACTAATATTTTTAATTTATCTCTTCAAACAGGTGTAGTGTCTGATATGTGGAAGATGGCTAATGTAATTCCTATTTTTAAAACAGGGGACAAGTCGTTACCGTCAAATTACCGCCCAATAAGCCTGACCTCAATTGTAGGCAAATTACTAGAGTCAATTATAGCTGAGATTATAAGAAGCCATCTCGATAAGCATAGCTTGATTAATGATACTCAGCGTTTAGGAGTTATGAGGAGAATGTCGTCAACATAACGGAGCCAGGTGACAGACGAAGGAATAATGGTGGAGAAACGTTCGGCTTCTAGATGTTCCATGTATAGGTTCGCTAGGACTGCACTGAGTGGCGAACCCATGGGTAGTCCAAAAGTCTGCTGTCCTAGCGAACCTATACATGGAACATCTAGAAGCCGAACGTTTCTCCACCATTATTCCTTCGTCTGTCACCTGGCTCCGTTATGTTGACGACATTCTCCTCATAACTCCTAAACGCTTCAACGTTCAAGCTCTCCAAGACAAGCTCAACCAGGTCGAGCCTTCAATCCAGTTCACACTTGAAGAAGAGGTCGACAACACTCTTCCTTTCCTTGATGTTCTACTCTGCAAAGCTGACCACGAACTTCGTTTTAAAGTCTATCGAAAACCCACCAACCAAAACGATCTTCTCCACTTCTACTCTCACCACGACACCAAAACCAAACGTGGTGTAATTATAGGCTTCTTCCTGCGTGCACTCAGAATCTGCAGCAATGAGTTCCTTGAGGAAGAATGCACTATAATTGAACAGGTATTTTCCAAACTCCACTATCCTCGTCACTTCATCAGAGACTGCAGACGGCGAGCACTAAACATCTTCAACACACCCAGAGAAGACACTGCCGAGAAGAGATACATAGTCCTTCCCACCAACTCCATTGCCAAACATGTTTCCAACATCTTTGCCAAAACATCATTCCAAGTATCTACCTCCACAACCACGACCATCAAGGACATCACCAGTAGTAGGCAGGACAAGCCTCCATCCTCTGCAGGGGTATACATAATCCCTTGTAATGACTGCAACAAGTTATACGTGGGCGAAACATCAAGGGACCTCCAAACACGTATTTCAGAACACCAATACGCAAGCAGGTCTGACGACACAAGGAATGCCTGCGTACAACACCGTAATTCACACAACCCCTTGATAAACTACAGAAACTCAAGACTTATCGCCACAGAAGACAAACACTCAATACCGAAGAATCCTGGAATCATCACTTATTTCTATATCCGACAACTTCAACCAGAATAGTGGCTTCTATAACATAGCTGAACCACTTGCCAAGAAACTTCTTCATCGCTATCCCACATAAGAACACTGTAGAAGGTCTGCTCACCAACTTGTCCAGTCTCCTTTCCAAGCTACCCAAGTTTTTAGACTCTACAACCCAACTCGGTACATCATCAGATGCAGCATTCTTCACCTGACCTCAGCCGGACTATAAATACTCGCGTTCCTTCCACCCCAGGTAGTTCTGTTTGTGACTTGAAAAAGCCCACTGTGTGGGCGAAACGTAGTCAATAAAGGATCACATTATACTGCATTTGTGTTTATATTGCCATTGTGTCGGTATTTTATACCATTTATTTCCACCGGAATACACCATAAGTGTCCGGGGCCCAAGACTGTTCAACAGCCTCCCATCAAGCATTAGGGGAATTGCCAATAAACCCCTGGCTGCCTTCAAGAGAGAGCTGGACAGATACCTAAAGTCAGTGCCGGATCAGCCAGGCTGTGGCTCGTACGTTGGACTGCGTGCGGTCAGCAGTAACAGCTTAGTTGATCAGGCCCTGATCCATCGGGAGGCCTGGTCATGGACCGGGCCGCGGGGGCGTTGATCCCCGGAATAACCTCCAGGTAACCAGTCTCAATAGCTGTACTTGGGAGTTTGTTCCACGATAACGATGTGTAAAATACTGAGAAGAATTGACAAGTGTGTGTGTGTGTGTGTGGGCACAGTTGGAAACTGAAAACTCAGATGAGTCACAGGGATGGTAGGAAGTATTTCTTCAGCCTTAGAGTTGTCAGGAAGTGGAATATCTGGAGAGTGACGTGGTAGAGGCAGGATCCATACATAGCTTTAAGAAGAGATACCACAAAGCTCAAAGGGCAGGGAGAGATTGGACCTACTGACGTCCAACGAAGAGGCGGGACCAGGAGCTATGAATCGACCGCTGCAACCACATATAGGTGAGTACACACATAGGGCTAGGTAGGGAGTTGGCAGGTGCTGCCACCGTTCTCAATTACTTCTGGTGTCGTACTGTGAACTCTGGCTGCCTGTGTGAGGCGCTGAAGTCATCCCTCATTCACTGTTACTTATGACTCCTGACGTGTACTGCTGCTGCTGCTCTTACTGTTACTTATGACTGCTCACGACGTACATTTCTACTATGACTGCTGAAGACGTACACTGCTGCTGTTACTTATGACTGCTGACGACGTACACTGCTGCTGTTACTTGTGACTGCTGACAACGTACACTGCTGTTATTACTATTCTGACTGCTGACGACGTACACTGCTGCTGTTACTTTTCTGACTACTGACGACGTACACTGCTGCTGTACAAGAATGGTATACAATACCGACATGATGAAATTAAGACACATGTGCAACATCTGGGTATCTTTATTGTAGACGTTTCGCCATCCAGTGCTTTATCAATACAAATTCTAGGACATAACTTGAAGACAGGAGAACTATGTACAGAAGATGAGGTAATCAGTCCCTCAACCTAGCAGTAGGTGCGAAGATCACCGTAGTCGTGGAGATTCTGAAGCAGAAGCAAGGCGCCTGACGCTTATATAGCAACGTCAGGTGTAGCAGACGAGGGCGTAGTCACTGGTTGGCGGGATTCCCCAGTGGAAGTAGGTCCTACCCAAAGAGATGGGTTAGTTGTAGTAGTAGTTGTCGTAGTCGTGAAGGTTATGTACATGTGTCTCAGAACCAAGATTCCATGATGTTGCAGTGTCTGACAAGTTGTGCAAGAATGGTATATACATAATACCGGCAAGATGAAATTGAGACACATGTACATAACCTTCACGACTACGACAACTACTACTACAACTAACCCATCTCTTTGGGAAGGACCTACTTCCACTGGGGAATCCCGCCTACCAGTGACTATGCCCTCGTCTGCTACACCTGACGTTACTATATAAGCGCCAGGCTCCTTGCTTCTGCTTCAGAATCTCCACGACTACGGTGCTCTTCTACTGTCTTCAGTTATGTCCTGGAATTTGTATTGATAAAGCCACTGGATAGCGAAACGTCTACAATAAAGATATCCAGATGTTGCACATGTGTCTCAATTACACTGCTGCAGTTACTTGTGACTGCTGACAACGTACACTGCTGCTGTTACTTGTGACTGCTGACAACGTACACTGCTGCTGTTACTATTCTGACTGCGGACGACGTACACTGCTGCTGTTACTATTCTGACTGCTGACAACGTATACTGCTGCTGTTATCACTGTTGCTTATGACTGCTGAAAACATACTCTGCTGCTGCTGCTGCTGTTACTGTTGATGCTATTACTGCTGACGACTGTTGCTTATGAAGTCTGGCAAAGTACACTGCTCCTTTTCCTAAGCAAACTAACAGCTGTTACTGTTGCTGAGCAAACAGTAACAGTAGTACACTGCTGCTACTGTTGCTAAGCAAACTAGCATTTGTGACTGTTGCTAAGCAAACAGTAACAGCAGTACGCTGCTCCTGCTGCTGTTACTTAAGACTCCTGAATAAGTACACTGCCGTTAGTTAAGAAAACAAAGTACACTGCTGTTACTATTGCTAAGCAAATTAACATTTACTGTTGCTAAGCAAACGGTAACAACAGTACACTGCTGCTGTTATATTATAAAAAAGCTCTAAACTCGTATAGGCCACAGTGCTGTTACTGCTGTTAATGTTCTTACCACTGCTGTTGCTACCGTTACCGATTTCGCTGCTGTTACTCTTTCGTTTGATGCTACTGTTACCTTCAAGGGATTGCGTTAATGCCGGCGAAGGGGCCTTGATCCAAGGAAGTGGATCAATTTCTCTGGATCAAACCTGATTACATCCCATTTTCCCAGGGACTGCATGACCCCCCTAAGTGTTTAGCGCTACTACTGTTGCTGGCGTTATTTTTGTTATTGTTATTGACGCAATAGTTATGGTTCTGTTACTGTTGCTACTGTTACTGGTGTAACGGTTGCTACTGTTACTGGTGTAACGGTTGCTACTGTTATTGGTGTAATGGTTGCTACTGTCACTGGTGTAACGGTTGTTACTGTTACTGATGTAACGGTTGCTACTGTTACTGGTGTAACGGTTGCTACTGTTACTGTAACGGTTGTTACTGTTATTGATGTAACGGTTGCTACTGTTACTGATGTAACGGTTGCTACTGTTACTGATGTAACGGCTATTGTTACTGTTGCTACTGTTATTGATATTACTGTTACTACTGTTATTGCTGTTGCTGTTTTTGTTGGATCGAAATGTAGTACTACTGACAGCAGTGAATAAGAAAAACAAGCTTTTATTGGAACGTTTCGCTCAGTGTAGAGCGAAATGTTGTCCAGATAAAAGCTCCTCGTGAATGATGTTGCTGCTGCTGTTTCTCCAGTTCTTGATGCTGTTGTTTCTGGTGCTGCTGTTACTGTTAATGCTGTTGCTGTTTCCGGCGGGACTGCTGTTGCTGTTACTGATGCTGCTCTATTTATAATACTGCTATTAATGTTACAGCTTTTGTCTTGCTGTCTCTGATTTGCTGCTGCTGTTGATGTTGCTGTGACTGTCGCTGTTGTTTCTGTGAGAAGTTATTTTCTACTACTGTTGCTGTCACTTCTGCTGATGTTGTTGTTGCTGTCACTGCTGCTGCTGTTGCTGTCACTGCTGCTGCTGTTGCTGTCACTGCTGCTGCTGTTGCTGTCACTTCTTCTGTTGCTGTCACTGCTGCTGCTGTTGCTGTCACTTCTGCTGTTGCTGTCGCTGCTGCTGCTATTGCTGTCACTGCTGCTGCTGTTGCTGTCACTTCTGCTGCTGTTGCTGTCACTTCTGATGTTGCCGTTGCTGTTGCTGTCACTGCTGTTGCTGTCACTGCTGCTGTTGCTGTCACTGCTGTTGCTGTCACTGCTGCTGTTGCTGTCACTGCTGTTGCTGTCACTGCTGCTGTTGCTGTCACTGCTGTTGCTGTCACTGCTGCTGTTGCTGTCACTGCTGTTGCTGTCACTTCCGCTGTTGTCGCTGTTGCTGTCACTGCTGCTGTTGTCACTGCTGTTGCTGTCACTTCCGCTGTTGCTATTGCTGTTGCTGTCACTGCTGTTGCTGTCACTGCTGCTGTTGCTGTCACTGCTGTTGCTGTCACTGCTGCTGTTGCTGTCACTGCTGTTGCTGTCACTTCCGCTGTTGCTGTTGCTGTCACTGCTGCTGTTGCTGTCACTGCTGTTGCTGTCACTTCCGCTGTTGCTGTCGCTGTTGCTGTCACTGCTGTTGCTGTCACTGCTGCTGTTGCTGTCACTGCTGTTGCTGTCGCTGTTGCTGTTGCTGTCGCTGTTGCTGTTGCTGTCACTGCTGTTGCTGTCACTGCTGCTGTTGTTGTCACTTCCGCTGTTGCTGTTGCTGTCACTGCTGTTGCTGTCACTGCTGCTGTTGCTGTCACTGCTGTTGTTGTCACTTCCGCTGTTGCTGTCGCTGTTGCTGTTGCTGTCACTGCTGCTGTTGCTGTCACTGCTGTTGCTGTCACTTCCGCTGTTGCTGTTGCTAACACACGAAAAAATATACAAATTATATTCATATAGAAAGCTCAAAAACCGTAGGGATTTATAGCGCCTGGGCAATAGATAATATGAGGTTTGATCCAAGTTCTTGGATCAAGAACAGTCAGCCAGCATTAAGGCTCAGACACATTTATAATTATTAATGTTTTTATATCTTCGAACAAGAAACAGAGTTGATTGTAACTTAAGGAAGCGCTAAACCCGTAGGGATCACAGAGCATGATGTCAGGTTATTACACGAAAGGTGACTTCCGTTTCTTGGATCAAGAGCCCTTGTCTAACGTCAGGGCACTCTCCCCTCTTCATCATCCCTAACATGGGGGGGGGGGAGCAGAACAGATCGGCGCATTTCGATCCTTACTCTGGGAGGGGGAAACATCGCCATTTTGTTTATTTGCAAAACAAGTTTGAACAACGTTTCTATAAGAACACAAGAAAGAAGGAACATTGCAGCAGGCCTACTGGCCCATAAGAGGCAGGTCCAAGTCACTCATCGGCCTAAGCCAATGCCACAACCTAGTCAGGTCAGATCACATTCACTTAAGGAAGGAGCACGGCATCTGACCTAGTAGCACAAACTAGTCAGGTCCAACTCACACTCACCCACGCCCACTCATGTATTTATATAACCTGCTTTTAAAAGCACACGACGTTTTAGCGTCTATGACGGTACTCGGGAGTTTGTTCCACTCATCCACAACTCTATTACCAAACCAGTGCTTTCCTATATCATTCCTGAATCTGAATTTTTCCAACTTAAAACCATTGCTGCGAGTCCTGTCTTGGCTAGATATTTTCAGCATGCTATTTACATCTCCTTCATTTATTCCTGTTTTCAAATTATACACCTCAATCATATCTTCCCTATTTCTACGCCTTTCTAGAGAGTGCAGATTCCGGGCCCTCAGTCTATCCTCATAGGGAAGATTTCTAATACATGGGATCAACTTTGTCATCCTCTGTACGTTTTCCAGAGCATTTATATCCATTTTGTACTACGGTGACCAGAACTGTGTATCATAATCTAAATGAGGCCTAATCAAGGATGTATAGAGTTGAAAAACAACCTGAGGACTCCTATTATATATGTTTCTTGATATGAAGCCAAGGATTCTGTTCGCCTTATTGCGAACACTTATGCACTGTTGTCTTGGTTTTAGATGACTGTTAACCAGAACTCCTAAATCTTTTCGCAATGAGTAATATTAAGATCTACATTTTTAAGTTTACGTGTGGCATTGTTAATTTCCTGTCCAACATTTAGAACTTTGCATTTGTCTATATTAAACTGCATCTGCCACTTCTCCGACCACTGCATCAGTCTACTCAAATCTTCCTGGAGTGCTCTAATGTCCTCGTCAGAATGAATTCGACGGCCTATTTTGGTGTCATCGGCAAACTTGCTTATGTTGCTATTTATTTGCTCATCTATATCGTTTATGTAAATTTTGAAGAAGGGGCCCAGCACTGACCCTTGTGGAACACCGCAGATTTCTCCCCATTTATGCAAACTCTCTGCTGCCTATTTGTCAACCATGCCTCTACCCAGGAAAAAATTTCTCTTCCTATTTCGTGTGTCTTAAGTTTCCTCAGTAGCCTCTGGTGTGGAACACTATCGAAGGCCTTACTGAAGTCCATATACACAATATCATATTCACTACTATGATCCACTTCCTCAAATACCTTAGTGAAAAAAGTTAGTAAATTCGTAAGGCACGAACGACCCTTTGTAAAACCGTGTTGAGATTCATTAATCTCAACACCATTTTACAAAGGGTCATTCGTGCCTTACGAATTTACTAACTTTTTTCACTAAGGTATTTGAGGAGATAGATCATAACACTATGTAACAAAATTTCACTTTTGTCGTGTTTCTGGGAAATAATCATCATTTACCAGTTCTTCATAAGTAAACAAAATTTAAAGAAGCAATTTTGATCCCAGAACTTTGCTTTTGTGGTCAGGATACTTCTGGAACACTTTCAAGAAAGACTGATGTAAAACTATTATGTTCTAGGGTTTTACTTGACAAATATAAAAACAGGGACTCACAAACCTGCATTCAGTTCAGCTCTGACTACCTGAGAAGACACATCAGAAGAAGTGAAATGGAATCAAGAGGCTGCAGTCATTCTTCAGATGCATTCTGCTACATATGTGGTCAATTCATTAAGACAAGAGCAAAGAAGTTCTCTGTAACAGCATCTAAAAAAAATGTGTGAAGCTTACAAAGCATATTTTGGCATGTCAGTTGTGGACCAAGACAAGACCTGGGCGCCTCATGTTGCTGGTGAACATTGTAAGAAAACATTGGAAGGTAAGAAAGTCATTAGTTTTATGAAGAGTAAACTCTTGAATAGGAACATTTCTTAAACGAAATGTAACAAACTAATTCTTTTGTTCTCTTACAGGATGGTATAGAGGAGAAAAAGGAGCCATGAAGTTTGCTGATCCTAGAATATGAAGTGAACCCACTGATCACTCAACCAACTGCTACTTCTGTCTGGTGGATCCTTCCAAACACCGAACAGGGAAAATTGTACCTGCTGTTTCTTATCCAGACCTTCCTCCTTCTATTGCACCAGTACCACACAGTGCTGATCTTCCTGTACCTACACCTCCAGAAAGAAGTCAACCGTCAGAAGAAGAAAGCAGCAAATCAGAAAATGAAGAGCACAGTGAACAAGACTATGATCTCACAGATGCAGCTGTTGGGAGGAATCCTTACTACCCTAACTAAACAGACCTCAATGACCTTGTCAGAGATCTTGATCAAATGCTGAGCTTTTGATTTCAAAGCTCAAGGAGTGGGACTTGGTGGATGAAAGTGTGCAAGTGACAAACCAAAGAAAGCATCACCAACATTCCTCAAGCTTCTTCACTAATAAAGACAGGTTGCGCTATTGTAATGATGTATCAGGCATGTTTGATGCAATTGAAATTGCATGCAATTCAGATGAGTGGAGACTCTTCATTGACAGCTACTCCAGAAGCCTAAAAGCTGTACTTCTGAACAATGGGAACAAGTATCCATCTCTTCCCTTGGCTCATTCAGTGCATCTTAAGGAGGGCTACAACAGTGTCAAACTTCTACTGGAAGCTTTGAACTTTGATTAGTATGGCTGGGAGGTTATTTGGAGACTTCAAAATGGTGGCATTTTTTATGGAACTCCAAGGAAATTTTACCAAGTTTCCCTGTTATATCTGCCGCTGGGATAGTAAAGACAGCAGCACACCACCATAGGAAGCACTGACCTCGAAGGACTCAGTTCTCAGTAGGAAGACATAATATCAAACATAAACCATTGGTGGATCCTCAAAAGGTTCTGTTCCCTCCATTACACATTAACTAGGGCTAATGAAACAGTTTGTTACAGCTCTTGACACAGAGTCTGCAGTCTTCAAGTATCTTCAAGACTTCTTTCCCAAGCTATCAGAGGTAAATGTGAAAGCTGGCATCTTCACTGGACCACAAGTCAGGCAAAATCATGGAGTGCTCAGAATTTCCAAAGAAGCTCACAGAGAAGGGAAAGGAAGCCTGGGAGAGTTTTGTTGCTGTAGCACAGGGCTTTCTGGGCAACAAGGCTGACAAATATGCGGAACATGTTGAGACCTTGGTAAAAAGCTATGGTCAGAAGGGTTGTAGGATGTCCCTTAAGGTCCATATCCTTGATGCTCATCTTGACAATTTCAAGGAGAATATGGGAGCATACTCAGAAGAGCAAGGGAAACGCTTCTACCAAGATATAATGAACTTTGAACACAGATATCAGGGATCTTATAATGAAAACCTAATGGCAGACTACATTTGATGGCTTAAACGGGAAAGTGATTTGCTACATGGTCTCAAATCTAGAAAAACTGCTCATTTTTAACTTTGTAAATATGTTTAAAAAAGTTTAAAATATAAATTTTATTTTATTATATGTTTTTGTTTTGCATCCAGAACTAGCAAAAAATGTCGAAATTTAGCCATTTTTTGTCAAAAATTCACCCTGTAAGCCACAAAAGCAAAGTTTAAAAAGGAATAATGGGCATTTTCTATTGTTTTGCAATAAAAAGGAGTTAGAAAATAACAGTTACTTGCCAGGAACAAAAACTGTGTGATATAGTGATAATTAAGGCGAAGTTTATACCCCCCCACCCCCAGGGAGACGGTGCAACACGTTTCGACCTGGTATTTTCGAGAGGGATGACTTTTCAGAGAAGGGACTTATTTTTATGAGGGAGCTCTAAGCCCTTAGGGGTTATATAACGCCTGGTGGGGGTGGGGCGGTGGGAGGCGTTCGGGCTCAATTTAGAGAACTTTAGCACAGATCCAATTCCCTAAATCAAGATCTCATCAGAATCAAGGAACCTCCCTTGATAGGGAGGGGTGAGAAGAGAGGGATTTGAGTGGGACTTGCACACGCCGTAATGGAATTATCAAAGCTTGTGATGAGTTAAAAAAATGAGACACTTGTGCAACACAGTGGCTTCGTCAGTCCAATACAAAGAAGGGTGTAAGGAGAAGAGTTTGAGATAATCAGTCCCTCGGTCTGGAATCGATGTTTTCAGTTAATCAGTCTTGTAGAAAGTACAGTATATGGCCGGAGAAGTGGCTTATATGTAAAGTAAAAGGACACAAGTGCAACTAATGTGACATTTATTGTGGCAACGTTTCGCTCTCCAGGAGCTTTATCAAGCCATTAATGGCTTGATAAAGCTCCTGGAGAGCGAAACGTTGCCACAATAAATGTCACATTAGTTGCACTTGTGTCCTTTTACTTTACATATTGTCGGTAATTCTACCAACTTTATTACAAGTGGCTTATATACTGCAGTCAGGTGAGACGAAGCAGGAGGAGGCGGAGTCACAGTGGAACCATCCACTAGCGTAAGTAGGTCTTCGTTCAAAGGTTGGAAAAGTGTTGAATCATTCCTTGTATCATGAGCTGCCTAGCATGGACCAGTAGGTGACCGGAGCTGCCTAGCATGGACCAGTAGGTGACCGGAACTGCCTAGCATGGACCAGTAGGTGACCAGAACTGCCTAGCATGGACCAGTAGGTGACCGGAACTGCCTAGCATGGACCAGTAGGTGACCGGAACTGCCTAGCATGGACCAGTAGGTGACCGGAACTGCCTAGCATGGACCAGTAGGTGACCGGAACTGCCTAGCATGGACTAGTAGGTGACCGGAACTGCCTAGCATGGACCAGTAGGTGACTGAATCTGCCTAGCATGGATCTAGGTGACTGGAGCTGCCTAGCATGGACCAGTATGTGACTGGAGCTGTTAGGTAAGACACATATGCAAGTTAGGAATCTTTATTTCGAAACGTTTCGCCTACACAGTAGGCTTCTTCAGTCGAGTACAGAAAAGTTGATAGAAGCAGAAGAGACTTGACGATGTAATCAGTCCATCACCCTTGAAGTTTTGAGGTGGTCAGTCCCTCAGTCTGGAGAAGAGTATTGTTCCATGGTCTGAAACAATATATTGTTTCAGACTAACACCCTGTTGGTATTTTATACCATTTTAATGTTCACTCTGTCAGACACTGTTACTGGAGCTGCCTAGCATGGAGCAGTAGGTGACTGGAGCTGCCTAGCATGGACCAGTAGGTGATTGGAGCTGCCTAGCATGGACCAGTAGATGACTGGAGCTGCCTAGCATGGACCAGTAGATGACTGGAGCTGCCTAGCATGGACCAGTAGATGACTGGAGCTGCCTAGCATGGACCAGTAGATGACTGGAGCTGCCTAGCATGGACCAGTAGATGACTGGAGCTGCCTAGCATGGACCAGTAGGTGACTGGAGCTGCCTAGCATGGACCAGTAGGTGACTGGAGCTGCCTAGCATGGACCAGTAGATGACTGGAGCTGCCTAGCATGGACCAGTAGATGACTGGAGCTGCCTAGCATGGACCAGTAGATGACTGGAGCTGCCTAGCATGGACCAGTAGATGACTGGATTATTATTATTATTATAATCAAAAAGAAGCGCTAAGCCACAAGGGCTATACAGCGGTAGATGACTGGAGCTGCCTAGCATGGACCAGTAGATGACTGGAGCTGCCTAGCATGGACCAGTAGATGACTGGAGCTGCCTAGCATGGACCAGTAGATGACTGGAGCTGCCTAGCATGGACCAGTAGATGACTGGAGCTGCCTAGCATGGACCAGTAGATGACTGGAGCTGCCTAGCATGGACCAGTAGATGACTGGAGCTGCCTAGCATGGACCAGTAGATGACTGGAGCTGCCTAGCATGGACCAGTAGATGATGGAGCTGCCTAGCATGGACCAGTAGATGATGGAGCTGCCTAGCATGGACCAGTAGATGACTGGAGCTGCCTAGCATGGACCAGTAGGCCTACTGTAGTGATCCTTTTTATATTAACATAATTTAACTTATCGTGTGCAAACCTACCTTAATTAACCTAACCTAAGCACCATGTTAACTCAAGAAGTTTACCCTCCTCAAAACACTAGGCCAAAACGTCCTGTGCCTAGACGTTTTGCGTCGAATAGTCGACCTGATAGCTTGTGCTACCAGGTCGGTTGCCGTGTTCCTCCCTTAAGTCAATGTGACCTGACCTGACTGGGTTGAGTGCATTGGCTTAAGCCGGTAGGAGACTTGGACCTGCCTCGCATGGGCCAGTAGGCCTGCTGCAGTGTTCCTTCGTTCTCATGTTCTTAAGCCGAAACTTTCCCATGGTGGAAACGTTCCTATGGTGGAAACGTATGGTGATCCTCGTGAGGCTGGAACGTCTGTTAAGAAAACAATAAAGTGAGTGATAGGATAATGATGTTTTAAACCCCCGGAAGGTTGGGCGCTCCTCCCCCCCTTCCCCAACAAGCAATACTGGAGTGGAGGTGGAGGGGAGTGGATGTAATGGAGGGAAGTGGATGTAATGGAGGTGGGTGTAATGGAGGGGGTGGAGGTGGGTGTAATGGAGGGGGTGGTGGGTGTAATGGAGGGGATGGAGGTGGGTGTAATGGAGGGGATGGAGGTGGGTGTAATGGAGGGGGTGGTGGCGATAGGTGTGATGGAGGGATGGTGGTGTTGGAGGGAGGGTGTAATGGAGGGTGGTGGTGGTGGTGTTGGAGAATGTAATGGGTCGACAGTGGTGGCGGGGGGAAAGAGCGGGAAGGGCCACTACTTTATGGCTGCCAAATGCTCACCCTCTCTCTCACTTAGGTGGAATCCTGCAGGTTTGAGTGTGTTTGGAGGCCATGGTGGCGGTCGTGGAGGCTGGCGGTATGTGTGTGTGTGCTAGGTAGACCTGGGAGACCATCAAGATAGGTTGTTTGCCAATGACAGCGGCGACAAATCAAACAAAAGTATGGGCTAAGGAGGGCAGCCAGCCAGTCACTCAGAGCACTCACGTCGCCACCGTACGATAACTTCCTCCATTCTCACCACTACTAACACTTCACCCATTAACAACTCTCCTGCTCTCCATTCCCCCGTAAAACACCCACGTCCGTGTTACTCATCCCAGCAGCGTCTGATGGGGGCGAATGAGGGAGGTAAATAACGCAAGGGGAGGTTAGGAAAGTGGGAAGAAGTATTGATGATTATCGTAGGTGGTGTGAGTGCAGGTGGCCAGGGAGGGAGCAGACCAGAGACGGACCGCCGGGTCCTGGTGTCACACTCGACGCCTCCGTATGATAACTTCTCTATTTCCTCTACCTCCTTCTCCCTCTCCCCCGCCTCGTATCTGCCAACGAGAGGCGGAGTGCGGGGTGAAACACCCCCGGCATGCAGGAGCTAGGTGAATGTAAGGGGTGTGGTGAGGGGGTTAATAGAGGGGTGTTTGTGTGAGGGAGTTTTCGTGCATCAGGCAGCCCCGCGCCTCGCGACCCGCCAACCTTACTCACCCGACGGTGGTGATCGCTGGGTACCACACAAGGGGATCAAGATTCCCCCCCCCTCCCCTTGTCAGCCACTTTACTCTCCTCTTAATACTCTCTTCCATAGCTAGACTAATAACTCCTCATATCCCGCACGCTATGCCAAATGCAAAGTTCCAGCAGATGATGAAATAAGGAATGGGAAATGTGAGGTGGAGGGAAAGATTCAAAGTGCCCGGGTTGCGGCGGGCTGGCGGGGAGCGGCTGCGGCAGCGTCTGCGCGTAATAATGGCCGCTCCCCTCAAACTTTGACAACAAGACGTGCCACTTGTTCAGTCTGTGGCGAACTTGCAGAGTGTCAGCACTGGCCTTATGATGTTGGCCGCAAGTGCCAGTGAAATGGTTTATGATGAGTTTACTAGAAAGCTACAAGAGAAGTTGGGTGTACAGTGAGGAGAGGAGTGTAAAATAGATAATTAGTGAAAGGGTGTTCTCTATAAAAAACCCACAAAAGCCTCTGTTGAGTGAAACCTCTCTCTCCTCTCTCTCTCTTCTCGAGCCCAAACCATCTTCCACTCTTGTATCACGTGTTAAAAGTGTCTTGCTGTGGAATATTTTGTAAAAGAGGATTTGTACTGAGTGAATTACCGTAGGTGAATGACGTAAGTTGTCCGCGTACACTGGAACAATTTGCGAGTCGCTGGATCCACCACCTGCAAGCCAATGGGTAAGTTAACAAACTTTGTCTTACGTATTACTTGTCACATCTCTGATTTCAGTCATTTGCATAAATGTAAATCTGTATTTTTCTAATAAGACAAAGAACATCAAGTTTTTAATGTATGTAAATAAGCCTATTGTTAAATCAACACATCTCGTGGCTACTGTATATATATATATATATATAATATATATATATATATATATATAATATATATATATATATTATATATATATATATAATATATATATGCTGATTGTGAAGAATAATGTCAAACCTAGCACAAGACTTCAATTTAATCTAGTAAATGACCTTGTGCAGTCCTCTTGGGAAGGAACGGGGGTTTCAGAAACCAGAAATCACGTTCTCTCATGGACAAACTGTCATATCCTTGATATAAATCTGCAACTTGTGGTGGTGTGGCAACTTTATGAAAGCATCTCTCAATAACCCTCCCTCTCCCTTCTCTCCCTGAGAGACCTGGTTGTGTAGGGAGAGAGATTATCCGGCCCATCACCTCATTATTCAGTGGCTTTTTTCCCCCAAAATTTGACTTGGTTTTTGTGTGGAGGAGCAGCGTAGATTTCGAGTTTACCTTTAAACCACGTGTTGGTTTTTTTTTTTGCATTGCTAGTTTCATCGTTGGCTTTATCATTTGGGAAATTATCACGTTGTTTGTGTTGCCAGTAGTTATCACGTGGGTTGGTATTTGTATTTATCACGTTCTTTTGCTGCTTGTAGTTATCACGTGTTGCCACCATCACGGTGGTTGTGTTGCCCCATGTAGTTATACGTTGTTCGTTGCCACTTGCAATCACGTGTTACCACTTACAGTTAGTCATATTGTGTTGCCATTCGTAGTTGCACTGTGTTGTCACTTGTAATTTTCACGTTGTTTGTGTTGACACTTAGTTATCACTCTTGGGGAGGTTGCAACTGGAGGTGTCAGCTTCTGTTTACGTTGCAAGGAGAGGTGTGAGCCTCTGTTTATGTTGCAATGGGAGGTGTGAGTGCTTTATGTTGCAATGGGAAGTGTGGGTCTTATGTTGCAATGGGAGATGTTAGTCTCTTATGTTGCGATGGGAGGTGTGAGCCTCTTGTTTTTCCTGTAAGGGAAGGTGTGAGTCTCTGTATGTGTTGTCAGGGAAGGTGTGAGTCTCTGTTTGTGTTGTCAGGGAAGGTGTGAGATTCTGTTGGGATTTAAAGTGAAATTGTCAGCCTCTTGAAGTTGCAAGTGGTGTGAGCATCTGTTGAGGTTACAAATGGTGTGAATATCTGTTGGGTTACAAGTAGAGACAGTCTTCTTGCATTTATGTTGCAAATAGACGAGTCAGACTGTTAGAGCTGCAGGTGAACATAAAAATAGAGCACTTCAGTAGGTCTACTGGTCCATGTGCGTGTCTTACTCCATCTAGTCGTCAGTATTGTATACCATTTACATCATGCTAGGCAACTTCTACTCACACCCAACCAAGTGGAGGTGAAAACCTTTGCTGGGATTACAAGGTACTAATGTCAACTTGGTGAGGTGTGGGAAGCACAGTTTTGCTTACCACTTGGTGTTAGGATGTACAAGTGTGTGTGTTTTTTTTTTTTTTTTACCGTACTGTTATTGATTGATACAAAGCAAAAGAAGTGCAAGGAAAGTATAAAATACCGACAATATGAAAGTTAAGACATGTGCAACATCTGGATATCTAAAGACACATGTGCAACATCTGGATATCTTAAGATATCCAGATGTTGCACATGTGTTTTAGCTTCCAAAGCACAAGAGCATAGTGAAGCAGTACCATAGGGATACTGGCCCATGCTTGGCAGGTGACTGATTTATAATGTATTTCGGGTTGCACATATGTTAATGTTTGTAATGAATAATACCCATAATTTTTTTTATGAACTACATATTTTTTCTTCCCATTATGGAAAAGTTAGTACATGGAAGAAAAGACGTGCAGAGAAAGCTTATATTTCGACAGCGGTTCTCTTATGTGGAATCGTCAGTCTGATTAAACCACGTTTTTAAATGAAAGTAAACTGTAAATATTATTGATTTTCAGTGTGTTGGTGTGTGGGCCTGCTGCTGGAGTCTAGTTGACCACTTTTTTCTAAACCGACAAGACAAGTTGAAGACAAGAGAAGAACACGACATTTGGAGTATTGATACGACGGCAGCGTTTTTTAATCTGAATACATCCGCATTGTGCTGCCACCCTTATTCTATATACATTGTGGTGCTGAGTCTAGCATTGTTTTACCCTGTCATATTGAATCACACAAGATGGGTTGCCTAGAGAGTAATGAAGTATGAGCTGGGAGACTTCAGTAACGCGATGAGAGGATAAGGTATTGTTATTCTTGGGTTGTAAGAGGGTTACCACCCATCTCTCTCAAGTATAGAGGTGTATGTGACTTACGGTTGGTATATTTGCTCGATACAATAAACTGCCCAGCAAACTCGTCCCTCGGGGGCAAAAATCACGATCTAGGGAACTGCTTGGCAACTGGTTTTAATAGCTCAGGGTAAGGGGGGGGGGAAGTTTTAATACAGTGATGAACGAGTTAGACGGTAGTGCGGGAGGTAAACCGGTTCACGTTGCTGCAGTGTGGGGGACGATTGTGAATGTAGAGTCACCCCCCGTCTCTCCCCTCCCACCTTCCCCTACACACCATCCCTTGCATTCACCTAGCCCCTAGACCAGTAGTAACAAGCACATCTGTGTCTTGCTCTCCCACTACCGCCAGTGGTGATGGTTGTAAAATTGGGTCTTTTTTGCCGGGTGCGCACGCGCTCGCGCATGTATGTGTATGAACAAGGATTGGTTCTGCACACGTAAGTTATAAAAAATGACCAAACATTGTAGTGGGTGGGTTGCAACATGTCCGCTTTAAAACTTGTGGAAAACGGAAGAGTAACGTCCATTTCTCGTGGCTTTTAACTTTTTTTTTTAGTTTGTTTTAATCTTGCATAATAAATTCGAGTGTAATTTCAAATGGGACGGGGAAATGGGTGCGTTAGGTTGCATATAATACTCAGTGGCACGATTGTGTGTGTGTGTGTGTGTGTTGAGCGCCAACCAGGTTATACCAAAAGTGTTACGCTTGCAAGAGTCGAGACTCAGCTCCTGGTCCCACCTAGACTACTTCAGCCTTTATTGTATTTAGTTTTAAAGCTGTATATCGAGTTGCCTCCATTACTCATCTAAATCATTCCACTTTTCAGCTGCCCTGGTTCTAAACACACTTCCCAACATCCATATGGTTCATCTGTGGCTTCCACGTGTACCCTTGACCCTGTTCCTCTTAATCTCAGACTGCCCTATCAATTTACCTTAAGATTTTGTACGTCGTAACCATATCTTCCTTAGTCCTCCTCTCTTCCAGGTTCGTCAGGTTCAGTTCCTTCATCCTACATTGCTCTCGGTTCTGGAAAAAAGTCTGGTTGCAGACTTAATGTATGCATGTGTGAGTGGCGGCGTGTATACATGTGTACTCACCTGGTTGTGGTTGCAGGGGTCGAGTCTCAGCTGGTCGTGTGTGTGTGTGTGTGTGTGTGTGTGTCTGTGTCTGTGTCTGTGTCTGTGTCTGTGCGCGTGCGTGCGCGCGTGCGCACACTCTCATAGGGTTGAGTTTGTGTGGGGGTCGATACTCAACTCTTGGCCCCGTTTACACTACTTTGATCGCTCAAATTTCTGGACTCTTGGGCCATATCAGAAGTTTGGGACCAATTCTGGAGGGATTGGTCCGAAACCAGCACACCGAAATCACATGAAAACACGAGATTTGGCAGTGTAAGATATCAATCATATCCCCCTAATTCTACGTCTTTCTAGAGAGTGCAGATTCAGGGCCCTCAGTCTATCCTCATAGGGAAGATTTCTGATACATGGGATCAACTTTGTCATCTTCCTTTGTATGTTTTCCAGAACATTTATATCCATTCTGTAATACGGTGACCAAAACTGTGCAGCATAATCTAAATGAGGCCTAACCAAGGATATATAGAGTTGAACAACCTGAGGACTCCTATTATTTATGCTTCTTGATATGAAGCCAAGGATTCTGTTAGCTTTATTGCGAACACTTATGCACTGTTGTCTTGGTTTTAGATTACTGCTAACCAGAACTCCTAAATCTTTTTTCGCAATCCGTAATATTAAGATCTACATTACTTAGTTTTTATGTGGCATGGTTATTTTCTTGTCCAACATTTAGAACTTTGCATTTGTCTATATTAAACTGCATCTGCCACTTCTCCGACCACTGCATCAATGGGCAACGGAGAACAATATGATGTTCATTGAACACAAATATCTACTACTCCGTTATGGAAAACTGAAGGAAATAATAACTAGAACTGAATATACTACAAACTCCAATCACACAACAGAGCAGAAAAGTAATGTGAAAGACCTGGGTGTGGTAATGTCCGAAGATCTCAACTTCAAGGGCCACAACAATGCCACTGTCACATCTGCGAGGAAACTGATAGGATGGATAATTAGAACATTGAAGACAAGAGATGCTAAGCCAGTGATGATGCCCCCAATAAAAAGTAGGGGTGCCATTGGTACACTAAGGGAAAACACCATAAGCGTCCGGGGCCCAAGACTGTTCAATAGCCTCCCATCAAGCATTAGGGGAATTACCAATAAACCCCTGGCTGCCTTCAAGAGAGAGCTGGACAGATACTTAAAGTCAGTGCCGGATCAGCCGGGCTGTGGCTCGTACGTTGGACTGCGTGCGGCCAGCAGTAGCAGCCTAGTTAATCAGGCCCTGATGCATCGAGAGGCCTGGTCATGGACCGGGCCGCGGGGGCGTTGATCCCCGGAATAACCTCCAGGTAATTTGTTCTCTCTAGGCTTAAATATTGCTGTACATTAATATCCCCATTCAAGGTAGGTGAAATTGCAGAGCTAGAGAATGTACGGAGAACCTTTACAGCACATATAAATTCCATCAAACACTAACTACTGGGAACGCCTGGAAACACTTGACTTTTACTCACTAGAGCGCAGTCGAAAGATATCATAATCTACACCTGGAAGATTCTGGAAGGACTGGTTTTAACACATACTTCCTCTCAATTTTTGCACAGGAGGATACCAGCGATATTCCAGAAATGATAAATTATGTGGAACAGGACGATAATAAACTGTGCATGATTAGGGTCACAAGTGACATGGTCCTTAGGCAAATAGATAAATTAAAACCTAACAAATCCCCAGGCCCTGATGAACTGCTGCTAGATAAGTACAGGTCAGCTATAGATTTCATTAAGTCTAAGGGAGGGATCCCAATCATATGTAGCATCTTGCCTAGAAGGGGAGTAGGAAATGAATGGTTGTCTAGGGCAATTGGTGTAAATTGCTGGCTAGACAGATACTGCAAGGAACTTGCAATCCCATTCATTGACAACTGGAACAACTTTTATGGCAAACATGATATGTATGCAAGGGATGGGGTTCATCTCTCTGGGGCAGGGGTGGTAGCACTTGCAGACTCGATTGAGAAGGCCATTGGTGAAATGCCTATGATTTTAAACTGATGGAAGATAGAGGTATGGGTGTGTGTGGGAAACAAGCAGGTTGCAACACTAGGGTTGGAAACAGTAAATGTATAAAAGGCATTCAGCATGAAGTTATAAATAAAGACAATAGAACAGGTCAGAAAACAAAGGGGACAGCAGAGGGCAGCAAGGGACTAGCTCCCTTAAGGTTTACTATACTAATAGCAGGAGTGTTAGAAATAAGATAGATGAGCTAAGATTAATTGCAAGTGCAGGAAACATAGATATTATTGCTATAACAGAGACCTGGCTCAATCTGAAAGATAGAGAGATGCCATCTGAATGTCACATACAAGGCTATAAATTATTCCACACTGACAGGGTCAACAGGAAAGGTGGTGGAGTAGCGATGTATGTCAGAGACAATTTAAATTGTTGTGTTAGACAAGATATTAAATTAGAAGCGTCAGCCACTGAATCTGTTTGGTTACAGCTTCTCGAGGGCCGAGAAAAACTAATTTTGGGTGTGATTTACAGGGCCCCAAATCTTGATAGGGAGTGCAGTAAACTTCTATGGGACGAAATTCGTAAGGCATCTACATACGAAAATGTTGTGCTAATGGGAGATTTCAACTATAGACAGATTGACTGGAGCAATTTGACAGGAAATTTAGAGTCGGGTGACTTTCTTGATACGATCCAGGATTGTTTTTTTAAAACAGTTTGTGACAGAGCCAACTAGGGGAAATAACCTCCTTGACTTGGTTCTTGCCAGTAGGGAAACACTAATTAATAATCTTGAGGTTAATGATGAGCTTGGGGAGAGTGATCACAAATCACTCAGTTTTAACATATCATGGAATTCCCCTAATAATGGCAATCAAGTCTCCGTCCCTGACTTTCGCTTGGCTGATTTCATAGGACTGAAAAATTACTTAGGTGGGCTGAACTGGAATGACCTGACTAGGGGTCAGGTAGGTGGTGATGGTTGCCGATATGATGCTTTCCAGGCATAGTTCTAGCTGCTCAGTCAAATTATGTTCCAAATAGGGAAATCAGATCAAACAAAAATGATCCTAAATGGATGAACAATAGATTAAAATATCTGATTGGTCAAAAGAGAGGCATATATAGGCAAATCAAAAGAGGAGAGGGGCAATTAAGAAATCGATATATTCAGTTAAAGAGAGAAATAAAAAAGGGAATTAGAAAAGCAAAAGAGATTATGAGGTTAAAGTTGCAAGAGAATCGAAGACTAACCCAAAAGGATTCTTTCAGGTATACAGAAGTAAGATCAGGGACAAGATAGGCCCACTCAAAAGTTCCTCGGGTCAGCTCACTGACAGTGATAAGGAAATGTGTAGAATTTTTAACACATACTTCCTCTCAGTTTTTACACAGGAGGATACCAGTGATATTCCAGTAATGATAAATTATGTAGAACAGGACGATAATAAACTGTGCACTATTAGGGTCACAAGTGACATGGTCCTTAGGCAAATAGATAAATTAAAACCTAACAAATTCCCAGGCCCTGATGAACTGTATGCAAGGGTTCTAAAGGAATGTAAAGAGGAGCTTAGCACACCTTTGGCTAATCTTTTCAACATATCACTACAAACTGGCATGGTGCCAGATAAGTGGAAAATGGCAAATGTGATACCTATTTTCAAAACAGGTGACAGGTCCTTAGCTTCGAACTATAGACCAATAAGCCTAACCTCCATAGTGGGAAAATTTAGGAAAACCCAATAAGTGCCGGGGCCGTTGTAGCCACCTTGAAAAGCAAAAAATTAACCAAGAATCTCAGCATGGTTTTAAAAAAGGGACGTTCCTCCCTTTTAAAAATTTTTTAAATTTTTTTCCCACAAAGGTATTTGGGGGAGGTAGTCAGGGAAAACGTTTTGATATTGTGTTTTGGGACTTCATTTAAGGCTTTTGACGGGGTCCCCACTCAGGGGGCTATTGGGGAAAAATTTAAAAGCCCCATGGAATGGGAAAGGAAAAATTTTTCCGGGATGAGGCTTGGTTGACAAAATAGGCAGCAGAAGTTTGCTAAATGGGGGAAATCAGGTGGGAAGCGCCCACAAAGGGGCTTTTTTTCCCCCGGGGGTCGTTTTTGGGCCCCCCTGCTGTTCACAATTTACATAAACGACATAGTGGGGGGCATAAGAGGGGACATCGGCAAGTTTGCCGATGAAAACCAAAATGGGCCGGGCGAATTCTTTCTGACGGGGGACATTCAAAGCACTCCGGGAAGATTGAATGATGATGCAGGGTCGGAGAAGTGGAAAAGCAGTTTTTTATAGAAAAATTTGAAAATTTTTAAAAATGTTGGGACAGGACAAAAACCATGCCACATATAAACTAAATAATTTGATCTTAATATTACGGATTGCGAAAAAGATTTAGGAGTTCGGGTTTTAGAAGTAATCTGCCCCCAAAGGGAAACAGGGGCAAAAGTTTCGCAATAAACAAAATGAATCCTTGGTTTTATTTTCAAGAACCCATAATAATAGGAGTCCTCGGGTTTTTCTTCAACTTTTTTCACCCTTGGTTAGGCCTCATTTAGATTAGGCTGCACAGTTTTGGTCACCGTATTACAGAATGGATATAAATTCTCTGGAAAATGTACAAAGGAGGATGACAAAGTTGATCCCATGTATCAGAAACCTTCCCTATGAGGATAGACTAAGGGCCCTGAATCTTCACTCTCTAGAAAGACGTAGAATTAGGGGGGATATGATTGAGGTGTATAAATGGAAGACAGAATAAATAAAGGGGATGTAAATAGTGTGCTGAAAATATCTAGCCTAGACAGGACTCGCAGCAATGGTTTTAAGTTGGAAAAATTCAGATTCAGGAAGGATATAGGAAAGTACTGGTTTGGTAATAGGGTTGTGGATGAGTGGAACAGACTCCCAAGTACAGTTATAGAGGCCAGAACGTTGTGTAGCTTTAAAAATAGGTTGGATAAATACATGAGTGGGTGTGAGTTGGACCTGATTAGCTTGTGCTACCAGGACGGTTGTCGTGTTCCTCCCTTAAGTCAAGGTGACCTGACCTGACTAGGTTGGGTGCATTGGCTTAAGCCGGTAGGAGACTTGGACCTGCCTCGCATGGGCCAGTAGGCCTTCTGCAGTGTTCCTTCGTTCTTATGTTCTTGGCAGGCGATGCAACATACCCCCAGTGAAAAGTAGGGGCGTCACTGGTACACTAAGAGAAAAAACAATAAGTATCCGGGGTCCAAGACTGTTCAACAGCCTCCCACCAGCCACAAGGGGCATTACCAGTAGGCTCCTGGTTGTCTTCAAGAGGGAGCTGGACAGATACCTTAAGTCAGTGGATCAGCCGGTCTGTGGTTCATACGTTAGACTACGTGCGGCCAGCAGTAACAGCCTCATTGATCAGGCCCTGATCCACCTGGAGGCCTGGTCGTGGACCGGGCCGCAGAGGCGTGGTCCTCGGAATGCGCTCCAGGTAGGTAGGGACAGCAGTAACAGCCTCATTGATCAGGCCTGATCCACCTGGAGGCCTGGTCGTAGACCGGGCCGCAGAGGCGTGGTCCTCGGAATGCGCTCCAGGTAGGTAGGGACAGCAGTAACAGCCTCATTGATCAGGCCCTGATCCACCTGGAGGCCTGGTCGTAGACCGGGCCGCAGAGGCGTGGTCCTCAGAATGCCCTCCAGGTAGGTAGGGACAGCAGTAACAGCCTCATTGATCAGGCCCTGATCCACCTGGAGGCCTGGTCGTGGACCGGGCCGCAGAGGCCTGGTCCTCGGAATGCGCTCCAGGTAGGTAGGGACAGCAGTAACAGCCTCATTGATCAGGCCCTGATCCACCTGGAGGCCTGGTCGTGGACCGGGCCGCAGAGGCCTGGTCCTCGGAATGCCCTCCACGTAGGTAGGGACAGCAGTAACAGCCTCATTGATCAGGCCCTGATCCACCTGGAGGCCTGGTCGTGGACCGGGCCGCAGAGGCCTGGTCCTCGGAATGCCCTCCAGGTAGGTAGGGATACTTCTGGTTGGTAGGTAAGACACATAGGCAACAGTTAGGCAACTTTATTCCGAAACGTTTCGCCTACACAGTAGGCTTCTTCAGTCGAATACAGAAAGTAGGCAGGAACAGTAGAGATGTGAAGACGATGTAATCAGTCCATCACCCTTGAAGTCGTAGAATTTGAGGGTGATGGACTGATTACATCGTCTTCACATCTCTACTGTTCCTGCCTACTTTCTGTATTCGACTGAAGAAGCCTACTGTGTAGGCGAAACGTTTCGGAATAAAGTTGCCTAACTGTTGCCTATGTGTCTTACCTACCAACCTGTCGGTATTGTATACCATTTTGATGTTCAGGGATATTTCTGTCTTTTAGGGTATGTCATTCACATACACCAGGAACAGTTCATTTATGTTAAGCGCTAAACCCATATGGGTCATTCAGCGCAAGGCGTGGTGGAGGCTTGATCCTCTGTCTGCTGAGCGCCAGATAGATGATGCGTTTCCTATTTGTACTCGCCCATGTGTCCTCCAGAAACAGTACAGGGACCAGTACCCACCCTCGGGAAAACTCGCTTGTTACACCCGCATTCTGACATTTTCTCATCACTATCTTCTTCCCATAAAGTATGTTTTAATCCATTGTAGCGCATTAAAACTATTATTATAATAGCATAAAAACATAAGAAAGAAAACTGCAGCAGGTCTACTGGCCTGTGCGAGGCAGGTCCAAGTCTCTTACCGGCTTATGCCAATGCACACAACATAGTCGGGTCAGGTAATGTATCTCGCAAGAAAAACTTTGAGTATCATTTGCAATTCACCCATCGCTCCTATGTCATTTATTTTGCTGGTTGTTGTTTATATCGTTTTTTTTTTCCAAAGTGTTTTATCTTCCTGATTGGTGCCCCGGTGGCTAAAGCTCCCGCTTCACACACGGAGGGCCCGGGTTCGATTCCTGGCGGGGTGGAAACATTTCGATGTGTTTCCTTACACCTGTTGTCCTGTTCACCTAGCAGCAAGTAGGTACCTGAGTGTTAGTCGACCGGTGTGGGTCGCATCCTGGGGGACAAGATTGAGAACCACAATGAAAATAAGTTAGTCCTGGATGACGCACTGACTTTCTTGGGTTATCCTGGGTGGCTAACCCTCTGGGGTTAAAAATCCGAACGAAATCTTATCTTATCTCAGTTATCTTAAACAGTATGCACGTCTGGTACAAGTTTCTTTCCATGAATATTGAGGCTACATTGGCTGCCTTCCAGTGTTCTGGCAATTGTCCCATATTCATTAACTTGTAGGTTTCAGTTGTTCACATAGTGCTTCTTCTCCCTCTCACAGAATCCATGGTGACTGTCAGATTCTATTGTTGTTGATGTATCCAGCTCAGTGTTTTTTGCCTTACCTGTTCGTGTGTACATTGTCCAGCACCCGTTGGTGTACCCTTCTTTGTTTCCACTGAGAACACCTCTTTAAGTGTGTGTGTGTGTGTGTGTGTGTGTGTGTGTGTGTGTGTGTGTGTGTGTGTGTGTGTGTGTGTGTGTGTGTGAGAGAGAGAGAGAGAGAGAGAGAGAGAGAGAGTGAGAGTGAGAGAAGGTATAGTACAAGTGTTGGCCAGCTGATTCACGTCGCATTGACCTTCGGCCGCTGTTGATGGTGGTGTTGATGGTTGTCATGACTTAGGGTAGTAAAAGAGTGGTGGGGCGGCCATCACTATTCACACCACACTGCCACATCCCAATACCACACGATACTCTGCCATGCTACCATCACACCACCGTGTATCAACACACTACCACACCGCAATACCACCTCACCAAAAATATAAGAAGCACTGCAGCAAGCAGACAACCAGACCTCATCTACATACCACACCACCATACCACTATACCCAAAGACCACACCGCCACACACACTTCCACTGCTGTAGACACTTCTACACTACTACCACCACCCTATCTTGAGTAGGACTTTTCCACGTAATTGAACATGAGTTTACCTGGAGTTTACCTGGAGAGAGTTCCGGGGGTCAACGCCCCCGCGGCCCGGTCTGTGACCAGGCCTCCTTAGGTCAGTGTCCCAGGATGCGACCCACACCAGTCGACTAACACCCAGGTACCCATTTTACTGATGGGGAACATAGACAACAGGTGGAAAGAAACACGTCCAATGTTTCTACTCTGGCTGGGAATCGAACCCAGGCCCTCACCGTGTGAAGCGAGAGCGTTAACCACCAGGCCACCAGAGCCCTAAGTTTCGTCTTAGATTTACTTTTGCGAATTGCTGTTTCAAATGTCTATAAAACTGAACACAGGAGCACTATATACATACACTGGTGTTTTAATCATCAAAATTTAGCCTAAAATAATCCAACAAAGTTGTGTACTGCGCTTTACAAATAACTCTGTAATAGGAATAAGAAGGTAAGAGATAGAGTGTGCTTCCCAGGAGCTGGTGTTAGTGACATAATCGACAGGTTGGATAATATGTCAGGTAATGGGAACAAGCCTATTATGTCTCGGTGCTGGTGGAAATGATATTGGAAAGGGTAGGAGAGAAGAGCTGCTAGATAAGTACAGGTCAGCTATAGATTTAATTAAGTCTAAGGGAGGGGTCCCAATTATATGTAGCATCTTGCCTAGAAGGGGAGTGGGCAATGAATGGTTGTCTAGGGCAATTGGTGTAAACTGCTGGCTAGACAGATACTGCAAGGAACTTGCAATCCCATTCATTGACAACTGGGACAACTTTTATGGCAAACATGATATGTATGCAAGGGATGGTGTACATCTTTCTTGCAAACTCAATCGAGAGGGCCATTGCTGAAATGCCTAGGATTTTAAACTGATGAAATATAGAGGTATGGGTGTGTGTGGGAAACAGTCAGGTTGCAACACTAGGGTTGGAAACAGTAAATGTATAAAAGACATTCATCATGAAGTTATAAATAAAGACAATAGATCATGTCAGCAAACAAAGGGAGACAGCAGAGGGCAGCAAGGGACTAGCTCCCTTAAGGTCTATTATACTAATAGCAGGAGTGTAAGAAATAAGATAGATGAGCTAAGATTAATTGCAAGTGCAGGAAACATAGATATCATTGCTATAACAGAGACCTTGCTCAATCTGAAAGATAGAGAGATGCCTTCTGAATGTCACATACAAGGCTATAAATTATTTCACACTGACAGGGTCAACAGGAAGGGTGGTGGAGTAGCGATGTATGTCAGAGACAATTTAAAGTGTTGTGTTAGACAAGATATAAAATTAGAAGCGTCAACCACTGAATCTGTTTGGTTACAGCTTCTCGAGGGCCGTGAAAAACAAATTTTGGGTGTGATTTACAGGACCCCAAATCTTGATAGGGAGTGCGGTAAACTTCTGTGGGATGAAATTTATAAGGCCTCTACATACGAAAATGTTGTGATAATGGGAGATTTCAACTATAGACAGATTGACTGGAGCAATTTAACAGGAAATTTAGAATCAAGTGACTTTCTTGGTACGATTCAGGATTGTTTTTTAAAGCAGTTTGTGACAGAGCCCAACTAGAGGAAATAACCTGCTTGACTTGGTTCTTGCCAGCAGGGAAACGCTAATTAATAATCTTGAGGTTAATGATGAGCTCGGGGAAAGTGATCACAAATCACTCAGTTTTAATATATCATGGAATTCCCCTAATAATGGCAATCAAGTCTCTGTCCCTGACTTTCGCTTGGCTGATTTCATAGGACTGAAAAATTACTTGGGTGGGCTGAACTGGAATGACCTGACTAAGGGTCAGGTAGGTGGTGATGGTTGCCGATATGACATTTTCCAGAGCATAGTTCTAGCTGCTCAGACAACTTACATTCCAAATAAGGAAATCAGATCAAGCAAAAATGATCCTAAATGGATGAACAATAGATTAAAACATCTCATTGGTCAAAAGAGAGGCATATATAGGCAAATCAAAAGAGGAGAGGTGCAATTAAGAAATCAATATATTCAGTTAAAGAGAGAAATAAAAAAGGGAATAAGAAAAGCAAAAAGAGATTATGAGGTTAAAGTTGCAAGAGAATCGAAGACTAACCCAAAAGGATTCTTTCAGGTATACAGCAGTAAGATCAGGGACAAGATAGGCCCACTCAAAAGTTCCTCGGGTCAGCTCACTGACAGTGATAAGGAAATGTGTAGAAGTTTTAACACATACTTCCTCTCAGTTTTTACACAGGAGGATACCAGCGATATTCCAGTAATGATAAATTATGTGGAACAGGACGATAATAAACTGTGCACGATTAGGGTCACAAGTGACATGGTCCTTAGGCAAATAGATAAATTAAAACCTAACAAATCCCCAGGCCCTGATGAACTGTATGCAAGGGTTCTAAAGGAATGTAAAGAGGAGCTTAGCAAACCTCTGGCTAATCTTTTCAATATATCACTACAGACTGGCATGGTGCCAGATAAGTGGAAAATGGGAAATGTGATACCTATTTTCAAAGCAGGTGACAGGTAATTAGCTTCGAACTATAGACCAATAAGCCTAACCTCCATAGTGGGAAAATTTATGGAATCAGTAATTGCCGAGGCAGTTCGTAGCCACCTTGAAAAGCACAAATTAATCAACGAATCTCAGCATGGTTTTACAAAAGGGCGTTCCTGCCTTACGAATTTATTAACTTTTTTCACTAAGGTATTTGAGGAGGTAGATCATGGTAATGAATATGATATTGTGTATATGGACTTCAGTAAGGCGTTTGACAGGGTCCCACATCAGAGACTTGAGGAAAATTAAGGCACATGGAATAGGAGGAGAATTTTTTTCCTGGGTAGAGGCATGGTTGACGAATAGGCAGAGTGGGGAAGCGTCACGAGCGGTGTTCCACAAGGGTCAGTGTTGGGCCCCCTGTTGTTCACAATCTACATAAACGACATTGATGAGGGCATAAAGAGCGACACAAGCAAGTTTGCCGATGACACCAAAATAGGCCGTCGAATTCATTCTGACGAGGACATTAGAGCACTCCAGGAAGATTTGAATAGACTGATGCAGTGGTCGGAGAAGTGGCAGATGCAGTTTAATATAGACAAATGCAAAGTTCTAAATGTTGGTCAAGCCATTTGGCTTGATAAAGCTCCTGGAGAGCGAAACGTTGCCACAAATGTCACATTAGTTGCACTTGTGTTCTTTTACTTACAACTCTATATATCCTTGGTTAGGCCTCATTTAGATTATGCTGCACAGTTTTGGTCACCGTATTACAGAATGGATATAAATGCTCTGGAAAACATACAAAGGAGGATGACAAAGTTGATCCCATGTATCAGAAATCTTCCCTATGAGATTAGACTGAGGTCCCTGAATCTGCTCTCTCTAGAAAGGCATAGAATTAGGGGGGATATGATTGAGGCGTATAAATGGAAGACAGGAATAAATAAAGGGGATGTAAATAACGTGCTGAAAATATCTAGCCTAGACAGGACTCGCCAGTCTTCTTGCCTTTGCTCCAGATTCTCCTCCACCACGTTGCTGTGAACACTAACTCCAAGGCTGAGGGACTGATTACCTCATCTTTTGTATATAGTTCTGTCTTCCTATTATGTCCTAGAATCTGTATTGATAAAGCCACTGGATGGCGAAACGTCTACAATAAAGATATCCAGATGTTGCACATGTGTCTTAACTTTCAGATTCAGGAAGGATATAGGAAAGCACTGGTTTGGTAATAGAGTTGTAGATGAGTGGAACAAACTCCCAAGTACAGTTATTGAGGCTAAAACGTTGTTAGTTTTAAAAATAGGTTAGATAAATACATGAGTGGGTGTGGGTGGGTGTGAGTTGGACCTGACTAGCTTGTGCTACTAGATAAGTTGTCGTATTCCTTCCTTAAGTGAATGTGACCTCCTACTGGCTTAAGCCAGTAGGAGACTTGGACCTGCCTCGCATGGGCCAGTAGGCCTGCCGCAGTGTTCTTTGTTATGTTCTTAAGACTGGTCTGGGATTGGGCCGTGGGGGCGTTGACCCCTTGAAAATTTTTTCGGGTATCCTACAGGTACTACACTTACGAAGTTTTGAGTTGATAGTGGATCAAGACCGACCGAAACGTCTTCTAAAGGTTCCTTTATAAATTGCTCCAGCCATGATACTACAATTTTTCTGAAGATTGAGACACTTATGCAACATATGGGAATCTTTATTCAGGAAACGTTTCGCCACACAGTGGCTGCATCAGTCCAATACAAAGAAGAAAGGCGCAAGGAGAGGAGGAGCTTGAGGTAATCAGTCCCTCAGCCTGGAGTCGATGTGTTCAGTCCATCAATCTTGTAGAATGTACAGCATAGGGCCGTAGACGTGGCTTATATACTGTAGTCAGGTGAGGCGAAGTAGGAGGTGGGGTCATAGTGGTATCATCCACTAGTCGAAGTAGGTCTTCGTCCAAAGATTGGACAAGTGTTGAAGAATTCTTTGTAACAAGATCCCATGATGCTGCAGTGTCTGACAGCATCATGGGATCTTGTTACAAAGAATTCTTCAACACTTGTTCAACCTTTTGACGAAGACCTACTTCGACTAGTGGATGGTACCACTATGACCCCGCCTACGCCTGCTTCACCTCACCTCACTACTTCGACTAGTGGATGGTACCACTATGACCCCGCCTCCGCCTGCTTCACCTCACCTCACTACAGTATATAAGCCACGTCTACGGTCCTATGCTGTACATTCTACAAGATTGATGGACTGAACACATCGACTCCAGGCTGAGGGACTGATTACCCCTGGCTGCCTTCAAGAGAGAGCTGGACAGATACCTAAAGTCAGTGCCGGATCAGCCGGGCTGTGGCTCGTACGTTGGACTGCGTGCGGCTAGCAGTAACAGCCTAGTTGATCAGGCCCTGATCCATCGGGAGGCCTGGTCATGGACCGGGCCGCGGGGGCGTTGATCCCCTGAATAACCTCCAGGTAACCTCAAGCTCCTCTCCTTGCGCCTTTCTTCTGTGCATTGGACTGATGAAGCCACTGTGTGGCGAAACGTTTCCTGAATAAAGATTCCCATATGTTGCATAAGTGTCTCAATCTTCAACTTGTCGGTTTTTCAAACCATTCATTACAATTTTTCTCCAAACAATAGATTTATTTCAATTGGGGCTCATTTCCTTGTTCCCTTCTTAAGTTACACTCGTCTACGATAAAACATTTATCGGTCAGGTCCCCTGTATTGCTTCTCTTATATTTTGATGCATCGTAGGGTCAGTAGAACTATTTTGCTCTATTGTGTTGAGCATTGCTCCTCTGTAATGTTCTGTGAGAACGATTAACAGTTGACTGGGTAGGCGTACCGGGGCTTCATGTCTGGGTATATAGGAATGGGATGATTGTGCAGTCTGTCACTATTGTGAGAAGGTTGACACAAATCTTCAAGAGTCTGAACAAGGAGTGTAATCACCCTTCAAGGATATAAATGGTATACGGGATATATACAATATGTACACACACACACACACACACACACACACACACACACACACACACACACACACACACACACACACACACACACACACACACACACACACACACACAGGAAGTGGAATAGTCTGGGCAGTGATGTAGTGGAGGCAGGATGATAAAGCTCATGGAGCGGGAAGAGTGACCCAGTAACGGCCAGTGAAGAGGCGGGGCAAGGAGCTGTGACTCAACCCCTGCAACCACAACTAGGTGAGTACAGGTGTACATGTGTGAGGGTGAATCTCCATACATAGGGGATAGTACTGCTCCGCATACAGAATATTTTGTGACTTAATGACTGCATAATCAGTGATTATTCAGTGCATGTGTGGAGACTCTCGACTGTATATCTGTATAAACACAAAGTTTATTTTAATTATTTATTTTAGGAATTAAACTATTCCTGATGATGTACAGGTGGCTTAGGGCTTTAACCCAAGAGTAGTGGACGCAGGTAAGCAGGTAGCTTGAAACTGGGTTAGATAGATACACGAGTGAGATAGATTGCTTGGAGGTTTGTTCGCTCACAGGATGAGTGACGCTGTCCAGTATTGTCATATACGTACTTTTGACGAGTTTTTTTTTTTACACAGGGTTTGATAAGGTTAAGGATCCCTAGCTTTATTGACAAGCTATTTACAGGTTAAGGATTCCTAATTTTATTGACAAGCTATTTACAGGTTAAGGATCCCTAGCTTTATTGACAAGCTATTTACAGGTTAAGGATTCCTAATTTTATTGACAAGCTATTTACAGGTTAAGGATCCCTAGCTTTATTGACAAGCTATTTACAGGTTAAGGATTCCTAATTTTATTGACAAGCTATTTACAGGTTAAGGATCCCTAGCTTTATTGACAAGCTATTTACAGGTTAAGGATTCCTAATTTTATTGGCAAGCTAAGAGCTGTTACCTACATCAGCTCATTTGAAAGCATTTTTATTGTTAGAAGACATACAAGTAGGGAACAGGATGTAGTTGGAGCCATCTGTGGGCCAGCATTTTCATTTGATCAACTGACTTTATCTCGTTGATATTATGCTGTACGAATGTATTCCATACTCGAGTCATCCTGGGTATATATGATCTCAGATGGAGTGATGTTCTGGAGAAGGGTACAGCTAGAGTGAAGTTGCTGCTTTCTGCCCGTTTTGTGGCCTTAAAGCTTATTTCACGCTGTCGAAGTGGATCCAAGTGTGGTACTTGGACAATATTGGCCTTGTACATAACAGTAAGGCCACCCACATCCCTCCTGTGTTGAAGGCTCTGCTGAAATGACAGATCTATCCAGGATGGGTCCAGGCGAGAGATGAGACGTCTTGCTCTGTTCTCTACTCTGTTAAGCAGTCGCAGATGAGAGGGGGGCAGGCAAACCAAGAAAGTGGAGCATACTCAAGGTGTGAGCGTACTTGTGCCTCGTACAGAATCTTGCAACCCCTACTGTCAAGCAGATGCGAGATACGGCGAAGTGCTGTAAGCTTCCTGGCTGCCTTGTTTGCAAGATTTACAACATGGTTCTTCATGGTTAGTTTGGAGTCAAATTTCACCCCAAGGATATCAACTTCTTCTCCAGGTGCCAACACCCTCCCATTCATCCTTACTACTGCACCAGCATTACCATCATAGTGCCTAGAGATGATCATCATTTGCGTTTTCTCAGGTGCAAATGTTACTTGCCATCTATTTCTCCAAGCTGATATAGCTCTTAGCTGGTGATTGATGTAGCTTAGAGCAGCTGGCATTTCTTCTCTTGGAAAAGTGAATGTAAGTGTACAGTCGTCTGCATATGCATGTGATTCTGGGATGAGATGAAGAAGGTCGTTGAAGTAGACATTCCATAACAATGGTCCTAGCACGCTTCCTTGTGGAACACTTGCCCCAATAGGATGTCTTGCTGATTCCGTTCCATTGAGAACTACACTTAGAGATCTACCATGAAGGTAATCGCTGATAAATTAGACACATATGCAGCTCTTGGGTATCTTTATTGAGGAAATGTTTAGCCACACAGTGGCTTCATCAGTCCATACAAAGGAGAATCTTGAAGAACAGGAGGAGAATGAGGTAATCAGTCCCTCAACCTTGAGTCGATGTGGTCAGTCCATCAATCTTGATTGATGGACTGACCACATCGACTCAAGGTTGAGGGACTGATTACCTCATTCTCCTCCTGTTCTTCAAGATTCTCCTTTGTATGGACTGATGAAGCCACTGTGTGGCTAAACATTTCCTCAATAAAGATACCCAAGAGCTGCATATGTGTCTAATTTATCAACATGTCGGTTCTCTGAACCATTCATCTACAAAGGTAATCGCTGAGGAGACATAGCGTAGAGCCTGCATTCCCATGCTTGAAGTTTTGCTAAGAGGCCCTGGTGCCACACCCGGTCGAAAGCGCCCTTGGGCCAGGCTTCCTTGGTCAGCCAGACTGTTGCTGCTGTGGTCCGCTGACCACATATCCATCAGCCTGTTTGATCTGGCACCTGTTGAATATATTTGTCCAGTCTCCTGTGTTTCTGATATCTTCTGGTAAGATGTTAAATATTCTGGAAACCACAGATGTTGATACAGTGTTCTCTTATTGTGCTTACTGCGCCCCTGCTTTTCACTGGGTTTTGCATTTTCTTCCATATTTCTCAGTCTAGTATGTATAGATTTGGGACAAGGCGCTCAAGTACTTTCCTGGTACATGCGTAGTGGCGATGTCGAATAGCGTCAGTGATGGTATGTTTACTCACGGGATGAGTGACTGTCCAATAAGCTAATTCCTTAGGGCAAAATCCAAATCCAGGTGCCAGATCAACCAGGCTGTGATGGATATGTGGGGCAGCGGGCCTCCAGCAGCAACAGTCTGGTTGACCAGGCAAGCACCAGACGAGCCTGGCCCATGGCCGGGCTCAGAGAGTAGATTAATTCTCGAAACTCTTCAAAAGTATATCAAAGATATTGGAATTGATCACAGGAAAGGTAGGGATGGTGACTCCCGGAAGCATCTACAGGTAACAGGTGCCTTATCAGTCAGGCTGTGATGTTTCAGTATAATAATGATATACAGAATGGACAAGTAGATCTGGATATCTTTACTCTGAAAGGTTTCGCCTACACAGCACACTTCATCAGTCGAGCACAGGTGGGAAATACGGGGACAGCAGAAGCAGTGGAGAGGTCAAGTTGTTTGTATGGGCCTGCTGACCGTGGCTGGCCTTAGGTCAGGCTGCGAAAAGGGAAAAAACAAACACAATGCCATAGGTATGTCAGTGCTAGACAGTGGGGGGGATAGACAGTCTACCTGGAGGGAATTCCGGGGATCATCGTCCCCGCGGCCCGGTCCACGACCAGGCCTCCAGGTGGATCAGGGCCTGATCAACGAGGCTGTTACTGCTGGCCGCACGTAATCCAGGGGTCTTCCCATAATGCCCCTTATTGCTGGTGGGAGGCTGTTGAACAGTCTTTGGCCCCAGACACTTATTGTGTTTTCTTTTAGTGTACCAGTGACGCCCCTACTTTTCACTGGGGGTATGTTGCATCGCCTGCCAAGTCTTTTGCTTTCGTATTGAGTGATTGCTGTGTGCATATTAGGGACCAGTCCCTCCAGAATCTTCCAGGTGTAGATTATGATATATCTCTCTCGCCTGCCCTCTAGTGAGTACAAGTCAAGTGCTTCCAGGCGCTCCCAGTAGTTTAGGTGCTTGATGGAACTTATACGTGCAGTAAAGGTTCTCTGCACATTCTCCAGCTCTGCAATTTCCCCTGCCCTGAATGGGGATGTTAATGTACAGCAGTATTCCAGCCTAGAAAGAATAAGTGATTTAAAAAGGATCATCATTGGCTTAGCATTGGCTTACCTGGGAGTAGTAATGTCTGAGGATCTCACTTTCAAGGATCACAACAGTGCCACGATCGCACGTGCAAAGAAAATGATAGGATGGATAATGAGAACTTTCAAAACGAGAGATGCCAAGCCCATGATGATCCTTTTCAAATCACTTGTTCTCTCTAGGCTGGAATACTGCTGTACATTAACATCTCCATACAAAGCAGGTGAAATCGCAGATCTAGAGAGTGTACAGAGATCCTTTACTGCACGTATAAGTTCTGTCAAGCACCTTAACTACTGGGAACGCTTGGAAGCACTTGACTTGTACTCGTTGGAACGCAGGAGGGAGAGATATATCATAATCTACACTTGGAAAATCTTGGAAGGAATGGTCCCAAATCTGCACACAGAAATCACTCCCTACGAAAGTAAAAGACTGGGCAGGCGATGCAAAATGCCGCCAATAAAAAGTAGGGGCGCCATTGGTACACTAAGAGAAAACACCATAAGTGTCCGGGGCCCAAAACTGTTCAACAGCCTCCCATCAAGCATTAGGGGAATTGCCAATAAACCCCTGGCTGCCTTCAAGAGAGAGCTGGACAGATACCTAAAGTCAGTGCCGGATCAGCCGGGCTGTGGCTCGTACGTCGGACTGCGTGCGGCCAGCAGTAACAGCCTAGTTGATCAGGCCCTGATCCATCGGGAGGCCTGGTCATGGACCGGGCCGCGGGGGCGTTGATCCCCGGAATAACCTCCAGGTAACCCCCAGTGAAAAGTAGGGGCGTCACTGATACACTAAGAGAAAACACAGTAAGTGTCCGGGGCGCAAGACTGTTCAACAGCCTCCCACCAGCAATAAGGGGCATTACGGGAAGACCCCTGGTTGTCTTCAAGAGGGAGCTGGACAGATACCTAAAGACGGTGCCGGATCAGCCGGGCTGTGGTTCATACGTTGGATTACGTGCGGCCAGCACTAACAGCCTCGTTGATCAGGCCCTGATCCACCGGGAGGCCTGGTCGTGGACCGGGCAGCGGGGACGTTGATCCCCCGAAATTCCCTCCAGGTAGCATCTCTTGTCTTGAATATTCTCATTATCCATCCTATCAGTTTCCTAGCAGATGTGATAGTGGCATTGTTGTGGTCCTTGAAGGTGAGATCCTCTGACATTACCACTCCCAGGTCTCTCACATTACTTTTCCTCTCTATTGTGTGACTGGAGTTTGTAGTATACTTAGTTCTAGTTATTATTTCCTCCAGTTTTCCATAACGGAGTAGTTGGAATTTGTCTTCATTGATCATATTGTTCTCTGTTGCCCATTGGAAAACTTGGTTTATATCTTCTTGGAGGATAACAGTGTCCTCAATGGATGACACTCTCATGCAGATCCTAGTATCGTCTGCAAAAGATGATACAGTGGGAGGTTACCTGGAGGTTATTCCGGGGATCAACGCCCCCGCGGCCCGGTCCATGACCAGGCCTCCCGATGGATCAGGGCCTGATCAACTAGGCTGTTACTGCTGGCCGCACGCAGTCCAACGTACGAGCCACAGCCCGGCTGATCCGGCACTGACTTTAGGGGGGGGGGGATAGTTTTGCAGATAATCTACACTCAAGACTGAAAGTCACAAGATGGAAGACCTTAATACCTCTGTAGTTCCACTGACTCCGTAGCTTAGTGATTACGTTCATTCTCCCTCCCCCCCCTTACCCCCCCCACCCCACCCCTTTTCATCTCTAGTGGGAAGTGGTATATTCGTCAGTAAAGAGAACAAGTGCTTCCTAACATAAGAGCATACGGCTGATCACTGTAACAGAGTTCAGATGATTTAGTCATAAAGTTTGAGATATTTCGTTAATAAGAACATAAGAAAGAAGAAACACTGCAGCAGGCCTACTGGCCCATACGAGGCAGGTCTACTGTTATAGGGGAGCGCTAAACTTGTTGCCCTTCACCAGCATCAAGGAGCCTTTTAAGAACACAAGAAGGAAGGAACACTGCAGAAGGCCTACTGGCCCATGCTGTGTGTCTTATCAGCCTGTCGGTATTGTATACTATTTTTATATTCACTAGGCAGGTTGAACTCACCCACGTACACCAGTCATGTACCCGTCCAACCTATTTATAAAGCTAACCAAAGTTCTCGCTTCAGTGATGTCAGTCATTATTCATGAAATATGCTGTTACGCAACTACCTCGCATAGTCACACTTGTTTCTACCCAAGGGTCACCCTAACTAACTCTTGCTATCACCCAGCCATACTGGGTCGTCCACCAGAACGGCAAACTAAGTAAATAGCTGACAACAGGAGACTCACGCATGGCAGTGAACTAACAAGTCAGCTGTACCTTGTCAGGAGGTAACTTCCTATCCATTATTCTTGTAATATAATCGGTCTTTACACAGTTGGCCAGCTTTAATAATAATAATAATAATAATAGTAATAATAATAATAATAGTAATAATAATAATAATAATAATAATAATAATAATAATAATAATAGCTATCCATGTCTGGGCAACAAAATATAAGTACATACACATCTAACTAATTAAGAGGGCTGGACACTGTACGGAGACGTAGGTGACCTCACCTTCAGCTGGGTGGGTCAACGTACCTACCTGGGTGGTGAGGAAATAACATCTACCCGTTGTTTACTCGGTACTTCCCAGACACAAAATATACTGGGCACAAGGTTCTCATATACACAAAGGTATGTATATGTATGTATATATATTATATATATATATTATATATATATATATATATATATATATATATATATTATATTATATTATATTTCACATTTGTGTGAAGTGGCTTGTATATATACTAGAGACAGGTGAGGTGAAGCAGTTGTTGCTGGCATGGCGGCCTGTGAAGAAGTCCAGTAGTGGAAGTAGGGCATGACTGAAGGTTAGGCCAGCGTTGAAAAATTCACTGTCTCAATATCCTTAAGATGTTGTTGCTGCTGACAGATATTCTATAAATGGTTTATAAATATAACAGTGTTGCATAAGTAACTCATTCACCATCTTGTCGGTTTTCTAAACCATTTATACAATAAAATATTTCCCTAGCTTTCTTAGTAGAAAAACCACACATTTCTTTTGATACCTACTTAATGGACTCTTCAGTACCTGTGTGTGTATGTGTGTGTGTGTGTGTGTGTGTGTGTGTGTGTGTGTGTGTGTGTGTGGTTTGTTTAAAGAAGCGGTGAATGCAGGTGATGATTTCTCCCCTTCCCCCAGCGTGAGTTTTGCAGTGGTGAGTTGAGCTGGTGGTAGTGATGGCTTGTAAACATGATGGTAGTGGCTTCTAGGAATGGTGGTAATGGCAGTGATGGTTTGTAAGCACGGTAGTAGTAGCAGTGATGGTTTATACGCATGGTGGTAGGCCTGGTATGAGAGACCGCGGCGGTGGGGAAAGATTTGGAGGCTTGCTAGTGGTTAGTAGGCCTGGGTGGCAGTAAAAGGCGAGGAACGAGCCCCTGTTGGTTAGCGGGGAGTGGGTTGGGGAAGGGTGGGGAGCTGTCTCCTGTCTCCGGGGCCTCTGTTGAAGTGGTGAGAGGAGCTATGGCAGTGCAGGGTGTTGGTAGAGGGAATCATGCATCTTTCAGGAAGTTTGTGACAGGATGTGGCAAGGGATGGAGAGAGAGAGAGAGAGAGAGAGAGAGAGAGAGAGAGAGAAAGAAAGAGAGAGAGAGAGAGAGAGAGAGAGAGAGAGAGAGGAGAGGAGAGGAGAGAGGAGAGAGAGAGGAGAGGAGAGAGAGAGAGAGAGAGTAAAATAAATGCAAATGGGAGAAAGGTGGGAAAATGTAAAGAGACCATGGAAAACAAATATTGAGAGACCGTGGAAGTGGAAGAGTGGGTGAGAGACAGTAGAAGGAACCGAGAGGGGAGAGATAACAGTAAACGATGCTTGTGGGAGAAAAGGAGAGTAGAGACTACGAGAAAGAGTAGAGGATCCAGAGGTTGGGAAGGACAAATGGTTTGATGGAACACGATCATAATAAGATAGAACTCTGAAGTTTACCTGGAGTGAAAAAAGACATACAGTTCAGGACGTTTATTAGAGGAAACGCTTTGCCACTCTGGAACCTACTATTAAATTTACACTAGAGAAGAAGGACAACCAATTACCTTTTCTCGACGTTCTCCTACTCACTGGTGAAAACAGACTTTCTTTTAAAGTCTACCGTAAACCTACCTACAAGAACGATCTTCTACATTTCTTATCTGTCAAGCACCTTAACTACTGGGAACGCTTGGAAGCACTTGACTTGTACTCGTTGGAACGCAGGAGGGAGAGATATATCATAATATACACTTGGAAAATCTTGGAAGGAATGGTCCCAAATCTGCACACAGAAATCACTCCCTACGAAAGTAAAAGACTGGGCAGGCGATGCAAAATGCCCCCAATAAAAAGTAGGGGCGCCATTGGTACACTAAGGGAAAAACACCATAAGTGTCCGGGGCCCAAAACTGTTTAACAGCCTCCCATCAAGCATTAGGGGAATTGCCAATGAACCCCTGGCTGCCTTCAAGAGAGAGCTGGACAGATACCTAAAGTCAGTGCCGGATCAGCCGGGCTGTGGCTCGTACGTTGGACTGCGTGCGGCCAGCAGTAACAGCCTAGTTGATCAGGCCCTGATCCATCGGGAGGCCTGGTCATGGACCGGGCCGCGGGGGCGTTGATCCCCGGAATAACCTCCAGGTAACCTCCAGGTATGACACCAGAACTAAAAGAGGAGTAGTTATTGGCTTCTTTCTGAGAGCCTAGTTGATCAGGCCCTGATCCATCGGGAGGCCTGGTCATGGACCGGGCCGCGGGGGCGTTAATCCCCGGAATAACCTCCAGGTAGCCTACAGAATTTCCAGTCCGCTGTTCCTCTAAGAAGAATGCACATATATCACCAATTCTTTTAGTTCACTACACTTTCCCCTACACTTCATACGTGACTGCAGGAAACGTGCGACACGTATCCTCAACAAGACCAACACCAATCAAGTCAGCAACGTTACTACTAATGTTTCAAAAATGCTTGACAGAAAACTGGCTAAAATATCTACCAGCTCATCAACTACTTTTAGGAACCTGATACAAAACCCCCAGCATGATTCTGGCACAAGTGCAGGAATTTACACCATACCATGTGGGGGGTGTGACAAAGTATATGTAGGGGAAACAGCCAGATCTCTGTCTATTAGGATCACAGAACACAAAAATGCTTGCATAAATGATGACCGTAAAAACGCGTGTGTTGAACATAGGTGGACACCTCATAAAATTCAGTGAGGCTAAACTAGGGATTAAAGACGATTTAAGACTGAGAAAATGCATAGAAGCTGCCCTGATTGCTGTCAGCAACACTATAAAGCAAAAGTCCTGTAGTTACAGTATCTCAAAATTGTTAATCAACAGGATATTACCCATTCTGGAAACTGCTGTAACATGATATCAACAGGTCCCTCTGTAGCCATCCGTCTCCCCACATTAGTTCCACTACTACTACTACTACTGCTGTTGCTGCTGCTGCTACTACCACCACAACCACTACTACTACCACTACTACTGCTACTACTACTGCTACTACTACTACTACTGCTGCTGCTGCTACTACTACCGCTACTACCACCTCTACCCACACGACACTTCACCTGACTCCTGCCACTATATATACGCGTTGTCTTAGTTTTCTCTGTATTAGGACTGAAGAAGTCACTCGTGGCGAAACGTTTCCTTTAATATATGTCCTGAACTGTACATAAGTGTCTTTCCACATTTTGTCGGTATCACCATACCATTTCTTCTTTCCCTGGAGCCGCCGTCGGAAGTTACCGCCCGGGCAGCCTGGTCCCAGACCAGGCTTCCTGGTTGTTGGCCTGATCGATCAAGCTATTAGTGCTCACCGCCCACCCGCAGCAAAGCGTAAGCACCAGAACCCGGCTGATCAGGAACCGTTCTGAGGAAATTGTCGAGTTCCTCTTGAAGACAGCTAGGGAGGGTGTTGAAGTCATGGTCCCTGATCTTTTCCTTAACACTTGAGTCCTCTCTTAGTGTACTCATCACTTCCCTGCTTTTCATTGGAGGTATCCCGCACCGTCTGCTATAACTAGCAATTTCGGTGTGCAGGTTTGGAACCAATCCCTGCAGTATCTTCCAGGTGTGCATTAAGATATATCTTTCACTCCAACGTTTTAAGGAAGAGTCAAAAGAAGGTGGGAGGATAACACCTGTGATAAATCATAAGGTAATAACACAAGAAACAAGTAACAGTGAATTGAACATTAAAATGGTATAAAATACCGACAGGTTGTTAGGTAAGACACATATGCAACAGTTAGGTATCTTTATTTCGAAACATTTCGCCTACACAGTAGGCTTCTTCAGTTGAGTACAGAAACAATATTGTTTAGACTATGGAACAATACTCTTCTCCAGACTGAGGGACTGACCACCTCAAAACTTCAAGGGTGATGGACTGATTACATCGTCTTCAAGTCTCTTCTGCTTCTATCAACTTTTCTGTACTCAACTGAAGAAGCCTACTGTGTAGGCGAAATGTTTCGAAATAAAGATACCTAACTGTTGCATGTGTGTCTTACCTAATAACAGTGAATTGTATACCTTACTGCGGCGAGCAGTCTTATTGGTGCTCCCGTGAAGGACCATGTTCTTCCTAATTAGGGTATCAAAGCTCATTGCTTGGGTAGCATTGGAATTGGTTGGGCAAATATTTTTTGTTAGTGGGTTGCATAAGTGTCTCAATCTTCAAATATTTTTTGTTAGTGGGTTGGATTTGAGAAGGGCCTGGCAAGTATGGGCCAATAAGCTTGTTGCAGTGCTCCTCCATTCTTATGTTCTTATGGAGGCAGACTCTCCTGTGCCTCTCGTAAAGGACATTTGCGATTATTGTTTTTATAAGTGCAGAGAACACGTGTTCAGCATTTGGGCTGTGATTATTGCGAAACTCTTTGGTAATAAAGACAGCCACATGTTGCACGCGTCAGTTGTATACCATTAATATAACAATGTATTTTAGCAGGTTAGGGCAGCAGAGGCATGATTGTGGTGCCCAGGTTTCAGTATTTCATTGTTATGAAAACGTGAAAATTGCAATAATTTTGGTATAAATACCGACAATATGTTTGGTAAAAGGACACAAGTGTTGCTAACGGTAACGGCTTGATAAAGCCTCCTGGAGAGCAAAACGTTGCCACAGTAAAATCCGCATTAGTTGCACTTGTGTCATTTTGCCTAACAGCGTGAAAATAGAGGAGCACTGCAGTCCTGTGACAGGAAGACAGGACACCACGAGCATACCTCGGCTTTCCTTGCTACAAAAACATAATTGCATGTCGAAAAACTATTCTCAGATATGCCAGACGCGCATTTGCTGCAGCGGTTTTTGGCTGATGTGCGCCTCGGGGTATGTGCTCAGTAGATACGCACCTCAAGGTCCTCCTTGAGTGGGGTTTGCAGCCTTTGCTCCCCCCGAGTCTGTATTCCGTCTGCCGCCCCAAGCTGGGGGTTAAACTCCAGGAGCCAGGTCTGTAGCCTGTCTATATCCCTGTGTATCTTTTCCTGGTCCTCCTCCGCTTGTATTCTCAGTTTCACGTCGTCTGCGAACAGGGATACCTCTGACTCCTGTCATATCATCCACGTATACAAGAAACAGCACCGGACCTGTAACTGATCTTTGTGGAGCCCCACTCGTCACATGCACCCATTCCAACACCTCGTTTCCTTTCTGTCAGGTATGCCCTTTTCCATTATAGTGGATCCTGTGTGTGCTCATTTGTGGTTTCAGGGGTCGAGTTTCTGCTTGTGTGCGTCTGTATAATTATCTATTTGAGATTATTTGTAGCTACAGGTGTTACAGGTGTCCCGTACCTAGTGTTTAACGTGTTCGTGAAAGGTAGGCTGGAGAAGGAACGGAGTGAAAAGTAGGAGGGTGATGGAGGCGCGAGGGAGAGGTAGAAAGGTTTGAGAGGTAGGATGGTGAGGGAGAAGCGGAGGGAGAGGTAGAGGTTTGGTGGTACACAATTGGCTGCGCTGGGAGTCCTCTGGTGGCGGTGTGTAATGTGACCTGCTGGAGGGTGGGTGAGCAGGAGAGGGGTCGAGTTGAGGAGAGGATACAAGACTAGGGGAGGGAGGGAGTTGCTAGTGGTGAGGGAGGGAGGGAGTTGCTAGTGGTGAGGGAGGGAGGATGGGCGTCAGTAGTGGGAGGGTGTTAGGGGCGGTGCCTTGGGTCTCGGAGGGGGACGGTAGTGGTGGCTGTGATGCAGGTTGGGGGAGGCAGTAGGGGACACCCACCGGTAGGGATGAGTGGCGGCCTGTAATTTAGTGATGGGAGCGTTGGTGACGGTCGATTAGGGAGTAGGGAGGGGGTGTGGTGGACACTCGGTGTGGTGTGCTTGTGGTGGTGACAACACAATGTTTAGTATGGTCCAGGAGGTTGGCAGAGTGATGATGTGGATATTAACCTACAATATCTCAAGAAACCAAGTTTTTTTTCTGTATTCGGTACATTTATATCCTTTCTGTCGTATGATCTATACACACACATGGAGAGTTGAATGATAGACGTGTTGTTTTAGCCCGCCTCGTGAGAAGCGAGTCAAAATTTACCACTGGACCATACAATCCCACAAACATCATGAGCCTAGCGCACTGGTCCATGCTAAGTAAAAGGACACAAGTGCAACTATTGTGACATTTTATTGTGGTAACATTCGTTCTTCAGGAGCTTTGTCAAGCCTTTACAAACAATACATGGACACAGAGGGGATATATAGGCTTAGATTGAGGCGTAAGGCATAATATAATAATTGTAGAAGTAGTGGTGGTAGTAGCAGTAGTAATATGTGTGGTAGTAAAGTACTGGCCCATGCTAGGCAGGTCCAAGTCACCTACTGGTCATGTGATGAATGCCTCCTTCAGTTGAGAGTCGGAACCTGCTGACTTGAAATCATTCAATATAGTGTAAGCAAGAATCAATACTTTTTTTCTAGACCTTGTGAGATCGCTTAAGTTAATTAGTGTTGAGTACGAGAAGGTCATTGACCTCTTTAACCCATGTGAGATTGGAGCAAGGAAGAGGTCAGTATGGTGGTTAAGACACATGTGCAACACTTACATGGAGGTTATTCCGGGGATCAACGCCCCCGCGGCCCGGTCCATGACCAGGCCTCCCGATGGATCAGGGCCTGATCAACTAGGCTGTTACTGCTGGCCGCACGCAGTCCGACGTACGAGCCACAGCCCGGCTGATCCGGCACTGACTAGGTATCTGTCCAGCTCTCTCTTGAAGGCAGCCAGGGGTTTATTGACAATTCCCCTAATGCTTGATGGGAGGCTGTTGAACAGTTTTGGGCCCCGGACACTTATGGTGTTTTCTCTTAGTGTACCAATGGCTGATGTGATTGTGTATCTTTATTGTTGAAACGTTTCGCCTGCACAGTAGGCTCCTTCAGTCAGATACAGAGGCAGCAAGTGTAGTAATGAAATGAAGATGTAATCAGTCAGTCAGCCTCAGCTTCAGGTTAAGGTACTGATCACCAAGAAAGGCTTAGTAGGTAAGATACGACTTCAAGGGTGATGGACTGATTACATCATCTCCACATCTCTGCTGTTGCTGCCTACTTTCTGTATTCGACTGAAGAAGCCTACTGTGTATGCGAAACGTTTCGAAATAAAGTTGCCTAACTGTTGCCTATGTGTCTTACCTACCAACCTGTCGGTATTGTATACCATTTTGATATTCACCCTGTCAGACACTGCAACACAATGGCATCTTGGTACAGAAAACACCTTGGACAACTTTTACAAGTGAGAACTGTCAGACAAGAAAGGCTTAGTTATATCATAAGGGGTTAATATAATTCTCAAAAGTAAATCTAAGTGGTTACTAAGTGGTACCTGGAGGTTACCTGGAGGTTATTCCGGGGATCAACGCCCCCGCGGCCCGGTCCATGACCAGGCCTCCCGATGGATCAGGGCCTGATCAACTAGGCTGTTACTGCTGGCCGCACGCAGTCCAACGTACGAGCCACAGCCTGGCTGATCCGGCACTGACTTTAGGTATCTGTCCAGCTCTCTCTTGAAGGCAGCCAGGGGTTTATTGGCAATTCCCCTAATGCTTGATGGGAGGCTGTTGAACAGTTTTGGGCCCCGGACACTTATGGTGTTTTCTCTTAGTGTACCAATGGCGCCCCTACTTTTTATTGGCGGCATTTTGCATCGCCTGCCCAGTCTTTTACTTTCGTAGGGAGTGATTTCTGTGTGCAGATTTGGGACCATTCCTTCCAAGATTTTCCAAGTGTAGATTATGATATATCTCTCCCTCCTGCGTTCCAACGAGTACAAGTCAAGTGCTTCCAAGCGTTCCCAGTAGTTAAGGTGCTTGACAGAACTTATACGTGCAGTAAAGGATCTCTGTACACTCTCTAGATCTGCGATTTCACCTGCTTTGTATGGAGATGTTAATGTACAGCAGTATTCCAGCCTAGAGAGAACAAGTGATTTGAAAAGGATCATCATGGGCTTGGCATCTCTCGTTTTGAAAGTTCTCATTATCCATCCTATCATTTTCTTTGCACGTGCGATCGTGGCACTGTTGTGATCCTTGAAAGTGAGATCCTCAGACATTACTACTCCCAGGTCCCTTACATTATTTTTCCGCTCTATTGTATGGCCGGAGTCAGTAGTATACTCTGTTCTAGTTATTATCTCCTCCAGTTTTCCATAACGGAGTAGTTTCTTAGTACACCTTTGATAATTTCAGTGGGTTTTAGTAGTGTCAGTCTTTAAGTTGACTACCTAAGCGGAGGAGGCTAAGCAGAATATGTAATTCATCTATTACAGTAACTCTGCGGAGGGTGATGCGTCTGACGCCCACCTTCGGTATGATAATGCGAGTATACGATAGCTTTACCTTCTTGATAGTTCTTAGTCCTGCTGTATTTCCTTTTAAGTTTGAGGAGGCCTGGTCTGAGACCGGACTTTGGGGGGGGGGATGATTGTCGGATGTTAACTTATTAAACCTGGAGAAGACCCGGGCCAAGACCCGACCTGGCAAACCTACCTGAACCTGGGTAACTTAAGGTAAGTCTTGATTTACCCTGGATCAGCTGCTGGCCTGTTTACTGTGGTTCAGCTGCTGACTAGTTCAGGTTGCATCAGCTGCTGGCCTGTTCACCTTGGATCAGCTGCTAACCTTTTCAGTGTTGGGCAGTACATCTTCCCAGCCTGGTGGCCTGCCTGGGAGAGCTGGTAATCAGTGGATTCTCCATGTCATCTTCCTGGTTGACTCTCCATTGTCTTGAGGAAGCATGTTTCTCAAGAGGACGTCGACTGCCTCTGTTTCCTACATTCCTCTTGCATACATGTTGGGGAGGCTGGGGGTAAAGTTTGTGAGGGGAGAGTGTTGGATGTTGTGGGCAGGACTGAGAGTGGTTGGGGAGGTCTATAGAGGTGGGGAAAGAGGGGTTCCAGATGGTGTATGATGTGGTGGGTGGGTGGCAGGTGATGGATGGGGAGGCTGGGCCAGGTGATGGGTGGGGAGACTGTTTCATGGTGGCAAGTGATGAAGAGCGAAGCACTTTTTAGGGGGGTGGGTGGATGGGAGAGTTATTAATGATGGCCCAAAACCTGTAAGTCTGTTTATGTACAAATACACATAAATATGGTTATACAAATTATCATACATAGTAACATATGTGTCAGTTACCAAAGATAACCCCCCAAAAATGTCAGACAAAGTGACTTATTTCCATTGGGGTCCTGCATAATATATTTCCAGTTTCTGTTTATCTGTGCTGTTACCTCTTTGTTATTATATTTTTTACAACAGGTTTCAACCAACAAAAAGTTCAGCACTCAGATATCAATTAACTGCTCGGCGAACATGGGCAGCAGGTGTGAGAAGACTTGTCCATACATCTCGTCTTGTCTAGAAGTGAAACATCCAGTTCTTTCAGTTATAGGCTGACTTCTCTACCTTTGTGTATGCGTGTGTCTGTACACTGTCATTTGCTTTGTGCTTGTGGAGGGAGGGTGGGAGAGAGCTGTGTGTGTGAGGAGAGGGAGGGAGGGAGGAGTGTGTAGCTGGCTGGCATTAAGGCAGGGCAGGAGGGTCGGGGCCGGAGTAGACCCAGTACCATCCCAGCAACACTACCGGTCCCCTCCACAACGCTAGGAAAAAGTCGACCCTACTACAATACCCCTACCAGGCGGCCTTGTGCTCTTCCCACCCACCACAGCCACGGAGGGATGGGAGAGACGGGGGGAGGGGAAGTAGGGAAGAGGTAGACATGAAGAGAACATAACCTAAGACTAGGAGAGGACAGCAGTAGACCTAACGTACTGGCCAGGTTTCTCTCCCACCCAACCCTTCCTTCTCGGTCAGAATACACAGCAAAAACGAGTAACAGGAGAGCTCTGAACCTGTACCGAAGTTAATTACCGCAGAAAGTATAGCCAAAAGGATAACGAGAACTTTAAAAACAAAGAAATACTGCCAGTGACACTTCTCAAATCGCTCGTGCTCTCCCCTTCATACGTTAATACCTTCTCTGACTAACCACACTTCACAGAGGCGGCGGGAAAGCGACATTAAAAAATATCTACCTGGAGGGTGTTCCGGGGATCAACGCCCCCGCTGCCCGGTCCTTGAGCAGGCCTCCCAGTTCCAGACCATGGAGCTGAACTCTTCTCCAGGCTGAGGGACTGACCCACCTCATATACTTTTTCTCCAAGGTTGATGGACTGATTATATCATCTTTATTTCATTTCTTCTGCTCCTGTATTTGATTGAAGAAGCCTATTGTGTAGGCGAAACGTTTCATCAATAAAGATGCCATCTGCTCTACATGTGTCTTAATTTTCAGAGTAAGAGTAGCTTAGCCTTACCTGGAGGTTATTCCGGGGATCAACGCCCCCGCGGCCCGGTCCATGACCAGGCCTCCCGATGGATCAGGGCCTGATCAACTAGGCTGTTACTGCTGGCCGCACGCAGTCCGACGTACGAGCCACAGCCCGGCTGATCCGGCACCGACTTTAGGTATCTGTCCAGCTCTCTCTTGAAGGCAGCCAGGGGTTTATTGGCAATTTCCCTAATGCTTGATGGGAGGCTGTTGAACAGTTTTGGGCCCCGGACACTTATGGTGTTTTCCCTTAGTGTACCAATGGCGCCCCTACTTTTTATTGGCGGCATTTTGCATCGCCTGCCCAGTCTTTTACTTTCGTAGGGAGTGATTTCTGTGTGCAGATTTGGGACCATTCCTTCCAAAATTTTCCAAGTGTAGATTATGATATATCTCTCCTCCTGGTTTCCAACGAGTACAATCAAGTGCTTCCAAGCGTTCCCAGTAGTTAAGGTGCTTGACGGAACTTATACGTACAGTAAAGGATCTCTGTACACTCTCTAGATCTGCGATTTCACCTGCTTTGAATGGAGATCTTAATGTTCAGCAGTATTCCAGCCTAGAGAGAACAAGTGATTTGAAAAGGATCATCATGGGCTTGGCATCTCTCGTTTTGAAAGTTCTCATTATCCATCCTATCATTTTCTTTGCACGTGCGATCGTGGCACTGTTGTGATCCTTGAAAGCGAGATCCTCAGACATTACTACTCCCAGGTCCCTTACATTATTTTTCCGCTCTATTGTATGGCCGGAGTCAGTAGTATACTCTGTTCTAGTTATTGTCTCCTCCAGTTTTCCATAACGGAGTAGTTGGAATTTGTCCTCATTGAACATCATATTGTTTACCTTTGCCCACTGGAAAATTTGTTTATATCTTCTTGGAGGTTAACCGCGTCCTCAGCAGATGACAGCCTCATGCAGATCCTAGTATCATCCGCAAAGGATGATACGGTGCTGTGGTGTACATCTCTGTTTATGTCTGATATGAGGATAAGGAATAAGATGGGGGCGAATACTGTGCCTTGTGGAACAGAGCTCTTCACTATGGCAGCCTCCGATTTAACTCTGTTGACCACTACTCTTTGTGTTCGATTTGTTAGGAAGTTGAAGATCCATCTCCCCACTTTCCCAGTTATTCCTTTAGAACGTATTTTATGGGCTATTACGCCATGATCGCATTTGTCAAATGCTTTTGCAAAGTCTGTGTATATTACATCTGCATTCTGATTTTCTTCCAGTGCATCCAAGGCCATGTCATAGTGATCCAGTAGTTGTGAGAGGCAGGAGCGACCTGCCCTGAACCCATGTTGCCTTGGATTGTGCAGATTTTGGGAATCCAGGTGATTTGCAATCCTGCTTCTTAGCACTCTTTCAAAGATTTTTATGTAGGGCGTCAGAGCTATTGGTCTATAGTTCTTAGCTAATGCTTTGCTGCCATCTTTATGGAGTGGGGCTATATCCGTTGTTTTAAGTGACTGTGGAATTTCACCCATGTCCAAGCTCCTCCTCCAGAGTTCCACGAGTCTGGGCCCGGGGCTGAGTGCATAGGCATGTTGTCAATGGCTTTTTCGAAATCTATCGGAGTTAGGGTAATGTCGGAAATCTGGCATACATTTATGGAGTTTTGAGGCTCATTCATGAAGAAATCATTTGGGTCGTCGATCCTCAGACCGATTAGTGGTTCACTAAACACAGAGTCGTACTGGGATTTCAATATTTCACTCATTTCCTTGTTGTCATCTGTGTAAGTCCCATCCTGTCTGAGTAAGGGCCCGATACTAGATGTGGTATTTGCCTTGTTTTTGGCATATGAAAAGAAATATTTCGAATTTCTTTCAGTTTCACTAATTGCTTTTAGCTCCTGTCTCTCTTGGGTCCTGTAAGAGTCCTTTAACTTAAGTTCGATACTTTCCACTTCCCTTGTCAGCGCTTCCTTCTGTGTATCAGATAATCTTCAGTTCTTAACATAAGAACATAAGAACGAAGGAACACTGCAGAAGGCCTACTGGCCCATGCGAGGCAGGTCCAAGTCTCCTACCGGCTTAAGCCAATGCACCCAACCTAGTCAGGTCAGGTCACATTGACTTAAGGGAGGAACACGGCAACCGACCTGGTAGCACAAGCTATCAGGTCTAACTCACACCCACCCACATCCACTCATGTATTTATCCAACCTATTTTTAAAGCTACACAACGTTCTGGCCTCTATAACGGTACTTGGGAGTTTGTTCCACTCATCCACAACTCTATTACCAAACCAGTACTTTCCTATATCCTTCCTGAATCTGAATTTTTCCAACTTAAAACCATTGCTGCGAGTCCTGTCTAGGCTAGATATTTTCAGCACCATATTTACATCCCCTTTATTTATTCCTGTCTTCCATTTATACACCTCAATCATATCCCCCCTAATTCTACGTCTTTCTAGAGAGTGCAGATTCAGGGCCCTTAGTCTATCCTCATAGGGAAGGTTTCTGATACATGGGATCAACTTTGTCATCCTCCTTTGTACATTTTCCAGAGAATTTATATCCATTCTGTAATAAGGTGACCAAAACTGTGCAGCATAATCTAAATGGGCCTAACCAAGGATGTATAGAGTTGAAGAACAACCTGAGGACTCCTATTATTTATGCTTCTTGATATGAAGCCAAGGATTCTATTAGCTTTATTGCGAACACTTATGCACTGTTGTCTTGGTTTCAGATTACTGCTAACCAGAACTCCTAAATCTTTTCGCAATCCGTAATATTAAGATCTACATTATTTAGTTTATATGTGGCATGATTATTGTCCTGTCCAACATTTAGAACTTTGCATTTGTCTATATTAAACTGCATCTGCCACTTCTCCGACCACTGCATCAGTCTATTCAAATTTTCCCTGGAGTGCTCGAATGTCCTCGTCAGAATGAATTCGACGGCCTATTTTGGTGTCATCGGCAAACTTGCCGATGTCGCTCTTTATGCCTCATCTATGTCGTTTATGTAGATTGTGAACAGCAGGGGGCCCAACACTGCCCCCTGTGGAACACCGCTCGTGACACTTCCCCACTCTGATTTCTCCCCATTTATGCAAACTCTCTGCTGCCTATTTGTCAACCATGCCTCTATCCAGGAAAAAATTTCTCCTCCTATTCCATGTGCTTTAATTTTCCTCAAAAGTCTCTGATGTGGACCCTGTCAAAAGCCTTACTGAAGTCCATATACACAATATCTTATTCATTACCATGATCTACCTCCTCAAATACCTTAGTGAAAAAAGTTAATAAATTCGTAAGGCAGGAACGCCCCTTTGTAAAACCATGCTGAGATTCGTTGATTAATTTATGCTTTTCAAGGTGGCTACGAACTGCCTCGGCAATTATTGATTCCATAAATTTTCCCACTATGGAGGTTAGGCTTATTGGTCTATAGTTCGAAGCTAAGGACCTGTCACCTGTTTTGAAAATAAGTATCACATTTGCCATTTTCCACTTATCTGGCACCATGCCAGTTTGTAGTGATATGTTGAAAAGATTAGCCAAAGGTGTGCTAAGCTCCTCTTTACATTCCTTTAGAACCCTTGCATACAGTTCATCAGGGCCTGGGGATTTGTTAGGTTTTAATTTATCTATTTGCCTAAGGACCATGTCACTTGTGACCCTAATAGTACACAGTTTATTATCGTCCTGTTCTACATAATTTATCATTACTGGAATATCGCTGGTATCCTCCTGTGTAAAAACTGAGAGGAAGTATGTGTTAAAAATTCTACACATTTCCTTATCACTGTCAGTGAGCTGACCCGAGGAACTTTTGAGTGGGCCTATCTTGTCCCTGATCTTACTTCTGTATACCTGAAAGAATCCTTTTGGGTTAGTCTTCGATTCTCTTGCAACTTTAACCTTGAGGAGCTCCTTGATTCTTTGTCGTCGTCTGTAGAGGGAGCGTCTTTATCTCTCCAGATTACTTCTTTCTTAGGGAAATATGCCTAAAACATACTTCAGCTGCCAGGAAGTTGATCCTTTCAAGGCACTGGTTTGGATCCATGTTATTTAAGATATCTTCCCAACATGCTTCATTGAAGACATGATTCAACTGGTCCAGTTGAAGTTTTTGTTGAAGTTGTATTTGGTAAAGACACCTTCACAGCTACGTGCATTTTGCTGATCAAGACCCCTGTGTATGTAAAGTAAAAGGACACAAATGCAACTAATGTGACTTTTTATTGTGGCAACGTTTCGCTCTCCAGGAGCTTTATCAAGCCATTACAAACAATACATGGACACAGAGGGTATATAAAGGCTCAGAGTGAGGGGCAATACTAGTGAGGTACCATTTCGATGTTCACTAGTGGTAGTAGTAGTAGTGACAAAAGTAATACAATATGGTAGAGCAATTGATTCGTACATGAGTAAAAGGATATAAATGCTATTACTTGGGTAACATAAAAATAGGTTGGGCAAATATAGACTGGAAAGAGGCAGCTTGTTTCAGTGTTCACTCTCTGTAATGTGCTTTGCGTAGTATAACAGGAGAGACTATGTGATGGCAGGGTTTACTGTTTTCAGGAGGATTCTTGCTAAGACTTCGGAGATTGTGAAACTGCCGTTGTTTTGTTCAATTGTATTCGAAACAGCGATCAGTGCTGATTCGAGGCACTTGCGTCTGCGGAAATTAGTTTCTTTGATCACTAATTGGGCGTCTCTGAATTTCATGAGATGATTGGTGGAATTTCGGTGTTGTACACAGGCGTTGTTCAAGTTATCGTTCCTGGGTTCGATTCCCAGCCAGAGTAGAAACATTGGACGTGTTTCTTTCCACCTGTTGTCTATGTTCCCCATCAGTAAAATGGGTACCTGGGTGTGGGTCGCATCCTGGGACACTGACCTAAGGAGGCCTGATCACAGACCGGGCCGCGGGGGCGTTGACCCCCGGAACTCTCTCCAGATATACTCTCTCCAGATAATACATGCGTAAATGTGTTCATTGAGGCGGATGTCGAGGTTTCTTGCTGTTTCACCTACGTAAATCTTGTCACAGCCTCCACAGGGTATAGTGTAAACTCCTGCATTGACTGGTTCGTGGTGCTTGGATTTTGTCCTGGTTAGATCCTTGATTGAAGTGCTAGAAGCGATGGCGACTCTGGTGTTAGCTTGTGAAAGTACTTTTGAGACGTTCAATGCAACCTGGCTGTTGGGAAGAATTATAACTTTGTTAGGTAAGACACATATGCAACAGTTAGGTATCTTTATTGTGAAACGTTTCGCCTACACAGTAGGCTTCTTCAGTCAAGTACAGAAAAGTTGATAGAAGCAGAAGATACTTGAAGACGATGTACAGACCTGCAATCAACTTCGACAACTTCCACTAGTGAGAGGGGCTGGATTTGAGAGGGACCTGACTTCTCAACATCTGAGTTCTTACCTCTCCTAGTGGCCTACGTCTCACCTCTTGGCGCTATAAAAAGCTCCATCCTGTCACTTCTTCTCCATATTGTTTCATACTATGGAACAATGCTCTTCTCCAGAATGAGGGACTGACCACCTCAAAACTTTAAGGGTGATGGACTGATTACATCGTCTTCAAGTATCTTCTGCTTCTATCAACTTTTCTGTACTTGACTGAAGAAGCCTACTGTGTAGGCGAAACGTTTCACAATAAAGATACCTAACTGTTGCATATGTGTCTTACCTAACAACCTGTCGGTATTTTATACCATTTTAATGTTCAATTATAACTTTGTTGGGAGTGGTGTTGATGCGTGGAGAATTAATTATATTAAGAGCTCTTTTCTTGCAGTCTTTGATGAAAAAAGAAGGAAAATGTAACTCAGTGAATGTTTGGTGAATGTATGTACATTCCTCGTCAAGAAACTCAGGACTACAAATTCGGTATGCTCTTACGAAAAACCCGATGATGATGCCTCTTTTGGTCTTGGTGTCTTGACTGGAATAGAAGTGTGTGAGATCATTTTTATTGGTGGGTTTCCGATAAACTTGAAATCTTAGGTTGTTGTCTACTTTGTGAATGAGGACGTCGAGGAAAGGTAGCTTGTCAGACCAATCACGTCAGGAATAGGCAGCGCTCCACACAAACTAGCCGGAGTTCTTGCCAAACATCTTTCCTGCCTTCTGGGGACCATCAGCCCCACTCATCTTAAACACTCAGGCGACCTTCTCAACCGCATCCGTAACCTCTCCATCCATAACAAGAAACTAAGCAGTTTGGATGTGACTTCCCTCTTCACAAAAGTACATACCAAAAAAGCCATCGAGGTTCTACGACGCAAAGTCAATCAGGACCTTAATCTCCCTCTACCTCCCGGAGATTTTGTTGACTTGATTGAACTCTGTGTTAATTTCAACTGTTTTTCTTTCAATAACAAGCTCTACTAACAAACCTACGGCATGGGAATGGGGCCCCCCATCAGTGCCGTCCTAGCCAACTTATACATGGAACACCTAGAGTCCGAACACTTCGCCAACATCATCCCTTCAAGCGTCACTTGGTTACGTTACGTGGACGACGTCCTCGTAATAACTCCCAAATGTTTTAATGTACGGGATCTTCAGGCAAGGCTCAACGCAGTTGAACCGGCGATCCAGTTTACACTAGAAGAAGAGTCCAATGACAAGCTACCTTTCCTCGACGTCCTCATTCACAAAGTAGACAACAACCTAAGATTTCAAGTTTATCGGAAACCCACCAATAAAAATGATCTCACACACTTCTATTCCAGTCAAGATACCAAGACCAAAAGAGGCATCATCATCGGGTTTTTCCTAAGAGCATACCGAATTTGTAGTCCTGAGTTTCTTGACGAGGAATGTACATACATTCACCAAACATTCACTGAGTTACATTTTCCTTCCTTTTTCATCAAAGACTCCGAAGTCTTAGCAAGAATCCTCCTGAAAACAGTAAACCCTGCCATCACATAGTCTCTCCTGTTATACTACACAAAGCACATTACAGAGAGTGAACACTGAAACAAGCTGCCTCTTTCCAGTCTATATTTGCCCAACCTATTTTTATGTTACCCAAGTAATAGCTTTTATATCCTTTTACTCATGTACGAATCAATTGCTCTACCATATTGTATTACTTTTGTCACTACTACTACTACTACTACTACTACTACTACTACCACTACCACTAGTGAACATCGAAATGGTACCTCACTAGTATTACCCCTCACTCTGAGCCTTTATATACCCTCTGTGTCCATGTATTGTTTGTAATGGCTTGATAAAGCTCCTGGAGAGCGAAACGTTGCCACAATAAAAAGTCACATTAGTTGCATTTGTGTCCTTTTACTTTACATATTGTCGATAATTCTACCAACTTTATTACAACCCCTGTGTATGTACATAAGAACGAAGGAACACTGCAGAAGGCCTACTGGCCCATGGGAGGCAGGTCCAAGTCTCCTACCGGCTTAAGCCAATGCACCCAACCTAGTCAGGTCAGGTCACATTGACTCGTGTATTTATCCAACCTATTTTTAAAGCTACACAACGTTCTGGCCTCTATAACTGTACTCGGGAGTTTGTTCCACTCATCCACAACTCTATTACCAAACCAGTACTTTCCTATATCCTTCCTGAATCTGAATTTTTCCAACTTAAAACCATTGCTGCGAGTCCTGTCTAGGCTAGATATTTTCAGCACACTATTTACATCCCCTTTATTTATTCCTGTCTTCCATTTATACACCTCAATCATATCCCCCTAATTCTACGTCTTTCTAGAGAGTGCAGATTCAGGGCCCTTAGTCTATCCTCATAGGAAAGGTTTCTGATACATGGGATCAACTTTGTCATCCTCCTTTGTACATTTTCCAGAGAATTTATATCCATTCTGTAATACGGTGACCAAAACTGTGCAGCATAATCTAAATGAGGCCTAACCAAGGATGTATAGAGTTGAAGAACAACCTGAGGTTAGGTTAGGTTAGGTAAGGTTCGTCAGGAAACAGGACAAATGTTTCCTGACGCGGGTCTTAGTCAGATGATGACCCGCCTTTGGAGCTTTTGGTCATCTGACCGAGGCCCAACCTGAGGACTCCTATTATTTATGCTTCTTGATATGAAGCCAAGGATTCTATTAGGTTTATTGCGAACACTTATGCACTGTTGTCTTGGTTTCAGATTACTGCTAACCAGAACTCCTAAATGTTTTTCGCAATCCGTAATATTAAGATCTAAATTATTTAGTTTATATGTGGCATGGTTATTGTCCTGTCCAACATTTAGAACTTTGCATTTGTCTATATTAAACTGCATCTGCCACTTCTCCGACCACTGCATCAGTCTATTCAAATCTTCCTGGAGTGCTCGAATGTCCTCGTCAGAATGAATTCGACGGCCTATTTTGGTGTCATCGGCAAACTTGCCGATGTCGCTCTTTATGCCCTCATCTATGTCGTTTATGTAGATTGTGAACAGCAGGGGGCCTAACACTGACCCTGTGGAACACCGCTCGTGACGCTTCCCCACTCTGATTTCTCCCCATTTATGCAAACTCTCTGCTGCCTATTTGTCAACCATGCCTCTATCCAGGAAAAAATTTCTCCTCCTATTCCATGTGCCTTAATTTTCCTCAATAGTCTCTGATGTGGGACCCTGTCAAAAGCCTTACTGAAGTCCATATACACAATATCATATTCATTACCATGATCTACCTCCTCAAATACCTTAGTGAAAAAAGTTAATAAATTCGTAAGGCAGGAACGCCCCTTTGCAAACCATGCTGAGATTCGTTGATTAATTTATGCTTTTCAAGGTGGCTACGAACTGCCTCGGCAATTATTGATTCCATAAATTTTCCCACTATGGAGGTTAGGCTTATTGGTCTATAGTTCGAAGCTAAGGACCTGTCACCTGCTTTGAAAATAGGTATCACATTTGCCATTTTCCACTTATCTGGCACCATGCCAGTTTGTAGTGATATGTTGAAAAGATTAGCCAAAGGTGTGCTAAGCTCCTCTTTACATTCCTTTAGAACCCTTGCATACAGTTCATCAGGGCCTGGGGATTTGTTAGGTTTTAATTTATCTATTTGCCTAAGGACCATGTCACTTGTGACCCTAATCGTGCACAGTTTATTATCGTCCTGTTCTACATAATTTATCATTACTGGAATATCGCTGGTATCCTCCTGTGTAAAAATGAGAGGAGTATGTGTTAAAAATTCTACACATTTCCTTATCACTGTCAGTGAGCTGACCCGAGGAACTTTTGAGTGGGTCTATCTTGTCCCTGATCTTACTTCTGTATACCTGAAAGAATCCTTTTGGGTTAGTCTTGGATTCTCTTACAACTTTAACCTCATAATCTCTTTTTGCTTTTCTAATTCCCTTTTTTATTTCTCTCTTTAACTGAATATATCGATTTCTTAATTGCCCCTCTCCTCTTTTGATTTGCCTATATATGCCTCTCTTTTGACCAATCAGATATTTTAATCTATTGTTCATCCATTTAGGATCATTTTTGTTTGATCTGATTTCCCTATTTGGAACATAATTTGACTGAGCAGCTAGAACTATGCCCTGGAAAGCATCATATCGGCAACCATCACCACCTACCTGACCCTCAGTCAGGTCATTCTAGTTCAGCCCACCTAAGTAATTTTTCAGTCCTATGAAATCAGCCAAGCGAAAGTCAGGGATGGAGACTTGATTGCCATTATTAGGGGAATTCCATGACATATTAAAACTGAGTGATTTGTGATCACTTTCCCCAAGCTCATCATTAACCTCAAGATTATTAATTAGTGTTTCCCTACTGGCAAGAACCAAGTCAAGGAGGTTATTTCCTCTAGTTGGCTCTGTCACAAACTGTTTTAAAAAACAATCCTGGATCGTATCAAGAAAGTCACCTGAGTAAATTTCCTGTCAAATTGCTCCAGTCAATCTGTCTATAGTTGAAATCTCCCATTACCACAACATTTTCGTATGTAGATGCCTTACGAATTTCGTCCCATAGAAGTTTACTGCACTCCCTTTCAAGATTTGGGGCCTGTAAATCACACCCAAAATTAGTTTTTCTCGGCCCTCGAGAAGCTGTAACCAAACAGATTCAGTGGCTGACGCTTCTACTTTTATATCTTGTCTAACACAATTTAAATTGTCTCTGACATACATCGCTACTCCACCACCCTTCCTGTTGATCCTGTCAGTGTGGAATAATTTATAGCCTTGTATGTGACATTCAGAGGGCATCTCTCTATCTTTCAGATTGAGCCAGGTCTCTGTTATAGCAATAATATCTGTTTCCTGCACTTGCAATTAATCTTAGCTCATCTGTCTTATTTCTTACACTCCTGCTATTAGTATAGTAAACCTTAAGGGAGCTAGTCCCTTGCTGTCCCCCTTTGTTTGCTGACCTGATCTATTGTCTTTATTTATAACTTCATGCTGAATGCCTTTTATACATTTACTGATTCCTACCCTAGTGTTGGAACCTGCTTGTTTCCCACACACACCCATACCTCTATCTTCTATCAGTTTAAAATCATAGGCATTTCACCAATGGCCTTCTCAATTGAGTTTGCAAGTGCTACCACCCCAGCCCCAGAGAGATGTACCCCATCCCTTGCATACATATCATGTTTGCCATAAAAGTTGTTCCAGTTGTCAATGAATAGGATTGCAAGTTCCTTGCAGTATCTGTCTAGCCAGCAATTTACACCAATTGCCCTAGACAACCATTCATTTCCTACTCCCCTTCTAGGCAAGATGCTACATATGATTGGGACCCCCTCCCTTAGACTTAATGAAATCTATAGCTGATCTGTACTTACCTAGCAGCTCTTCTCTCCTACCCTTCCCAACATCATTTCCACCAGCACTGAGACAAATAATGGGCTCGTTCCCATTACCTGACATGATATTATCCAGCCTGTCAACTATGTTCCCAACACCAGCTCCAGGGAAGCACACTCTATCTCTCATCTTCTTATTCCTATTACAAAAAGCACGGTCAATATATCTTACCTGAGAGTCACCAACCACAAGAATGCGCTTACCTCTGTTAGCAGGGGCAGAAGTACCCTTACCCTCACTGGCCACTGAAGTACATTAATCTTGAAAACAGAGAAGCGATTTCCTACCTTCAGATCTTCACTCTTAACTTTCCTTCTTCTGATTCTCCTCCCATTACTGGTTACCACTCGCCACTTGTAGCAGGTGCTGGACTGCACCTCACTGCTGGTAGCCGTTGCTACCTCCCCACCTACAGCCTCCTCACAGCGAGAGACAGACTGCACCTCACTGCTAGAAGCCTCATTCCCCACAACTCCAACCACCTCACACTCTCTCCCAGACCCACTGAGGTGGACCTTCAGCCTCCTAATCTCCTCCTGGAGAAGCAAGACCTCCTCCTTCAACTCTCCAACCTCAATTTTTAAAACACTGCAGAAGCAAGCCATGCTTTGTAACCGTCCACACTAATCCCCAAAGCAGCTCAGGGTCTGTGACCTCACGTGACGACTGACCACTGAACACTCAACTGACCACTGAACACTGAACTCGATTAGATTGTGATCGGAATTGGCTATTTTTTATATTGTTATTGTTATATTGTTATGTTTTATATTGTTATATTGTGGTGACGTGTACTTAGCACAGTGGTGACGTGTACTTAGCTCTGTGAAGACCTGTTTGTGTGCTCTCTGTGAATCTGAACCAGGATGCCCTCTCTTGAGCAGCTTTACCAGCAGCTGAGAGAAGAGCTCAGAGTTGCTAAGCTGGAGATACGGCGATTAACGGAGGAGAACAAGAGGATTCGTAGTAATCCTCCTGTTGTGAGTCCCCAGGTTAAAAGGGGAGCTTGGTCAGTGGCCGGGCAACATGGAACCAAGCTGAAGATCAAGAAAACGGTTGGAGAGGCAGAAACAACGAGAAACCAGAAGACTACCGTGGAAACTTCCAACTCATTCTCGGTGCTACCTGACGAATGTGAGTGTTCTACTGGGAATGCCACAATGAGCACCAAGGAAGCATTGGCAGACGTGAGTGAGACATCCCTAGAAACCCCAATGAAGACCATCGAGGAACGTTTGACGAATTCTACAAGTGGTGTAATGCTACCTGGCGAATGTGAGTCGACTACTCAGAGCATCACGACGGACGACGCCAAGGAAGTGTAAAACATTGTTGTTGTTGGGGATAGCCAGATTAGGTACATGGATAGGGCATTCTGCTTGAAGGATAGGAGTAGGAGGCAGAGAGTGTGTTTTCCTGGGCCTGGGATGAAGGATATTGTTAGCCGTCTGGATGACATCATGAGAGGTAATGGGAGCAATCCTATTATCTGTCTCATTGCTGGAGGCAACGATGTTGGCAGACGTAGGAGTGAGGACCTGATTAGCAGGTATAGGTCAGCAATAGAGATAATTAGGAGGAAGGGTGGGAAACCTGTCATATGTGGCATTTTGCCAAGGAGAGGAGTTGGAAATGAATGGTTGTCCAGAGCAATTGGTGTCAATTGCTGGCTGGACAAATACTGTAAGGAAAATGCGGTAACATTCATTGACAACTGGGACCTCTTCTATGGCAGAAATGACATATATGCCGCTGTTAGGTCTTTAAACTAGGAATAGTTAGTGGTATGGGTTTTTGCGGGAAAACTGTGAAGTCGCAGGGTAGCAATATGAGTACTAGGAGAACTAGTAATAGGCAAAATGAGGTGGATATTGGAAAGCCAGTGGCACTAATTGACAAGGACAGTAATAGGTTTAGTGGAATAACAGAAAGGAGCAGGAAGGGTAAAGAGAGAGGAGGGTCTTTAAATATTTATTACACAAATAGTCGCAGTGCTAGGAATAAGATGGACGAGTTGAGAATAGTTGCTAGTGCAGGTAACATAGATGTATTTGCCATTACTGAGACGTGGTTTAATTCAAAAAGTCGGGACATGCCTGCAGAATGTCACATCCAGGGTTTTAAATTGTTCCAAGTAGATAGAAGTGTCGGAAAGGGGGGTGGGGTGGCATTGTATGTCAGAGATCGCTTGAACTGTTGCATAAAAACGGGTATTAAGTCTGAAGTAACACATACAGAGTCTGTTTGGATAGAATTTTCAGAGGGGCATGAAAAATTCATTTTAGGTGTGATATACCGTCCCCCAAATTTAGATAGGGACCAGGGGAGACTACTATGGGAGGAAATTGTTAGGGCCACAAAGCACGATAATGTAGTAATTCTAGGAGACTTTAACTTTAGTCATATTGATTGGAATTTCTTGACTGGGAATTTAGAATCACACGACTTCTTAGAAGTAGTTCAGGATTGTTTTTTGAAGCAGTTTGTGACAGAACCTACAAGGGGTATAACTGCTTGACTTAGTTCTGGAAACAACGAATCCCTTGTTAATAATTTAGAAGTTTCAGAGGAACTGGGTGCTAGCGACCACAAATCAATTACATTTAGCATTGAATGGAAGTATGATAGTAGCGATAACTCAGTAACAGTCCCAGATTTTCGCTTAGCAGATTACGATGGGCTTAGAGAAACACTTATCATCTGTTGACTGGGGTAACGAAGAGAGCTATCAATATGACAGTTTTCTGAACACTATACATGCTGCTCAAAGAACGTTTATCCCTTATAAAGAAATTAGATCAAATAGAAATGACCCAAAATGGATGAATAATAGGCTGAAATATCTACTAGGGCATAAGAAAGGAATTTATAGGCGTATCAAAAGAGGCGAGGGTCATCTTACTGAATCAGTATATTGACATTAAGAGGGACATTAAAAAGGGGATAAGAAAAGCTAAAAGGGACTATGAAATTAAAGTTGCTAGGGATTCTAAAACTAACCCAAAAAGTTTTTTCCAGGTATATAGAACAAAAGTCAGAGATAAGAATAGGTCCCCTTAAAAATAACTATGGGCATCTTACTGACAAAGAGAATGAAATGTGCTCCATTTTAAATAATTATTTTTACTCTGTTTTTACACAGGAAGACACTAATAATATTCCGGTAATTAATTTTTATAGTGGGCCAGAAGAAGATAAATTGTGTAACATCACAGTCACTAGTGAAATGGTTGTGAAGCAGATAGACCGACTGAAGCAAAATAAGTCAACCGGGTCCTGATGAGGTTTTTTCAAGGGTTCTTAAGGAATGCAAAATGGAAGTCTGTGAACCATTAACTAATATTTTTAATTTATCTCTTCAAACAGGTGTAGTGTCTGATATGTGGAAGATGGCTAATGTAATTCCTATTTTTAAAACAGGGGACAAGTCGTACCGTCAAATTACCGCCCAATAAGCCTGACCTCAATTGTAGGCAAATTACTAGAGTCAATTATAGCTGAGATTATAAGAGCATCTCGATAAGCATAGCTTGATTAATGATACTCAGCATGGATTCACAAGAGGCCGGTCTTGTCTAACTAATTTATTAACTTTTCTTCAGTTAAAGCTTTTGAGGCTGTTGACCACGATAAAGAATTTGATATTATTTACTTAGATTTTAGTAAGGCATTTGATAGAGTTCCGCACCAAAGACTGTTGAAGAAAGTAGCAGCTCATGGCATTGGGGGAAGGGTGCTCTCGTGGATCGAATCATGGCTCACAGACAGGAAGCAGAGAGTGTCCATAAATGGGGTTAAATCCGAGTGGGGAAATGTAACAAGTGGCGTTCCACAGGGATCAGTCTTGGGCCCGTTGTTGTTTATAATATATATCAATGATCTTGATGAGGGAATTACTAGTGATATGAGCAAATTCGCCGATGACACGAAGATAGGTAGGATAATTGATTCAAACGTAGATGTTAGGGAACTTCAGGAGGATTTAGACAAACTCTACTCTTGATAAATTAGACACATGTGCAACTCTTGGGTATCTTTATTGAATATTCTATTCAAGATTGATGGACTGAACACATCGACTCAAGGTTGAGGGACTGATTGCCTCATTCTTCTCCTGTTCTTCAAGTTTCTCCTACGTATGGACTGATGAAGCCACTGTGTGGCGAAACGTTTCCTCAATAAAGATACCCAAGAGTTGCACATGTGTCTAATTTATCAACATGTCGGTTCTCTGAACCATTCATCTACAACTCTACTCTTTGTCAGAAAAGTGGCAGATGCAGTTCAATGTAGATAAATGCAAGGTTCTGAAGCTCGGGAGTGTCCATAACCCTAGCACTTATAAGTTAAATAATGTAGAACTTAGCCATACAGATTGCGAAAAGGACTTGGGGGTTATGGTAAGCAGCAACCTTGGTATAAACCTTGGTAATAAATACCGACAAGTTGGTTTAGAAAGACACGTAAGCAAACACTATAACATATTTATTGTTGTTAGGTAAGACACATATGCAACAGTTAGACAACTTTATTCCGAAACGTTTCGCCTACACAGTAGGCTTCTTCAGTCGAATACAGAAAGTAGGCAGGAACAGTAGAGATGTGAAGACGATGTAATCAGTCCATCACCCTTGTAGTCGTAGAATTTGAGGTTGTCAGTCCCTCGGCCTGGAGAAGTTCAGTTCCATAGTCAGGAACTATCTGAAGATCAAACGACAGTGCGGAGACTAACTGTTGCATATGTGTCTTACCTAACAACCTGTCGGTATTGTATACCATTTTGATGTTCAACCCAACTAGGTAGACTGTTCCACTCATCAACTACCCTATTTCCAAACCAATACTTTCCTATGTCCTTTCTAAATCTAAACTTATCTAATTTAAATCCATTACTGCGGGTTCTCTCTTGGAGAGATATCCTCAAGACCTTGTTAATATCCCCTTTATTAATACCTATCTTCCACTTATACACTTCGATCAGGTCTTCCCTCATTCTTCGTCTAACAAGTGAATGTAACTTAAGAGTCTTCAATCTTTCTTCATAAGGAAGATTTCTAATGCTATGTATTAATTTAGTCATCCTACGCTGAATGTTTTCTAACGAATTTATGTCCATTCTGTAATATGGAGACCAGAATTGAGCTGCATAATATAGGTGAGGCCTTACTAATGATGTATAAAGCTGCAGTATGACCTCTGGACTTCTGTTGCTTACACTTCTTGATATAAATCCCAGTAATCTATTTGCCTTATTACGTACGCTTAGGCATTGCTGTCTTGGTTTAAGGTTGCTGCTTACCATAACCCCCAAGTCCTTTTCGCAATCTGTATGGCTAAGTTCTACATTATTTAACTTATAAGTTATGGACACTCCCGAGCTTCAGAACCTTGCATTTATCTACATTGAACTGCATCTGCCACTTTTCTGACCAAGAGTAGAGTTTGTCTAAATCCTCCTGAAGTTCCCTAACATCTACGTTTGAATCAATTATCCTACCTATCTTCGTGTCATCGGCGAATTTGCTAATATTCTTATGTTCTTATGTATCTTACGAGGCCTACTCAGTGCTCCTAATTATATTCCTAAAATGCCTTCAGAAAACATGGAATTAAGTATGAGGTAACAAATAATCACGTTCGTTATGATACCCATGTTGATAGTGACGTAACTTACGTTCACTAAAATTTGTTGATAATGCTGTTGCGTTATATTCTGCAAATAAATTCACTGGTGTATTTTCTTCACTGCACCAACGATGATACCAAAAAATAAAAAACTTCACTTTGCAATTTACGTGTAGACGTGAATGGAAATATAAACACTTGATGAAGTCCACTGTGTGGGCGTTTATATTCCCATTGTGTCGGTATTTTATACCATTTATTTCCAGACGTGAATAACAGCGAGTGTCCCCATAGTAATGGTTTGGCGGATTTTTATTGACGTTTCTTGTGTTTTGTAAGTGTTTATGTGGTTATTTTCACTGCTGCGATTTGCCTCTATTCATGAGAGTGATTTCTCTGTGACAGTAGCCATAACTGTGACAGTTGTGAGAGTGACGGTGTTGGGAAGCTGTGAGAGTGATGGTGTTGGGAAGCTGTGAGAGTGACGGCGTTGGGAAGCTGTGAGAGTGACGGTGTTGGGAAGCTGTGAGAGTGACGGTGTTGGGAAGCTGTGAGAGTGACGGTGTTGGGAAGCTGTGAGAGTGACAGTGTTGGGAAGCTGTGAGAGTGACGGTGTTGGGAAGTTGTGAGAGTGACAGTGTTGGGAAGCTGTGAGAGTGACGGTGTTGGGAAGCTGTGAGAGTGACGGTGTTGGGAAGCTGTGAGAGTGACAGTGTTGGGAAGCTGTGAGAGTGACGGTGTTGGGAAGCTGTGAGAGTGACGGTGTTGGGAAGCTGTGAGAGTGACGGCGTTGGGAAGCTGTGAGAGTGACGGTGTTGGAAGCTTGTGAGAGTGACGGTGTTGGGAAGCTGTGAGAGTGACGGTGTTGGGAAGCTGTGAGAGTGATGGTGTTGGGAAGTTGTGAGAGTGACGGTGTTGGGAAGCTGTGAGAGTGACGGTGTTGGGAAGCTGTGAGAGTGACGGTGTTGGGAAGCTGTGAGAGTGACGGTGTTGGGAAGTTGTGAGAATGACGGTGTTGGGAAGTTGTGAGAGCGACGGTGTTGGGAAGTTGTGAGAATGACGGTGTTGGGAAGTTGTGAGAATGACGGTGTTGGGAAGTTGTGAGAATGACGGTCTTGGGAAGTTGTGAGAATGACGGTCTTGGGAAGTTGTGAGAATGACGGTGTTGGGAAGTTGTGAGAGTGACGGTGTTGGGAAGTTGTGAGAGCGACGGTGTTGGGAAGTTGTGAGAATGACGGTGTTGGGAAGTTGTGAGAGTGACGGTGTTGGGAAGTTGTGAGAGTGACGGTGTTGGGAAGTTGTGAGAGTGACGGTGTTGGGAAGTTGTGAGAGTGACGGTGTTGGGAAGCTGAGATGTGTCCATAGTGTTGGCGACTGCGTAGTGACGTCAATGTTGCTTATCTGTAGTCACTTCCTCCACTGATTGCAGCAGCAGCAGCAGCAGCAATTCTCCCTCCACCCTCCCTCCCTCCACCACCTTTACCTTTAATATACCTTTGACGATTTTCGAGAGGTTTTCTACTCCCGGAGCCCGGCCATGGGCTTGTCTGGTGCTAGCCTGGTCAGTCGAGCTGCTCCTGCTGGAGGCCCGCTGTCCCACATATCCATCACAACCTGGTGAAGATACTTGTCCAGTTTTCTCTTGAAGACTTCCACACTTGTCCCAGACGGGTTGCTGATATCTTCTGGTAAGATGTTGAATAGTCTGGGACTACGAATGTTGATACAGTGTTCCCTTGTGATGAATGGTTTGGAAAACCGACAAGAAGATTGAGACACTTATGCAACATATGGGAATCTTTATTCAGGAAACGTTTCGCCACACAGTGGATTCATCAGCCCAATACAAAGTAGAAAATGCGTAAGGAGAGGAGTAGTTTGAGGTAATCAGTCCCTCAGCCTGGAGTCGATGTCTTCAGTCCACCAATCTTGTAGAATGTACAGCATAGGGCCTTAGACGTGGCTTATATACTGTCGTGAGGTGAGGCGAAGCAGGAGGAGGTGAGGGACTGATTACCTCAGACTACTCCTCTCCTTACGCCTTTTCTACTTTGTATTGGACTGATGAAGCCACTGTGTGGCGAAGCGTTTCCTGAATAAAGATTCGCATATGTTGCATAAGTGTCTCAATCTTCAACAGTGTTCCCTTACTGTGCCCACCGCGCCCCTGCTTTTCACTGGGTTTATCTTGCACTTCCTCCCATATCTCTCCACTACCATAACCATCACAACAACTACTACAACCACTACCACCACCACTACAACCACTACCACCACCACTATAACCACTACCACCACCACTACAACTATCAACATCATCGCTACATCGACCACTACAACCACCCTGCTCTTGGTGGTGCCTCGAGAGAGAGAGAGAGAGAGAGAGAGAGAGGGAAGAAGGAGGTGAAAGTGTTAAGGAACAGAGGAAGACAAATGGCGCAAGGCCGACAAGTGGAAAAGATAAACACAGTTGACAGAAAATAACTTTAGTGAGACGTTTCGCCAGCGGAATAATCTGAAGACGCCTTTTCTACAGGCAGAACGTCTCAATAAAGTTCCTCTCTTCTAACTGCGTCCAATTTTTGACATGAGTAGAGCCGGTGTTGAGAAAGAGAGGGGGAGGATGCTGAGAAACCCAAGAGCGAGCTTTATCAAACATACAGGAGAAAGCAAAACACCATCTTATGAGGCATACGGTGAGGTAAAGCTCGGAGGAAGACAGGCCGAAGGCGACGTCTGGAGACGTCAGGTATAAGAACCTAAGAAAGAAGCACTGCACCAGTACACAGATAACCCGCACCTAGAAGGGAGGGGCTTTCGACGACGTTTCGGTCCGACTTGCACCATTTACAAAGCACTGCAGCAGGCCTACTGGATAGTTGACGAATGGTATTTTTTATTGTGGGAACGTTTGGCCAGCCCGTGGCTTCCTCAGTCCAGTGCAGAGAAGAACAGTGGAAGATGTGGAGTTTAAGGTGATCAATCCCTTACCCCGGAGTCGATGTGTTCAGTCTTTTACTTTCGTAGGGAGTGATTTCTGTGTGCAGATTCGGGACCATTCCTTCTAGGATTTTCCAAGTGTAGATTATAATATATCTCTCTCTCCTGCGTTCCAATCGAGTACAAGTCAAGTGCTTCCAAGCGTTCCCAGTAGTTAAGGTGCTTGGCAGAACTTATATGTGCAGTAAAGGATCTCTGTACACTCTCTAGATATGCAATTTCACCTGCTTTGAATGGAAATGTTAATGTACAGCAGTATTCCAGCCTAGAGAGAACAAGTGATTTGAAAACGATCATCACTGGCTTGGCATCTCTCGTTTTGAACGTTCTCATTATCCATCCTATCATTTTCTTTGCCGTTGTGATCGTGGCACTGTTGTGATTCATGAAAGTGAGATACGCAGACATTACTACTCCCAGGTCCCTCACATTATGTAGGCGAAACGTTTCGGAATAAAGATACCTAACTGTTGAATGCGTGTTTTATCTACCTGCATTCTGCAAGGCTGAGGCACTGACTATTACCTCATCTAATGTGTGTGTGTGTGTAGGTAGGAGGCACTGACTATTACCTCATCTAATGTGTGTGTGTGTGTGTGTGTAGGTAGGTAGGTAGTAGTTAATAGTTGTCAAAGGCACTTGTCTTGGCTTATCTCTGTATTGAATTGATACATTGGTTATGGAGCCGTGTTAGCAGGTGTGTGGAAGCAAGACCTGGGTTATAAACCCACAGACATGGTTTATGTTTTCACGTAAAAGAACAGAAATGCTGGTTTTTAGTTTATACACTTTTTTGCTAGTGTTGCTACAGCTGCTAGTGAACACTTGTGTGTGCTATCTAGTAGTGGTACTAGGGATTATCTTCTCCAGGGAAGTCTCCTAGTACATTAGAACATAAGAAGAAAGGAGTTGATTGCCTCAAACTCCACCTGTCCTTATAACTTTCTTCTTTGTATTGGACTGACTTAAGAAATCGTAATGACACGATTGCAAATAAACCATACCCCCGGCCGGGATTGAACCCGCGGTCATAGAGTCTCAAAACTCCAGCCCGTCGCGCTAGCCACTAGACCAGCTAGCCACAATAAGATTCATCCAACTAGGTATATTTCTACACCATAGGAAAGTTAGCACAGGCACCTCTGTGACCACAAATGCAAGTTTTTACAGACGAATCTCCAGCTAGCGTGGCCGTGACGAACTCTAGCTCAAGTCCCTTCACTGCCGTCAACATGACTTAAGAATCGTAATGACACGATTGCAAATAAACCATACCCCGGCCGGGATTGAACCCGGTCATAGAGTCTCAAAACTCCAGCCCGTCGCGTTAGCCACTAGACAGCTAGCCACAATAAGATTCATCCAACTAGGTATAATTTGCAATCGTGTCATTACGATTTTTAAGTCATGTTGACGGCAGTGAAGGGACTTGAGCTAGAGTTCGTCACGGCCACGCTAGCTGGAGATTCGTCTGTAAAAACTTGCATTTGTGGTCACAGAGGTGCCTGTGCTAACTTTCCTATGGTGTAGAAATATACCTAGTTGGATGAATCTTATTGTGGCTAGCTGGTCTAGTGGCTAGCGCGACGGGCTGGAGTTTTGAGACTCTATGACCGCGGGTTCAATCCCGGCCGGGGGTATGGTTTATTGGACTGATGAAGCCATTGTGTTGGATATGTGGCGCTGCGGGCCACCAACGAGCCTGGCCCATGTCCGGGCTCCGGGAGTAGAAAAGCTCTGGGAACTCATCAAAGGTATATCAAAGGCACCTTTCGTGAATAATGGTAATTAAACAAGACGTCAGATTATTGCTCATTGTGTGTTACTCTTCTTATCGGTGATATAGATCAATAATATGATGATAATTGGAATTATCATCATATTATTGATGATAATTCCAATTATCTAGCTTGTCGGGAATTTGATAAATTTCTCTAGTTGAAGATTTCTACACATGTGCAACATCTGGGTATCTTAATGGTAGACGTTTCGCCCTCCAGTGGCTGTATCAATACAAATTCAAAGACATAACTGGAAGAGTAGAACTATATACAAAAAATTAGGTAATCAGTCCCCCAGTCTTAGCTGAGGGACGTCCTGAAGTACTGGAGATATTATACATGAATGGTGTACAATACTGACAAGGTGAAGAATTCGTGTTAGGTAAGACACATATGTGTCTTACCTAACAATCTGTCGGTATTTTATACCATTTTAATGTTCATTCTGTCAGACACTGCAACACAAGGGTATCTTGGTACAGACCATCAACTTCGACAACCTCTACTAGTGAGAACGGCTGGGTTTGAGAGGGACCTGCCCTCCCAAAGCAACCTACGTCTCACCTCCTGGCACTATATAAGGCTCCATCCTGTCACTTCAACTTCATATTGTTTCAGACAACGGAACAATGCTCTTCTCCAGACTGAGGGACTGACCACCTCAAAACTTTAAGGGTGATGGACTGATTACATCGTCTTCAAGTATCTTGCTTCTATCACTTTTCTGTACTCATAAGAGCTATTTAGCAACGTTCGATAAGATACTAACTGTTGCATATTTACCTAACAATCTGTCGGTATTTTATACCATTTTAATGTTCATCGTGAAGAATTCGTCACATGTACATGTATCCAATTCTCCCCTTCAGAGGTAGAGAGCTCTTGATGCTGCTTTGTAACTAATTCATCTCTCTCTCTCTCTTCTCTCTCTCTTCTCCTCTCTCCTCTCCTTCCTCTCTCCCTCTCTCACTCTCCTCTCTCTCCTCTCTCCTCTCTCTCTCTCTCCTCTCCTCTCTCTCTCTCTCTCTCCTCCACTCTCTCTCTCCCCTTCTCTCTCCTCTCTCATCTCCTCTCTCTCGCCTCTCCTCTCTCTCTCCTTCTCTCTCTTCTCTCTCGTCTACTCCACTCGTCTCTCTCCTCTCTCACTCTCTCCTCGTCTCCTCTCTGCGTCACTCACATCTAACATCTTCGTGTTTACGTCTCAACTACAAGGTCTGAACGCTCTTCTCTGGCTCTATCTTGTAGTTCAGTATATGTAGCAATTATGGCACTATTGCCCTTGACGGTACTACTATTCTACGTCAGCTATTACTGGGCCCAGCAGTGACGCTACTGAATTAGGGTTGAGAAGCGTGGCTCTGTTTCACTGTTGATGGTATGTAAGGAATTTAGTCGTGACCAGGAATAGTTGAAGGGTGTGGTGGTGATGTAAGGTAGTGGTGATGAGGGGTGGTGATGTAAGGTAGTGGTGATGAGGGGTGGTGATGTAAGGTAGTGGTGATAGGGTGGTGGTGATGTAAGGTAGTGGTGATGAGGGGTGGTGATGTAAGGTAGTGGTGATGAGGGGTGGTGGTGTAAGGTAGTGGTGATGAGGGGTGGTGGTGTGGGAGGGGTAGTGGTGTAAGGTAGTTGTGAGGAGGGGTAGTGGGGGTGATGTAGTGATGAGGGTTCGGTGGTGTTAGGTAGTGAGGTGATGTAAGGTAGTGGGAGGGATGTGGTGTAAGGTAATAGTGAGGAAGTGGTGGTGGTGTAAGGGGTGTGAGGGGGGGGAGTGTAGTGGTGTGGGTGAGAAGTGTTGGAAAGAGCGGGGGAGGGGGGTGCTGGCCCCTGGGAAGTGACGTGGGAACGCTTGTCTTCACAAAATACACGTCTCACCTTGAGGTAAAGGGTTCCGTTACCCAACGTCTGGAGTAATAAATTTTTCTAAGGCGTTCTTGAAGGTATAGCGGTGTTCCCTGGACTCCAGCGAAAGTTAAGATAATCTTGTACCTTCTTTGTTTCCAACAAGCAGTTGTTGTTGAAATGGTATAAAATACCGACAGGTTGTTAGGTAAGACACATATGCAACAGTTAGGTATCTTTATTATGAAACGTTTCGCCTACACAGTAGGCTTCTTCAGTCAAGTACAGAAAAGTTGATAGAAGCAGAAGATACTTGAAGACGATGTAATCAGTCCATCACCCGTTTCGCCTACTGTGTAGGCGAAACGTTTCATAAAAAGATACCTAACTGTTGCAAGTGTCTTACCTAACAAACAGTTGTTGTTGTTAAATATTTCAAGGACACAAAATTTCTTTTTCCTTGTTTTATTTTAAATGCCAAGCAGGCGGGTTGCGATTGCTATGTTAGGCCGCTATCACAAACAGCCTGGAATTAGACACATGTGCAACATTGGGTATGTTTTATTGCAGACATTCGCCAAGTGGTTATCAAGCAATACGAGGACGTTGCCGTAGTAACCCTTTATTTACAAACAGCCGGTTACCAGGAGGCAGTAGAAATCAGCCTCGGTCGGGCGCGAGGACAGGATATCCCTCGAAACCGGTCACCTTTGATATACCTTTGATGAGTTCCTAGATTTTTTCTACTCCCGAACCCCGGCTCGTCTGGTGTTTGCCTGGTCAAGCAGGCAATCATCACTACACTTCTGCTTTCAGTAGGGGATTTTCCCCACCGTCTGCGTTTCATGCTGTCTCATCAGCAGCTGTTTCAGTGAGCACACTTTTAAACCATGTCTTCCAGTATTATCCAAGATTAATTTATAAAATATCTCACCAGCACAACGTGCCCTGTCAAAAGCACCAGGCTAATGGTAAGCCGCACTCTGAGCCTCACCAACCATTATTTGCGGGCGACGTTTCGTTCTAGGTAGAGCTTTATCATATGGTCTTGAAACGTGTTTCTATAAATAAAAATTTGCTCGTACGTTGGACTGCGTGCGGCCAGCAGTATCAGCCTAGTTGATCAGGCCCTGATCCATCGGGAGGCCTGGTCATGGATCGGGCCGCGGGGGCGTTGATCCCCGGAATAACCTCCAGGTAACACACAGTGTACTTTTTACAATATTTGTGGGCAAGTGTTGGCGTCCATCACAGGATAAAGTATGGACAAAGACATGTACTACAGGAAACATTTCTCCACTAGTGGCTTCCTCTGAAGTCATTCGTGGCGAAACGTTTCTTTAAATAAATGTCCTGGCACTTGGAAGGGGTACATGTCCCATTTCCTCTTAAAAACTTATACACTTGTTCCTGATATCTTGTGGTAGAGTGTAAAACAGTCTGGGACCACATTCGTGGTCCCAGACTGAAGTGTAAAATAAATTCATTGAAGAAAAAAAAAAAACGGCATCCACGGCGTCACTCCAGTATGTTGTTATGGCAGTACCTACATTTGGGTAATCTACAACTGCTATTCAAAGTGCAAAGCCGGGCCCAAGGGCTAAAGTTCAACCCTTCATCCACCCTCTCCCCCCACAGCTATACCTACCTGAGTACGGAATCTTGCAAGTGGCTGCGAAGGTTGGATTCCACCGACCAGTGAATGATTAACATATTCTCTACGGTGATTACACTGTCAGTGTGATTGTCGGGAATTTATAAACTGTTTTTATAGATGTCTGTATACCAGACATATCTATATAACTTTGATGATTTTCGCGAGTCTACCCCCGGAGCTCGGCCATGGGCCAGGCTCGTCTGGTGCTTGCCTGGTCAATTAGGCTGTTGCTGCTGGCGGCCCGCTGACCCACATATCCATCAACTAATTAAATATTCATGGGGAGGCGTCACATTTCCAAGAGTCATGCAGTACCTGCCTCCTGGAAAATGGAAGGGATGGGGGTAATCAGGTTTTACCCGAGGAAGGAGAGGGGTACCTCTGGTTTATATGGGTCAGGAGCTCTTTCCCAACATCAAGATACTCTCCTTGAAGGGAAGTCTGCGGAAGAGCTTGTCATGAATTCTTGCGAAGTCACATCGAGCATGGAGAAGAGAGGAAACATTCCATACTAGGCTTTGTTTTCCGGAGTTTTGTGTCAAAACTGTTCAACAGCCTCCCATCAAGCATTAGGGGATTGCCAATAAACCCCTGGCTGCCTTCAAGAGAGAGCTGGACGGGTCATCGCAAGATTGGGACCCGTGCCAGGACTATGGTCTTGGCGAACATTATACATACATACAAGAGAGAGCTGGACAGATACCTAAAGTCAGTGCCGGATCAGCCGGGCTGTGGCTCGTACGTTGGACTACGTGCGGCCAGCAGTAACAGCCTAGTTGATCAGGCCCTGATCCATCGGGAGGCCTGGTCATGGACCGGGCCGCGGGGGCGTTGATCCGGAATAACCTCCAGGTAACCTCCAGGTAGCAACGGCCTGGTTGAACAGGCACTCAACAGGGGAATTTCCCCTCAGGCTGTGCAGCTAGGGTAGATAGAACTCAGAAACCAGCCACAGGTATGTAGCTGTTGTAAGGCAGATACATGAAGAAGAGACAACGTAAGGGCAGTTGGTTCCTTGAGACTGTTGGCTTTCTAGTCTTTTTTGACTGACCCTCGCTCCTCTGGGCCCCGTTGACCTTCCTGAACAGGTGTGGAACTTTTGGAGGCCTTTCCTTCCGATGATTCTCCTCCCTCCGTTGGCCTTTTGTTTCCTGCTTAGTATTCGTGGTTTAGATTCACGAAGCTGTTAATTGTGGAGTGTTGGAGGTCAAGACTAGTGAAGGCGGAGTGTAGTGTTGGAGGTTAAGACTAGTGAAGGCGGAGTGTAGTGTTGGAGGTTAAGACTAGTGAAGGCGGAGCGTAGTGTTGGAGGTTACTGCTGACGTAGGCGATAATTGTGGTGTTCGAGGTTAAGGCTTACAAAAACGATAATTCAGATATTCCCATGCTTAGTTTTGGAATTGCTTGTATGTAGTATAAAGTCGAGTAATACACCAGTTTTGCCATGACATTTGCACACTCGTGGAACAACAACTTCTCCGTGAGCTGTCACAGCGAGCGAGAATGTTATCAGGGGCGTTATGTATCTTCATCAGGTGCCAGATCAACCTTGCTGTGATTGATATTTGGGCTAGCAGGCCATCACCAGCAACAGCCTGGTTGACCAGGTAAACACCAGTGAGCCTGGCTCAAAGCCGGGCCTCTGGGAGTAGAAAAACTCCCGAATGCATCAAAGGTTAATCTTCAGGGCCCCAATTTGACCTGAAGTGGCATCTTCATCGCCCCTGCGGCCCGATCCCAGTCCTGACTCCTGGCTGATAGTCTGATCAGTCAGAAGGCCTGGTCTGGGATCGGGCTGAAGGGCAATGACACTCAAGAGCCATTGTAAGTTTGACAACAGGTAGGCAGGGTTGGCGATGTGGTGAGTCATAGCTAACAAACTTGATGGTGAAGCCCAGGTGTTTTTCAGGTAATCGCAGTTTATTACCCGAGCGCCATGACCTGCGCCTGGCCACTAGGTCAAAACTTGGCCGCTCTGATGTGAACACGAGAAAGAGAGAGAGAGAGGGGGGGGGGGTATGCTTTTGTGGCTGTTTTTACCTGTTGTGTTAAAGGTTTGAAGGACTGTAGTGTGTGAGATTGAGTGTGTTTACTTTAATGACGCGTGTTCTCAGGCGGTCTGGTCATCCTACTGGTGGAGAGCAACTCTTAACTGGTTACCTCCACGATAAATCTTTGCATGTAGCTTACATAATAAAGGACTTGTACACTGTAACACGCTTGTATACTGTAGTTTACAAAATAAAAAACTTGTATACTGAGTGTACTTGCATTGATGCTGCTTGATCTCAGGCGGTCAGGTGAGGCTGTTGTAATATAACAACTTCAACGTGGCATATATACGCATGGTGAGGTGTATGTCTATGTGTATATATACTGAGAATTTACTTTCTTGACTGGTAGTGAATAGGTGACATGCAGCCTTAATGTCCCTCGCGTAGTCCATAGACTTTAAGCCCAATTTAGCACCCTGTGAGTGAGTGAGCCACAGGTTGTGTCACCTCGTGTATTCAGAGTTTATTTCCCTGTACCGTGAAGGTGAGTGTGTTTACGCTGATGCTGAGTGTTCTGGTGCGTCCCTTAGGGAGGTGTGTGGTCCCTGGTGGAGATGTAGTGGCAGACCAACCCCACACGGTCCGGTATGTCACCCAGGTGTATCGCTAATTTTTTTAGCTTTTTTTTTTTTTTTACTCTTGTTACACGAGTTTTACTGTCATGGGTTTCCCGGGTGCGCGCTCATCAGGTCCCAGCTCGGGGCCCCCTCCGCTTTTTAACTTCATTTAAAATGACGTGACTTATGTTGATTTTTTAAATACTGCGAAGGATATTGTTTGGATTGTTTATGTCGTCTTTACTCGGGTTGAAAGGTGTGACTGCGTCTCCAAGACTGTTTTAGTGTTCAACTTTACCTTTCCCTTTGTCCAAGACGGTGGAACACCCTTGTCTCAGACGAAGGAAAATCCCCAGGGTTCTAAAAACCTACTGCTAAAACAATAATACCTTATCTTTACCTTTTTAAATTCCCTTTTATGGTTTTGAAGTCTTTATGCCCCGGGCCCCCCCCATGGGGCCCGGCTCTCTGGTGCTATCTGATTTAACCTGGGCTGACTGAACGGAAAACATTTTTGTGAGTTTCCCCGGGGGGTTTTAGGGGGAAAGGGCCCCCCCTTGCCGGCCATACCAGGAGGGGGTTTAAAAAAGGAAATTTTTTAATAGTTTTTTTCCACTAAACTTTTTCAACACCCCAGAGTTGGTGGGACTATACCCCCCCTCCCCGAAACAAATTTCCTCCCTCCCACCCTTCTTGTATTTACCCCTGTTAGTACGATCCTTTTCCTGATGTTTTTTTTTTGGCCCTCAGTTTTATTTTTTAAATTTCCCTTTGGTTTGTTTCCCTTTTTAATGGTTTTCTATTTGCCTTATTTTTATTTAAGCCTTTTTGGCCCCCGAACACGGTTTGGTTAAAATTTTTACCTCTTATGTACCCCTTCTGGGGAACCCCCGGGTGAAGCCCCGGCGGCTTTTACCAGGGCCTTTTTTCAGGGTTTTTTCAGGTTTTTCCCCAATCACCCAACAAAAGGTTTCCCATCAGGGGATTGGGCCCCTAAATTTTAAAACCCGGGGGGGTTTTTTGGGTGGGGGGGAATTTGGGGCCCCAGTTGTTTTGGAAATTTTGAGGTTTCACGCCCCCCTTCGGGTACAAAAAAACCGGGCTGGGGGCTGGCCCGGGACTGCCCCTTCTTGGGGGAAAACCCGAGTGGGGTTCTTCCTTAAAATATTCATTTTGGGGAAAACCAGGGCTATGTCCTTCATGTTTTTTTTGGGGAAAATCAAAGTTTTTTTGTCCCTGTTTTAATAGGGGGAAAAAGGGGTTCTACTTTTCCTTTTATATACTTAAAAATGGGGAAAATTTTCAATGTGCTCTGCCGTCCTTACTTGGGGGCACTGCGTGTGCAGGCCCGGGCAGAAACTTACCTAGGGGGCCCCCGCTTGGGACTTTTTTCAGTATTATTGGGGGAAAACCAAGGGATGTCCAGTCGTGGTATTCGGGGGCCCCATTCTCTTCCCAATGTATTTTGTGGGGGAAAACCCAGTTCTCTTCATTCATGATACTTTTTTTTTGGGAAATCCCCCCCCATGGGACTGTTTGTACTGTACTTCATTGGGAAAATCAAGTGGACTTTTTCCCACTGTTTCGTTATTTTTACTAGTGGGGAAACCGCAGTGTTACTGTCCTACTGTACATATACTTACTGTGGGGGCACTCGGTGTGACTGTCCCATGTACATGATACTTACAAGGGGGGGAACACTCCCCAGTGGCTACTGGGCCTACTGAAAAATGTACTTACATAGTGGGGAACACTCGCTGTGTCTAAAATGTCCTACTGGTTTCATGATAAATTACATAGTGGGGGAAAACTCGCGTGTGCTACGTCCACTTCATGTACTTCAAAAGTTTGGGGGAAAACTCGCAGTGTGTTCTGTCCTACTGTTTCTGTTTCTTACATATGGGGAAAACCCCGCAGTGTGCTACGTTTCCACTGTCATGATATTACAAAAGTGGGGAACACTCGAAGGGGTGATACTGTCCTACTGTACATGTACTTTCATGGGGGAAACACTCGCAGTTGGGGCTTTCTGTTTTTACTGTACATGAAACTTACATAGTTTTGGGGGAAAACCCCCGCAGGTGCCCACTGTCCCACTGTACATTATACTTAAAATGGGGGAACACCCCGCAGTGTGCTATGTCCTACTGTAAAATGATACTTTCTAGTGGGGAAAACCCCGCAGTGTGCTACTGCCCCCCACTGTACAAAGATACTTTCATATGGGGAACAATCGCGTGTGCAAAATGTCCCCACGAAATGATACCTTTCATAGTTTGGGGGAAACTCACAATTTTGCTACTGCCCACTGTACATGATATTACCTAGTGGGGAACACTTGGGAGTGTTTTAAATGCCAAATGTACATGATAATTACATATTTGGGGGAAAACTCGCAGTGTGCTACTGTCCAAATGTACAGATACTTTCTTTGGGGAACACTTTGCAAATGTCTACCTTTTCCTACTTTATTGGTATTTACATAGTGGGGGAACACTCGCAGTGTGCTCTGTCCCCTTTTGTACATGATACTTTCTAGGGGGAACACTGCAGTGTGTACTGTCCTTAAATGACAGATACTTTCTAGGGGGGGGAACACTCCAGGGTTTCTACTGTCCTACCCGTTCAGATTACTTACATAGTGGGGGGAAAACTCCCGGTGAAATTTCCCATTGTTTCGTGATGTTTAAAAAAGTGGGGAACAAAAATTAGTTATATTTTTTCTTAGTTATTTTCTGCTTTACAGAGGGCCCGGGTTTTCTCAACCCGGGGGACAGTGTCCACCCGGGCAACACGGTGATTAGAATAACCCAAAATTCCCCCAATGGGGTCGAAAGGGAAGGGGGGGAAGGGTGGGGGTTTTGGGGAGGGGGTGGGGGAGGAAAGGGGAGGGGTAGAAGAGCGGTTGGACATTTGGGAGATTTTATGGTAGGGAAAAGGTGAAACTAGGAGGTCGAGCGAATGTTAAAGTTTTGTGTGGTGGGTGGGTCTCTCTTTTCTCTCTCTCTCTCTCTCTCCCCCCTCTCTCCCTCCTTTTCCTTTCCCTTTTTATCCCTCCCTCTCTTCCCCCCCCCCCCCTCTCTCCCTCTCCTTCTCTCTTCTCTTCTCTCCTCTCCCCTCTCTTCTATTTCCCCACTTGAAGAAAAATATTAAAAAATACCGAAATGGGCAGTTTAGAACCCCAAATACAGTCAAAAGGGATCCCCTTTATTCACAATGTTTTGCCCACACACTGGGCTTTTTTTTTCCCCTCCGCACCATTTCACAAGCTTCTCAATCCCTTTTCCATTCCCCCTCATTGTGGGCCCCCCCACCCCCCCCCCCCCCCCCCACGCCATTTTTTTACCTGTCACTTGTTCGGTATCAGGTAAATTTTGGCTGGCGTCGCTCAAGCGGTGACCTACAAAAATTTCCCTTAGACTTGAAGGTAACTGTGTTATCATTTTTTTTTGGGGAGGGAAAAATCTCGGGTTTTTGTTTGTGTTTTGGGGTGGTGTGTGGTGTGGGTTTTGTGTGTGTGGGTGTGGGGGTGGTCTGTCTGTTTTGTCTTCTGTCTGTCTGTCCCGTGTTTTTTTCTGGATTCCCCTTTTTTCCCTACTGTTTAACACTGTTGGAGCCTCGAAGTAACGTCCTCTCCCCTTTTTTTAGCACCGTTGGAACCCAAGTAACGTCTCTCTACCATTAGTTTACACCGTTGGAGCCCAAAAGTAACGTCTCCTACCTTTAGTTTGCCCCTTTGGAGCCTCGAAGTAACGCTCTTACCTTTTTTAGAAACCCGTTGGGCCTCAAAGAAAAGTCTCTCTCCCCTTGTTTGCACTGTTGGGAGCCTCGAAGTAACTCTCTCTCCCATTTTTTTTTGCACCGTTGGAGCCTCGAAGTAGCGCCCTTTTTCCCGTTTATTTTCTCCAGGGGGGTTTCCTTAATTTTAAATGAAGCATTGTGATCCAAGAATTGGAGCTCCCTCCCCTTTTCCCTTTACAAACCTGACAGTTTTCCTTTCCTAGGCGATGTTTTACCCCCGTGGGTTAGCGTTTTCCCCCAAAACACCCAGTGAAAAAACAAATTTTCGAGGGGGGTTACTGATGACCAGGCTGGGGTGAAATGTGGTTTAGCATGGACAGCCTAATGAAGTTTTTGGCCCGGCATCGTTTTGTGGGGCGATGACCCCCGGAGTCAACGCTTCAAACCTGGGTCTACCTGGAGGTTATTCCGGGGGTCAGCGTCCCGCGGCCAGCTTCCGCGGGGTGGTTGACTGGCTAGCACCAGACGAGCCGACCAGGCCCGGGGCTTCGGGAGGAAAGAATCAAAAACTCATCGAAGATATCACAGTGGGTGACTATAAACCAGGTTGTTGGGTGAAAATTAAGAAATGTGCAACACTGGATATCTTTATTGTTGACGTTTTTGCCATCCAGTGGCTTTTTCAATACAGATTCAAGGACATAATTTGGAAGGGCAGTGAACTATATAAAAAGATGAGGGAATCATCCCGGCCTTGGAGTTACAGACGTGGTGGAGGGAAATTTTCCCCACCACGATGCTTGAACACTAACTCCAAGGCCCGGGGGGTGATTACCCATCTTTTGTATATAGTTCTACGTCTTCCTTTTAATCTAGAATCGTATTGATAAAGCCACTGGGTGGCGAAACTTTTTACAATAAAGATATCCAATGTTGCACAGTTCTTACTTTCATATTGTCGGTTTTTATACCCTTTTTGCACAGGTTTTGGTGCTTACCTGCACAAGTCCCAACATGACGCCACAGCCCACCGGTCAAAGGCACTGACTTGACAAACTTGTCCAGTTCCTGCTTGACGACAGCCGGGAGTAGTTTAGATAAATAGTTCAGAGAACCAACAAGTTGTAATAAAGTAGGTAGAATTACCGACAATATGTAAAGTAAAGGACACAAGTGCAACTAATGTGACATTTATTGTGGCAACGTTTCGCTCTCCAGGAGCTTTATAAAGCTTGATAAAGCTCCTGGAGAGCGAAACGTTGCCACAATAAATGTCACATTAGTTGCACTTGTGTCCTTTTACTTTACACAACCAACAAGTTGATGAATTAAACACATGTGCAACACCTGGGTATCTTTACTGAGGAAACGTTTCGCAACAGTGGCTTCATCATCAGGAGTTGGAGGTAATCAGTCCCTCAGCCTGGAGTCAATGTAATCAGTCCACCAGTCTTCATCATTCTTCTTTCTATAGGACTGATGAAGCCACTGTGTGGCGAAACGTTTCCTAATTAAAGATACCCAAGTGTTACACACATGTCTAATTTATCAGCAGGGGGTCTGTTGGTCTGTTGGTAATTTTGGTATGAAGAAAGGATGTTGAGAAGTCTTGGTCCCTTTACTCTACTCATTGCACATTTGTTTTTCACTGTGGGTATTGTGCACTGTCTGCCACGACTCTACTTTCATGGGGAATGATTTGTGTGTGCAGATATGGGACCAATCCTGGAATTCTCCAGGATGATAAAAATATAATGGGTAGTTAGAACATAACGTAAAAAAAGAAGGAACGCTGCAACAGGCCTACTGACCCATGCGAGGCAGGTCCAAGTCCCCTACCGGCTTAAGTCAATACCCTAACCTAGTCAGGTCAGATGACATTCACTTAAGGAAGGAGCACGGCATCTGACCTAGTAGCACAAGCTAGTCAGGTCCAACTCACACCCACTCATGTATTTATCTAACTATTTTTAAAACTACACAACGTTTTAGCTTCCATAACAATACTCGGGAGTTTGTTACACTCATCCGCAGCTCTGTTACCAAACCAGTGCTTTCCTATATCCTTCCTGAATCTGAATTTTTCCCTAAAACAGGGATTAAAAGTGAACTCTGTGTATACATCGAGATACATACATACATACATACACCTCGTGGGGTAAAGAACTATCGCAGGTTGAACATTAAAATGGTATAAAATACCGACAGATTGTTAGGTAAGACACATATGCAACAGTTAGGTATCTTTATTTCGAAACGTTTCGCCTACACAGTAGGCTTCTTCAGTCGAGTACAGAAAAGTTGACAGAAGCAGAAGATACTTGAAGACGATGTAATCAGTCCATCACCCTTAAAGTTTTGAGGTGGTCAGTCCCTCAGTCTGGAGAAGAGCATTGTTCCGTTGTCTGAAACAATATGAAGTTGAAGTGACAGGATGGAGCCTTATATAGTGCCAGGAGGTGAGACGTAGGTTTGCTTTGGGAGGGCAGGTCCCTCTCAAACCCAGCCGTTCTCACTAGTAGAGGTTGTCGAAGTTGATGGTCTGTACCAAGATACCCTTGTGTTGCAGTGTCTGACAGAATGAACATATTGTTTCAGACAACGGAACAATGCTCTTCTCCAGACTGAGGGACTGACCACCTCAAAACTTTAAGGGTGATGGACTGATTACATCGTCTTCAAGTATCTTCTGCTTCTGTCAACTTTTCTGTACTCGACTGAAGAAGCCTACTGTGTAGGCGAAACGTTTCAAAATAAAGATACCTAACTGTTGCATATGTGTCTTACCTAACAACAACTATCGCAGGTCTTAAATAGTATGTCGAGTCCAGACCACCGAGTCTGATGGGTAAGGCAGTGATCGGTCGCACTGCAGTGGCACTCCATAGTGCCGGCAACGCCACTGAACGTGACCTCATATTACACAGTCCGGTGTTAGGTGATTCTCTATGACGAATACAACAATAATAATAATAAAGGGAAGTGGAAAAGAATCCTTCCTCCGTAAGCCAAGCGAGTCGTAAAAGACAAATAAAATGCCGTATAAATCCTTATAAATCCTGTATAACTTGTCGAACATAGAAGAAAGCTTTCTTCTTTTTTGGGTCACCCTACCTTGGTGGGAGACTGCTGGTGTGTTGAAATATAATAATAATAGTAATAATAATCTGAGCGTTTGTGTCTTCTCAGTTGACTGCAGACAAGGGTGGGTGTGGTGGGAGGGATGATGGGAGACCAGGTGAGGTGGGAGGGATGATGGGAGACCAGGTGAGGTGGGAGGGATGATGGGAGACCAGGTGAGGTGGGGAGGGATGATGGGAGACCAGGTGAGGTGGGAGGGATGATGGGAGACCAGGTGAGGTGGGAGGGATGATGGGAGACCAGGTGAGGTGGGAGGGATGATGGGAGACCAGGTGAGGTGGGAGGGATGATGGGAGACCAGGTGAGGTGGGAGGGATGATGGGAGACCAGGTGAGGTGGGAGGGATGATGGGAGACCAGGTGAGGTGGGAGGGATGATGGGAGACCAGGTGAGGTGGGAGGGATGATGGGAGACCAGGTGAGGTGGGAGGGGTGATGGGAGAACGGGTGAGGTGGGAGAGGTTAATGTGATGGTGGTGTGAGAAGGGGTTATGAGTTAGGAAGGGTCGTGGGGATGAGATGTGATCGTTCATGCCGGCAGTGCAGTGAAGTGTGCCACTTGGCACGTTAGTAGAGGTTCAGGGCAAACCGCTGTCATAACTCAGTGGCTGGAGTGCTCTTTCTCTCCTCCAGCTCTCTGGATGCTGACTGCTCTTTCTCTCCTCCAGCTCTCTGGATGCTGACTGCTCTTTCTCTCCTCAGCTCTTGGATGCTGACTGCTCTTTCTCTCCTCCAGCTCTCTGGATGCTGACTGCTCTTTCTCTCCTCCAGCTCTCTGGATGCTGACTGCTCTTTCTCTCCTCCAGCTCTCTGGATGCTGACTGCTCTTTCTCTCCTCCAGCTCTCTGGATGCTGAAGTGCTCTTTCTCTCCTCCAGCTCTCTGGATGCTGACTGCTCTTTCTCTCCTCCAGCTCTCTGGATGCTGACTGCTCTTTCTCTCCTCCAGCTCTCTGGATGCTGACTGCTCTTTCTCTCCTCCAGCTCTCTGGATGCTGACTGCTCTTTCTCTCCTCCAGCTCTCTGGATGCTGATGCTCTTTCTCCCCTCCAGCTCTCTGGATGCTGACTGCTCTTTCTCTCCTCAGCTCTCTGGATGCTGAAGTGCTCTTTCTCTCCTCCAGCTCTCTGGATGCTGACTGCTCTTTCTCTCCTCCAGCTCTCTGGATGCTGAAGTGCTCTTTCTCTCCTCCAGCTTTTGGATGCTGACTGCTCTTTCTCTCCTCCAGCTCTCGGATGCTGACTGCTCTTTCTCTCCTCCAGCTCTCTGGATGCTGACTGCTCTTTCCTCCTCCAGCTCTCTGGATTGCTGACTGCTCTTTCTCTCTCCAGCTCTCTGGATGCTGACTGCTCTTTCTCTCCTCCAGCTCTCTGGATGCTGATGCTCTTTCTCTCCTCCACTCTCTGGATGCTGACTGCTCTTTCTCTCCTCAGCTCTTGGATGCTGAAGTGCTCTTTCTCTCCTCAGCTCTTGGATGCTGACTGCTCTTTCTCTCCTCCAGCTCTCTGGATGCTGACTGCTCTTCTCTCTCCAGCTCTCTGGATGCTGAAGTGCTCTTTCTCTCCTCCAGCTTCTGGATGCTGACTGCTCTTTCTCTCCTCCAGCTCTCTGGATGCTGCTGCTCTTTCTCTCCTCCAGCTCTCTGGATGCTGACTGCTCTTTCTCTCCTCCAGCTTCTGGATGCTGATGCTCTTTCTCTCCTCAGCTCTCTGGATGCTGACTGCTCTTTCTTCCTCCAGCTCTCTGGATGCTGACTGCTCTTTCTCTCCTCCAGCTCTCTGGATGCTGATGCTCTTTCTCTCCTCCAGCTCTTGGATGCTGAGTGCTCTTTCTCTCCTCCAGCTCTTGGATGCTGATGCTCTTTCTTCCTCCAGCTCTCTGGATGCTGACTGCTCTTTCTCTCCTCCAGCTCTCTGGATGCTGACTGCTCTTTCTCTCTCCAGCTCTCTGGATGTGAAGTGCTCTTTCTCCCTCAGCTCTCTGGATGCTGACTGCTTTCTCTCCTCCAGCTCTCTGGATGCTGACTGCTCTTTCTCTCCTCAGCTCTTGGATGCTGACTGCTCTTTCTCTCCTCCAGCTCTCTGGATGTGAAGTGCTCTTTCTCTCCTCCAGCTCTCTGGATGCTGACTGCTCTTTCTCTCCTCCAGCTCTCTGGATGCTGATGCTCTTTCTCTCCTCCAGCTCTCTGGATGCTGAGTGCTCTTTCTCTCCTCCAGCTCTCTGGATGCTGACTGCTCTTTCTCTCCTCCAGCTCTCTGGATGCTAAAGTGCTCTTTCTCTCCTCCAGCTCTCTGGATGCTGACTGCTCTTTCTCTCCTCCAGCTCTCTGGATGCTGACTGCTCTTTCTCTCCTCCAGCTCTCTGGATGCTGACTGCTCTTTCTCTCCTCAGCTCTCTGGATGCTGACTGCTCTTTCTCTTCCTCCAGCTCTCTGGATGCTGACTGCTCTTTCTCTCCTCCAGCTCTCTGGATGCTGACTGCTCTTTCTCTCCTCCAGCTCTCTGGATGCTGACTGCTCTTTCTCTCCTCCAGCTCTCTGGATGCTGAAGTGCTCTTTCTCTCCTCCAGCTCTCTGGATGCTGACTGCTCTTTCTCTCCTCCAGCTCTCTGGATGCTGAAGTGCTCTTTCTCTCCTCCAGCTCTCTGGATGCTGACTGCTCTTTCTCTCCTCCAGCTCTCTGGATGCTGAAGTGCTCTTTCTCTCCTCCAGCTCTCTGGATGCTGACTGCTCTTTCTCTCCTCCAGCTCTCTGGATGCTGAAGTGCTCTTTCTCTCCTCCAGCTCTCTGGATGCTGACTGCTCTTTCTCTCCTCCAGCTCTCTGGATGCTGAAGTGCTCTTTCTCTCCTCCAGCTCTCTGGATGCTGACTGCTCTTTCTCTCCTCCAGCTCTCTGGATGCTGAAGTGCTCTTTCTCTCCTCCAGCTCTCTGGATGCTGAAGTGCTCTTTCTCTCCTCCAGCTCTCTGGATGCTGACTGCTCTTTCTCTCCTCCAGCTCTCTGGATGCTGACTGCTCTTTCTCTCCTCCAGCTCTCTGGATGCTGACTGCTCTTTCTCTCCTCCAGCTCTCTGGATGCTGACTGCTCTTTCTCTCCTCCAGCTCTCTGGATGCTGACTGCTCTTTCTCTCCTCCAGCTCTCTGGATGCTGACTGCTCTTTCTCTCCTCCAGCTCTCTGGATGCTGAAGTGCTCTTTCTCTCCTCCAGCTCTCTGGATGCTGACTGCTCTTTCTCTCCTCCAGCTCTCTGGATGCTGAAGTGCTCTTTCTCTCCTCCAGCTCTCTGGATGCTGACTGCTCTTTCTCTCCTCCAGCTCTCTGGATGCTGAAGTGCTCTTTCTCTCCTCCAGCTCTCTGGATGCTGACTGCTCTTTCTCTCCTCCAGCTCTCTGGATGCTGAAGTGCTCTTTCTCTCCTCCAGCTCTCTGGATGCTGACTGCTCTTTCTCTCCTCCAGCTCTCTGGATGCTGACTGCTCTTTCTCTCCTCCAGCTCTCTGGATGCTGACTGCTCTTTTCTCCTCCAGCTCTCTGGATGCTGAAGTGCTCTTTCTCTCCTCCAGCTCTCTGGATGCTGACTGCTCTTTCTCTCCTCCAGCTCTCTGGATGCTGACTGCTCTTTCTCTCCTCCAGCTCTCTGGATGCTGACTGCTCTTTCTCTCCTCCAGCTCTCTGGATGCTGACTGCTCTTTCTCTCCTCCAGCTCTCTGGATGCTGACTGCCTCTTTCTCTCCTCCAGCTCTCTGGATGCTGAAGTGCTCTTTCTCTCCTCCAGCTCTCTGGATGCTGACTGCTCTTTCTCTCCTCCAGCTCTCTGGATGCTGAAGTGCTCTTTCTCTCCTCCAGCTCTCTGGATGCTGACTGCTCTTTCTCTCCTCCAGCTCTCTGGATGCTGACTGCTCTTTCTCTCCTCCAGCTCTCTGGATGCTGACTGCTCTTTCTCTCCTCCAGCTCTCTGGATGCTGACTGCTCTTTCTCTCCTCCAGCTCTCTGGATGCTGACTGCTCTTTCTCTCCTCCAGCTCTCTGGATGCTGAATGCTCTTTCTCTCCTCCAGCTCTTGGATGCTGACTGCTATTTCTCTCCTCCAGCTCTCTGGATGCTGACTGCTCTTTCTCTCCTCCAGCTCTCTGGATGCTGACTGCTCTTTCTCTCCTCCAGCTCTCTGGATGCTGACTGCTCTTTCTCTCCTCCAGCTCTCTGGATGCTGACTGCTCTTTCTCTCCTCCAGCTCTCTGGATGCTGACTGCTCTTTCTCTCCTCCAGCTCTCTGGATGCTGACTGGTCTCTCCTCCAGCTCTCTGGATGCTGACTGCTCTTTCTCTCCTCCAGCTCTCTGGATGCTGACTGCTCTTTCTCTCCTCCAGCTCTCTGGATGCTGACTGCTCTTTCTCTCTCCAGCTCTCTGGATGCTGACTGCTCTTTCTCTCCTCCAGCTCTCTGGATGCTGACTGCTCTTTCTCTCCTCCAGCTCTCTGGATGCTGACTGCTCTTTCTCTCCTCCAGCTCTCTGGATGCTGACTGCTCTTTCTCTCCTCCAGCTCTCTGAATGCTGACTGCTGTCTCTCTCTCTCTCCTCTAGCTCTCTGAATGCTGGCTGGTCTCTCCTCCAGCTCTCTGCATGCTTACTGCTCTTTCTTTCCTCCAGCTCTCTGCATGTTTACTGCTCTTTCTCTCCATCAGCTCTCTGGATGCTGACTGCTCTCTCTCCAAATCCCTCTACTCCAGCTCTCTGGATCTTTGGATACAAAGGTCACACTACTACCCACCTGTATATATGTACACTCTGTTGTCAGTTGCTCATGTGTATTTGTCTACAAGCGAGTAGGTGTACATGTACACCTGCAGTAACCCTACTACCATTCCCAGGTCACATACATATTCCCATTCCCAGGTGGCAGATCAAATTGGCCGTGTGGGCCAGCGAGTAGCTAGCACAAACAGCCTGCCTGAACAGGCCATCCACAGGGAAGCCTGTCCTCTGCCAGGTATGCCTGGCACGAAGTGCCTCTCTCCGTCACCCAGCAGGTTGATCGTGATCAGTGCCAGGTGTGCAGGTGATTAGTACCTGCGTGCAGCAGACGCAAGCGCACGCACTGCCTCCCGGGACTTCTCATAAAGAGCGTCACGATATGTAAGTATGAGGAACTTTCACCCCCGGAGGTGCCTGGCTGTTGTTTACCTAGGTGCCGTACTGAATACCTGCAGTGTAGTGGGGTGGAGTTAGGTGATAAAGGTAGTAGACAGGTGCCACTTGTGCCTGACCTGTTACTCAGGCGCCTTAGTGTCTCAGCAGAAGCGGGGGCTACCTGGAGGATATTCCGGGGATCTGTGCTCCCCCTCTCCCCGCTGTCCAGTCCTTGACCAGGCCTCCCGGTAGATCAGGGCCTGATCAGCCAGGCTGTTACTGCTGGCAGGACATAGTCCAACGTATGAGCCACAGCCCAGCAGGTCGGGTACTGGCTTTGCGTATCCGTCCAGCTCCCTCTTGATTAAATGCTGCGTATAAGGTATTCGAAGATTACTTGACTAGATTACTTGTGCCTCGTAAAACTTTTATTAAGTGACAAAGTTTCTCTCTGGATTAAAAGCTCCACGTTGATAAATCTCTGCAACTGTTGGGAAAGTTGGGTTAAAGTGTTATAAACACTGATTAATAAAACGTGAACTTTCACAGCCACTTGGACGGGAAGATAAGCCATGGACACACATGTCAACAAACAATTCACTTCGAAATTTTGAATGTCAAAATCCCGAATAAATCACAGATCAAAGAATAAAAAGACACAGTACCACGGCTGGAACAATACACAAACGACCCACGCGTTGGAGAGTGAAAAGTATGACGGTGTTTCGGTTCGACTTGGACCATTAACTAGTCACAAAGAGACGTGGGAAGGGAAGGAAGCCAGATTAAGAGATCTGTGTATCTCCTATCCAGGCAGAAATATACAGAATTCCTACTATATTATGTGTTTCGCTTTTTACTACTACTACTATTACTACTACTACTACTACTACTACTACTACTACTACTACTACTACTATTACTAATACCACTACTACTACTACCTCTCGTTCCACCACCTCCCTCTCGTATATACACTGGATCCCTTCCCTTCGCGCTTTTGTGACTAGTTAATGGTCTCAAATCAGACCGAAACGTCGGTTTGAATTTGTCTCCTATGTGCGGGTTGTGTTGTCACTGTGATGGATGTGACCTGGCGGCTGTGACTGTGATTGTAACAAACTGGTGTGACAGCTATTTGTGACTGGTGACTGTGAGACGTACTGGTGACTGGTGTGATAGTGGAGGGTGTCAGAGAGAGCGGGCGTGGAGGAGGGAGCCAGGAATGTGTTGTGTTGAGGGACTTCCGGTAGCTGGGAGAGTTCTCGCTCCTCTAACTTCTCTCACCACCCCTCTACCTCTGTCTCCTCCACCCCTCTACTTCTGCTTCTACCACCACTACCTCTTTCTCTACACCCCTCCTTTTCTGCAAAATGTAAGTACCAACAGTCTGGCTGATATAGTCCTTCACCCTGTCTCGTAAACATGTAAGATGGCTAGCAAACCTTACAAAGTTCTACACTTACATTTACTATTCTATAGTTTTGTCAATAGTTCTCGTCTGGGGGTAGACAGACTGGATACTCATCAGGGGTAAATCAGAGATTCCACTTTAGATGGTCTTCTTATGTAAGAGACCAGGTCGCAGGAGTAACTACCCACACCACCTGGTCTCCGACCAGGCATCTGGATTCATTGTTTGGTCTTTAAGACTGAGAATAGTTACATGAAGTCCAAAGTTGGCACCACAGCCCAGCTGCTGAGGAACTTGAAGTCGGTTTAGGAAAGGTTAGGTTGTATATTACAACCATTTATTTAGCAACGATTCGGTGTGAGGTCGGGCAGCAGGCGTGATGACCTGCTGCAGTGACTACACGTACCCTACAGGCTACAGGTACGTTTAAGAACGAGATGGCAAAGACAGAAAACAAACAAACAAACACACACACACACACACACACACACACACACACACACACACACAACACACACACACACACACACACACACACACACAGTAAGGTTTATGTCTCTCACTGTATATATTCTGTAAATTTAAGCCTCACGGGTATTAAAGCATGTGTACTTGACTAGTGGTGTACAGGTGGAACGCAGCCTAATGACCATCATGTAGTCGATATGCTTTAAACTTCATTAGCTAACCAAATGAAGGAAAAAATAGGAAGCGTGAAATGCCTGACATACATGACTCTTGGTGGTGGAAGAATGAGCCAGGTATTGAGATGCTGTAAGTGAAAACACAATCACCTTTCTCAGTCCAGTCAGGTGTGTGTGTGTACTCACCTATTTGTATTCATCAGTTTGTGGTTGCAGGGGTCGATTTGCAGCTCCAGGCCCTGTTTCTTCTCTGACTGCTACTAGGTCCACTCTCTCCCTGCGTATCGTGTGTATGTACTCACCTATTTGTGGTTGCAGGGGTCGAGTCATAGCTCCTGGCCCCGCCTCTTCACTGATCGCTACTAGGTCCTCTCTCTCCCTGTTCCACGAGCTCTATCATACCTTTATCCTGCCTCCACTACGTCACTTTCCAGACTATTCCATTTCCTGACAACTCTATGACTGTACTCACCTAATTGTACTCACCTAATTGTGGTTGCAGGGGTCGAGACTCAGCTCCTGGCCCCGCCTCTTCACTGATCGCTACTGGATCCTCTCTCTGCTTCCTGAGCTTTGTCATACCTCTTCTTAAAACTATGTATGGTTCCTGCCTCCACTACTTCACTTGCTAGGCTATTCCACTTGCTGACAACTCTATGACTGAAGAAATACTTCCTAACGTCCCTGTGACTCGTCTGAGTCTTCAGCTTCCAGTTGTGACCCCTTGTCCCTGTGTCCCCTCTCTGGAACATCCTATCTCTGTCCACCTTGTCTATTCCCCGCAGTATCTTGTATGTCGTTATCATGTCTCCCCTGACCCTTCTGTCCTCCAGTGTCGTCAGTCCGATTTCCCTTAACCTTTCCTCGTACGCCCATTCCCTTGAGCTCTGGGACTAGCCTTGTTGCAAACCTTTGTACTTTCTCTAACTTCTTGACGTGCTTGACCAGGTGTGGGTTCCAGACTGGTGCTGCATACTCCAGTAAAGGCCTAACATACACATTGTACAGTGTCTTGAACGATTCCTTATTAAGGTATCGGAACGCTATTCTCAGGTTTGCCAGGCGCCCGTATGCTGCAGCGGTTATTTGGTTGATGTGTGCCTCCGGTGATGTGCTCGGTGTTATGGTCACCCCAAGGTCTTTCTCCCTGAGTGAGGTCTGTAGTCTTTGTCCACCTAGCCTATACTCTGTCTGCGGTCTTCTTTGCCCCTCCCCAATCTTCATGACTTTGCATTTGGCTGGATTGAATTCGAGAAGCCAGTTACTGGACCACATGTCCAGCCTCTCCAGGTCTCTTTGCAGTCCTGCCTCATCCTCGTCCGATTTAATTCTTCTCATCAACTTCACATCATCTGCGAACAGGGACACTTCAGAGTCTATTCCTTCCATCATGTCGTTCACATATATCAAAAATAGCACTGGTCCTAGAACTGACCCCTGTGTGTGTATATGTGTGTAGGGGAGGGGCAGGGGCTAGGGATTCCAGGGATACTGGAAGATTCTCACAGTGTGACGTATGGGGTTGCCCACGTTATTGTCACCTTCCGGATATTTAACCCACCTCGTGGCCTTCGTTATCACCCTTCTTACCCATTTCCCTTTCTCAGTGTACCTTTCCCCAGCGAGGCGTAGCACACTACCGAGCAGATTCCCTTTGCAGCTGCAATGTGCTGGATCAACCAGGCTGTGGTGGGCATGTGGGGTAGAGGGCCTCCAGCAGCAACAGCCTGGTTGACTAGGCAAGCACCAGACGAGCCTGGCCTATGTCCGGGTATGTAGTGTCTCAGGGCCCACCAACCCGGCGGCTTGGTCCAGACTGGTGAAGTCAGGCTGTTGGTGCTAGCACTACATAATGCAATGTATACATAACCCGCACATGGGAGAGTGAAACTTAAGCGGACGTTTCGGTCCAACTTGGACCATCAGCTAGTTTATTGTTTCTGTCAACGGTTTTGTGTGTTTTTTTTTTAATTCTTTCTGTACATGATTGACCAGGCAAGCACCAGACGAGCCTGGCCCATGGCCGGCCTCCGAGAGTAGTGAGACTCTCGAAACTCATCAAAGGTATATCAAAGGTATACATAATACAACGTAAGCACTTCAGCTGATCAGGAATAACCAGAAACTCTTTAAGTTTCCTCCATTAAAGTCGTATCTTATGTTTACGTCACCTTTACTTGTCATTTACCAGAATTTTTTTTCGGGGTGGGGGGGGTCAGCGCCCCCGCCGTCCGTACCAGGCCTCTCGGTGGATGACCTGATCCACCAGGCTGTCTTAACCAACGCAGCTGCCACAACCCGGCTGGTCAGGGACTAAAGAATTTTATCACGTTCCTTCTTGAGAACAGTTAGAAGTTTATTCCGGGGATCAACGCCCCCGCGGCTCGGTCCATGACCAGGCCTCCTGGTGAATCAGGGCCTGGTCAACCAGGCTGTTACTGCTGGCCGCACGCAGTCCAACGTACGAATCACACCCCGGCTGATCCGGTACTGTAGGTATCTGTCCAGCTCCCTCTTGAAAACAACCAGGGGTCTATTGGTAATTCCCCGTATGGCTGGTGGGAGGCTGTTGAACAGTCTTGGACCCCAGACATTGTATTTTCTCTTAGTGTATAGGGTGATGGAAAATCTTGTTCCCTTTGCACTTGGTGATTTCTCTTATTAGACTCGTTATATCCATGTTTTGCAGTGGGAGTATCGGGGATACCTCAAGGCCACCGCACAAATAACCCTCAGATAGGAGAGAGAAAATTACGACGCGTTACTTCGTAAATGATCAAAGTCGCACCCAAACGTTGTCGTAAGTTCCTCTCTATGTGCGGGTTATTTGTGTATGTGTGTATATTATTCCAGTCACGGTATTGTGCCCTTTTGCTCTTTATACCTGACGGACGTTGTCAGGGGTCAACGCCCCCTTGGCCTGGTCCCGGACCAGGCATCTCGGTGGATCCAGGAGCCTGGTCAGGGGTGGCATAGATCATTCTGTAACCTTGTTGTAACTCTCCAATATATCTTCATATACAGAGACTTGGCAGTATTTATTTCGGTAATAAATATTACCAGTAATACATGGGAAAGTGGGAAAGGCGCTGCTTTCGTTCAGTGGGTGAAGCAGGGCTGTAATACGTCCATGTATGTGGGAGGGAGTAGATGTGTACAGCGTGGTCGTGTTAATATGTAGGTCACGTTCACTTGATTGATTGTCAGTGCCACGGAAGCCAGAGGTAGACCCCCAGGTGGGGGCTGTGTTGCAGCAGGCAGGCGGGCAAGATGACCGTGTCCTGTTGCAACATTCGTAGTTCTGTAAGCTGAAAACCCACCACTCATGTTGATATGTTGCAACATTCGTAGTTCTGTAAGCTGAAAACCCACCACCCATGTTGATATGTTGCAACATTCGTAGTTCTGACTCACCACTCATCACTCTTATCATCATTTATCACCGTTATTATTGTCACTATATTAATGAAACATCCGTGACTGGTTTCCAGCGTGTTCCTGCTCTCGTAGCTTGTCGATGGACAGGCTTCTCTGGTGTGATATTTGCTTGATAAATCAGGCTGTTGTTGTTGGCGGCCGCTGGTCCACATATCCATCACAGCCTGGTTCATCAGGCATCTGGTGGATATACTGGTCAAGTTTCCTCTTAAAGACTTACCTGGAGGTTACCTGGAGGTTATTCCGGGGATCAACGCCCCCGCGGCCCGGTCCATGACTAGGCCTCCCGATGGATCAGGGCCTGATCAACTAGGCTGTTACTGCTGGCCGCACGCAGTCCGACGTACGAGCCACAGCCCGGCTGATCCGGCACTGACTTTAGGTATCTGTCCAGCTCTCTCTTGAAGGCAGCCAGGGGTTTATTGGCAATTCCCCTAATGCTTGATGGGAGGCTGTTGAACAGTTTTGGGCCCCGGACACTTATGGTGTTTTCTCTTAGTGTACCAATGGCGCCCCTACTTTTTATTGGCGGCATTTTGCATCGCCTGCCCAGTTTCTACAGTTTTTTTCCGGCAGTGTTTCTATAATCTCGTCGTGTTCTTTAATAGTTCCTGGTTCTGTAATATACCATTTCCTTTGTAATTTGGGTCGCGGGGCGATTATCCCAGGAACCATCAGCAGATAGATTATCAGACGTGGCCACCATAATTATCATTACTGCCACTGTTTGATGCGGCAGCCAGTGGCCAGTTCTCATCCTGGGCTGAATAAAACTCTAAACTAGCCACAGGTACATCGTAGGAGACCCTCTCGAACTCGCCTAAATTACACGAAAGCCGATTTAGAGGTTTTCTTTACTTTAATGTCATAGTTGCAAAGTATAGAGCAGACACAAGTGGTTTTAGCTGGGTGTTATTTCCTGGTATTCCTGTTGATAGCGTCGTGTGCATGCAGAGAAGTGTCAACACAGTAGTAGCAGCAAGTAGCGGTACCAGGCCATTGTTGATCTCTTGTTGTCACGCACCACCTTGGCTCCTCCCTGGAACTCCCTGTACATGTTCTAGTCTGGTTCCGCGGGTTCAATCCCGGCCGGGGTATGGTCTGGTTCCACTCCTCGAAACGACTTGTATATGACTGACTCAGTTAGCTGGGGTTGAAATAACGTTTGACCTTACTGAATAACTACTAAAACGGCCAGATTTGTCAGGGTGTGATGGGTAAGTTCCCCTGAGGGCCGCTGGTAGCAACAGTTTGGATCAGGGAGAGACAAAAGCAGTGAAGACTGTCACTTTTCCCGATTGTCTATGTTTGCAGACATGCCAGTTATCCTTCAGGTATCCCCAGGCATGGTGTTTATATACTGGGACCTCTGTTGAATGCAACTCAATGACCGCTGTTGTCTACCTGGCTCTAATTGCCTGGGGGTTGTTGCTCCCTTGGACCGGTCCCAGACCAGGCCTGCTGGTCGATGATTATTTAGGTCTTGCCTCATTAATAGGTACATAATAGTTCTGGTTAAAACTGTGAAATGAAGTTGTTCCTACTCTCACTAGTCGTGACTAGGGTAAGGCATTGAGACACCACTGTATTGTCACGAAAATGAAGAATGAGTGCGCCTAGTGTACACGAATGGGTGAGAGGAGAGTGAGGATAGAATGAGATGAGTGGATGACAATAGAACGGAGATGAGAGTGAGTGAGAACAGAATGAGCAAATGGCTTCCAGTGAGTGGTGAATGTGTGCAGTGAGAGTGAGTCACAGAGATAAGGCAGCAGCATCAACAACGGACATGACCCTGGCACACAGGCAGCTCCCTCACTCCTCGTCTGGTTCATTTTACAGTTATTCTGACATTGAGACCTGGTCAAGTCCTGTACATTATACCAAGACATGTTGCAGACATTCCTTGCAAAGTTGAGTAGAAGTACCTCAGCGCTTTTGTGTTTAAACGCACAAAAGCGCTCAGGTATTTCAATTTTTGATCACCAAGGTAGAGTGATCCGAAAAGGAAACACATCCATCATCACTTATTCAATAGCTGTCTTTCCAGAAGTATGAAGACACAGCCTTTCAAATGGCACTCACTAAACCACACCATTTTCACTCTTTCAGAGTGCAGGCACTGTTCTTCCACTACCAGAACTCGTGTCCTGCTAACAGATTTCCCAGAATCCCTTCATAAATGTTACCTTACACACACACACACACACACACACACACACACACACACACACACACACACACACACACTCCAGACCACTCTTAAGAAAGGCAGTATGTATACTAGATGTACGTTAAAGTTTGTAAGATTTAGCAGCAACAGCCTGGTTGACCAGGCAAGCACCAGACGAACCTGGCCCATGGCCGGGTTCAGAGAGTAGATTAACTCTCGAAACTCTTCAAAGATATATCAAAGGTAAAGGTACTTGTTATATTTTATGTTCATGAGGTAGACAAGACAGCAGCAATTCTACCAGAGTGCAAATCGTTTAACACGCTACCGTTCCACACTCGTATGTCATAATGTCTTCCTGGATGCTTGCCAACCTATTGGCAGTAATCTTGTTGCAGAATGGTGGTCGTAATACCATGGCCGCAACAATTCACCAATAACTCGCAATTCGGTGAAGAAAGTCTGTGTGTCTTACCTAACAAAGTTTAGATGTTGGTATATTGCGTCATGTTTGCGTCACGTGGTTATGGTTTGCTGTGTGAGGGTCTGGCATCCCTGGCGGCTCCTGCGTGGCCACGACTGGCTGGTCACCCAGCATCTGATGTTTCGCCTTTCTTCACTTCAAGAAATCTAGTCCCTTTCTTACGTGAGATAGCGTTACGTGGAGTTCTGTAGGTTACTCACCCACATACACGTACTTTCTGTGCCCAGCTACACGTACGTCTTGTGCCCACATACACGTACATGCTGTACCCACTTACGCGTACTTGCTGGAATCGATTCACAGCTCCGGGTAGCTTCTGGTGGTACTTTTTATAACTCTTATCGAGCGTTTTTACTGTACAGCACTCACCAGATTGTATTGAGGGAGGGTTGACACTCAGCTCCTGGCTCCTCCTTCTGGACTGCCTAGAAGACACTGCTACTCTCCTCTCAGATATTTGTGAAATGAACACAGGTTGCTAATTTTTTTTTTTTGTCAATCTGACTTGATTGCTATTGTTTTCTTTCTGTCTAATGTACACTTAGTTTGGATATTTATTGAAGGAGAAAAATAAAAGTGGCCAATAGCAAGAGGATGGTTGACCTGGCAGTCAACATGGAGGTCTGGCCTCTTGCAAGAGCAGGAAAACTCTTGAGACCTGCTGCAGGTAAAAGTTTTTGAATGCCGTTCTGAGGTATGTAAATACGGCACTTACTACTGCCGTTATGTGGTTTATGTGTAATTCTGGCGATATAATAGTGTGTGTGTGTGTGTGTGTGTGTGTGTGTGTGATCATCTAGATGTGGTAGGGGAGTTGAGCTGCAATGAACAGCCTCGTCTCTTATCTGTTTGTGTAATTACCTGATCAAGTTTGTGGGGAGGGGGTTGAACGCTGGCTCCTGGGCCCGCTTCTTCCCATCGACTGACGGGAAATAGAGCCACGTGTGTTAATAATAATCCTCCTTTCCCCAAAAAAGACATAAGCTGGCGGATAGTTTACATGTTATGTGAGAGAGAGGAGAGTTTTGTGTTGTGGGAGGACCCACCCACCCAGGCAGGTGGGACCTCTGACAGTGGCTGCTTACAGCTGCTGCTGCTGCTGCTGCTTACCACCACCCGCCCCTCACCTGGCTCTTAGTCCACCCCTCCACACCTTGCCCCCTTCTCTTCTTCCCCTCCCCCCTCATTCCTGCTCTTCTCCCCCTCCTCACTCCTCCCCCCTCCCCAAGACACCCTGCTTGCACAGTGTCACCACCTGCCTCAACACGCCTGATCTTGGCTTCGCTGCGTGGCGTGTTGCCAGTTGCGTGTGAGGACCCCTCCCCTAGTGCAATGACATTCCCCTCCCACCCATCTATTAGTATGGCCAAACTCTCTTCCACTCTCTTCAAGTTAGGTTTAAAAGCTATTGGCTGCACGTGCACCATTAATGCTGCAGTTCCCTAGGTTACCTGGAGGTTATTCCGGGGATCAACGCCCCCGCGGCCCGGTCCACGACCAGGCCTCCCGGTGGATCAGGGCCTGATCAACTAGGCTGTTACTGCTGGCCGCAGGTAGGTAAGATGGAAATATAAATACTTAAGCAGTATTATATGATCCTTATTGACAACGTTTCGTCCACGCAGTGGGCTTTATCAAGTCACGAAACGTTGTCAATGAGGATCACAATTCCATTGTGTCGGTATTTTCTACCATTTCCAGGTAGGTAAGATACATACAGCTCTGTCAGAATCAGTAACACCAGTAAGCTCATAAGACACGTGTGCAACAGTTAGGTAACTTTATTCCGAAACGTTTCGCCTACACAGTAGACTTCTTCAGGCAGCAGAAGTAGCAGAGATGTGAAGACGATGTAATCAGTCACCCTTGAAGACTTAATTCTGACCTCCTTAAAGCTACGTCGTCAGGGGTAATTGATGATTACATCGTCATTACATCTCTACTGGTTCTGCCTTCTGTACTCGACTGAAGAAGCCTACCGTGTAGGCGAAACGTCTCGGAATACAGATACCTAACTGTTGCACACATGTCATACTTATCAACTTCTCGGTAATGTAATAACAGGATAATTATATTCACCACTAAGCTAGTGGGAACGCATCACGATCTTGAAATACAATCTCTGGAACGGTTAAAAGATACCCGTTAACATGTACGTGAAAACCAATTGAGGGTCTAATGGTGCAGCTGAATACTGTTGTTAGGTAAGACACATATGCAACAGTTAGGCATCTTTATTTCGAAACGTTTCGCCTACACAGTAGGCTTCTTCAGTCGAGTACAGAAAAGTTGATAGAAGCAGAAGATACTTGAAGACGATGTAATCAGTCCATCACCCTTAAAGTTTTGAGGTGGTCAGTCCCTCAGTCTGGAGAAGAGCATTGTTCCGTTGTCTGAAACAACGTTGTCTGAATACTGCTGTGACAACTTACTGGAGTGATGTGAAAGAAAGGATAAATCTAGTGGGTAAAGTGAGGACAAAATTTTTGGTTGTCAGCTGTTCAACCTTCTCCTGGAAGGTAGGGGAACGTGACTCGCGAAATCGTAATGACACGATTGCAAACAAACCATACGACGGATGGGGTTTGAACCCGCGGTAAGAGTGTCTCAAAACTCCAGACCGTCTCGTTAACGGTCTGGAGTTTTGAGACTCTCTTACCGCGGGTTCAAACCCCATCTATGGTATGGTTTGTCGGTATTGTATACCATTTTGATGTTCAAGGGAACTCTTAAAACCAGTCACGTTATGTTGGAAATAGTATAAAATACCGAAATGTTGAGGGTTAAGGAGCACATGCAACAGTTAGGTATAATTATCGATGAAACATTTCATCAATAAAGATACCCAACTGTTGCATAGTCACAGTATGCCGAAAGTGGGTTTCCATGTTGACAGCCTGAGCAGTGAAGCTAGTGGTGCTCGCTGTAAGGAGGACCTTCCCGCAGCTGTGTTGACACGTAGGGTGGCAAGTTGAGCCTGACTGTTCTTTCCACTCTTTCTTGGGAACACCAGTTCACCAAGAGAAGTAAACACATTAAGTTAGATAAAAGGACACAAGTGCTACTACTGTGACATTTTATTGTGGCAACGTTTCGCTCTCCAGGAGCTTTATCAAGCCATTACATACAATAGAGGGAAATATAGGGTATATATATAGGTACAGAGTGAGGTGCATAGCAAAATATAATCGTTGTAGGTAGTAATAGTAGTAGTAGTAGTATTACTTGTAGTAACTGTAATAGTAGTAGTAATAGAGAGAGATAGAATTCATCACTCGTACACCAAACTTAACAAGTCAGGAGACAAAGGCAGGTGGTGGTAGTAGTAGTAGTAGTGTAGTAATAGTGGTAGCAGCTATGTGATGGCGGGGTTTATTGACATGTGAATTCTTGCTCATACGTCAGAGCTGATGAAGCTGTCTTTATTCCATTTAATTGCGTTAGAAATAGCGATTAATGATAATTCAAGGAATTTACGTCCACGGGAATTGCGTTCTTTAATCACTCACTCAATAGCTGTCTTCCCAGAAGCTCGCGGATTTCACAGTTTAAATGCCCCTTTGAAGTGCAGTATGTCTTACTAGGGCTCTGGTGGCCTGGTGGTTAACGCTCTCGCTTCACACGGTGAGGGCCTGGGTTCGATTCCCAGCCAGAGTAGAAACATTGGACGTGTTTCTTTCAACCTGTTGTCTATGTTCCCCATCAGTAAAATGGGTACCTGGGTGTTAGTCGACTGGTGTGGGTCGCATCCTGGGACACTGACCTAAGGAGGCCTGGTCACAGACCGGGCCGCGGGGGCGTTGACCCCCGGAACTCTCTCCAGAAACTCTCCAGACAAATTTAGGTATAAATCAGAACGGCCTATAGCCGGGCTTCAGCAGTAGAAGAACTGTGGGAACTCATCAAAGGGTGGGTACACCAGCGAGTTTTGGGACTGGCTTGCCACTTGTTCGAGTCCCACTCGTATGATTTGCTCATCAATCTTGTTATTACGATATCATGAGTCAATATTAGGTATACTCGCAGTGTGCGGCTAACAATTGTATAAGAGGGTGAGCATTATTCTTGATAGGTGAGGCGATTGTGTTGTTAACCTTGGTAATTAATACCAACAAGTTATGTATGGTATGTAATACCGACGTGTGTGCAACACCTGGTATCTTTATTTGTAGATGTTTCGCCACCCAGTGGCTTTATCAATATAAGGACATAAGAACATACGAGAGAAGAAATATTGCAGCAGGCCTGCTGGCCCATGCGAGGCAGGTGGGACATGATGTGAAGACAGTAGAACTATATACAAAATATGAGGTAATCAGTCCCTCAACCTGGGGTCGATGTGTTCAGTCCATCACTGAACACATCGACTCCAGGTTGAGGGACTGATTACCTCATACTCCTCCTCTCCTTACGCCTTCCTCTTTGTATTGGACTGATGAAGCCACTGTGTGGCGAAACGTTTCCTGAATAAAGATTCCCATATGCTGCATAAGTGTCTCAATCTTCAACAAATACAAGTACCCAGATATTGCACATGTTTACCTGGAGTTTACCTGGAGAGAGTTCCTGGGGTCAACGTCCCCGCGGCCCGGTCTGTGACCAGGCCTCCTGGTGGATCAGAGCCTGATCAACCAGGCTGTTACTGCTGGCTGCACGCAAACCAACGTACGAGCCACAGCCCGGCTGATCAGGAACCGACTTTAGGTGCTTGTGCAGTGCCAGCTTGAAGACTGCCAGGGGTCTGTTGGTAATCCCCCTTATGTATGCTGGGAGGCAGTTAAACAGTCTCGGGCCCCTGACACTTATTGTATGGTGACTAATTCTTCAGTACCGACAAGTGTTTTCAGAAAATACGTCAACAAACGTCTACTAGTTCACATTTACCAGGTGTGTGGACTCTTGTCATATACAAGTATCTTCACTAGGTGCCAGATCAACCAGGCTGCGATGGATATGTGGGACAGCGGGCCACCAGCAGCAACAGCCTGGTTGACCAGGCAAGTACCAGACGAGCCTGGCCCTTGGCCGGGCTCAGAGAGTAGAGAAACTCGAAAGGTGTGTGTGTGTGTGTGTGTATATAAAATATATATATATATATATATATATATATATATATATATATATAATATATATATATATAATATATATACATACGCCATGTGATACGTACGTTATGGGTAGATAATTTCTACCTGTGACTTGTATCTAGAGTTTTCCAACTCTCGCGGCTCGGCCTTGGAACAGACCTCCCTCTTGATTGCCTGGTCAACCAGACAATCAGGCTAGGGATGGGTACGAGTGATGGGGACGTTGGGGGTAGTTGTAGACGTCAAGTGGGAAGATAAAGAGGGTTGTGGATGGGAGAGAGAGTGCCTGGAAAACGGAAGGTGGGTGATGGGTAAGGAAAGGCCTGCCTGCCCTTACCTTCTTATCTTGAAGGATACCTGAAGGCCGTTTCCGAGGATCACCAGTCCTCCTGGAAGTTGAAGGCCTGATCAACCAGGCTATTACTGCTGGCCGCACGTAGGCCAGTGTACAAACCACGGCCTGGCTGGTTACGCACTAATGTGAGGAACTTGTCCAGTTCCCTCTTGACACTCTGAAAGGATCAAAATATGTTGAGCCAGCAGCAACAGCCTCATTGACTAGGCAAGCACCAGACAACCTACGGTAGTAGGAAAACTCTCGAAACCCGTCAAAGGTATAATAAAGATAATCCTTCCATGAAACGAGTTTACACTCTAAGGTTACTTCAGGATGTCACCTTAATACCTCTGACGTAAGTAGGTTACCTCCCATGACGTTACAGTACCCCTGGCGTAAGAGGTTACTCCCCTGTGATGTCACCTTCCTACCGCTGACGTGAGAGCTTGTTCAAATCTGGTATTGTTCCTGTCGTGAAGCTGCCATGTTCCTCACCGGCAAGACGGCACCGTGTGGCTGTGTGTGTACTCACCTAGTTGTGGTTGCAGGGGTTGATTCACAGCTCCTGACCCTGCCTCTTCACAGGTCGCTATTAGATCACTCCTCCTGCTCTATGAGCTTTATCATACCTCTTCTTAAAGCTATGTATGGATGCTGCCTCCACTACATCACTTCCCAGACTATTCCACTTCCTGACAACTCTGTGACTGAAGAAATACTTCCTAAAATCCCTGTGATTCATCTGTGTGTGTGTGTGTGTGTGTGTGTGAGGTGTTCACCTTGTGTTGTGTCCTGTGAGGCAGTCTGGTCTCAGACCAGCCCTCCAGGTTGTGGTCACAATACCGCTCAAAAAAAATATAGTCTGGTATTGCAACTATTCTGCATATTAATAAGACTCGGTATATGGCTTATGAGATTTTATTGTAAGGACGTTTCGCCCTTGGTGGACGAAACGTCTTCGCTGTAAAATGACAAAACTTCACGTTGTGGTATTAACATGCTTGTTGGTACGTTCCTTCACTGACGTACAACTTTGTCAAGCTGTTAACGTCTTGACAAAGCTCCTGGAGAGCGAAACGTTGCCACAATTAAATGTCACATTAGTTGTACTTTTATCCTAACATATTGTCCGTAATTCTACCAACATTATTACACCCCGTATCTTCACTATTCTCGCCACTACGTCGTTTGGATTCCTTCCTGAAGGACGGTAGTAGCCTTGGATCCTTTTGGTAAGTCAGCCAGGGAATTGTTCTCCAGTTACACTTGTAGGATTGATACAAGATTCAAAACATCTGACACTCAAAAACTTGTCTCTCTGCGCAAGGATTCAGGTGCCATATGTGGGGCAGCGGGCCGTCAGCCAGAGGAGCCTAGCCCATGGCCGGGCTCCGAGAGTAGAAAAACTCTCGAAACTCATTAGCGGTAAAGGATGGTGGAGGAAGGAACAGCCTGACTGATGTGCTTACCTTTGATGAGTTTCGAGAGTCTTAATACTCTCACGGCCCGGCCATGGGTCAGGCTTGTCTGGTGCTAGCCTGGTCAACCAGGCTTTTGCTGTTGGAGGCCTGCTGCCCCACATATCCATCATAACCTGGTTGATCTGGCACCTAGTGAAGATGTTCGACCCCTGCAACCACAAACTGGGTGAGTACACACACACACACACACACACAGACACACACACACACACACACACACCACACACACCACACACACACACACACACACACACACACACACACACACACACACACACACACACCATCTTGGGGTGAGTATAACACCAGGCACATCTCCTGAAGCGCACATCAAACCAAATAACTGCTGCGCAGCATATGGGCGCCTAGCAAACCTCAGAACAGCATTCCGACATCTTAATAAGGAATCATTCAGGACCTGTACACCGTGTACGTTAGGCCCATATTGGAGGTATGCGGCACCAGTTTGGAACCCACACCTAGCCAAGCACGTGAAGAAACTAGAGAAAGTGCAGAGGTTTGCAACAAGACTAGTCCAGAGCTAAGAGGTATGTCCTACGAGGAGAGGTTAAGGGAAATCAACCTGACGACACTGGAGGACAGGAGAGATAGGGGGACATGATAACGACATACAAAATACTGAGAGAATTGACAAGGTGGACAAAGACAGGATGTTCCAGAGATTGGACACAGTAACAAGGGGACACAGTTGGAAGCTGAAGACACAGATGAATCACAGGGATGTTAGGAAGTATTTCTTCAGCCACAGAGTAGTCAGTAAGTGGAATAGTTTGGGAAGCGATGTAGTGGAGGCAGGATCCATACATAGCTTTAAGCAGAAGGTTGATAAAGCTCACGGCTCGGGAGAGTGACCTAGTGCGATCAGTGAAGAGGCGGGGCCCGGAGCTCGGACTCGACCCCCGCAACCTCAACTGGTGATACAACCTCAACTAGGTGAGTACACACACACACACACACACACACACACACACACACACCCCACACACCACACACACAACCCCACACACACACACAAGACACACACACACCCCACCCACACCCCAAAACACCACACACACCACAACACACACACCACACACCCCACACACACACACAGACACCCCAAAACACAGACACAACACAGCACACACACACACACACACACACACCACACACACACACACACACAGACACACACAAACACACAGACACACACACCCAAGACACACACACACAACACACACACACGCCAACACACACACACACACACACACACACACAGACACACACACACACACACACACACCAGACACACACACACAGACACACACACACACCACACACACAAAACACACACACACAACACACACACACACCACCAAAACACACACACACACACACACCCCAAAACCCCTAGCTTCATTTAATTGTCCATTTTCAATAGATATTCTCTGTAATTGTTTTTCAAAATAATTGTTGAAATAGTGTACAACACAGGAGCTGGTGAATGTAATTACATTCGACCAGCAGTAACAGCCCGGTTGATCAGGCCCTGATCCACCTGGAGGCTTTGTGGTGGACCGGGCCGCGGGGGCGTTGATCCCCGGAATACCCTCTAGGTAGACGTTCGTACGTTGGACTATGTTCCGTCAACAGTAACAGCCTGGTTGATCAGGCCCTAACCCAACGGAAGGCCTAGTCAAGAACTGGGCCGCGGGGGCGTTGACCCCCCGGAATACCCTTCAGGTAGGCGAGTGTAACTACCTACCTGATGATACACAAATAACCCGCACATATGTGAAGTAAAAGGACACAAGTGCAACTAATGTGACATTTTATTGTGGCAACGTTTCGCTCTCCAGGAGCTTTATCAAGAGAGAAACGTTGCCACAATAAAATGTCACATTAGTTACACTTGTGTCCTTTTACTTCACATATTGTCGGTAATTCTACCAACTTTATTACAACCCGCACATAGGAGAGAGGAGCTTACGACGACGTTTCGGTCCGACTTGAATCATTTACGTCGTCTAAGCTCCTCTCTCTTATTTGTACATTGTTCCAGTCATGGTATTGTGCCTTTTGTTCTTTATCTGATGATGGTTCCAGAGATCGCTGTCTGGGAGGCTCGGTCCCAGATCAGCTTCCAGAGATCGCTGTCTGGGAGGCTCGGTCCCAGACCAGCTTCCAGAGATCGCTGTCTGGGAGGCTCGGTCCCAGACCAGCTTCCAGAGATCGCTGTCTGGAGGCTCGGTCCCAGACCAGCTTCCAGAGATCGCTGTCTGGGAGGCTCGGTCCCAGACCAGCCCTCCTGGTCGACTGCGTACTCAAGCCTAACAGCAAGCAATTCAGTGTAAGCACCACAGCCTGGGTGATCAGGAGCTGCCTAGAAGAGCAACATCCTGAGCCTGGCCCATGGCCGGACTCAGTAGACTAACCCTCGAAACTTTTCAAAGGTATATCCTAACCGATGGCACTCTGGTGGCAAGTAAATCACATATTGGAACATTCCGTGTACTCATCTAACTGTGGTTGTAGGGGTCGAGACTCAGCTCCTGGCCCCGCCTCTTCACTGAACGCTACTAGGTCCTCTCTCTCTCCAGGTACCACTGCCTATACAAATTACCATTGTCAACATCAATATCCTGGTTACTAGAAGATAAGTGAATTAGTGTTTTCGTGAACGCTGCAGGGAAGCACCTCGGCTTTCATATACCTTGGGTGAGTTAGGAGAGTTTTTGTACTCCCGGAGCCCGGCCATGGGCCAGGTTCGTCTGGTGGTTGCCTTGTCAACCAGGCTGTTTCTGCTGGTGGCCCGCTGCCCCATGTATATCACAATGTATTTTCTTAAAGATTTCCCTGTATTCTGAATCTCTCTCTCTCTCTCTCTCTCTCTCTCTCTCTCTCTCTCTCTTCTCTCTCTCTCTCTCTCTCTCTCTCTCTCCTTGGAATTAAGAGGCATGCGTGATTTACCTTTAAGAAGTAAATCAGAAATTACTGGACTGGAAAAAGTGAAAGGTGATCTTGTATAAAGATTGCATATTTCTTAATGTCTTTATCCCCGGTCTTCTCTTATTACTTCCAAGTATTCTAAGATCCAGCTATATTCTCTTCGTGCTGACAGTTTGAATCTTGCCAGACAGTCTGTCAGCGTGTGATCCAATTGTGTGTGTGAATCTCGATGCGGTTTAAATGTTACTTGACAGACTGGTGTCAGCGTGATGCACCATCTCCCTGAGAACACTGTTACTCTTGAGGTCACAAGTTTGTAGGAAATCTGCGTTGCGTATTTGTTTTTCCTGAGAGAGTGAGTCACACATCCGCTGAATAAGGCGAGCCAAGGCTCCATCAGCACTCTGGCCAGAAGCGTTAACTTGTGCTCCATTATCCTTATTTGGGTAGAATATTTAAAAGTAGAGTGGTTACATAAATACCTCACACTTGTTTTTTTGGGGGCATGGACACCGAGAGGTGCATGTAAATCACACAACGGGTGGGGGATCGAACCTGTGGCAGTGTTGTACAATACCCAGGCCAGTGCGCTAAACACTGGGCCAACTGGCTCTGGAGAGATTAATGCAACTACGTATAGTTTGTAGTGGTGTTTTTACCATTTCGTCAGTTATGATGGCATGTTTGAAAGAGACTTGAGCTAGAGTCCGTCACAGCCACGCTGGCGTGGGATTCGTCTCTAAAAACCTGCATGTGTGGTCACAGTGATGGGCCATGCTAACCTCCCTGTGGTGTATATAAATATACCTAGCTGGATGAGTCATATTACAGTCACCTGGTTCAGTTGTTAACACATTGGCCTGGGAGTATGTTACCTTTCCTGAGGTTCGATCACCACCATTCTGTGATTTGTTTTCACTCGTGTTTATTATATATATATATATATATATATATATATATATATATATATATATATATATATATATATATATATATATATAATATGATGATGCAGTTCTACTCTGGAGGGCCGGTCCCGGGCTAGACTTCGTTGTTGACTACCTGGTCAAGCAGGCTCTACCTGACAGCTTATCGGTTAATGGTTCCGGAGACATTAGCTCCCACGGCCGGTCTCGGACCTTGGGAGATTACGGGAATAAGAGCTGTTAACACCGGAAGTAAAGGTATGTATATAGTGAAGGAGGATAGAGGTTTGTGAAAGCTGGTGGCATCTTACACGTTGGTGAGGCCGCCAGGGTACAAGAGTACGCTTCCGTTATACACTGGTATGGTAGGACAGTAGTGCCTTCCCTGGATGGTTGGTAGTGTCTTCCCTGGATGGTTGGTAGTGCCTTCCCTGGATGGTTGGTAGTGTCTTCCCTGGATGGTTGGTAGTGCCTTCCCTGGATGGTTGGTAGTGCCTTCCCTGGATGGTTGGTAGTGTCTTCCCTGGATGGTTTGTAGTGCCTTCCCTGGATGGTTGGTAGTGTCTTCCCCGGATGGTTGGTAGTGTCTTCCCTGGATGGTTGGTAGTGTCTTCCCAGGATGGTTGGTAGTGTCTTCCCTGGATGGTTGGTAGTGTCTTCCCTGGATGGTTGGTAGTGCCTTCCCTGGATGGTTGGTAGTGCCTTCCCTGGATGGTTGGTAGTGCCTTCCCTGGATGGTTGGTAGTGCCTTCCCTGGATGGTTGGTAGTGCTTCCCTGATGGTTGGTAGTGCCTTCCCTGGATGGTTGGTAGTGCCTTGCCCTGGATGGTTGGTAGTGCCTTCCTGGATGGTTGGTAGTGCCTTCCCTGGATGTTGGTAGTGCCTTCCCTGGATGGTTGGTAGTGCTTCCCTGGATGGTTGGTAGTGTCCTTCCTGGATGGTTGGTAGTGCCTTCCCTGGATGGGTTGGTAGTGTCTTCCCTGGATGGTTGGTAGTGCCTTCCCTGGATGGTTGGTAGTGCCTTCCCTGGATGGTTGTAGTGCCTTGCCCTGGATGGTTGGTAGTGCCTTCCCTGATGGTTGGTAGTGCCTTCCCATGGATGTGAGTTGGTAGTGCCTTCCCTGGATGGTTGGTAGTGCCTTCCCTGGATGGTTGGTAGTGCCTTCCCTGGATGGTTGGTAGTGCCTTCCTGGATGGTTGGTAGTGTCCTTCCCTGGATGGTTGGTAGTGCTTCCCTGGATGGATTGGTAGTGCTTCCCTGGATGGTTGGTAGTGCCTTGCCTGGATGGTTGGTAGTGCCTTCCCTGGATGGTTGGTAGTGCCTTCCCTGGATGGTTGGTAGTGCCTTGCCCTGGATGGTTGGTAGTGCCTTGCCTGGATGGTTGGTAGTGCCTTCCCTGGATGGTTGGTAGTGCCTTGCCTGGATGGTTGGTAGTGCCTTGCCTGGATGGTTGGTAGTGCCTTCCCTGGATGGTTGGTAGTGCCTTCCCTGGATGGTTGGTAGTGCCTTCCCTGGATGGTTGGTAGTGCCTTCCCTGGATGGTTGGTAGTGCCTTCCCTGGATGGTTGGTAGTGCCTTCCCTGGATGGTTGGTAGTGCCTTGCCTGGATGGTTGGTAGTGCCTTCCCTGGATGGTTGGTAGTGCCTTCCTGGATGGTTGGTAGTGCCTTCCCTGGATGGTTGGTAGTGCTTGCCTGGATGGTTGGTAGTGCCTTCCTGGATGGTTGGTAGTGCCTTCCCTGGATGGTTGGTAGTGCCTTCCTGGATGGTTGTAGTGCCTTCCCTGGATGGTTGGTAGTGCCTTCCCTGGATGGTTAGTAGTGCCTTCCCTGGATTGTTGGTAGTGCCTTGCCTGGATGGTTGGTAGTGCCTTGCCTGGATGGTTAGTAGTGCCTTCCCTGGATGGTTGGTAGTGCCTTCCCTGGATGGTTGGTAGTGCCTTCCCTGGATGGTTGGTAGTGCCTTCCCTGGATGGTTGGTAGTGCCTTGCCTGGATGGTTGGTAGTGCCTTCCCTGGATGGTTGGTAGTGCCTTCCCTGGATGGTTGGTAGTGCCTTCCCTGGATGGTTGGTAGTGCCTTCCCTGGATGGTTGGTAGTGTCTTCCCTGGATGGTTGGTAGTGCCTTGCCTGGATGGTTGCTCTGTGTGGTGGAAGAGATGTGATTCGCCGCTCTACAGTGACACCTCGTAACCAGAATTGGTTGGTGAGAGTAGAGACAGCTTTGGGTGATGGATTGAGTGAGAATCACTTTGGGTTGATGGGATGACGGTGATTGTACATCATGATAACCAGTGGTTGATTGCACGGCAGTGCTAACCACTCTGGTCTGGGAAGTGTACAGAGAACCTTCGCTTGCTGAATGAATTTAATCAGAAGCCTCAATTATTGGAAACGCCTGCAGTCCCTCAGACTACTCTCTGGAACACACGCAACACACGAGTGACATTCCGGGTGTCTCTGTTGATGGTGCACTTTCTACTGCTCGTTCACGTGTTGCGACTGCTGTTGCTAATGCTGCTTCCTGTTGCAGTTGCTGCTACACCAGTTTCAGCTGCTGCTTCCTCTTCCAGTTGCCCCGACTGTTTCTCTCCCTGCTGCAGTTTGCTGTTGTTTCTCTGATTGTGTCTGTTTCTGTTGTTTTTCCCAGTTTCTAGTGTTATTTCTCCTGTTCTTATACTGTTGCTGCTCTTGTTTCTCCCTCTGCGCTACTGTCATTCCTGTTGCTGCTGTTTTGCTGCTATTTCTCCTAGTTCTGCTGCTGTTTTCCCTGTTTCTACTGCACATTCTCCCTCTGTTTCTGCTGTTGTCCTGTTGCTCTCTCCTGTTGCTACTGCTGTCGTGGTCAGTGCACGACACTTCGTCTGATAATCGGCCGCTGTGTTGCACTAAAACATCCACTTTCCCTGTGTTTTTAACACGGCTGTCGTCTTTGTTTTTCTTCCAGGTTAGAAAGGTTAGCTTACCTCTAGGTCTGGAGGGGAAGTCACTGTCCCTGAAGCCTGGTCCCAAACCAGAGCTTCCAGATGACGGCCTCATCAACTAGGCTGTTGGTGCTAGCTGCATGCAGTCCGTCGCATACACTGCAGCCAGGCTGATCAAGAACTGGGCTGAGGAGCCATGGTCTACCTTGTTGGTAATCCTTCCCTTATTGTATGAAGTTGAGGAGGTTAAGTCGTGGTCCACTTACACTTACTGAGTTATCACTGGGTATAACTTCCCAGCTGTTCCAGGACTTGTTATTGGAGATCGAACATTGTCTCGAAAACCCTTCAAACCCGCACCCAAATATCCTGCTGCTTGAAGACTTCAATTTGAGACATCTTAAATGGAAGATTGTGATGAGAAATGTAATTGCAGAGTCCCTGGAGCTAGCTTGGAGGAGCAGTTCCACACAATTAAACCTTAAGCCAGTAGATCGCTAAATCGACCAGACTGGGGACACACCCTAAACCTTATATATACGACAGTGAGGACCTAGTCTGGGACAACTGTGTTGGAAGATTTCACATTTAAGTATCAGAACCGTGTTGCCATTGCTACTGCAAGGAAAAAGGATAGCCTGGTTAACCAGAGCTTTCGGGAAGAGATGCTCAGCCAGTGATGATTCTCTTCAAGTCAGTATATAGCAGTATTCATGGAATACTGCTATATACGGACGGCCCCTTCAAGAGTCAGGCGAGTTTGCTGAACTGGAAGACGTATAGACAACTTTCACTGCTCGTATACACACTAATCAAGCACATGAACTACTGGGAACGCTTAACGTCCCTTTGGGTGTATTCCTTAGGCCGTAGGCGTCCGGAAATGTACTTAATAATTTATACCTGGGAAATCCTGGAGGTTCTCTTCCCTAATCTGAACATTGAAATCACCCCGTTTAACAACAAGAAACTTGGAAGATAGTGGAAAATACCCTCAATAAAAATCAAGGGTGTGACGACTACACTGAGAGAGAACTCGATGAGTGTCGAAGGTCCTCGACTGTTTAACACCCTCCTTTCTGGCGGTTTTCAAGAAGGAACTGGATAAGTGCCTCAGACCAGACCCTGACCAGCCCGGCTGTTGTTCGTATATTGGACTGCATGCGGCCGACAGTAATAACCTGGTTGATCTGGCCTTCATTCTCCAGGAGACCTTGTCTGGGACCGGACCGCGGGATCATTGACCCGCGGAAGTGTTCTTCAGGTATCTCTTTGTGTACTTATTTTAGCCCTGTTTTTCACTAGGCATATTTTGCACCGCTAGCAGGTATACTCCAGGTATTCTAACAAGCCACTTGCTTTTATTGCAAGTAATTTCGTCGTTTATATTTGGAATCAGTCCCTCAAGAATTGTCCAGATGTAAATTACGATGTATCTTTCTCGTCTAGCTACGTTCCAAGGTGTATAGCTCAAGGGACTTCTAAGATTCCCAGTAATTTAGAGGCTTGACTGAGTTTATATGGGCAGTGAAGGTTCGGTGTACATTCTCCAGCTCTAATTTGGCCTGCCTTTAAAGGGGCTGTTAGTGTACAGTATTCCTCTCTAGAGAGAACAAGGGACTTAATATCACCATTGGCTTGGCATCTCATTGTTTTAAAGGTTCTAGTTATTCGGCCTATCACTTTCCTTGCATTTATGGTAGCACCACTGTTGTGATACTCGAGCACAAGGTCTGACATTATCACTTCTAGGTTCCTCACATTAATTCTCTGATCTGTTGAGTGTTTTGTGTTGTGTGCGTGCTAGATTGAGCCCGGCTGGCTACCACCATGATCCCAGACCGCACCTGGATCAGTAGCAGGTAGGCTGTAATATGTTGTCAAGGTTCGGAGTAAAAGTGAGGTAGCAATAATACCAGTAGGTGAGACTCTTATACTTACATTGAAGGACAAAGACTGAGCCGGACTTTTATCATACGTCTGCCTCTGGTCGGAATCTAACTGACTGTGAATGTAGATGAATGGTTCAGAGAAACGAAAAGTTGATAAATTAGACACATGTGTCTAATTTACCAACTTGTCGATTCTCTGAACCATTTACATTCCTGTAAGACACATCAACATCTTGGGATCTTAATACAGGGAATTCTTCACTTGCCTAGCTTTTAGACTTGGCCTACTTCCACATTTGGATTTGTCAAATGTGATACCACCTACGACTGCTGTACCTCACCTGCCTACAGTATATAAGCCACTTCTTCAACATATGCTGTGTTCTTTTCAAGATTGATGGATTGATTACATCGACTCAAGTCTGGGGGACTGATTACCTCAAAGTCCTCCTGTTCGTCACCATTCTTCTTTGTATGGACTGATGAAGCCACTGTGTGGCGACACGTTTCCTCATTAAAGATACCCAGGTGTTGCACATGTGTCTAATTTATCAACTGACTATGCCTACGGCATGACCGGGCGCGGTTTAAAAGATTGACACGAAGAACAAGAAAGAATGAGCACCGGAGAAGGCCCACTTGACCCATGTTAGGCAAGTCGAAGTCACCTAACCTACTGGCCGAAACCAGCCCGGTCCAAGTCACATCCACTTACGAAGAACGGAGCCCCACATCAGATCCACTAGCTCATGCCAGTCAGGTCCGACTCGCACCCACCCACACCCACTCATGTATTTGTTTGGGATATTGGCAGTTTGGAGGGATATATTGTGTATTTTTTACACGTATATACTTCTAAACTGTTGTATTCTGAGCACCTCTGCAAAAACAGTGATTATGTGTGAGTGAGATGAAAGTGTTGAATGATGATGAAAGTATTTTCTTTTTGGGGATTTTGTTTCTTTTTGGGTCACCCTGCCTTGGTGGGAGACGGCCGACTTGTTCAAAAAAAATTAAAACTACACAAGGTTTTAGCTTCAATGACGGTGAAAGTTAAGACATGTGCAAAATCTGGTTACCTTTATTGTCGACGTTTCGCCATCCAGTGGCTTTATCAATAACAGATTCTAGGGACTGATTACTTCATCTTTTGTATATACTTCTACTGCCTTCTAGTTATGTCCTAGAATCTGTATTGATAAAGACACTGGATGGCGAAACGTCTACAATAAAGATACCCAGATGTTGCACATGTGTCTGGGTCTTAACTATTATCTTGTCGGCGTTGTATACCTTTCTAGCACAACTTCAATGACGGTACTCGGGAGTTCGCTTCACTAGCCCCCAACTCTATTACCAAACTTGTTCTTTCACGTCGACACTATGTATGTATAATGTTCGTCAAGACCATAGTCCTGGCACGGGTCCCAATCTTGCGATGACCCGTCTTCACGTCGACACTAGCGTGATGGATGGTATGTATAAGGTACTGGCGCATGCTACACAAGTATTGTACCACTCATAGATTCACACTTCTGCCCCCCATGCCTCCCTCCCCCGCTGTTACTACCATGATATGTGCCTGACGCCCACGTGCGTCCCTTCCCCAGGCAGGTGTCTTTCCCATACACACATTGACCTTCACCCTATATGCCAGCCACTGTGGGCGAGCGTGATGTGGGCGTAGGTGGGCCTCGGAGAAAAGGTTTAAGCGTGGGTGGATAGTATGTGGTTACCTGGAGGTTATTCCGGGGATCAACGCCCCCGCGGCCCGGCCTATGACCAGGCCTCCCGAAGGATCAGGGCCTGATCAAATAGGCTGTTACTGCTAGCCGCACGCAGTCCAACGTATTGTATTGTGTATCCAACGTACGAGCCACAGCCCGGCTGATCCGGCACTGACTTTAGGTATCTGTCCAGCTCTCTCTTGAAGGCAGCCAGGGGTTTATTGGCAATTCCGCTAATGCTTGATGGGAGGCTGTTGAACAGTCTTGGGCCCCGGACACTTATGGTATTTTCCCTTAGTGTACCAATGGCGCCCCTACTTTTTATTGGCGGCATTTTGCATCGCCTGCCCAGTCTTTTACTTTCGTAGGGAGTGATTTCTGTGTGCAGATTTGGGACCATTCGTTCCAGGATTTTCCAAGTGTAGATTATGATATATCTCTCCCTCCTGCGTTCCAACGAGTACAAGTCAAGTGCTTCCAAGCGTTCCCAGTAGTTAAGGTGCTTGACAGAACTTATACGTGCAGTAAAGGATGCTCTGTACACTCTCTAGATCTGCGATTTCACCTGCTTTGAATGGAGATGTTAATGTACAGCAGTATTCCAGCCTAGAGAGAACAAGTGATTTGAAAGGGATCATCATTGGCTTGGCATCTCTCGTTTTGAACGTTCTCATTATCCATCCTATCATTTTCTTTGCACGTGTGATCGTGGCACTGTTGTGATCCTTGAAAGTGAGATCCTCAGACATTACTACTCCCAGGTCCCTTACATTATTTTTCCGCTCTATTGTATGGCCGGAGTCAGTAGTATACTCTGTTCTAGTTATTATCTCCTCCAGTTTTCCATAACGGAGTAGTTGGAATTTGTCCTCATTGAACATCATATTGTTTACCGTTGCCCACTGGAAAACTTTGTTTATATCTTCTTGGAGGTTAACCGCGTCCTCAGCAGATGACAGCCTCATGCAGATCCTAGTATCATCCGCAAAGGATGATACGGTGCTGTGATGTGGGTGGAGGCAGATGAGCAGGAAAAGGTGTGGGTGGAAAGATTGGGTGGTGTGTGGGTTGTGGAACATGGGCGCGCGTGAGAGGATGTGGGTGTGGTGGTGGGCGGTAGATGGCAGCCATCTAGCTGCCTTCCCTCACCCAGGTGTTGTCCGGGGTAACATAGTTATACTGACCCTTAGAGAACGCTTTATTCTCCCTCTAGTTTCTCCCTCGCACTTCCCTCCCAGTTTCTTGGTTGGTAAGACACACGTGCAACAGTTAAGTATCTTTATTCCGAAACGTTTCGCCTACACAGTAGGCTTCAGTCAACAGGTCCCTCTGTGTAGATGAATGGTTCAGAGAACCGACAAGTTAATAAATTAGACACATGTGGAACACTTGGGTGTTGCACATGTGTCTAATTTATCAGGTCTCTGTAACCATCCGTCTCACCACCACCACCACCTGGAGGGTATTCCGAGGATCAACGCCACCGCGGCCCGGTCCATGACCAGGCTTCCCGGTGGATCAGGGCCTGATCAACCGGGTTGTTACTGTACGTAGTCCAACGTACGAGCCACAGCCTGGCTGATCCGGCACTGACTTTAGGTATCTGTCCAGCTCTCTCTTGAAGGCAGCCAGGGGTCTTTTGGTAATTTCCCTTATGCATGGTGGGAGGCTGTTGAACAGTCTTGGGCCCTGGGCACTTGTGGTGTTTTCTCTTAGTGTACCAATGGCGCCCCTACTTTTCACTGGGGGTATTTTGCATCGCCTACCCAATCTTTTACTTTCATAGGGATTGATTTCTGTGTGCAGATTCGGGACCATTCCTTCTAGGATTTTCCAAGTGTAGATTATGATATCTCTCTCGCCTGCGCTCCAGTGAGTACAAGTCAAGTGCTTCCAAGCGTTCCCAGCGACACTTCTCTCTCCCACACTTCGGCTTTCCACCTTCTTCCTACGTTGCCCGGCTTCTCTTCTTCCTAACCAGAACTTTTCACCGTGGCAGCCTTTGGTTTTACTGTCTTCGTCATTACTCTTTGGGTTTTATTTGTTATTAAGTTAAATATCCATCTGCGTTCCTTTCCACGCATGTTGTCAGCTGTTACACTGTGGTCTTAGTTGTCAAAAGTCTTTGTAGTGTAAGTTACATTTAGTCTCAGGTCAGGCTGTTAGGATCCGTATTGGTAATCCCTCGGTGACAGGTATGTCACGGATATATCACACAGGTAAGCCACGCAGGTATACCACGTAGGTATGTCGCGGTTATGCCACACAGGTATGTCATACCAGGCATATCACACACGTATGTCACAGGTATGTCATACCAGGTAAATCACACAGGTATGTCACGGGTTTAATCACTGAACTGGTAGTTTGGTGACTAACACCCACCTCGGCAGTTTTCCACTGCGACGAAAACAACAACACGACTTGAGTTTGTTAAATGAGTTTCAGGAGTGACTTGCAACAGTTTGGTGGATCACAAGATATTTTTTTTTACGAATAAGCAAAATTTATATATTGTATTATCTCATCATGTCTAACTTTTTATTTATGCTGCCTCACTATACTTTGAGTTCTCTGTTAAATCTCTCGAAGTTGTCTCTGTATTCTTGAACAAGTTGCCAATGCGTTATTTTTTTATGTAGACAAAATTGGGTACATCAGCAGTGTGTTGTTACACTATTTTGTATGATATTTACACAGTGGGAACAAAATATATGTTTCCCTGGCATATCCCATCACGCAGGATGGTGCTCGAATAAGGTGTTGAAATCTATATGCTTGAGCTGGGAGACTTCAGTGAGGCGGTGAGGATGTCAAGTATTCCAGTAAGGGTTCGTCTGGTACTGGAATTTTAAAGGTTACACTCCAGCAGAGCTGGAATTACTATCACGTGGGAACTGGCATCTCTCAGGATAGGCTATCCCATACACAGGATAAATTGATTTTGTATGAAGGTATCCCTCATCGGTGGCAACAGAAATTATACTCAGGAGTCACCACAGACTGAAAATACACAGTACCGTGACTGGAACAAGACACAGATAACCCGCTCATAGCAGAATGAAACTTGTGAGGACTCTTTGGTCCGACTTAGCCCATTAACTAGTCACACAAAAGTGAGAAAGGAAGGGAGTCAGTATATATACGAGACGGGGGGCGGGGCTGTTAATGAGTGTTGTCAGATTTAGGGTGGACAAGGAGGCTACCCGCAGGCACCTCAGAGTTGATGAAGTAATAACACAGCTCCAAGTATCCCATTAATAAAAATGATTATAATTATAACCTTAATTTTTAAAGGAGTGGAGGGGTAAGCCAGTCGAAGGCCTCGGTCAGATGATCAAAAGCTCCAGCTGTGAGGCATCATATGACTGAGACCCGCGTCAGGAAACACTTGTTCTGTTTCTTGACAAACCTTACCTCCAAATATCAATTTCCACCAGACCTGTTGTGTTGCAGATGTCTGAGTAAACCTCAGACCTCTGCAACATAATTGTCCTCAAACATTTAAGTTATACTGATAATTAAGTAAAGATCCTGGACTTCACCTTACGAAACAAACAAAGGAAATGTGAGAGTAATTTTGGGCAAGGTAAATTATAGTGGAAAAATGAACACGTTATCAGAAGACGGGGGACTTCCGTGCCCCTTAAGAAGACGGGGGACTTGCGTGCTCCTTAAGAAGACGGGGGACTTGCGTGCCCCTTAAGAAGACGGTGGACTTGCGTGCTTCTTAAGAAGACGGGGGACTTGCGTGCCCCTTAAGAAGACGGGGGACTTGCGTGCCCCTTAAGAAGATGGGGGACTTGCGTGCCCCTTAAGAAGATGGGGGACTTGCGTGCCCCTTAAGAAGACGGGGGACTTACGTGCCCCTAAAGTCACTAACACCTGGACACACTGCCATAGGTGGCGGTAGCCTAACATGATTCTGGCAAGGTGTAAGAGGCGAGTAGTAACAGTTAGGGCGATCAGAAGGTGTGAAAGGTGAGGGAGATGTGTTATCAACAGTTAGGTGGATCATAAGGTGTTGAGGAGTAATGTTGGAGGTGATGGTGTTGGTGGGTGTGCGCGAGCAGCCCAGCCGGAACATGGCGTTGATAACTCCCCACCAGCACGGCTTCCGGTCCTCATCTACCCTCCCTCTTGCCTCTCTCTCCTTCTCTCCCACCATGCCCACCTATCACACATCTTACTCTCCTATCTCTCACCTCCCCACCTACTCGTGTCCAACAACCCTCATATATTCTACTTTCTGCTTCCACGTGCATCGAACAACATAGCAGTTCACATCGAGGTTGTCTGCTGAGAACTACCACCTAGTATCTGAATTAAGGACGGTCGCTTATTATCTAGGTGTATGAGTCAAAGAAAAGCAGAAGGATCTCTCCCCCCCCCACCCCCCCACCCCAGCAGCTACTGCAAGCATAAAAACAGGAAGAAAAACATTCCATGCTATAGATATGCGTCATTTGAATTGTGATGTCCGCTTACTCATGGCCAGAGAGCCTGGCCCAGGGCCGACCTCCGGGAGTAGAAAAACTCTCGAAGCTAAAAAAAGGCATATCAAAGGTACAGCTATATCAAAGGATCACTCTGCCTGGCTCAAGGCCGGGCTGTGTGAGTAGAAAAACTCTGGGAACTCGTCAAAGGTATATATGGTGGGAAATGTGTGTGTACTCGTTTATTTGTGATTACAGGGGTCGATTCACAGCTCCTGACCCCGCCTCATCGCTGATCGTTACTAGGTCCACTCTCTCCCTGCTCCAAGAGCTTTATCGTACTTCTTCTTAAAGTTGTGTATGGATCCTGTCTCCACTACATCACTCTCCGGATTGTTCCACCTTCTGGCATGTGTTGTCCAAGGCTGTGTGCGTGTGTGTGTGTGTGTGTGTGTGTGTGTGTGTGTGTGTGTGTGTGTGTGTGTTTGTGTGTGTGTGTGTTTGTGTGTGTGTGTGTGTGTGTGTGTGTGTTTGTGTGTGTGTGTGTGTGTGTGTGTGGTGTGTGTGTGTGGTGTGTGTGTGTGTGTGTGTGTGGTTGTAATCAGTTGACATTATCTCTGTTTTTCACAGTTCTGTCCGAGGCGCCTAGGTTGTGACTTGAAAATACCTGGCACTTCGTGCCTGTGACTGGTCTCGAGGGTGGTTCTACCTCCACAGAGGGGCCTGGGGCTAGAATGATTACCTGGTTAACCAGGCTGTTGTTGCTGGTGACCATTCTTTCCTTCTATGTCCCTCAGACATTTAAGGGGGATTTTAGGGTTTTATTATTATAAAAAAGAAGCGCTAAACCACAAGGGCTCTACAGCGCTATTTTAGGGTTTAAAATATTTTTGTCTGGCGGTGAGAAGGTTACTTGCGACCTTATTAAGGAGCCTGTTGTAGTAGATAGGCTTCAAACCCCATTAACCAGCCAACCAGTGACCACAACAAGTGCAGCTCCTGGCACTCCCTTAGCCATGTTGAACACTGGTGTGGCCAGGACCTGCAGGTGTGGCCAGGACCTGTGAGTGTGGCCAGATTCTACAGGACCTGTGAGAGTGACCAGATTCTACAGGACCTGTGAGCGTGGCCAGATCCTACAGGACCTGTGAGTGTGGCCAGATACTACAGGACCTGTGTGTGTGGCCAGATCCTACAGGGCCTGTGAGTGTGGCCAGATCCTACAGGACCTGTGAGTATGGCCAGATCCTACAGGGCCTGTGAGTGTGGCCAGATCCTACAGGACCTGTGAGTGTGGCCAGATCCTACAGGACCTGTGAGTGTGGCCAGATCCTACAGAACCTGCAAGAATGACCGTCTACATACACTCGCCCTTGGCTGTAAGCATACTGATAGGCCAGAATTATTCCCATTCAGCCATACCCATACCCACATAACAATCACAATCATTGACCCCATACACACGTCACTATTAGACCAATTCATTCCCATAACCACATCACCATTACACCCATAGACCCCATACCTACGCCACCACTGGACCTAGTCATCATGATGACTATTGATTAAGACATACGTGCAACAATTGAGACACTTATGCAACACATGGGAGTCTTTATTAAGAAATGTTTCGCCACACAGTGGCTTCATCAGTCCAATACAAAGTAGAAATGGGTAAGGAGAGGGGAAGTTTGAGGTAATCAGTCCCTCAACCTGGAATCGATTCCAGGTTGAGGGACTGATTACATCAGTGTTATTTCACTACTACACCTGCTGCTTCTGTATTTGACTGAAGAAGCCTACTGTGTAGGCCAAACGTTGCACATGTGTCTTCAACTTACTGGTACTTTATACTATTTTCAACATATGATGATAACTACAGCCTGTTTGTGTTGGCACACACTAGCTCAGAAATGAAATTTTTCTGCTGTTGCTCAGCCACAGCTTTGCCCCATGTGTTGAGGTCTTTTTTTTTTTTCTAAGAATACCGTAGTAATAGTAGTTGCATTAGTAGTAGTGGTTGTGGTGGTAATAATATAACCCGACTAGTGTAAGTAGTGGAGGCGGTCCGCGCATCATCTGGCTGTTACTCAGTGCTAAGAAAGTGTGAGGGAGGAGGAAGGTTAAGAGGTGTTGATGCTTGAAGAGAGACTCCTGAACTCCCGAGTACCGTCATAGAAGCTAAAACGTTGTGTAGTTTTAAATATAAGTTTGATAAATGAGTGAGTGGGTGTGAGATGGACCTGACTAGCTTGTGCTACTAGGTCAGATGCCGTGCTTCTTCCTTTAGTGAGTGTGACCTGACCTGTCTAGTTTGGGGCATTGACTTGGGCCGGTGGGGGATTTGGACCTGCCTCGCATGGGCCAGTAGGCTTGCTGTAGTGTTCTTTCTTATGTTCTTATTTGTGAGTACGACTGAGAAGAGTATCTTGTCTCGCACTCAGCAGATGGAGGATCAAGCCTCCACCACGCCTGTCTTTGAATGACCCACAAAGGTTTAGCGGTTATCATGAATCAATATTATTATTACCAACACGGACAAGAGGAGCAAATAGGAACAATGTGCTCTCTAGAGCACATTGTTCGTGGATCTAGTCCCAAGTCTGCACAGCACCATAACAACGTGTACATAAATGGTATACAATACCGTAGTGATGATTGGTTTGAAAAACCGACAAGTTGAACTTGTCGGTTTTCAAACCATTCATCACAACTGTCAGACACTGCAGCATCATGGGATCTTGTTACAAAGAATTCTTCAACACTTGTTCAACCTTTGAACGAAGACCTACTTCGACTAGTGGATGGTACCACTATGACCCCGCCTCCACCTGCTTCACCTCACCTCACTACAGTATATAAGCCACGTCTACGGGCCGTAGACGTGGCTTATATGCTGTACATTCTACAAGATTGATGGACTGAACACATCGACTCCAGGCTGAGGGACTGATTACCTCAAACTCCTCCTCTCCTTACGCCTTTCTACTTTGTATTGGACTGATGAAGCCACTTTGTGGCGAAACGTTTCCTGAATAACGATTCCCATATATTGCATAAGTGTCTCAATCTTCATACAATACCGACAAGATGAAGAATTAGACCCATGTGTAACATCTAGGTATCTTCATTCGTAGACTTTTCACAAGCCAGTGGCTTTATCAGTACAAGGACACAGTGTGAAGAACTATATACAAAAGATGAGGTAATCAGTCCCTCAGCCTTGGTGGACAGCACAGTAGTTCTGAAGGAACGAAACGGTCACGGAGCTTGGAGGTTTTGTACTGGCGACAGGTGTAGGACGTGTATTTGACATGAAGGGTATTCGGAGGTCAGCGCCCCCGAGGCCTCGAGTCCATGAAGCTGCGGACACCATAACATTATCAGTATCCATGATCCAAGGCTCTTGAACCTTATAACACTAGATACCAGAAATATTGTCAGAACACGTGTAGACGTTTTCAATAGGAAACTGGATATATGAGCCAGCGGGCCGCCACTAGCAACAGCCTGGTTGACAAGGTAGTCAGCAGAAAAGGATATACTGCAAGGGTAGAAGAATTGTCGAAACCGGTCACAGGTATATCACAGGAGAAAGGGGGATACCCATTTTTTTGTACTCTATTAATCCGGATTTCGAGCCAGGAGTAAAGAGGCTGTACCTTTGATTGGTTTCGAGAGTTTTGCGACTCCTGCAGCCTCGTCCTGGGTCAGGCTCGTCTGGAAGAGGAGTAAAGATAAGGAAAGAGGTAAAAGGAATAATGAAGAAGGGAGAAAGAGCAGGAAGGAGTAGTAATAAGGGGAAAAAGGAGTAATAAGAACGAAGAAGAAACAAGATCCGCCAGGTTGATCCACCTGAGGATATACCAGCAATGGCTTCATCAGTCCAATACAAAGTAGAAATGGGTAAGGAGAGGAGAAGTTTGAGGTAATCAGTCCCTCAACCAGCAATGTTGTCTCCCAGATTCTGTACTTTTTTGTAATTCTTTTTATTTTGGCCTAATTGTGTTTGCAGGGGGTCGAAGCTCCTGGTCCTGAAACCTTTTTTTTTAAAGTTCGACCAGTCCTGGAGGAAACCTCCCAGTAATGTGTCATCATACTGTTAATATGCAAAGCTACACAAAGTGTATCTTTACTGGCGAAACGTTTCGCCTGCACCGCAGGCTTCATCAGTGGATGGAATATAGGAATGAATTATGAACCTGGAGATTGTTGATAATGAGAGGGAAAAAAATATAGTAATGTTAGTAGAACTAACGACAATATAATTAAATAGACATGATGTGCAACTAGTGTGACATTCTATTGTGGCAACGTTTCGCTCTCCAGGAGGTTAACAAAGCTCCTAAAAAGCGAAACACTACCACAGTAATATGCTGAGAGACTGATTATCTTCCACCAAGATTGAGGGACTGACTGTCTCTGAACTTAGTCTGTTGTCTTCTGTACTCGACTAATGAAGCCAGTAGCGCAGGTGTAATAAGGGTCTCATATTGTCGGGAATTCTAACAACATTATTGCCAGAAATTTCCTATCCGCATCATCGAGGGACTAACTACCTCAAACTACCTCTGAACTTAGTCAACTACCTCCTGTATTCGACTGATGAACACAGCAGCGCAGGCGAAATGTTTCAAATGCGCATGCCGTACACGTCGTAATAAAGATCTCACTTGTCCGGTTGACCAGGCAAGCGCCAGACGACGAGAGTAGTGAAACTCTCGAAACTCTTGTTAGGTATATCAAAGGTATCACTGTTTACTCACGTTGGTCAACGTAAGATGTTCCCACATGGTTCCCCCTGGGTCACTAACACTCTAAAGTACCGGAAACTCCTCAGTGCACTTGGAATGTGTTCTTTGCAACGGGGAGGAGAGAGTTGACCTTACAAAATATACTCAGTAATAACCAACCTGGAGATAAATGGTTCAGAGAACCGACAAGTTGGTAAATTAGACACATGTGCAACACTTGGGTATCTTTAATTTGGAAACGTTTCGCCACACAGTGGCTTCATCAGTCCTATACAAGAATTGTGAAGATTGATTGACTGATTACATTGACTCCAGGCTGAGGGACTGATTACATTGACTCCAGGCTGAGGGACTGATTACATTGACTCCAGGCTGAGGGACTGATTACATTGACTCCAGGCTGAGGGACTGATTACATTGACTCCAGGCTGAGGGACTGATTACAGTGACTCCAGGCTGAGGGACTGATTACATTGACTCCAGGCTGAGGGACTGATTACATTGACTCCAGCTGAGGGACTGATTACATTGACTCCAGGCTGAGGGACTGATTACAGTGACTCCAGCTGAGGGACTGATTACAGTGACTCCAGGCTGAGGGACTGATTACAGTGACTCCAGGCTGAGGGACTGATTACATTGACTCCAGGCTGAGGGACTGATTACAGTGACTCCAGGCTGAGGGACTGATTACAGTGACTCCAGGCTGAGGGACTGATTACAGTGACTCCAGGCTGAGGGACTGATTACATTGACTCCAGGCTGAGGGACTGATTACAGTGACTCCAGGCTGAGGGACTGATTACAGTGACTCCAGGCTGAGGGACTGATTACATTGACTCCAGGCTGAGGGACTGATTACAGTGACTCCAGGCTGAGGGACTGATTACAGTGACTCCAGGCTGAGGGACTGATTACATTGACTCCAGGCTGAGGGACTGATTACAGTGACTCCAGGCTGAGGGACTGATTACCGTGACTCCAGGCTGAGGGACTGATTACAGTGACTCCAGGCTGAGGGACTGATTACATTGACTCCAGGCAGAGGGACTGATTACATTGACTCCAGGCTGAGGGACTGATTACAGTGACTCCAGGCTGAGGGACTGATTACAGTGACTCCAGGTCTCAGTAGTAGTAACGTAGTAACCAGTTACCAGTAACCAGTGTCCGTTGACTCACGACCAACCGTCTTGAGTCACGTCTTCATATTGTGCTGAGCTGACACTATTTCAAAACACCCACTGCGGGGTACTGGCCAGCCGCCTAGCCAGTGTTACGAGTGGAAGCAAGGAGATAGGTACGGCTGCGGGCTCCCTCCACATAACAGCAATATACGTAAAACAGCCTACGTGAGTATTTCTACCCTAATCCACGTATACGAACTCCCACATGATAAATGGTGTGCAGCGGTGTGGAGCGTGGATTTACGTTTTTAAGGGTAATTCAAGGCGTTTGAAGGCTGTTTGTGTGAGTAGCGCCAGGGTCAAAGGTGAGTCTCCAGCCACCAGACTACCCTCACATACCACCCCGAGCCAGCCAAGCTGACTCCCCTCACAGCTTTCATCCTGCAAGCCTGTTGCAGCCGTTTCAAGCTTCCTGGCTTAGTTCGTGTGCTAATTGCTTCAATCTCCGAGGGGTTGACCCGGATTTTGCAATTAAGCCAGTCAGTAAGCCAGACTGTGGAAGTGAACGCCAGTCAGCCTATCATCCAGCCTGTCTCCTGTCATCCAACTGCTCCTCCGTGCTTTGTGCATCGTTACACGTCTTCCAGTCATCCATTCTCGTGGGGTAAGCCAGTCAGCCAACCCAGCTTCTAACCCAGCTGAGAGAGAGAAGTAAGCCACGCAGTAAGAAGTAAGCCAGATTCCTCTGAAGTATTGTTTATATCGCTTTGTGCTTCCTGTTGGATGCTAAGAGTGGTTTTTACCATTCCTGTGGCATAGAGTGGGTTAAGACATCTTCGTGGGTGAGTGGGGTACGCGGCAGCCTCACCGTCCCCCCCCCCCCCACCACCACTCTCCCACCACCAGGGGTGCGCGGCAGTACCCCAGCGAGAGTCATACCCACCACTCTCCCACCACCACCAGCCATCCACCCATATACCTGTGGTTGTTTGCACCCTTGTACCGGGTCCTAGTACTGTTTTGGCTCACATAATTGGTCAAGAGATTGTAGCTGGTGCCAACGAGATAAAGCCAGTTATGTGAGTTCGCCTAGAAGCACATTCTTCACGACAACAGTGAATGTCGGAGGCGTCATCACCTCACCGCGAGGGACACCATACACCCGCCCCCAACAGTACTCATCGCCCGTCTCCTACTCTCGACTTCAGTGATAATTTCTTGAGACATTTTTCTTGCATTTAAAGACATTTGCGTGTGTGAGACATTTATAGTAAATTTGCTTGTGTACTCTAAACCTTGTGTTTTTCAGTGTAAACGCAGTATTCTTTGACTCAGTATTTTTTTTACAATATTTTTTCAGTGTTTTAAGAACATAAGAACATAAGAACGAAGGAACACTGCAGAAGGCCTACTGGCCCATGCGAGGCAGGTCCAAGTCCCTACCGGCTTAAGCCAATGCACCCAACCTAGTCAGGTCAGGTCACATTGACTCAAGGGAGGAACACGGCAACCGACCCGTTAGCACAAGCTATCAGGTCTAACTCACACCCACCCACATCTACTCATGTATTTATCCAACCTATTTTTAAAGCTACACAACGTTCTGGCCTCTATAACGGTACTTGGGAGTTTGTTCCACTCATCCACAACTCTATTACCAAACCAGTACTTTCCTATATCCCTCCTGAATCTGAATTTTTCCAACTTAAAACCATTGCTGCGAGTCCTGTCTAGGCTAGATATTATCAGCACACTATTTACATCCCCTTTATTTATTCCTGTCTTCCACTTATAAACCTCAATCATATCCCCCCTAATTCTACGTCTTTCTAGAGAGTGCAGTTTCAGGGCCCTTAGTCTATCCTCATAGGGAAGGTTTCTGATACATGGGATCATCTTTGTCATCCTCCTTTGTACATTTTCCAGAGAATTTATATCCATTCTGTAATACGGTGACCAAAACTGTGCAGCATAATCTAAATGAGGCCTAACCAAGGATGTATAGAGTTGAAGAACAACCTGAGGACTCCTATTATTTATGCTTCTTGATATGAAGCCAAGGATTCTATTAGCTTTATTGCGAACACTTATGCACTGTTGTCTTGGTTTCAGATTACTGCTAACCAGAACTCCTAAATCTTTTTCGCAATCCGTAATATTAAGATCTACATTATTTAGTTTATATGTGGCATGGTTATTGTCCTGTCCAACATTTAGAACTTTGCATTTGTCTATATTAAACTGCATCTGCCACTTCTCCGACCACTGCATCAGTCTATTCAAATCTTCCTGGAGTGCTCGAATGTCCTCGTCAGAATGAATTCGACGGCCTATTTTGGTGTCATCGGCAAACTTGCCGATGTCGCTCTTTATGCCCTCATCTATGTCGTTTATGTAGATTGTGAACAGCAGGGGGCCCAACACTGACCCCTGTGTTTTCACTTATCTTATATTTTTCTGCTGTGTTTTTCTTTATGCTACTCCTGTCTGTAGTAAGTATTATTGTGTAGTGTACCAGTCAGTCACTCTGTGTGAAGTGATTCATTTTTTTTATTGTATTCTTTCAGCGTTGTATTCTACAGTGATATTCACCCCAGTATACCAAATTTTCCATTTATTTCTATGTGTCATTTTTTTTCGTATGCCAACAGTGTCTCATTTCTCTAATTTTTTCGCAGACTGTGTACCATTATTTTTGCCAGCAAATTTTTGTCGTATCAGTCACAGCAAGATTTTGTATCCACAGTAGGATTTTGTTGTAAGAATATTTAATGAAGTGTGCTTCGTCACTGTAAGTGTTAACTTACCTGTTTTGTTCCTGTGTTTTATTTTATTCATATTTTCATAATTCTTGAACAAATTCACTCTTGATGCAATTTCAATTACTTTTAACGTAAAGTGTTTCCTTACTCTGTTGAGTAAATTGTTTTGTCTATTTACAATTAAGAGTTAAAGTGTTCAATCAGTTTTTTTTTTTTCTTCAAAAATTTTAATTCATTATTTTCCCTGAGTTTTTCCCAGTGCAACTTTATTACTGCAGTGATTATTTCTACCCCTTTATTTTGTTGCATTTGTTCTGAAGTGAATTTTTTTTGTTGAACTGTTCTGCAGTGAATTCTTTTCTTTTATTGATATTTTGTGCATTATATTTTAATTTTGTCTATGCTTTTCTTAGAAAATACTTAAATTTCCCATTTTTACAATTTAATAATTTTATTTTTACACTTTCACATTGATTAAAAAAAATTTTAATTAATTAATTTCTTTATTAGCAAGAGTAAAGACAGCTCATTTTGCATTTAATTCAGTCTCCAGTAATTTTTTACTTGTATATTTCAATGAAAATTTTTTTTTGCCAATAGTCCTTTAAATTGACTTGTCCTTTCTCTTGCAGTTAGATATTATTCTGCAGAATTAGTTGTATATCTTTTCATTTCAATTCTAGAATTTTATATCATTTTATTGTTCATTATTTTTTGCCTTATTTGTTCTCGTGCTACTTGCCATTATGTCTCACATACCGTCAAGTGATACTTTAGTGAATGTCGACACTCAGACCTCTCAGGCTACTACTGCGGGCCCTGTCATCAGTCCTCACAGTTCCTTACCGACGACAGACTGACTCAGACACGAATATTATAGCTATACTCGTGTTTCCCTTGATGCGTTACCTTTATTCAATGGCCATGTACATAGTCTTGAAGCATGGTTTGCAGCCATTCGTTCTCGTGCTAGTGCTCTAGTGAAGGCCCCTCCTTCAGAGGAAAGCTTATCAGACTTGCTAAAGAAGCTCTTTATCGATCTCCTGCTGCTGTTCACGTTGTTGATCTCCTTGATATGCGAGACTTCAGGAATCTATTGGTGGTCACAATATGAGGAACTGATTCGTTCTTTCCTTGTCCCAGTAAAAACAGCTGATCCATATGTCGTTCTTAGGGAACTGGTAAATTGCTACCCCCATGAGTAATGAATCGTTGAGTGCATTTGCTGTTAGATTAGACAAAATTTTTTATCATCATTTATCAATGCTGTCCAATCATCAACTTTTTCCCTGAAGAGGCTAAACCATTTACAGCATCAATTGCAAAAATAGCAGTTTTTGGAGCAATAAAGAACTAATCCCACCTGCTTCTGTGTGTGCTTATGAGGCTGATCCCCCAACTGTAACGATGGAACCAAACTTACAGCCTTAAATCATGTACTTTCCTTTGTGCCCCAGGGTATTTTCCCTTGTATTAAAAGTAATGTCACAAATATCCCCAAAGTCTGCACCACTCTTGTTTGCGCCACGAGACAAATCGTAGTCGTCAACCATCTCAGAGATCACCAAGAACCAGTGTACAGAGTCGTTATACACCTCGTAGTATTCATAGTCCCATTCAGTAACCATAGTCGGCGGAATTGTTACAACTGTGGTTTCCGTGGACAATTGCAATTAATTGTCCTGATAGTTACCCAAAGAGACGTCGTACTGATGATGAGTACTCAGATCTTCCTTACTGTACTTATCAAAAGAATACATGGACATGACACATCTGAGTGTAATGCTCTCTATAACCTTCAGTACTCTAGATCTTTACGTGGTCGTCCAACCGCAAAAACCCGTCGAGGAAACAGATCTCGGGGTTTTTCAAAATAACCAGAACCAGGCTCATTCATCCAATTCTCAACCTAACCAGAACCAGGCTCGATTTTCCAATTCGGGGGAATTCGAGCGCCCCATCAAACCGCCCATGGTGACAGTAGGTGATAATGAGTACACCATCCCGTTCAAAAACTCCTTTGACGCCTTAAGCAGTCTCGAGAAGACAACCCTGCTGAGGTTGTTGCTTCACATGTCTCTGATACAGATGATTTTGGGGATGGAGTAGAAAAAGTTTTTTCTGATGACAATCCCCCTTTTTTTGTTTGCACATAACTTCCAATGCAACCATAGGCCCTATAGTGCAAGCATCTTTTTTTATAATGCGCCGTTCAATTGTTCATGGCTCTGGTGCGCAAATCAATATTATTAGGTCTAGTTTTTTTAAAGGGATAAGAAGTTACGACATGTCCTTTTGTAGAACCGATCCTGTGTCCTCCCTTAGTGGAGTATCTGGTTCTCACCTGCGTGTCCGAGGTACGACTGGCCCAACCTTTTCTATCCAAGGTAGAGACTTCAACTGTTTCCTTCCTTGTTGTCGACCAGATTACTTTCCTGGTGACCTTCTACTGGGATTTGCTTCCATGCGAGACTTACGCATTGTGCCCCGACCTTATCGTTTGGCATGCACAAATTGACGACTTGATCGTTCCATTCGGGGGTTTACCAGTTTGGATCAGAAATCTGTTAACTGCGCGGGTTATGATGTACGGTTTAAGTCCTTACAAGCAAATGCTTTTTCCAGTACCCGTACCCAAGCGGTCGGGCACTGGTAATACTGTCACTCCCATCAGGGGTTCCACCTATACCTTCAAAATTGCAGGATAGTCCGATGCCTCAAGTGTCCGAGGACGCTCAGATTGCCTTGAGTGCTCAACCTATCCCTGCAATGCCTGCTGTTCGGTAGTAGTGTTTCTCCACAGGGGACGCCTTGTCGGAAAACAATTACTTTGCAACTATAATGCCATCTCTTGTTGATGCACATGCCGTCTGCAGAAAAAACGTTTCTGTTGGGGCTGTGCTCTCACTAGAGTGTCTGTAGTTGTTTCCTAGTGTTCCAGATGGTGATAACGTCCTAGTTACAGTGATTCCTGCAAAGTAAAGGTCTATTTGTTGAACCATCCTTACATGTTGTAAGAGATGTAAGATCCATTTCTACCGGCCAAACACTTCTGGCCACAGTGTTCGCCTCAGAGCAAATACCAATCTTGTTGACCTTGTTCACTATCCTTACCTGTTCAGGTAGAGGATGAGTTGTCACCTGACCAGTGGGTCGGTGCTATTTCTGCCGGGGAGACCTCATCCACTCCACTGGATCAATCTGTTCCACCAGTTGAGGAGAAAGACTTAGCTCCCATTTTGACTTCCCAGATGAAGTCAAGCGTTTGTTGACTCTGTTAAAACAAACGTCGTAAAGCCATTGCTTTACCAGGTGAAAAGATGGGTATAACGAACTTATGTCCCATCGTATTCCACTTGAACCTGGTACTAGACCTATCTACATACCTGCGTACAGAATGCCTCATTCACAAGTTGCTGTCGCAGAAGAATTGATCAATCAAATGCTTGATGATGGAGTTATTGCCCAAACAATTCACCTTGGAATGCACCCTTGATACTAGTACCTAAGAAGGATGGTACTTGGCGTCCAGTAATTTTACTTTAGAAGTTAAACGCAAAAACCATTCCAGATCGCTTTCCACTCCCTGTACTGGGTGATCTTTTTTCGTAATTTGGAGATAACAAAGTCTTTTCAACCCTAGATTTGTTACAAGGGTTTTGGCAAGTCCCTCTTCACGAGGACAGCCAAGAGCTAAACGCATTCTCCACTCCTACAGGTCATTATCACTACCTCCGAATGGCATTTTGGTTACGATCTTTCCCCCATCACGTTCTCAAAGGGTCATGACTAAATTTTCTTTAGAGGTCTCATAGGTAATGCACTTTGGTGTCTTAGATGACGTAATCGTCATGTCTAAAGACGTGGATAACACTTGAAAGACTTTATGTAGTACTTGGTAAGCTTGAAGAAGCCAATTTAAAGATCAAACTGTCAAAATGCCAATTCTTCAGATCAGAAATTAAGTTTCTTGGTCACGTAGTCACTCCTAGAGGGGTTCGACTGACCAAAGTAAAGTAACTTGCAGTACTAATTTTCCAACTCCCAAAACTGCTGATGCCGTTTAAAATCCTTTGTGGCTTAGCAGGTTTTTTTTAGGCTTTCATTGCCAATTTTTCTTTCCATAGCTGCTCCTCTAACTGAGTTGCTTAAGAAAGATGCCCTTTTGTTTGGACCTTCCCTCAAGAAAGAGCATTCCAAACTCTAAAAAGAAAACTAACTCTGCTCCAATTTTTGAAATTTCCAGATTTTTCTAAGCCTTTCTATCTGACAACTGTTTCTATTCAATTGGCATAGGTGCCGTACTAGCTCAGAAGACCGATGGCAATACAACGCATTGCTTTGCTAGCCGAGTCCTTACAAAGGCTGAACGTAATTATACAGTAACTGAGCAAGAAACTTTAGCAATAGTAAAGGTCTTTAAAAACACTTCCGAGCTTTATTTATCAGTATTCGTTCTGTCTTGACAGACCATGCTCCATGATACCTTATTCCAGAACAAACAACCTACTGGGAAAGGGTTTGCTAGATGGACCTTGACTATCAAGGTTTAATCCCACCTTTTAGCATTTACCTGGCAAGTTTAAAATGTAGTCGCAGATGCCTTATCGCGACAAAGTTAGTATAGTAACTGCAGACCCTCCATTTAGTGCTGAAGATGTAAAGAACGCTCAACGAACAGATCCAAAGTGGTCTGGTGTGATTGATTCCTGCTCCCGGAAGATCTTATTCTGATGTGAAGCCGCCAGCAACCCCTCAGTGACTTTCTCATGAACCAAGAATTTCTGTATCAACAGCCGAGTTGGGTATCCCAGCAGAAGAGTATACCAGTTAGTAATTCCCCGTCATAGTGAATGTAGCCTTACAGCTAGTTCACGATGTACCAGGTGTTGCACACCCTGGTATGGATCGTTCAGTAAAACAAGCCAGATTGAAATACTTTTGGCCTCGTATGGCAACTGATATTTCTGACTATGTTAGGGAAAAGTGTGTCTGCAAAGCAACATAAAAAGGGAATGTAAAGGTCCTAATCCAATCCAAGTGTATCCAACTACTAGCGAACCTTGGGAAAGAGTTGCGCTAGAATTTGTTAACTAATTTCCGATGTTCCCTCCAAGGTAACAAACAATCTGGTGTTATGGTAGACCATTTCACCAGATATTGCGAGTTAGTTCCTATTGCAGATAAGACTGCCGAGACAGTAGCTAAAGCGTTTAAAGAACGCATTATCTGCAGGCATACCACCCCCAAGTCCCTAGTAAATGATAATGGGGGGGTGAGTTCTGTAATGAAATTCTTGAAAATTTGTGTACCTTGTCAAGATCACTAAATCCACCATTGTTCCTCATCATCCTGCCAGCAATGGTTAGCAGAACGAACCAATAAAAAAGTACTTGATGTCTTGAGAGCCACTTCAATCCCAACAGGAAACTTGGGATGAAGTTATACCTGATGTGCAGTGTGCTATAAATTCTGCTTACAATGTTTCTATAGGTGGAAAACTCCACATTATGCATTGTATGGTGTAGATAAACGTTTGCCTTATGAGTTGTTGTATTCTAATCCGAAACCAATTACAACCCTGATGATTTTGTAGCAACTCGTACCAGCTTTAGCTCAAAGTGTTTTTAGAAGAATCCGTGGAAACACTTCTAAATCAACAGCTGAATTTACAAGAGTCGCAAATACTCGAGTAAAGCCATCCAAAATCAAAGTAGGTTCGAGAGTTATGCTGACTAATTTTAACAAAACGTTTTGCTATGCCAAAACTTGATCAAAGGTTTGTTGGTCCTTATCGAGTAGTTGAACATATCACTGGTAATAATATAAGGTTGAGAGAAATTAGTACTGGTCAGTATAAAAAAATCGCATTTGGATCATATGAAATTATATGTGATGAAATGACGTTCCAACCCAGACTAATGTGACAGACTCTGACAATCCTCCTGATCCTGTACTCTCTTCCTCTGATACTCAGTCAGATGATCAACCTGAATGTCGTATTCCCCACGTACACGACAGGTATTGAGAAATCCTCAAGTATCATTTGTAACTTCCAATTCAGATTTTTCCTCAAATGCAGCATGATTAGCCAATTTTACAGAGTTGGGTCCTCCCCGAGATGATACCCATTCGCATATGCAATCTACCCTAGCAAGTTGGGGGTTAAATGTAAATAACCTGTATAGATGAATAATTACAGTACAAAATTATCAGTATTCAAGAATTTTTTTTTTGTGTTCTTTTTTCTCCGCATTATGAGAGTTAACAGTCTAGATTTGCGTGCACCGAATCTGCCTTTCTGTTAAACACTCTTTCTTTGTATATATTCCTTCCTCAGAATCCGTAGATCACACGAATACAGATCGATCGATCAAAAATTTTGTTTTTATCACTTGTAATCTCAACGTAGAGTTCGTTGTTCATTTGTTTAGTTTTAAGTTGTACTATAGTATACCTTGTATTACATTACAGTTTCAGTTACGTAAGCTTTCATTCCAATGTTCTACTTATGTATCTATAATGTTCATGTTGTGTACTTTGACATTGTATAGAATCAGCCCAAGCCGTATACCTGCCATCTCTAGTTTGTATTAGTTGTATGTCGGGACGACATACGTTAGCGTCGCCGAGCTCTCAGTAGTAGTAACGTAGTAACCAGTTACCAGTAACCAGTGTCCGTTGACTCACGACCAACCGTCTTGAGTCACGTCTTCATATTGTGCTGAGCTGACACTATTTCAAAACACCCACTGCGGGGTACTGGCCAGCCGCCTAGCCAGTGTTACGAGTGGAAGCAAGGAGATAGGCACGGCTGGCAAGGGCTCTGTCCACATAACAGTAATTACACGTATAACAGCCTACGTGAGTATTTCTACCCTAATCCACGTATCGAACTCCCACATGATACAGGCAGAGGGACTGATTACATTGACTCCAGGCTGAGGGACTGATTACAGTGACTCCAGGCTGAGGGACTGATTACAGTGACTCCAGGCTGAGGGACTGATTACAGTGACTCCAGGCTGAGGGACTGATTACAGTGACTCCAGGCTGAGGGACTGATTACAGTGACTCCAGGCTGAGGGACTGATTACATTGACTCCAGGCTGAGGGACTGATTACAGTGACTCCAGGCTGAGGGACTGATTACAGTGACTCCAGGCTGAGGGACTGATTACATTGACTCCAGGCTGAGGGACTGATTACAGTGACTCCAGGCTGAGGGACTGATTACATTGACTCCAGGCTGAGGGACTGATTACATTGACTCCAGGCTGAGGGACTGATTACGTTACACTCCTTCTGATCTTCACAGTTCTCCTTCGCACATGACTGATAAAGCCACTGTGTGGCTATAAGTTTCCTCAACAAAGATACCCAAGTGTTGCACATGTGTGCAACACTTGGGCCTACTGACCCATTCCGCCTCAAGTATCCCGTGATTTATAATGTACTATACAGAGCCTCTTGAAGAACACAATGATGGCTCAAAGATGTATTATGACCGATAAAAAAGTAATGGACACTTGCCAGTGTTCAGTAATGAACCACATACATACAGAACCTTGTCAGTGTTCAGTAATGAACCACATACATACAGAACCTTGTCAGTGTTCAGTAATGAACCACATACAAACAGAACCTCCATTCTTAGGTTCTTCATAGAACTCTCTCCAAAAAATGCCGTCGAAGCCTTTTTGTATCTTTCTACCTGATAATATATACGTTGATGAATGAGACACCTGTGCAACATTTGGGTATGAAAGTTAAGACACTTGTGCAACATCTGGTTATCTTTATTGTAAACGTTTCGCCCACCAGTGGCTTTATCAATACAGATTCTTGGACATAATTAGAAAACAAGAACTATATACAAAAGATGAGGTAATCAGTCCCTCAGCCTTGGAGGTGATGTTTACAGCACCGTGGTTGTAGAGATTCTGAAGCAAAGGTAAGGAGACTGGTGCTTATATAGGCGTCAGTGAATAGGGACGTGTAGCAGACGAGGGCATAGTCACTGGTAGGCGGGATTCCCCAGTGGAAGTAGGTCTTGTACTCGTTGGAACGCAGGAGGGAGAGATATATCATAATCTACACTTGGAAAATCTTGGAAGGAATGGTCCCAAATCTGCACACAGAAATCACTCCCTACGAAAGTAAAAGACTGGGCAGGCGATGCAAAATGCCCCCAATAAATAGTAGGGGCGCCATTGGTACACTAAGGGAAAACACCATAAGTGTCCGGGGCCCAAAACTGTTCAACAGCCTCCCATCAAGCATTAGGGGAATTGCCAATAAACCCCTGGCTGCCTTCAAGAGAGAGCTGGACAGATACCTAAAGTCAGTGCCGGATCAGCCGGGCTGTAGCTCGTACGTTGGACTGCTTGCGGTCAGCAGTAGCAGCCTAGTTTATCAGGCCCTGATCCATCGGGAGGCCTGGTCATGGACCGGGCCGCAGGGGCGTTGATCCCCGGAATAACCTCCAGGTAACCTCCAGGTTCCCAAATTGATGGGCTAGTTGAAGAAGTTGTGAAGAAGGTCATGTAGATGTCCTCTGAATTAAGATACCATGATGTTGCAGTGCCTGACAAGTTGTGCCAGACAGGTATACAATACCTGTCAAGACCTTCTTCACGACTTCTACAACTAGCCCATCAATTTGGGAAGGACCTACTTCCACTGGGGAATCCCGCCTACCAGTGACTATGCCCTCGTCTGCTACACGTCTCTCTTCACTGACGCCTATATAAGCGCCAGTCTCCTTACCTTTGCTTCAGAATCTCTACAACCACGGTGCTGTAAACATCACCTCCAAGGCTGAGGGACTGATTACCTCATCTTTTTTATATAGTTCTTCTGTTTTCTAATTATGTCCAAGAATTTGTATTGATAAAGCCACTGGATGGCGAAACGTCTCCAATAAAGATACCCAGATGTTGCCCCTGTGTCTTAACTTTCATCTTGTCGGTATTGTATACCTGTCTTGCACAACATTTTTGTATCTTGATGGGGGAAACGTTTAGCCACTGCCTGGCGAAATGTTTCCAGGTATATAATGAGTTATCTTTATTGTGGAAACGTTTCACCACACAGTGGCTTCCTCAGTCCATTACAAGTTGATGACATCGCCTCCAGGCTGAGCGACTGATTTCCTCAAACTCCTTATAATTTTCAACCATTGTTCTCCATACTGCACTGAAGGAATCACTGGCTGGCGAAATGTCCCCACAATAAAAATCCTCAAGTATTGGAGAAGTGTCTAATTCATGAACCTGTCGGTCCTCTGAACCATTTATCTACGAGCCTGGCCCATGGTCGGGCTCACAGAGTAGAGAAACTCCCGAATTCTTCTTCAAAGGTATACGTGGGAAATATTGGAGGGGTCTGGTCCCCACTCTGCACACTGCTCACAGCAGTTTACTGGAGTGTGGACTGCCACACGATTACGCATGGCTTCAACGTTCGTGTTTCCAGCTGAACGCTGTGTAGATGCAGTCTGTGTATACTTGTGTCTTTGTCACATACGCTTCTGTGTTACGCTCGCAGCCACCTTCCCCAAGTGAGATTTTGGAGGGTGAGAGACCCGGGAGTTAGTGAAAGATGGCAGGGAGTGAGAGACATTGCAGGGAGTGACTGCAGGGAGTGAGAAACACTGCAGGGGGTGTGAGAGACACTGCAGGGAGTGAGAGACACTGCAGGGGGTGGGAAAGACACTGCAAGGAGTGAGAGATACTGCAGGGAGTGAGAGACAATGTAGGGAGTGAGAGACACTGCAGGGGGTGGGAGAGACACTGCAGGGAGTGAGAGACACTGCAGGGGGTAGGAGAGACACTGCAGGGAGTGAGAGACACTGCAGGGGGTGGGAAAAACACTGCAAGGAGTGAGAGACACTGCAAGGAGTGAGAGAGACTGGGAGTGAGTGACACTGCAGGGGGTGGGCGAGACACTTCAGGGAGTGAGTGATACTGCAGGGAGTGGGAGAGACACTGCAGGGGGTGGGAAAGACACTGCAAGGAGTGAGAGACACTGCAAGGAGTGAAAGACACTACAGGGAGTGAGAGACACTGCAAGAAGTGAGAAACACTGCAGGGAGTGAGAGACACTGCAGGGAGTGAGAGACACTGCAAGGAGTGAGAGAGACTGGGAGTGAGTGACACTGCAGGGGGTGGGAGAAACACTGCAGGGAGTGAGTGACACTGCAGGGAGTGGGAGAAACACTGCAGGGGTGGGAGAAGACACTGCAGGGAGTGAGTGACACTGCAGGGAGTGAGAGACACTGCAGGGGTGGGAGAGACACTGCAGGGAGTGAGAGACACTGCAGGGAGTGAGTGACACTGCAGGGAGTGAGAGACACTGCAGGGGGTGGGAGAGACACTGCAGGGGTGGAGACACTGCAGGGTGAGGACACTGCAGGGAGTGAGTGACACTGCAGGGGGTGGGAGAAGACACTGCAGGGAGTGAGTGACACTGCAGGGAGTGAGAGACATGCAGGGGTGGAGAACACTGCAGGGAGTGAGAGACACTGCAGGGAGTGAGAGACACTGCAGGGAGTGAGAGACACTGCAGGGAGTGAGTGACACTGCAGGGGGTGGGAAAGACACTGCAGGGAGTGAGTGACACTGCAGGGGGTGGGAAAGACACTGCAGGGAGTGAGTGACACTGCAGGGGGTGGGAGTGACACTGCAGGGAGTGAGAGACACTGCAGGGGGTGGGAGAGACACTGCAGGGAGTGAGAGACACTGCAGGGAGTGACACTGCAGGGGGTGGGAAAGACACTGCAGGGAGTGAGTGACACTGCAGGGGGTGGGAGTGACACTGCAGGAGTGAGAACACTGCAGGGGTGAGTTACACTGCAGGGAGTGAGAGACACTGCAGGGGGTGGGAGTGACACTGCAGGGAGTGAGAGACACTGCAGGGAGTGACACTGCAGGGGGTGCGAGTGACACTGCAGGGAGTGAGAGACACTGCAGGGGGTGAAAGACACTGCAGGGAGTGAGTGACACTGCAGGGAGTGAGAGACACTGCAGGGGGTGGGAGAGACACTGCAGGGAGTGAAGACATGCAGGGAGTGACACTGCAGGGGGTGGGAGAGACACTGCAGGGAGTGAGACACTGCAGGGAGTGAGAGACACTGCAGGGAGTGACACTGCAGGGAGTGAGAGACACTGCAGGGGGTGGGAGTGACACTGCAGGGAGTGAGTGACACTGCAGGGGGTGGGAGAGAGACTGCAGGGAGTGAGAGACACTGCAGGGAGTGAGAGACACTGCAGGGAGTGAGAGACACTGCAGGGAGTGACACTGCAGGGAGTGAGAGACACTGCAGGGGTGGGAGTGACACTGCAGGGATAGTGACACTGCAGGGGTGGGAGAGAATGCAGGAGTGAGAACACTGCAGGGAGTGAGAGACACTGCAGGGAGTGAGAGACACTGCAGGGAGTGACACTGCAGGGAGTGAGAGACACTGCAGGGAGTGAGAGACACTGCAGGGAGTGAGAGACACTGCAGGGGGTGGGAGAGACACTGCAGGGAGTGAGAGACACTGCAGGGAGTGAGAGACACTGCAGGGGGTGGGAGAGACACTGCAGGGAGTGAGAGACACTGCAGGGTGGGGACACTGAGGGGGAGTGACACTGCAGGGAGTGAGAGACACTGCAGGGAGTGAGAGACACTGCAGGGAGTGAGTGACACTGCAGGGAGTGAGAGACACTGCAGGGAGTGAGTGACACTGCAGGGGGTGGGAGAGACACTGCAGGGGGTGGGAGAGACACTGCAGGGAGTGAGAGACACTGCAGGGAGTGAGAGACACTGCAGGGAGTGAGAGACACTGCAGGGGGTGGGAGAGACACTGCAGGGAGTGAGAGACACTGCAGGGGGTGGGAGTGACACTGCAGGGAGTGAGTGACACTGCAGGGAGTGAGAGACACTGCAGGGGGTGGGAGAGACACTGCAGGGAGTGAGTGACACTGCAGGGGGTGGGAGTGACACTGCAGGGAGTGAGAGACACTGCAGGGGGTGGGAGAGACACTGTAGGGAGTGAGTGACACTGCAGGGAGTGAGAGACACTGCAGGGGGTGGGGAGGGGAGGACACTGCAGGGAGTGAGAGACACTGCAGGGGGTGGGAGTGACACTGCAGGGAGTGAGAGACACTGCAGGGGGTGGGAGAGACACTGTAGGGAGTGAGTGACACTGCAGGGAGTGAGAGACACTGCAGGGGGTGGGAGAGACACTGCAGGGAGTGAGAGACACTGCAGGGGGTGGGAGTGACACTGCAGGGAGTGAGTGACACTGCAGGGAGTGAGTGACACTGCAGGGGGTGGGAGAGACACTGCAGGGGGCGGGAGAGACACTGCAGGGAGTGAGAGACACTGCAGGGGGTGAGAGACACTGCAGGGGGTGGGAGAGACACTGCAGGGGGTGGGAGAGACACTGCAGGGGGAGGGAGAGACACTGCAGGGGGTGAGAGACACTGCAGGGGGTGAGAGACACTGCAGGGAGTGAGAGACACTGCAGGGAGTGAGAGACACTGCAGGGAGTGAGAGACACTGCAGGGAGTGAGAGACACTGCAGGGAGTGAGAGACACTGCAGGGGGTGGGAGAGACACTGCAGGGGGCGGGAGAGACACTGCAGGGAGTGAGAGACACTGCAGGGAGTGAGAGACACTGCAGGGGGTGGGAGAGACACTGCAGGGGGCGGGAGAGACACTGCAGGGAGTGAGAGACACTGCAGGGAGTGAGAGACACTGCAGGGAGTGAGAGACACTGCAGGGAGTGAGAGACACTGCAGGGAGTGAGAGACACTGCAGGGAGTGAGAGACACTGCAGGGGGTGGGAGAGACACTGCAGGGAGTGAGAGACACTGCAGGGAGTGAGAGATACAGGTGAAAGTGTAGTAAATTCGGTGAAGGAGCGCCATAGGCAGTCAGTGAACACGGTGTCAACCTCAATAGTCCACGTGGTCCAGGACTCCCAGTAAATACAAGAAACATTGCCACGACTGAAGGAGGCTCTGTAGGCCTGTGTGCAGCAGCAGTAGCCTGCTTGATCAAAGCCGGGTAGCCATCGTAGAACTGTCTCCAAGGAAGTCTGGCTGTGGTAGTTTACCTGCCTGGGGCATATCTTTACCTGTAATATACTTTTGACGAGTTTCGAGAGTTTTTTCTACTCCCTGGGCCAGGCTTGTGTGGTGATGACCTGGACAACCAGGTTGTTGCTGCTGGCGACCCGCTGCCCCATATATCCATCGCAACCTAGCTGACCTGGCACTTGCCGGAAATACTTGTCCAGACCAGGACTCTCGAGAGCAAGTATATTTAGGCGTAAGTACGATTATCATATATAGTGTAAATTACCCAGGATAACCAAAAAACTCAGAAAAGTGACTTATTTCCGTCCCAAAAACTAAAAAAAGTGACTTATTTCCATCCCAAAAACTAAAAAAGTGACTTATTTCCATCCCAAAAAACTTAAAAAAGTGACTTATTTCCATCCCAAAAACTCAAAAAAGTGACTTATTTCCATCCCAAAAACTCAAAAAAGTGACTTATTTCCATCCCAAAAAACTCAAAAAAGTGACTTATTTCCATCCCAAAAACTCAAAAAAGCGACATATTTCCATCCCAAAAACTCAAAAAAGTGACTTATTTCCATCCCAAAAACTCAAAAAAGCGACATATTTCCACTGGGATCCTTGTAATATCTTATTTAAAGCCCCAAAGTTAAAACAATTGAGATATACTAAGAATAAAGAAACCGAGTTATTTACAATTAAATAAAGGACCAGTTTACAATAAGAGATACAACAGTGTTAGGTATACAAGGAATTACTTGAATCCCTTCCCGTAGCTTCTTTCATTTATGTGACGGAGGATCGAGGCCCCACCACCACCCCTTGCGCTGAATTACTCACACGGGTTTAGAGTTCATTGGAGTAAACACGAATAACCCTCGAAATCAACCACAGGTTTGTCACAGATGGTGAAGTGGTTGGATTGATGAGAGGCTGTAATGGTGCACCATAGTGGTGGTAGTGGTGTACCATAGTGGTGGTAGTGGTATTGTGGTGGTGGTGGTGCACCATAGTGGTGGTAGTGGTGCACCATAGTGGTGGTAGTGGTGCACCATAGTGGTGGTGGTGCACCATAGTGAGGGTAGTGGTATTGTGGTGGTGGTGCACCATAGTGGTGGTAATGGTGTACCATAGTGGTGGTAGTGGTATTGTGGTAGTGGTGCACCATAGTAGTGGTAGATCATAATGTTTTTATATTACGGTGATGGTGGTGGTAGTGTTGGTTGTATTACAATAGTGGTGGTGATGGTGGTAGGATAGTGGGGTTGTGTGGTAGTTACGGCAGTATGTGTCAACAATCAATAATCTTGACAGCTTGACCGTGTGAACTGGTCTTTCACCCCTCAGGAACCCCTCCCTCGCTTCCCCTTCAGGAGCCCCTCCCTCAATTCCCCCTCACCTACCCTCTTTCTCTCCCCTTCCATTTCTGTCCCCCTTTCCAACCCCCTTCGTCATCTGCCCTCTCCCTGGTTTCCCCTCCCTCTCCCTCCCCTCGTCTCCCTTCTCCCGCCCCCTCCAGACCATGATTCACCCTGAGGGGAGTATATTCGATGGGAGTACCATTAATAAAGTGTTTGTGGGGGGGGGGTTAGGCTTCAAATCAATAGGCTGTTTGACAAGCCACCGGAGTTACTCAGTCACTTCCCAGTCAGTTACTCTCCCAGCCAGTCACTTTCCCAGTCACTCACTTTCCTATTCAGTCACTCTCCCAGCCAGTTGCTCATTGTCACTCTCCCTGTAGATAATGTCACTTTCAGCTGAATACTGTCGTAGTGATGATTGATCACTGTCCAGGAAAGTAGTTGTGTGTGTACGGCGGTTGGAGTGTACCAGTGCCACGGTTCCAGTCACTGCCACCTTCTAATTGCTGGTGAAGGCTTGCGATTTAACATAATTGACTTAGTCTCCCCTTCTTGGAAACAAATGAGCGTTCTTCCATTCTCCTGTGATCCCTACGGGTCTAGTGATCAGAAACTGACTTGGGAAATCCGTCCCGTTTCCACCTGAAAGCAGCTCAGTGTCTGTTGGTAATTACCCTTATGTATGAAGGAAGGATGTTGAGAAGTCTTGGTCTCCTTACATTTATTGAGTTGTTTCTTAGTGTACTTACTGGATATATTTTGATTTTCGAGAGTTTTTGCTACTCTCAGAGCCCGACCTTCGGCCAGGCTCGTCTGGTGCTAGCCTGGTCGACCAGGGTGTTGCTGCTGGTGGCCCGCTAACCCACCTATCCATCACAGCCTAGTTGATCTTGTACCTGGTGGAGATACTTGTCCAGTTTGTGATATCTTTGAATAGTCTGGGGCCACGGGTGTTGATACAGTGTTTTCTTATTGTGCCCACCGCACCCTTGCTTTTCACTGCGTTTATTTTGCATTTCCTTCCATATCTCTCACTCCAGCCTGTTGTTATGCAGATTTGGTATATATTAACATAACATAAGAAAGAAGGAACACTGCAGCAGGCCTGCTGGCCCATGCGAGGCAGGTTCAAGTCTCCTACCGGCTTAGGCTGTTCAACAGCCTCCCATCAAGCATTAGGGGAATTGCCAATAACCCCCTGGCTGCCTTCAAGAGAGAGCCGGACAGATACCTAAAGTCAGTGCCGGATCAACCGGGCTGTGGCTCGTACGTCGGACTGCGTGCGGCCAGCAGTAACAGCCTAGCTGATAAGGCCCTGATCCATCGGGAGGCCTGGTCATGGACCGGGCCGCGGGGGCGTTGATCCCCGGAATAACCTCCAGGTAACCTCCAGGTAGTCAGGTCAGGTCACACCCACTTAAGGAAGGAGCACGGCATCAGACCTATTAGCACAAGCTATTCAGGTCCAACTCACACCCATCCACACCCAATCATGTATTTATCAAACCTATTTAAGTCCTTTGTTATGTAGAGCATTTCTGGCAAATTAGGTCGGTTTTGTCCCCAGGATGCGACCCACACCTGTCGACTAACACCCAAGTACCCATTTTACTGCTAGGTACACAGGAACAACACGTCCTAATGTTTCCACCCGTACCGGGGATCGAACCACGGACACTCAGTGTGTGAGGTGAGTGCGCTAGCAGTCGAGCTACGGGACATAGTAAACAAATGTGTGTTGAGGTGGTGGGGAAGGAGGAGGAAAGGAAGAACACACGCCAAAAATACTGACTCTCATAACTTCCCTGATTTCTTCCTCAGGCTATCAGTCCCCCTCTCACCCCTAGACTATAAATTCTCCCCCAGGCTATCATTTCTCCTCCCCAGGCTATCAATCCTCCCCCGCCCTGGTCATCACCCCCCTCCCCTCACCTTATCTCCCCCTCCTTCCCCACTCTCCCCCACCATTCATTCATATTTGCAGTGTTATCTCAATTCACCAGTTTAAACTCGGTATGCATCTGTTGCTGCTGCTTCTAGGGGAGGAGGATTTGGGGGGAGGGGGGTTGGAGGGAGAGGAGGGGTGAGGGGAGATGGTTGTGTCATTGAGGGAGGTAGTTGAGACTTATTACTTGTGTTGAGTTCCTCATCCCCTCCTCTCCCCCCACCTCTCTGTTTCTCTCTCTGACATTCACATCATTGAGGATTTTTATCCGCATCATTATTTGCTCTCCCCTTTCTCTTTTGTACCCTCCCATTTTCCCCTCTTCCTCCTCTCTGGCGAGCTCTTCTCTCCCTCCCCTCCCCTCAGTATTTCTGTACATTCCCCTTCTCATGTTCCTCAGTGCCTACTCTTCCCCTCGTGTGTCTCCATACTGTGTTACAGTCCCCTCGATATTCTATCACACTCCCCTCTCTTTCCTCCTCTCTCCCTCCCTTCTACCCCTCACACTCAGTATTCTCCCTCTTGACGCACACCAAACTCCCTCTCCCGTCCTCTCCCTCCCTCCCCCTCCCGCTTCCCCTCCTTCATCCACCGTTCTCCATCCATTCCTCTCACCATTCTCATCCATCTGAAGGATAGTTACATGAAGAATGTTTTTAGGGGTCAACGCCCTCGCGGCCCGGTCCCAGACTAGGTCTCCTGGGGGATTAAGCTCTGATCAACCTGGCTGTTACTGCTGGCCGCACACAGTCCATCCCATGAACCACAGCACAGCTGGCCAGGCATTGACTTGTGAAGTTGCCTCTTGAGAGCCAAAGCTTTGTTCATAGTGTCCTGTATTCTCTCTTTCTCTTTCTGTCTCTTCCCTTCCCTTCCCTTCCTCTATTCCTGGTTTCTATTCAGTCCCTTCTTCCTCTCTCGTCCTTCTCCCCCACGCTGTCTCGTCTCCTCTCCATTCCATCGTGACTCAGTTGGTGGTGTTCTGTTCCATGAAACATCTGACTGGGTCTTATTCTCTGTACTCGTTGTGACGTCGTATACTCGCCGATTTGTTTCCGTGTCCAAGCACTTGAAATAATGTCTCGTTTTATGTTGCCTAAGCACAGCTGGTGAGGGAAGTGGTGGTGGTGGTGCAAAGTGGAGGGAGAACCACACAGGTGTTAGAGGAGGTTACCTGTAATCGCTTCTGGAGATCACTGCCCCCTCGGCCCGGTCCCAGACCAGGATAGCGTAGTAGTGGTGGATAAGAGTAATAGAGAGGTAGAGAGATGTACCCACTGTATACAGCTAAGCTTGGACACGGGTTTACCTCTTGTTTGAGTGTTAGCTTGTGGAAATTACTGGAGGATTAAGTCCCTCGTCCCTGACACAGCTACTGCAGTGAGAGATACGGCAGGAAGTATAAGGTTACAATTATCAGAGTGAGAGATACTCCAGGAAATGTAACTCTCAATTCCTGCAGTGAGAGGAATAAAACAATGTTAAATAGATACTTATCATTTACAGAACACAGTATGACAAGTACCTCGAAGGTTACAAGAATGACGGGGTGGGTTGACGGCTTCATTTCAGGCAGGCAAGATATCGGAGATGGAAAAGGTACACAGAGATCATTTACTGTCCACATAGAGTAATGAAGCATTTTAAACTACTGGGAATGCCTCAAAATACTTAAATTATACTCTTGAGCAAAGAAAAAGATATCTGATAATATGTTGTGTACATGAAAGATGCTTGAAGGCCTAGTTGCAACTCTACACAATAGTCTCACAACATACTGGAGTGGAAGATGTGGGAGGAAGTGCAAAATAAACTCAGTGAAAATCAGGAGTGCCGTGGGCACAGTAAAAGACCACTGTATCAACATCCCTGATCTAAAACTGTAAAGCCTGTTACCCAATATCAGATATCAGAAATGTTGCTGGAACAAGTGTAGAAGTTTTCAAGAGGAGAGTGGATTACTGCTTGTGCCAAGTGCTAGATCAACCAAGCTGTGATATGTATGTGGGCCAGCGGGCCCTTAACAGCAATGGCCTAGTTGACCAGGCAGTCAGCGGGGAGTCCTGACCCAGGGCTGGATCTCGGAAACACTCCGGAAACTTGGAAAACACCGGAAACAGTCGACAGGTACAAGTGGTGGCGTGAAGGTGAGTACTTGGGTGGGTGTTTGGTTGGTTACTTGAATGAGCTGGGTACTTGATTTTTTTTAACTTGGCAAAACTGAACAGCCTGGTTAACCAGCCAAACACCAGACGAACCTGGCCTATGGCCGGGCTCCGGGAGTAGAAAAACTTAGCTTTACCTTTGATGAGTTCCAAGTGCCACCACCCTAGTGTATGTGATGCTTTCACAGTAGGAATAAAGGCCAGCTGTGTTTTCCCTGACATATTCCATGACACAGGATGAGTTACATACATAGTGTGGAAATGCTTCAGTCTGAGCTGGGAGACTTCAGTAGGACAGTGTCCACAATCCTACCGTACCTGTCTAACTTCTGACACAAGTATGCCACAATTTATATTTAAGGAGTTAAGAGTATTTACGATAAAGAATCATTTGCATTTAAAGTATCAACCATTGATACATGGACGCATTTGAGAATATCATCAGATATTCCATCAAAAGTTCGTCATCATCTACGGCAGCTTTAAGGGTCTGGTTCCAGAGTTACTGTTACTGGGGAATTACCATCTCTCAAGATGTGACGAAAGTCAGGAAATATCGTTTCGTAAGTTTTTGCTTATGTTTCGTTCCTCCCCACTGCTTCATCTCCCCTCCTTCCCCACCACTCCTCCCTCCCTCCCCACCACTCCTCCCTCCCTCCCTCCCTCCCTACTTCCTCTCCCCTCCTTCCAACCATTCCCTTCTCCCTCCCCACCACTTCCTCTGCCCTCCTTCCGTTCTCTGCTCATCTCTCCCCAACACTCCCACCTCTTTCCCCATTACTCCCTCTTCCCTCTCATCTCTCCCTTCCTTTCTTCTGAGTGTTTCCAACTGCTGCTGTACCCCACCCTACCACCCCCTTATTCTCCCACCCTGGACACTCATATCTCACCCCCACCCACCTTCACCCCTCTGCTTGTTGTCCCCTCCCTCTCCTGCTTTACCCTCTCGCTCCCCTCCACATCTTTTCCGTCGCCTTTCCCATCCCCTCGTTTGTCCCTCTCCCTCTCCCCTCTACTTAATCCCTACCTCACCCCGCCCATCATCCCTTTCCACGTCTGCCTGCCCACACAAGCCTTATGGGAGCCTATTTGATTAACCCACTCTACACCGAGGCAGTGTAGTCGTTTTCACACAGCTAACTCATTTGTTGTGCATGTGCCACGCATTAATTGTATATTGAGGAGGCAGTGTAGCGGTGTTTGCTGGGGTCGAGTTATAGCTCCTGATCCCAATTCAATAGCTAGTTGACCACACGGTCAAGAGAGGAACCTGGCGTACCGTACTATGAGCTGGCTGTTAGGACAACTCCTGGACACCGCGGAAAGGTATGTCACAGGTGTGTCACAGGTGTGTCTCCTGGCATCTGTGTTTGCTGAGGTGGAGGAAGAACAGGGAGGAAAGACCTCTAACACTCTCATCTACCTAACTTACTTTTGGAAAAGAGTAAACTAACTTTCAACTTTCAAGTCATCGAGTAAGTCTGGCCCAAGCCGGGTTCTCAAGGTAATATAACCTTCCAAACCGGTCACGGGTAAGTTAGAAATATATCTGTGCTAGAAAATGTAGAGAAATTAATGTGGGTCCTGGGTCGAGGAAGAGAGATATTGATAATATATACATGGGAAATACCTGGAAGTCAAGTCCCTAATATGTACATTGCTGTAATCACTTACTGGAATGAGAAATATGGCAGGAAGTGTTACCTGCTGGGGTATACCTGGAGGGTGTTCCGGGGGTCACCCCCCCCCCCGCGACCCGGTCCTTTGAAAGGGAGGCATAATATAAGAATGCTTTCCAAAATCAATAGTCCATGTAGAACAAGCCGAATGGAGATGGAAATTTTTAGGTCTAGATCTTTCGCGCTCTCTTGCGTCATCAGGAGCTATGCAGTGTTGCAAGACAGCAACAGATGGGAGGGAAAATTCTCTTAGACAAGGCAGAAGGTATCAATACTGCTGTCTTGCAATATTGCATAGCTCCTGACGACGCACGAGTGCGAAAGATCTAAAGCTAAAAATTTGTCGAATTCAACTAGGTTGTGATTGCTGTGTGGCCGTGCTGGCTTCAGGCCGGGTTGCGAGGGTACAACACTTGAAACCAATCACGGGTATGTCACAAGGCTTAAGGTACCTAGGAAAGACATAGGGAACTGGTCATGTTAAGAAGTGACAAGGGAGAGATGGTTTGGGTGGAATGCAGAGAAAGTCAGCCAGTAACGTTGATGGTGACAATAAGGGGTGATACTTAAGGCAGTGTTGATGGAACAGTAGCCTAGTGGTAGGGTAGTGTTGCTGTAGTGGGGTAGTAGTGGGCACACCATAGCGGGTAGGGTGACAGTGATCGATAACGGCCACTCACCAGGTGTTGCTGGCCTACCCTTCCACCACCACCTCCAACACCCGTCCCGAACAACGCTACCTCCACCACCCCTTCAACTACCTCTTCCTAAACACTCCTCCACCTGGGAGCCAGTTGAGACAAATCCAGTGGTTATCCCATCACAACAACAACAACAACCAGCACAAACGTAATGTAACATCATTCACTTTTACAAATGTGTACCAAGATCGTAAAGCTAACAGTAACGCAGAGTCATTTTTTCTTCCTCCACATCTGTGATTCTCGTTTTCTCGATTCTAATGTTTCCATTCTTCCCCGATTATTCTCACTTCTTGTCTTTCTACGCTGACTCCAAATGGCATGCCTCTTATAGTGAAGAAACGACACTGGATACAGAACAAGCTTTTACTGCAACGTTTTGCAGAGTTTTATCAAGTCATACCACACTTGTCTACCACGATAAACTGTCCACAGAACTAAACGTTGTCCCGAGTCTAAGTTTGTCCTGCAACAAAGATCTTTCCTTCATATCTGTCTATTCTCATGATTAAGGGACTTTCTACTCTGCTAAAACTTCTTGTTCGTGAACACAACTATACTTTGCCTTTCACGTTGCCAATTCACAAAACTTTAACAAGTTCCTCGTCCTGTGCATGTACAACGTGCCTTAACTAATACACTTTCTAACACTGGTTTATATCTCTCCCCTTCCACCGATACTTCTAGTATTTATGATGGTGAAATTAAGACACATGTGCAACATCTGGGTATCTTTATATACAATACCGACAAGATGAAATTAAGACACCCAGATGTTGCACATGTGTCTTAATCTCATCTTGTCGGTATTGTATACCAGTCTTGTACAGTATTTATTATCTTCCCTCCTTCACTTGTCCACTGCAATGCAAGACCGAATGACTGAACCCTTGTATTACTTATTTTCAAGACTGAGGGACTAAACTCTTTTAAATGTATAGCAAACAAACCATCGTAACTGACGTAACCTCTAATGCAGGCTGTGCTGGTGACGCGGGCCTTCCAGTTTCTGGCAGAATTAAAGAACACAGAAGTATTCGCCTCTCGTAACCCATCAACACTTTGCTGTCATATTAGAGACCATTTGATAACATACCATACACTAGGATGTTATCATGTTATGTGGTTAAATTTAACTAACCCTTAACAAGACTTTCTTTTCTTATCAGAGGCCATGGCCATCCCATACACTGGCCTTCTGCTAAAGCTATCTATCCCACTTCTAACCTGTAGATAAATGATTCGGAGAACCGACAGGATGATGGACTAAGGGAGCCACTGGTTGACGATACGTTAGGAAGCCACTGATTGGCGAAACGTTAGGAAGCCACTGGTTGGCGAAACGTTAGGAAGCCACTGGTTGGCGAAACGTTTGGAAACCACTGGTTGGCGAAACGTTTCCACAATAAAGATACCCAAGTGTTACCTGCATGATTCCCGTCCTGTAGAATTTTATTCTAAAGACTGTGTGTACTCTTCACGTTTATCTTAGTCTAGGTTTTATCTCAGTTGAGTCTTGCCTTTTCCTGAACAATGTTAAATGCTTTAATCTTGAGAGCACTCGTGACTTGACCTGACCTTGGCTTTCTCTTCTCCTCACCTCGCTGTATTCTTACCCACTAACCTCTTCACCTGCTCCTTTTCCTGACTTACTTTCCATTTCTTTCTCACTCAAGCTTTGATAATGAAGATTGACACGTGCAACAGTTGGGTATCTTTATTAATGAAACGTGTGTGGGTGAAACGTTTCACCAATTTCCAACAACAACTCAGAGAGTAGAGAAATTCTCGAAACTTTTCAGAGGTTCAATGATAATGTTCCATGACGGACCAGGTGGTCGTCTAAGCCTTTATCTCCACTTTCTTAGTTGACTGTGAATTCTTGCAGTCACGACACTGGAACACTTACTACAAAAATAATATTCACCTTTATCTGACCCCTTCGCGGAGTCAAACGCGTCGAGGTCTGGATACGTACCAGGGTGCAGTTTTGTTAACGATTGTGAGCGATTGAAGAACCCGTAAGGTGGGGTCGGTGCGCATCACAGATAAAGCTGGTTTAGAAAAACACGTAAACAAACACTAGGACATATTTGTTAAAACACATTTCGATCCTGGAACCTTGATCACTTCTCAAAGAGACTCATGTGCACTAAGTTTTCTAGGAGTTTTACGATCCACTTGCCGCGAGTTCGATCCCCACCCGTACCGTGGTTTGTTAAGCATTCGTTGTAACATTTATTTTTTCTCTACCTTTTCTCTGCCTTCATTATATTATTTCTATATTGTCGAAATCTTTTACTGCTAATTTTTACAATGTTACCACCGTCTTTGCCTCGTCACTCCTCCAGTCATTCCTCTTTTCCCTTTTGATGGGAATTAAGTAAGTTTATTGAGGTACAGGTACACATATGTACAATTATACCTGGTGGAAGTTACCCAGGATAACCCAAACAAGTGTCAAAAAACCGTCAACCTTCCAACGGTTTCATGGGTTTAGCGCTCTGCTATAATAATACTAATAATTAATAATAATAATAATAATATCTCAAGTTTTTATGTCGTGTGGGGTTCGGTAAGGAGAGAAGAGGGTTGAAGGTAGACACATTTGTTGGATGGTAACGATATATATATTGTCAGACTGTGGTAATGGGAGATGGAGCCCAGCCTGCCGTGTCCTGCCTTCTACTATGCCTATGCGTCGACTGAGGCCGAGGTAGCCTGTCCCGCTCACTCATGGAGCATCCCGTGACGTCATACAGTCACAGGCCTAAAAGGGATCTTCTATATAAACACATGGATGGTACTATGATACACTATACAACACATATAAGGGGATCAGCAACTATGCTGACAGCTCGGTCATGTTACGTAAGTCGTCCCGACATACACTACTATGCTATAGGCTGAACAGGCAGGTGGTTCTGGGCTGATTCTATACAATAACAAATTCATATATAACTTAGAACTAATGGATGGTATCATAGTGGATGTTAACAAAATGAGTTTTACGTAATGGGTGTTAACGTAATCAGTTTTAACGTAATGCATTACAACTTATAAGAACAAATCATGGTACAATATGGGATGGAATTGATCGATCGATCTGTATTCATGCACTCTACGGATTCTGAGGATATATATATATATATATATATATATATATATATATATATATATATATATATATATATATATATATATATACAAGGTGAAATTAACAATAAAGGCATCTGGTGCACACAGATCAGTATTGCTAAATTCTCAGAATTCGGAGGGAACGCGAACACGAAAATTTCTGACAAACTGATCAGCTAATAACAAAACACACAGTTAACAATTTCATTCATCTCGGACATCTAATTATACAGACTGTTTACATCTAAACCCAATTCTGCGAGGGCAAGGTTTACGTATGCAGAATGGTTATCATCTCTGGGAGGATCGAATTCCTCTGCAATGGCTAACACATGCCTTGACTGAGGGAGATCTGACGAGTATCTACAAAAGATACAGCTTTACTTGTTATTGCTTGTGACATGCACATAATAATCATTATTTCTACAAGCACATATACAATGTGTATAGACCATAGGTAACATCAGTGACATACTACTATATACAAAGCACCTTGTTATGTAGAGCATTTCTGGTATATTAGGTCAGTTTTGTCCCAGGATGCGACCCACACCAGCCGACTAACACCCTGGTACCTATTTTAGTGATAGGTGAACAGGGATAGCAGGTGTCTTAAGGATACACGTCCTAATGCTTCCACCCGTACCGGGGATCGAGCCACGGGACACCAGGTCAGGTTTGACGCTTTTCCCAAGTTCTTAACGTTGAGCCAATGAATGAAACGTTGATAAATATAATTGGTGGCCCGACATTTGTAACAGCCAGATTGACGAGGTAGTCGACAGGGAAGACTGGCCCAGGAGCTGGGCCACGGGAGTAGGAAAACTCCTGAAATTACGCAGGATGGGTTGTATACATGAGGCGCCATCTATCAGTCGGAGTTGGCAGACTGAGGGTGATGAGGATGAGCCTGGCCCCTGGCCGGGCTCCGAGAGTAGTGCAACTCTCGAAACTCTACACAGGTATGTTGTCAAGCATCCCAGTGAGGGTTCACCAGCTGCGGCAACTTCTGGTAAACAAAAAATAACAAGATATTGTTCAGTAGAACTTTTGTTTAAAGAATTAGACACCTGCAATATCTAGGTATCTTAATTGTAGACGTTTCGCCATCCAGTCTCTTTATCAATACAAATTCAAGAATACTAGATGGCGAAACGTCTTCTCTGAGGATGAGGGTCCCCAGTCCAGTTATAGAGGTGGTACCTATATATATATATATATATATATATATATATATATATATATATATATATATATATATATATTATATATTATATATATTATATAATATATATATATATATATATATATATATATATATATATATATATATTATATATATATATATATCCTAGGTAGTAGGTTGGTAGACAGCAACCGCCCAGGGAGGTACTACCGTCCTGCCAAGTGAGTGTAAAACGAAAGCCTGTAATTGTTTTACATGATGGTAGGATTGCTGGTGTCTTTTTTCTGTCTCATAAACATGCAGGATTTCAGGTACGTCTTGCTACTTCTACTTACACTTAGGTCACACTACACATACATGTACAAGCATATATATACACACACACCTCTGGGTTTTCTTCTATTTTCTTTCTAGTTCTTGTTCTTGTTTATTTCCTCTTATCTCCATGGGGAAGTGGAACAGAATTCTTCCTCCGTAAGCCATGCGTGTTGTAAGAGGCGACTAAGATGCCGGGAGCAAGGGGCTAGTAACCTCTTCTCTTGTATAAATTACTAAATTTAAAAAGAAAAACTTACGTTTTTCTTTTTGATCCACAAGTTCGTTTAGAAAGACACGTAAGCAAACACTATGACATATTTATTAGAAAACGTTTCGGTGCTGGGACCTTGATCACTTCTAACATACAACGAACGAACGAAAGTTCAGGTAAGATCCCAAATGGGATGAGCGGGGAAGACGGGACAGACGAAGAATAGTGCTGGAGAGGAGTGTTCTTAGTTGTAGAAATAGAGCCAGGGCTTAACCCAGCAGCTAAGTCGATCGTGGGACAGACATTGAGAACACACACAGCAGGCTCTTCTGTTGGGACTCCGGTGGGTGAGTGGGGAAGTGTGGACAGACGAAGAATATTCGGTGAGAGGAAGGTCTTGAGTTGTAGATGAAAGAGCCAGGGCTAAACCCAGCTGCGTGGCACTGCGAGGCAGTGTAGAGAGGGCATGTTGAGGACGTAGAGGAGAGAGCAGACTGCAGACAGTGCTTGCTGGCTGATATGCTTCAGGCTGAGGTAAAGAGCTGGCTTGGACATCAGGTGTCGGGAGGCTCACGTTATGTGTTGCGGAAGTGTGTTGTGTGTTTGGCTACACTTCGCTGGTGATGGAACCACTCTTGAGTCTTTTGAAGTCTCTCTTGGACATGTGGAATAGTTGCATTCTGAGGTTGGAGCAGTTCAGATTCGTCACGAGGTAAGATAGTGCGTTTTCAAAAGGAATTTGGTGAGGTTTGGTGCAGGTGTACTAACATACAGAGGTAGAAAGACATTATATATAGGCGGAGAGTGAGGTGTGAGTGACGCACGGTGACCTGAAGAATGTCATGTTGGGATGAGGACTGGTAGACGATGAAATTATGTGACTCCAGTGTTGTTGGGTTGTTGGTGCTTAAGTATCATGTATGCCAATGTTTTGGAAATTTTGTAGTTTCCAGTGTTACGTTCTATAGTGTCGGTGACGGCGATTAGTGAGGCTTCTAGGTACCGTAGGCGTCTGAGGTCTGGTTCGGTGAGAACGAGTTGTGCCTCATTCCAGTTCATCAAATGCCCCGTGCAGTCTCTGTGGAGGACACAGGCGTACCTTACATCGTCTCTATTAGAAGCATTTCGATGCTCATTCAGGCGGACTGCAAGATCTCTGCATGTCTCGCCTATCCATAGGGGATAGTGTAGACGCCTGCTGTAGAAGTTAGAGGTGTGGGGCTGCGTTTCGTAGTGAGGTCTTTGATAGATGATGTGTTTATGGTGGAAACGTTGATGTTACTCATAGCAAGTGCCCGGCGAATATTCGTGGCAACATCACCACATGACAGCACTATGAACTGCCAATGAGGAAGATCTGTTTATGACTTGAAAAAAGCCCACTGTGTGGGCGAAACGTTGTCAATAAAGGATCACATTAAACTGCATATGTGTTTATGTTTCCATTGTGTCGGTATTTTATACCATTTATTTTCATTGTCTCTTCAGACTGTTTCAAACTTTGGAACAGAACTCTTCTCCGGGCTGAGGGACTGACAACCTCAAATCTCCGACTTCAAGGGTGATGGACTGATTACATCGTCTTCACATCTCTACTGCTCCTGCCTACTTTCTGTACTGTGTAGGCGAAACGTTTCGGAATATTGTTGCCTAAGTGTTGTCCATGTGTCTTACCATAAAGACGAGACATTGTGTGTAATGTTGACTCTTCACATGTATCTTCTTATTTATTTATTTTTTAATTTTTGTCGGCAAGTCTTGCTCTCTAACATTACTATAACTTCCAAGGTTTAGGTCACGCAACATTGGAGTTATTACTCCAGCAACACTGGAGTTATTACTCAGCAACACTGGAGTTATTACTCCAGCAACACTGGAGTTATTACTCCAGCAACACTGGAGTTATTACTCCAGCAACACTGGAGTTATTACTCCAGCAACACTGGAGTTATTACTCCAGCAACACTGGAGTTATTACTCCAGCAACACTGGAGTTGTTACTCCAGCAACACTGGAGTTATTACTCCAGCAACACTGGAGTTATTACTCCAGCAACACTGGAGTTATTACTCCAGCAACACTGGAGTTATTACTCCAGCAACACTGGAGTTATTACTCCAGCAACACTGGAGTTATTACTCCAGCAACACTGGAGTTATTACTCCAGCAACACTGGAGTTATTACTCCAGCAACACTGGAGTTATTACTCCAGCAACACTGGAGTTATTACTCCAGCAACACTGGAGTTATTACTCCAGCAACACTGGAGTTATTACTCCAGCAACACTGGAGTTATTACTCCAGCAACACTGGAGTTATTACTCCAGCAACACTGGAGTTATTACTCCAGCAACACTGGAGTTATTACTCCAACAACACTGGAGTTATTACTCCAGTGTTGCTGTTACTGGCTTTTGATATTGTCACCTTGCTTTTATCCAGCTGTTATTAATATAACCTAGACAAACATGGATAAATATAATAATAACTCTCTCTCTCTCTCTCTTTGGCAGGTGAGTGTTGTAACCAGGTGATGTTGATGTGGAGGGTCACAGGAGAAAGGGGCACTGCAGCAGGCTTACTGGCCCATGCTAGGCGGGTCCAAATCACCCACTGGCCCAAGCTACTGGCCGAAGCCAGTCAGGTCCAAGTCATGTCCACTTAAGAAGGATAGAGCACTGCAGGAGACGTACTAGCACATGTGCAACATCTGGGTATCTTGTACCCAAATGTTGCACGTGTCTAATTCTTCATCTGGTCGGTATTTTATATCATATATGTAAGACTTGTAACACACTGCAACATCATGGAATCTTAGTACAGAGGACATCTACACAATCTTCTTTCATACTACTGGCCCATTCCTTGGTTATAACCTACTTACACTGGGGATTCCAGCCTACCGGTGACAGTGCCTACGTCTGCTGCACATCCTACACCTGTCGACAGTATATAAGCGCCAAGTTCCACGGCTGTGTTTCAGTTCCTTCAAAACTACGGTTCACTTCACTAACTCCAAGGCTGAGGGACTGATTACCTCATCTTTTGTATATATTCTTCATAACCAGAACTCCCAAATCATGATTTAGTTTATATGTGGTATGGTTATTTTCCTGTCCAATATTTATAACTTTGCATTTGTCTATATTAAACTTCATCTGCCACTTCTCCGACTACTGCTTCAATAGAAATCATCAGGATGTTAGATAAGACACATATGTAACAGTTAGGTATCTTTATTTCGAAACGTTTCGCCTACACAGTAGGCTTCTTCAGTCGAGTATGTGTCTTGCCTAACAACCTAGGATAAGCCAGGAAAGTCAAAGTAGCCACTACTCTACCTGATACAGTCAAAATGACTCATCTGCTTCTTTCTCTGTTATCTGTGTTCTCTGGCTCCCTCTTCGTATATCGGGCATCTTGGCCCTGCCAACTCCATCCAGTGCCTGACTGACGTCTAGTGGCTAAGGTTAACCTGCCAGGTAGAATCACTTACACATGTAGTATAATACTGTGGTACCAGCGCTATAAAGTCGAAGAATATGACATATTGAATGTTGACAGGATTCCATAGTACACTTAAGAGATCCCTGCGTCAACATTCGTGGTGCACAGCTCTTCATCTTTCTACCAATAAATATAGAAAATATTGGACAAATATCTACGGGAGGTACTTGATCAGGTGAGCAGTAGTGTACAGATGGCAGTAATCTGGTTGATTGGGCGGTGTTGGGTTATTACACGGTCACATTCGTGGTTATCCCATCCCACCATACACAAGCTGTGTGTGTGTGTTGCTTGGGGAACCAGGGGTCACCGGATGTTTGTTTTAGTATCTGCCGCTAACTTGTTTATTGTATTTGTATGTACTCGCCTATCTTTGCTAGCAGGAGTCGAGTCTCGGCTCCTGGCCTCGTCTCTTTAGCTTCATCGACCGACTTTACTGGTTTCTGGTCTCGTGAGACGGATGATATTTACTGGTTTCTGTATGTGTAGTCCTTGCCTGGCAAGCATGAAAAGTATATTGAAAGTACTGTTGTTTCCACGTCTTGTTTACTTCCATACTAATCTGTGAGTAAGAGAGATACTCCTTGACACTGTGTGTACTCACTTATTTGTGGTTGCAGGGGTTGAATCACAGTCCCTCTGTACTTCCTTAATTTTGTATGTATGTGTGTGTGTGTGTGTGTTTGAACCTAATCTGGCCCTGCCTCTCAGGGACGTAGGCGAAGGTGCACAGGGACACAGCAGAAACATACACATGACGTCTTGTGTTTGACGTTGTTACATCCTGGAGTGTTGCTGACATCACACTGACGTCACAAGACTGTGAATATTGTTCTCCAGTGTGATTTCAGTGAGGTGTCCTGTGAACATATTAATTTATATTTACACAATTATGCATATTATTTACATCTACATATGTCTCTTTTTTTATCATCGGTTGTCTCCCACCGAGGTAGTGACCCGAAAAAGAAGAAACACAATCATTATCACTCACTCCATCACCGTCTTGCCAGAGGCTTGCTGATCTTATGGCTCAGATGACCCCCCACACCACAACACGCCCACCCTTCCTTCAGGGTGCAGGTACTCTATTACCCACTCCCATGACTCGAAGCCTGGCTAGCCGGTTCTCCTGAACCCCTTCATTAATGCTGCCTTGCTCACACTCCAGCAGTACGTAAAGTCATAAAAATCAATTACCTTCACTCACTTCTATCTAACATACTCACACATGCTTGTTGGATGTCCAAGCCATGCGCATTAAAACCTTTACCCCCGTCTCTCCGAACATTTCTAGGACGATTCCAAATCTGCACACAGAAATCACTCCCTACGAAAGTAAAAGACTGGGCAGGCGATGCAAAATGCCCCCAATAAAAAGTAGGGGCGCCATTGGTACATTAAGGGAAAACACCATGAGTGTCCGGGGCCCAAGACTGTTCAACAGCCTCCCATCAAGCATTAGGGGAATTACCAATAAACCCCTGGCTGCCTTCAAGAGAGAGCTGGACAGATACCTAAAGTCAGTGCCGGATCAGCCGGGCTGTGGCTCGTACGTTGGACTGCGTGCGGCCAGCAGTAACAGCCTAGTTGATCAGGCCCTGATCCATCGGGAGGCCTGGTCATGGACCGGGCCGCGGGGGCGTTGATCCCCGGAATAACCTCCAGGTACCTGTCCTTCCTTCTCTGAACCATGTATCTACTTCCCTCCAGTACAGATTTACACACTATCCAAATCATCCTATATTGCTCCATCTTCTTAAAGGTTCAAACCACCACAACAATCTCTCCTCGACCCTCTGAATAACACTACAAACAACAAATTCTTTTGTGATGAATGGTTTGAAAAACCGACAAGTTGAAGATTGAGACACTTATGCAGCATATGGGAATCTTTATTCAGGAAACGTTTCGCCACACAGTGGCTTCATCAGCCCAATACAAAGAGGAAGGCGTAAGGAGAGGAGGAGTATGAGGTAATCAGTCCCTCAGCCTGGAGTCGATGTGTTCAGTCCATCAATCTTGTAGAATATTCTACAAGATTGATGGACTGAACACATCGACTCCAGGTTGAGGGACTGATTACCTCATTCTCCTCCTCTCCTTACGCCTTCCTCTTTGTATTGGACTGATGAAGCCACTGTGTGGCGAAACGTTTTCTGAATAAAGATTCCCATATGCTGCATAAGTGTCTCAATCTTCAACAAATTCTTTGCATAATCACACCATAGATTGCCCTTAGACGTATCATCTCCACTGCCTCCAGCCTCTTCGCTGCAATGTTTAAAACCCATGCTTCACACTCATATAAGAGTATTGTTATCACTATACTCTGATACATCCCCCCTTTTTACCTCCATTGATAACGTTCTTTGTTCCCACAGTTGCCTTGGTGCACCGCCCACCTTTTTTCCCATGAGGTTGGGATTCTGTCGACGTTTGCGTGTTTGCTGTAATTTACCTGTAATTGATCTGTTTCTTTGCTCACGTTGAACACAGAAACATAAGGCTGTTAGGAATTACCTCGTTAGTCCATCACAGATAGACTGATAAGACTCCAGCATTTCAGAACATGTTGAAGCAGAAAAGGATGGAGTTAATACCGTCATGTCACCTCCGACAGAAACCTCAGTCATGTCACTGCATCACCTAGTTTACCTGTAGACCGTTCCGTGGTCCCAGGCTGTTCAATACCTTGCCAGCTGATTCAGAAACACCGCTTGAACAAGTGTAAAAGTCTTTGAGAGGAAACTGGACAAGTATCTTAACCAGGTGCTAGATCAACCAGGCTGTGATGGATATGTAGACCAGCAGGCCGTCAGCAGCAACAGCCTGGGTGATCAGGCAAGCACCAGATGAGCCTGGCCCAAGCCAGGCTCGGGGAGTAGAACCTCTAGGAACTGATCAAAGGTATATCAGAGAGGTCATTGCCCCCGTGGTCCTGTCTTAGGCCAGGCAACAAGTTGATGGCCTGATCAGTTAAGCTTTTAAAGCTAGCATGCAGTTTAACGTATACATCACAGCCTGGTTAATCAGGAACTTGAAATTATCCGATTCCCTCTTGAAGACAGCTCGGTGATGGGGAGGCGGGTGTCAGAAAATCTAGGCCACTTTACACTAATTGAGTTAATCTTAGTGTACACATTGCATTCCTGGAGGCATCTGCGTTGTCTGCTGAATCTTTTGCTTTCATAAGGAATGATCTCAGTGTATACCTTTGATATACCTTTGAAGAGTTTCGAGAATTTATCTACTCTCTGAGCCCGGCCATGGGCCAGGCTCGTTTGGTGTGCAAATCCTGGGCAAATATCTTTAGCATTTTTTGCAGGTTTGAATTATGATGCATCTGTCTCTCATGCGTTCTAAAGAGAGACTTCAAGTACTCCCATTAATGTAGGCGCTTGACTGATTTTATACCTGCAGTGAAGGTTTTCTGTATATTCTCCACCTCTACAATTTCAATTACACTGACCTCGTATATGTACTGGCTCCCTTCATGTGTTAGTGTGACTAGTTAATGGTTCAAGTCGTACCGAAACGTCGTCATAAAGTTTCTTGTATGTGTGGGACATTTGTGCATTGTTCCTGTTATGGTATTGTGTGTTTTTATTGTCTACACCGACCTCTTAATAAGAGCAGGAGGGCACTGTAGACGGTTCGTTTGTGATGTAGTGCCTACGTCAGAATAGCATGGAGGGAGCACCAACAACAATCTGATTGTAGGTAAATGGTTCACAGAACCGACAAGGTTCTCTGAACCATTTATCTACATTCTCGTCAGGCACAATAGCATATTGGGATCTTGATACAGGGAATTATACACTTGCCTGACCTACTTCTACGTGGATTTGTCCAGTGTGATATCGTCTACGACTGCTTCACCTCACCTGTCTACGGTATACAAGCCACTTAGCGCATATGCATCGACTCCAGGCTGAGGGACTGATTATACCTTTGAAGAGTTTCGAGAGTTTATCTACTCTCTGAGCCCGGCCATGGGTCAGGCTTTGTATAGAACTGATGAAGGCACTGCGTGGCGAAACGTTTCCTCAATAAAGATACCCAAGTGTTGCACTTGTGTCTAATTTATCAACAGCTTGATTGCTTAGTCAAATTTTGGGACTGCGGGATGCGATGCTCCCCCGTGAATCATCACCAGGTTCAGAGTGTAAGAGGGACTGGAGTGGGCCAGGAAGACCTTGGTCGCCCCACCACCAGTGAAGGGAGACCACTCACGCTTGCTACACCACAACACAGCAAGAAGCCGCACTCCCACTCTCTGGAAAAAAACTGTGCACAAAAAACACTAGAAACACTTCGGAAATAGTGTGCTAGTTGGGGTAACTTAGTCGACACAGTGTTCACATTAGGCTATTCGTTTAAAGTCTGCCACTGTGTGTTTGAAGCAGGTTTTCTGTCTAAAGTCTACTACAGGATGTTTACAGCAGGCTATCTGTCTAAAGACTACCAGTGTTTACAGCAGGCTATCTGCCTGAAGTTTACCACAGAACACGTCGGCAGTGTGTGGAACACTACAGGACACGTCAGAGGTGTGTGAGACGAGGTGTGTGTGGAACACTACAGAACACGTCGGCAGTGTGTGGAACACTACAGGACACGTCAGAGGTGTGTGAGACGAGGTGTGTGTGGAACACTACAGAACACGTCGGCAGTGTGTGGAACACTACAGTACACGTCAGAGGTGTGTGAGACGAGGTGTGTGTGGAACACTACAGAACACGTCGGCAGTGTGTGGAACACTACAGTACACGTCAGAGGTGTGTGAGACGAGGTGTGTGTGGAACACTACAGAACACGTCGGCAGTGTGTGGAACACTACAGGACACGTCAGAGGTGTGTGAGACGAGGTGTGTGTGGAAGACTACAGAACACGTCAGAAGTGTGAGAACATTACAGAACACGTCAGAGGTTTGTGGAACACCACAACACGCATCAACTGGTGTCAGGCACAGAGCCATGGTTGCTCTCAGTCCTACCAACCTTCCCGTCATGGACTACAGGTAAACTGAGGGAGGTGTGAATGAGTGATTACTTATTTCTAGGCAATCACGTGACATTGCAAAACACCACGAGAGTGTTAAGACACATGTGCAACATCTGGATATCTTTATTGAAGACTGGCGGTTATATAGGCGTCATTTTATACCTTTCTTGCACACCACGAGAGTGGTTGGCAAGGCTGGTTACACCACACACGGTGATTACCTTTGCTAAATTACCCAAGACTTACATGACTACAACATTGCATCACTCTCAAAAGGGAGATGACATAAACTCTGAAGAGAAATTTCACGTTTTTCCTGGGAAATAGTATACCTTGGACAGGTTTCAAGAGTTTTCCTACTCCTGCCCCTCTAAGGAGGTTCCTTGACGCTGGTGAGGGGCTCTTGATCTTGGGAATTGGATCTGTGCTCCAGTTCCCTGAATTGTGCTGTATAATCATACTGGCTTATCGCTCCCCCATGATTATAATAATCCTGTAGCCTGGCCAGTGGTCAGCCGGCAATAACAGCCTGTAATAAAGTTGTCAAGCCGTAACGGCTTGACGAAGCTCCTGGAGAGCGAAACGTTGCCACAATAAAATGTCACATTAAGAACATAATGGGGTGAGAGATATGGGAGGAGTATTATGGCGCTTTTCACCATCTCCAAGGCTGAGGGACTGATTACCTCATCTTTTGTATATAATTCTTCACATTATGTCTTTGTGTTGTATTGACAAAGCTAGTGGTTGACGAAACGTCTACAAATAAAGATACCCAGATGTTGCACATGTGTCTAATATTCATACCCGTCCCTTGGGTATGATCTACTTCCACTGGGAAATTCCGCCCACCAATGACAGTGTCTTCGTCTGCTACCCGTCCCTCACCACCTGACGCCAGCTGATTTCCACCTGCTACAGTCTTCCATTTTATGTCTTAAAATTAAATGGGAATTCCGCCAGCTGGATCCCTAAATCTGGTACAGTGCTCCTTTAGTGGATGTGACTTGAACCTGACTAGCTTAGGCCAGTAGGTGACTTGGATCTGCTTAGCATGGGCCAGTATACCTGCTGCAGTGCTCCTTATGTTCCTGCAAGCTTCTCTCTCTCCTGTATTCCTGTTATTTGTGTATTGTTCCAGTCATGGTATTGCGCCTTTTTGTTCTTCATAATACTGGGTGAGAGTGAACGCATTAACCAAGCTCACTTAAACTGAAGGTGGGAACGGTCTCGGGGCCTCAGGACGAGACCAAGGTAGTAGCGGTGCAATGAGAGGTTAATTACGGAATCAAGCCGGAGGTGCCAGACTGTTATGAAATTATTTGAGGAGTCTTGTGACAGTTTTTTTTTTTTTGACGGTTGTGTAAATCATGGCCCCCTGCGAGCCGCTTTCTTGATTGTAACCTAAAGGATGTTTTCCGAGGGTCAACGGGTCAACACCCCCCACTGTACGGTCCCAGATAAACCTGTAAGTATAATGTTCGCCAAGACAGTAGTCCTGGCACGGTTCTCAATCTTGTGATGACCCGTCTCTGGCTCCCGAGGGAGAAAGGTTTCTACAATGATGCGACGTATGCTGCTCAAGCACTCTTCTGGTCAGTTCATCTGGTGCATCTAATAATCAACACCGTATGTACTCCTAACTGTGGACAGTAGCGAGGAGGAGGATGTGTCGTTATCATGGGCAAAAGCTTCTCTGGTTCGTTGACTCCATAGTACACTAGTGTGGCCGCAGTCATCTCTGGGTCCTCTTCGCGAGGGGATACCAGTGCTAGTTGCCTGCGGAGTGCCCAGGAGGCGCTGGACAACGTGCTGGCACATCTCCTAAGCCTTGTCTACCATCATCTTGGCTGTGGGAAAGCCCAAACGAAGCCGATGGATGGCGGTACACTGCGCTTTGGACCAGCATCTATCATATGGAGGGGGTTCTCCCTGAGTCGCTGTTCGGTACCACTGTTGAGATGGGGTATCACCTAAGACCTCTTCCATAAGTTTCATTGCTCTGGCAGCCATCAGTTTGGTCTGTCGTAGGCTGATGGGGACAGTAATCCCAACATGTGGATACTCTGTGGCTTCCTTGGCTGCATCATCTGCCGCCTCATTTCCCCGGATGCCGGCATGGCTGAAGATCCAGTTCAATGTCTATCTGTTACCCTCTATGGCTGTCATTATGCTCAGGTTCGATGTGATGAGGTGAACATTGTCCTGATGCCTTGTTTCTTCCTTAAGTGGATGTGACCTGGACCTGACTAGGTTGGGTGAGTGGCATAAGCCGGTAGATGACTTGGACCTGCCTCGCCTGGGCCAGTAGGCCTGCTGTAGTGCTCCTTATTCAGGTACTTCAAGAATACGGTGCTCTTCACCAACTCCAAGACTGAGGGACTGATCACCTCATCTTTTGTTGTATAGTTCTACTCTTCCAATTATGTCCGTGAATTTGTACTGATAAAGCCACTGGAGGGCGAAACGTCTACAATAGAGATACCCAGATGTTGCTCATGTGTCCAATTTTCATCAGTTCTTTCATGTTCTTGAAGGAATTCCCTCACATTCTTGAAGGAGTTCCTGTGTATTTTAAGAGAAGTTCCTTCATGTTCTTAAAAATTAATTAGTTCACTTCAGAGAACACGAGGAACTCCAAGAATGTGAAGTAATTTCTTAACTTGTTTTCCAGTTTATGAGGGCTGGTCTGAGACCGGGCCATGATGATGATGATGATGACCTAAAACACCTGGTATCTGTGAGTAGGTGCGAAGAGCACCTACTATGGTGCTCTTCGCACCTACTCCTAGGTTGAGGGACTGATTACCTCATCTTCTGTACATAGTTCTACTGTCTTCAAGTTAAGAACATAAGAACATAAGAACGAAGGAACACTGCAGAAGGCCTACTGGCCCATGCGAGGCAGGTCCAAGTCTCCTACCGGCTTAAGCCAATGCACCCAACCTAGTCAGGTCAGGTCACATTGACTTAAGGGAGGAACACGGCAACCGACCTGTTAGCACAAGCTATCAGGTCTAACTCACACCCACCCACATCTACTCATGTATTTATCCAACCTATTTTTAAAGCTACACAACGTTCTGGCCTCTATAACGGTACTTGGGAGTTTGTTCCACTCATCCACAACTCTATTACCAAACCAGTACTTTCCTATATCCCTCCTGAATCTGAATTTTTTCCAACTTAAAACCATTGCTGCGAGTCCTGTCTAGGCTAGATATTTTCAGCACACTATTTACATCCCCTTTATTTATTCCTGTCTTCCACTTATACACCTCAATCATATCCCCCCTAATTCTACGTCTTTCTAGAGAGTGCAGTTTCAGGGCCCTTAGTCTATCCTCATAGGGAAGGTTTCTGATACATGGGATCATCTTTGTCATCCTCCTTTGTACATTTTCCAGAGAATTTATATCCATTCTGTAATACGGTGACCAAAACTGTGCAGCATAATCTAAATGAGGCCTAACCAAGGATGTATAGAGTTGAAGAACAACCTGAGGACTCCTATTATTTATGCTTCTTGATATGAAGCCAAGGATTCTATTAGCTTTATTGCGAACACTTATGCACTGTTGTCTTGGTTTCAGATTACTGCTAACCAGAACTCCTAAATCTTTTTCGCAATCCGTAATATTAAGATCTACATTATTTAGTTTATATGTGGCATGGTTATTGTCCTGTCCAACATTTAGAACTTTGCATTTGTCTATATTAAACTGCATCTGCCACTTCTCCGACCACTGCATCAGTCTATTCAAATCTTCCTGGAGTGCTCGAATGTCCTCGTCAGAATGAATTCGACGGCCTATTTTGGTGTCATCGGCAAACTTGCCGATGTCGCTCTTTATGCCCTCATCTATGTCGTTTATGTAGATTGTGAACAGTAGGGGGCCCAACACTGACCCCTGTGGAACACCGCTCGTGACGCTTCCCCACTCTGATTTCTCCCCATTTATGCAAACTCTCTGCTGCCTATTTGTCAACCATGCCTCTATCCAGAAAAAAATTTCTCCTCCTATTCCATGTGCTTTAATTTTCCTCAATAGTCTCTGATGTGGGACCCTGTCAAAAGCCTTACTGAAGTCCATATACACAATATCATATTCATTACCATGATCTACCTCCTCAAATACCTTAGTGAAAAAAGTTAATAAATTCGTAAGGCAGGAACGCCCCTTTGTAAAACCATGCTGAGATTCGTTGATTAATTTATGCTTTTCAAGGTGGCTACGAACTGCCTCGGCAATTATTGATTCCATAAATTTTCCCACTATGGAGGTTAGGCTTATTGGTCTATAGTTCGAAGCTAAGGACCTGTCACCTGTTTTGAAAATAGGTATCACATTTGCCATTTTCCACTTATCTGGCACCATGCCAGTTTGTAGTGATATGTTGAAAAGATTAGCCAAAGGTGTGCTAAGCTCCTCTTTACATTCCTTTAGAACCCTTGCATACAGTTCATCAGGGCCTGGGGATTTGTTAGGTTTTAATTTATCTATTTGCCTAAGGACCATGTCACTTGTGACCCTAATAGTGCACAGTTTATTATCGTCCTGTTCTACATAATTTATCATTACTGGAATATCGCTGGTATCCTCCTGTGTAAAAACTGAGAGGAAGTATGTGTTAAAAATTCTACACATTTCCTTATCACTGTCAGTGAGCTGACCCGAGGAACTTTTGAGTGGGCCTATCTTGTCCCTGATCTTACTTCTGTATACCTGAAAGAATCCTTTTGGTTAGTCTTCGATTCTCTTGCAACTTTAACCTCATAATCTCTATTTGCTTTTCTAATTCCCTTTTTTATTTCTCTCTTTAACTGAATATATCGATTTCTTAATTGCCCCTCTCCTCTTTTGATTTGCCTATATATGCCTCTCTTTTGACCAATCAGATATTTTAATCTATTGTTCATCCATTTAGGATCATTTTTGTTTGATCTGATTTCCCTATTTGGAACATAATTTGACTGAGCAGCTAGAACTATGCCCTGGAAAGCATCATATCGGCAACCATCACCACCTACCTGACCCCTAGTCAGGTCATTCCAGTTCAGCCCACCTAAGTAATTTTTCAGTCCTATGAAATCAGCCAAGCGAAAGTCAGGGACGGAGACTTGATTGCCATTATTAGGGGAATTCCATGATATGTTAAAACTGAGTGATTTGTGATCACTCTCCCCAAGCTCATCATTAACCTCAAGATTATTAATTAGTGTTTCCCTACTGGCAAGAACCAAGTCAAGGAGGTTATTTCCCCTAGTTGGCTCTGTCACAAACTGTTTTAAAAAACAATCCTGGATCGTATCAAGAAAGTCACCCGACTCTAAATTTCCTGTCAAATTGCTCCAGTCAATCTGTCTATAATTGAAATCTCCCATTAGCACAACATTTTCGTATGTAGATGCCTTACGAATTTCGTCCCATAGAAGTTTACTGCACTCCCTATCAAGATTTGGGGCCCTGTAAATCACACCCAAAATTAGTTTTTCTCGGCCCTCGAGAAGCTGTAACCAAACAGATTCAGTGGCTGACGCTTCTAATTTAATATCTTGTCTAACACAACAATTTAAATTGTCTCTGACATACATCGCTACTCCACCACCTTTCCTGTTGACCCTGTCAGTGTGGAATAATTTATAGCCTTGTATGTGACATTCAGAGGGCATCTCTCTATCTTTCAGATTGAGCCAGGTCTCTGTTATAGCAATAATATCTATGTTTCCTGCACTTGCAATTAATCTTAGCTCATCTATCTTATTTCTAACACTCCTGCTATTAGTATAGTAAACCTTAAGGGAGCTAGTCCCTTGCTGCCCTCTGCTGTCCCCCTTTGTTTGCTGACCTGTTCTATTGTCTTTATTTATAACTTCATGCTGAATGCCTTTTATACATTTACTGTTTCCAACCCTAGTGTTGCAACCTGCTTGTTTCCCACACACACCCATACCTCTATCTTCCATCAGTTTAAAATCATAGGCATTTCACCAATGGCCTTCTCAATCGAGTCTGCAAGTGCTACCACCCCTGCCCCAGAGAGATGAACCCCATCCCTTGCATACATATCATGTTTGCCATAAAAGTTGTTCCAGTTGTCAATGAATGGGATTGCAAGTTCCTTGCAGTATCTGTCTAGCCAGCAATTTACACCAATTGCCCTAGACAACCATTCATTTCCTACTCCCCTTCTAGGCAAGATGCTACATATGATTGGGATCCCTCCCTTAGACTTAATGAAATCTATAGCTGACCTGTACTTATCTAGCAGCTCTTCTCTCCTACCCTTCCCAATATCATTTCCACCAGCACTGAGACAGATAATGGGCTTGTTCCCATTACCTGACATGATATTATCCAGCCTGTTGACAATGTCCCCAACACCAGCTCCAGGGAAGCACACTCTATCTCTCATCTTCTTATTCCTATTACAAAAAGCACGGTCAACATATCTTACCTGAGAGTCACCAACCACAAGAATGCGCTTACCTTCATTAGCAGGGGCAGTAGTACCCTTACCTTCACTGGCCACTGAAGTACATTCATCCTGGAGAACAGAGAAGCGATTTCCTACCTTCAGATCTTCACTCTTAACTTTCCTTACTCTGATGCGCCTCCCATTACTGTGAACAACTCGCCACTTGTAGCAGGTGCTGGGCTGCACCTCACTGCTGGTAGCCGTTGATAAAGCCACTGGATGGCGAAACGTCTACAATAAAGATACCCAGATGTTGCACATGTCTTAATTTCATCTTGTCGATATTATATACCATTCTTGCACAACAACAGCCTGGTTGACCAGGCAAACACCAGACTAGCCTGGCCCATGGCCGGGCTCCAGGAGTAGAAAAACTCTTGGAACTCATCAGAGGTATAAGAAAGGTAAAGGTAGTGGCTCCGGGGACCATCTTACAGCCAGGTCTTAGACCAGGCTTCCTAGGCTGGAAAAGAAATATTGCCTGGCCCATGGCCGGGCTCAGAGAGTAGATAAACTCTCGAAACTCTTCAAAGGTATATCAAAGGTTGCAGAATTAAAGAAATTTAAGACGCACAAAGGAGAGTGTAGAAGTCTTCAAGAGGAAACCGGCCCAGGTGCTAGATCAACGCAGATGTGATTTACATAGATTTTGCAAAGGCGTTTGACAGATGCGATCATGGAGTGATAGCGCACAAAATGAAGGCCATGGGAATTACGGGGAAGGTAGGCAGATGGATTTTCGGTTTCCTAACACACAGAACACAAAAAGTAGTAGTGAACAGGGCAAGATCCAGCATCAGTGAGGTCAAAAGCTCAGTGCCCCAAGGCACTGTCCTGGCACCTCTGCTGTTCCTCATCCTTATAGCAGACATAGACAAAAACATCCGGCACACTTTTGTATCATCATTTGCAGATGACACTAAAATAAGCATGAAAGTCAGTACGGTAGAAGACACTGAAAAAGTACAGGAAGACATAAGCAGGGTTTTCCAGTGGGCAGTGGAGAACAACATGACGTTCAATGGTGATAAGTTCCAGCTGCTCAGGTATGGAAAGAATGAAGAACTTAAAAGGAACACTATATACAAAACTCAAGAGTGTCACCAAATAGAACGTAAGGAACACGTAAAAGACCTAGGAATAATTATGTCAGCGGACCTTTCTTTTAAAGACCATAACAAGACAAAGATCACGACAGCCAGGAAGATGACTGGGTGGGTATTGAGAACTTTCAAAACAAGGGAAATAATGCCGATGGTGACACTCTTCAAATCGCTAGTGCTCCCTCACTTAAAATATTGCTCAGTGCTGACGGCCCCGTTCAGGGCAGGAGAAATATCGGAGCTGGAACAAATACAGAGATCGTTTACGGCTCACATTGAGCCAGTAAAGCACCTAAACTACTGGGAACGCCTGCCAGTCTTGAACATGTACTCACTGGAGCGGAGGAGAGAGAGGTACATGATAATATATACCTGGAAGGTACTCGAAGGCTTGATCTCAAATCTGCACACTTCCATAACAACATACTGGAGTGAGAGATATGGGAGGAAGTGTAAAATAAACCCTGTGAGGAGCAGGGGTGCGGTGGGGACAATAAGGGAACACTGTATCAACATCCGGGGTCCCAGACTTTTCAACATCTTACCAGAAGATATCAGAAACACTGCTGGAACAAGTGTTGAAGCCTTCAAGAGGAAACTAGACAAATATCTTCACCAGGTGCCAGATCAACCAGGCTGTGTTGAATATGTGGGGCAGCGGGCCTCCAGCAGCAACAGCCTGGTTGACCAGGCGAGCACCAGACGAGCCTGGCCCATGGCCGGGCTCAGAGAGTAGATATAATCTTGAAATTCTTCAAAGGTATATTCAAAGGTATAGGTGGGGCAGCGCAGGCACCAGACGAGCCTGGCTAATGGCCGGGCTCCGAAACTCATGAAAGGTGTAAAGGTACACTGAATTATAAATAGGAGTTCTGTAAGATTTATCTGTCATCTCACATGTTTCCGAGACTGAAAAGATATGCAGTCCTGCCAGAGTGCAAAGAAACAAAGGGTTTGCATATTGCTGTCATTTGAAAGGACGACGGTACCTCCCTAAATAGTTGCTGTCTACCAACATACTGCATTACCAGGTGTAAATAGGTCAGATGTAAGAACGTGGTTTGTGTTTCCTTTGATGGTATCACGCTTCCCTCGCTCTACTGTGCTGTCAGGAATTTCCACGAACTTCTAAGTCTGCCACACTTGAAAGAACTTCCACAGACCTGCCTGTGAAACCATCCTTCACAGACCTGCCTGTGAAGGATGGTTTCACAGGCAGTCTGTGAAGGATGGTTTCACAGACCTTCTTGTGAAGGATGGTTCCACACCTATATGTGAGGGATGGTTCCACAGACCTGCCTGTGAGGGATGGTTCCACATAGCTGCCTGTGAGCGACGGTCTTCCAAACCTGACATCCCAGCCTGAGGCACAACTTTCTTGTTAATTATTCGATCAGCCAGGTAGTTGCTGCTGATGCCAGCAGCCCGCAGGCCTACATATCAATCACGAAGTAGGTCAGGTTAGGTTAGGTTTGAAGGGTTTTGCACACTGGCAGTCCTGTCTGGAGCCAGACTTTCTGTCTTCCTATTAAAGGGAAGATACCAAGTATACGATGCCTGATCAACCAGGCTGCGCTGGCTATGTGGGCCAGCGGGCGGCCAGCAGCAACAGTCTAGTTCACCAGACAAAGCTGGCACAGGGCCAGGCTGCAAGAGTAGGAAAACTCTGAAAGTCCTTCAAAGGTGTATTAAAAGCAAGCATTTTCCTCCCTGAAATACTCACAACCTTCCAATAACTCACGACGTTACCTGTGCGTTACCTGTGGCCTGTTCCCGAGTCATGGTCTGTGCAGCGTGGTGTCAGACCAGGCCTGGTTGATGGCCTGATCAGGCAGGCTGTTGATGAATTCTGCCAGAGGACAAATGTGCAGCAGGTCGTGATACAACTGACTGGAGAATGCCAAGTGTGTTTGTCATCATGAGTGATATTTCTCAAGCCTCCAGTGTGAGTACAGTGAGTGATGCAATGACCCGCACTCACTCTGCTTGATGCTGCCTCTCTTGTGCTCACTGCTTGATGCTGCCTCTCTTGTGCTCACTGCTTGATGCTGCCTCTCTTGTGCTCACTGCTTGATGCTGCCTCTCGTGTGCTTACTGCTTGATGCTGCCTCTCTTGTGCTCACTGCTTGATGCTGCCTCTCTTGTGCTCACTGCTTGATGCTGCCTCTCTTGTGCTCACTGCTTGATGCTGCCTCTCGTGTGCTCACTGCTTGATGCTGCCTCTCTTGTGCTCACTGCTTGATGCTGCCTCTCTTGTGCTCACTGCTTGATGCTGCCTCTCGTGTACTTACTGCTTGATGCTGCCTCTCGTGTGCTCACTGCTTGATGCTGCCTCTCTTGTGCTTACTGTTTGATGCTGCCTCTCGTGTGCTCACTGCTTGATGCTGCCTCTCTTGTGCTCACTGCTTGATGCTGCCTCTCTTGTGCTCACTGCTTGATGCTGCCTCTCGTGTGCTCACTGCTTGATGCTGCCTCTCTTGTGCTCACTGCTTGATGCTGCCTCTCTTGTGCTCACTGCTTGATGCTGCCTCTCGTGTGCTCACTCTGCTTGATGCTGCCTCTCTTGTGCTCACTGCTTGATGCTGCCTCTCGTGTGCTCACTGCTTGATGCTGCCTCTCTTGTGCTTACTGCTTGATGCTGCCTCGTGTGCTTACTGCTTGATGCTGCCTCTCGTGTGCTCACTGCTTGATGCTGCCTCTCGTGTGCTCACTCTGCTTGATGCTGCCTCTCTTGTGCTCACTGCTTGATGCTGCCTCTCGTGTGCTCACTGCTTGATGCTGCCTCTCTTGTGCTTACTGCTTGATGCTGCCTCTCTTGTGCTTAATGCTTGATGCTGCCTCTCTTGTGCTCACTGCTTGATGCTGCCTCTCTTGTGCTTACTGCTTGATGCTGCCTCTCTTGTGCTTACTGCTTGATGCTGCCTCGTGTGCTTACTGCTTGATGCTGCCTCTCGTGTGCTCACTGCTTGATGCTGCCTCTCGTGTGCTTACTGCTTGATGCTGCCTCTCGTGTGCTCACTGCTTGATGCTGCCTCTCGTGTGCTTACTGCTTGATGCTGCCTCTCGTGTGCTTACTGCTTGATGCTGCCTCTCGTGTGCTCACTGCTTGATGCTGCCTCTCGTGTGCTTACTGCTGCCTCTCTTGTGCTCACTGCTTGATGCTGCCTCTCGTGTGCTTACTGCTTGATGCTGCCTCTCGTGTGTTCACTGCTTGATGCTGCCTCTCTTGTGCTCACTGCTTGATGCTGCCTCTCTCCTGTTTACTGCTTGATGCTGCCTCTCGTGTGCTCACTGCTTGATGCTGCCTCTCTTGTGCTCACTGCTTGATGCTGCCTCTCGTGTGCTCACTCTGCTTGATGCTGCCTCTCTTGTGCTCACTGCTTGATGCTGCCTCTCGTGTGTTCACTGCTTGATGCTGCCTCTCTTGTGCTCACTGCTTGATGCTGCCTCTCTCCTGTTTACTGCTTGATGCTGCCTCTCGTGTGCTTACTGAATGATGCTGCCTCGTGTGCTTACTGCTTGATGCTGCCTCTCTTGTGCTTACTGCTTGATGCTGCCTCTCTTGTGCTCACTGCTTGATGCTGCCTCTCGTGTATTCACTGCTTGATGCTGCCTCTCGTGTGCTTACTGCTTGATGCTGCCTCTCGTGTGCTTACTGCTTGATGCTGCCTCTCGTGTGCTTACTGCTTGATGCTGCCTCTCGTGTGCTTACTGCTTGATGCTGCCTCTCTTGTGCTCACTGCTTGATGCTGCTTCTCGTGTGCTCACTGCTTGATGCTGCCTCTCGTGTGCTTACTGCTTGATGCTGCCTCTCGTGTGCTTACTGCTTGATGCTGCCTCTCTTGTGCTCACTGCTTGATGCTGCTTCTCGTGTGCTCACTGCTTGATGCTGCCTCTCGTGTGCTTACTGCTTGATGCTGCCCCTCTTTTGCTCACTGCTTGATGCTGCCGCTCGTGTACTTACTGCTTGATGCTGCCTCTCGTGTGCTCACTGCTTGATGCTGCCTCTCTTGTGCTTACTGCTTGATGCTGCCTCTCGTGTGCTTACTGCTTGATGCTGCCCCTCTTTTGCTCACTGCTTGATGCTGCCTCTCGTGTGCTTACTGCTTGATGCTGCCTCTCTTGTGCTTACTGCTTGATGCTGCCTCTCGTGTGCTCACTGCTTGATGCTGCCTCTCGTGTGCTTACTGCTTGATGCTGCCCCTCTTTTGCTCACTGCTTGATGCTGCCTCTCGTGTGCTCACTGCTTGATGCTGCCTCTCGTGTGCTTACTGCTTGATGCTGCCTCTCGTGTGCTTACTGCTTGATGCTGCCCCTCTTTTGCTCACTGCTTGATGCTGCCTCGTGTGCTTACTGCTTGATGCTGCCTCTCTTGTGCTCACTACTTGATGCTGCCTCTCTTTTGCTCACTGCTTGATGCTGCCTCTCGTGTGCTCACTGCTTGATGCTGCCTCTCATGTGCTTACTGCTTGATGCTGCCCCTCTTTTGCTCACTGCTTGATGCTGCCGCTCGTGTACTTACTGCTTGATGCTGCCTCTCGTGTGCTCACTGCTTGATGCTGCCTCTCTTGTGCTTACTGCTTGATGCTGCCTCTCGTGTGCTTACTGCTTGATGCTGCCCCTCTTTTGCTCACTGCTTGATGCTGCCTCTCGTGTGCTTACTGCTTGATGCTGCTTCTCTTGTGCTTACTGCTTGATGCTGCCTCTCGTGTGCTCACTGCTTGATGCTGCCTCTCGTGTGCTTACTGCTTGATGCTGCCCCTCTTTTGCTCACTGCTTGATGCTGCCCCTCTTTTGCTCACTGCTTGATGCTGCCTCTCGTGTGCTTACTGCTTGATGCTGCCCCTCTTTGGCTCACTGCTTGATGCTGCCTCGTGTGCTTACTGCTTGATGCTGCCTCGTGTGCTTACTGCTTGATGCTGCCTCTCTTGTGCTCACTACTTGATGCTGCCTCTCGTGTGCTTTTTGCTTGATGCTGCCTCTCGTGTACTTACTGCTTGATGCTGCCTCTCGTGTGCTCACTCTTTGATGCTGCCTCGTGTGCTTACTGCTTGATGCTGCCTCTCTTGTGCTTACTGCTTGATGCTGCCTCTCGTGTGCTTACTGCTTGATGCTGCCTCTCGTGTGCTCACTGCTTGATGCTGCCTCTCTTGTGCTCACTTCTTGATGCTGCCTCGTGTGCTCACTGCTTGATGCTGCCTCTCTTGTGCTTACTGCTTGATGCTGCCTCTCTTGTGCTCACTGCTTGATGCTACCTCTCGTGTGCTCACTGATGCTGCCTCTCGTGTGCTTACTGCTTGATGCTGCCTCTCGTGTGCTTGCTGCTTGATGCTACCTCTCTTGTGCTCACTGCTTGATGCTGCCTCTCGTGCTTACTGCTTGATGCTGCCTCTCGTGTGCTTACTGCTTGATGCTGCCTCTCGTGTGCTTACTGCTTGATGCTGCCTCTCGTGTGCTTGCTGCTTGATGCTGCCTCTCTTGTGCTCACTGCTTGATGCTACCTCTCTTGTGCTCACTGCTTGATGCTGCCTCTCTTGTGCTTACTGCTTGATGCTGCCTCTCGTGTGCTTACTGCTTGATGCTGCCTCTCGTGTGCTTACTGCTTGATGCTGCCTCTCTTGTGCTTACTGCTTGATGCTGCCTCTTGTGCTTACTGCTTGATGCTGCCTCTCGTTTGCTCACTGCTTGATGCTTCCTCTCTTCTGCTTAATGCTTGATGCTGCCTCTCTTCTGCTTAATGCTTGATGCTGCCTCTCGTGTGTTTACTGCTTGATGCTGCCTCTCTTCTGCTTACTGCTTGATGCTGCCTCTCTTCTGCTTACTGCTGCCTCTCGTGTGATTACTGCTTGATGCTGCCTCTCGTGCTCACTGCTTGATGCTGCCTATCGTGTGCTTACTGCTTGATGCTGGCTCTCTTGTGCTCACTGCTTGATGCTGCCCCTCTTCTGCTTACTGCTTGATGCTGCTTCTTTTCTGCTTACTGCTTGATGCTGCCTCTCATGTGCTTACTGCTTGATGCTACCTCTCTTCTTACTGCTTGATGCTGCCTCTCTACTCACTGCTTGATGCTGAATCTCTTCTGCTTACTACTTGATGCTGCCTCTCTTCTGCTTACTGCTTGATGCTACCTCTCGTGCTTACTGCTTGATGCTGCCTCTCTTCTGCTTACTGCTTGATGTTGCCTCTCTTCTGCTCATTGCTTGATGCTGCCTCTCGTGTGCTTACTTCTGCCTCTCTTGTGCTCACTGCTTGATGCTGCCTCTCTTCTGCTTACTGCTTGATGCTACCTCTCTTGTGCTTACTGCTTGATGCTGCCTCTCGTGTGCTCACTGCTTGATGCTGCCTCTCTTGTGCTCACTGCTTGATGCTGCCTCTCTCCTGCTTACTGCTGCCTCTTGTGCTTACTGCTGCCTCTCTTTTGCTCGCTGCTTGATGCTGCCTCTCTTCTGCTTACTGCTTGATGCTGCCTCTCGTGTGCTCACTGCTTGATGCTGCCTCTCGTGTGCTCACTGCTTGATGCTGCCTCTCTTCTGCTTACTGCTTGATGCTGCCTCTCTTGTGCTCACTGCTTGATGCTGCCTCTCGTGTGCTCACTGATGCTGCCTCTCGTGTGCTCACTGATGCTGCCTCTCTTGTGCTCATCCACTTGTGTTGTCGTGGGTCGAAACACTGCTCCTCGCTCCGCCTTGTAGGTTGACCTAACATACAGGACTCGTTAAGTGTAGAGGGTCCAGGACTTTTAAACCCTTCTCTACCCCTACTTTAAGAGTGGTGCTTTGATAACAGTGAAGGGCTCTTTGTGCGAAGAGTTGGAGCTATCCTCCCCTTCCTCGGATTAAACCTGTTTATTTCCCGTTTCTTAGGTGCTGTGTGACCATTGTGAACTTAGTCCTTATTGACGAATAATAATTTTAAATTCTCCATTCATATGTAAAAGGAGGAAAACAACCACAGGGGAGTGGAATGATAGCTCTAGGTCCTTAATGTTGCAATCAATACATCAGGAGGTTGCAATGTTGCAGAAATGAACTAGGAAACGTTCCACTGAAGTAATCTGTTTGGACTTCCTACTCATTCCTTCAACATTGCACGTTCCTGATAGTGTGCTGATTGCAACGCTAAAGACCTGGAGCTGTCATTCACCTTCCCTGTGGTTGGTTTGCATTATGTGTCGCTTGTTCGCGATTATTGCATTTATAAAAGGAATTAACAAAAAAACTGGTGTCTGCAAGAGGAACCTGACAAGTCCTTCAGGTAGTTCCTGATGAGCCTGGCTGTGTTGCCTTAAGTTAACATGCACGAGTATTATTCTCTAGAGAACATTGAAGAGTATCGTCGTTTCCTTGGCAACACTTGTTTTCAACATCTTACCAGATTATTATTATTATAATCAAAGGGGAAGCGCTAAACCCGTAGGATTATACAGCGCCCGGGGGAGGGGATGTGGAAGGCATTCAGGCTTAATTCGGGGAACTGGAGCACAGTTCCAATTCCCTAAATCAAGAGCCCCTCACCAACATCAAGGAACCTTCCATGAGGGGACATCTTACCAGAAGATATCACAAACACTGCTGGAACAAGCGTTGAAGCCTTTAAGAGGAGATTAGACGAGTATCTTCACCAGGTGCCAGATTAACCAGGCTGTGATGGATATGTGGGGCAGCGGGCCTCCAGGAGCAACAGCCTGGTTGACCGGGCGAGCACCAGGGGAGCCTGGCCCATGGCCGGGCTCAGAGAGTAGATATACTCTCGAAATTCTTCAAAGGTAGGTTCTAGTTATCCTGCCTGTCAGCTTCCATGCGCTTGTAATAGCAGTGCAGTGTTGTGATCTTTGAACGATAGCGCTGCTACTACTAATAACCTGACTGATCAGGTCAAGGACATGTACACTGCCTATTGTGTCATGATGTGTTGATATTCTCCAGTACTACTGTTCTTATTATGCTCTGTTTCGTTCGTCCGGTCCCGTCCCCCTCTCGTACATATTCTGGCTCTCTTCTCGTCGCGCTTCTGTGTGACTAGTTAATGGTCCAAGTTGGGCCGAAACGTCGTCATAAGTTTCAGTTTCCTGTGTGCGGGTTGTTTGTGTATACCTTTGATGAGTTCCATGTGTTTTTATACATCCTGCCATGGCTAGGCTCGCCTGGTGTTTGCCTGGTCTATCAGGCTGTTGCTGCTGATGGCCCACTGCCCCCCATATATCCGTCACAGCCTGGTTGATCTGGTGACGTTGATGTACTGAAGCCATAGGAAACACTAGTGAAGGAAACATGTTTACATAATACTGATAACACTTACAGCCTGGTTGATCAGGTCTTGATCCACCAGGTCTGGTCCGGGACCGGGCTGCGTGGGTGTTGACTCCCGAAAGCATCCCTCAGGTGCCCTCTAGAAGATGTGCGCTGCTCATCTGACGACAGAGCTGAGAACCTCACATCATACCTCCTATCTAGACACGTGTAATGTTGTTACCGTTCCTCTCCTACTGTGTCCCTCCTGATCCAGGGTTTCCCGCAGTTGTTTTTTGAGGAATTCACTCTCATGGTAGACTCATCTCCTGGTTGTGTCCACTCATGGTAGACTCATCTCCTGGTTGTGTCCACTCACGGTAGACTCATCTCCTGGTTGTGTCCACTCATGGTAGACTCATCTCCTGGTTGTGTCCACTCATGGTAGACTCATCTCCTGGTTGACTCCACTCATGGTAGACTCCACTCATGGTAGACTCCACTCATGGTAGATTCCACTCATGGTAGATTCCACTCATGGTTGACTCCACTCATGGTAGATTCCACTCATGGTAGACTCCACTCATGGTAGACTCCACTCATGGTAGATTCCATTCTTCGTAAGAGACTATGCACTTATGGTAGTTGGCCACACTAGTGGTGCCTACTTTGGACTGCGTGCGGCCAGCACCGACAGCCTGATTGATGAGGCCATCAACCAGGAAGGCCTTGTATGGGAGCGAGCCTCGGGGGCGATGACCCTCCCCCCGGCACCCACAACAGGTAGACAGATATCCCCTGGTAATGATGGTATGTTATTTTGGAAGTGTTGGAAAGTTGCACTAAGACTGAACGATATTTTCCGTAGGTGTGGGACAGCAGGAGCGCCAACACCTGTGTTTACTTACATGTTGATGGGTCCTGGGTCACCGCCCGTCCCCGTCCTGTCCCCGACACCCGGTCCAGGATCAGGATCTCGACCTGTGGTAGTTTCAGCCTCGAATATACTTAATAGAGCATGGTGCATTTCTTGTAAATGTAGGCTCTCTCTCTCTCTCTCTCTCTCTCTCTCTCTCTCTCTCTCTCTCTCTCTCTCTCTCTCTCTCTCTCTCTCTCTCTCTCTCTCTCTCTCTCTCTCTTTCTCTTTCTCTCTCGTATTGGAATGACCGGGCTCCGGGAGTAGAAAAACTCTGGGAACTCACCAAAGGTATATCAAAGGTGAAGGTATACAGCCAGTTGTACACATGGGAAATTTCTGCGCTAACTGACCTAAAAATTTTAGTTTTACCGCTCTTAAGTGAACACAGGAACCACAACAACAAGAAGAACCTTGCTTAATGGAGGTTTAAACGTTATGGAGGCTCATTATTAAGGCTGCAAGTGACCTGTCCACCACCAGTCAAGGATATTTTTATCCTAAAAATACAAAGTAAACTCTCACCATATATACACTGACACATACACCTCAGTGTATATGTCCTGTAGTTAACCACAACTACGACAGTAATAATAATAATAATAATATACTATCAGTGAAATCAATGGATAACATAATAAAACTGAGGCGATAAACTCCCTAGCGCTGGATAATATCCTTGATCAGCCCTCTGATCAAGAACTGACCTGAGACTTCTCAAGAACCTTCTTGAAGACAACCAGGGTGTCTGCTGGTAACTACATTTGTGTACAAGTTGTCTCTTACTGTATTTGCTGCTTCATGCTCTCGTTAGTAGTTGGTGGTTGGTGCGTGGCTGTAGGGTGGTGTGGTTGGTGCATGGGTGGTGTATGGGTGTAGTGTGGTATGGGTATAGCGTGGTTAGTACGCGGGTGTCGTGTGGTGTGGGTGTAGGATATAATGTAGTGGGTGCGTAGTTGTAAGGTGTGGTGTGAGCGCAGGGTGTATTGTGGTGGGTGTAGAGCTTGGTGTGGGCGCAGGGTGTAGTGTGGTGGGTGGGTGATTTTAGATTTAGATTGTACCGCCGATGTGTCATATTCCTCCTGTGGAGTGTAGCACAGAGAGCATTTGAATACACAAGTCTAGGAACTAGTCGCAGATAGGTTAACAGGAGTGAAGATAAGTCTGTTAAACGGATTTATCTATTGCAAGCATATTAAGATTATTTACTTAATATCTGATATCTTATTTTCATTAATAAGATATCTTGACATATGTAGTCCATAGTTATTATACTGTTTCTATATTCCTCAGTAAGTGAACAATTAAGCACATAGTGTTCAAGATAGTGACCACTTTACATTTAGTTTGATTATGATCTGTCTACTAAACTGCCGGAAGTACTTGTAACCAAGCTTAAACCTGGCCACTACAACATCAGTCAGTATGTTCACATTGCAAGTTGCTCCATAAACGTACTTACCTACGTCCATGTTATCATAGTGGGTGACAGATCTGCTCAGGCTTCGGACTGCATCCATATGACATTTAGTTTCATTATTTACTTCTCCTAATATTACTGAGCGAGTGTTTGATGTGGTTTGGGTATAGGATGTGGTGTGGGTGCGTGGGCGTATAAGGTGGTGTGGTGGTGGTGGTGGTAGTGGTTGTAGTGGAGTGGAGGTGAGGGGTGAGACAAGGGCAGTATTATCATGAGGCAGCTTCACCCCAGGTCCTCCCACCCCCCAACTCACTTCTCTATCATGTTTATTTTTTCAACGTCATGACCTTGCTAGTGCTCCAGCTACTCTCCCGACTCCTGCTGCCTGGCTGGCTCCCTGCCACGCGCTCCTTACGGATCCCTTAGGATTCCTGGGATGACACGTCTCCCTCGCACCTGGCTCGAGTCATGTCACGTCTTCCTCCAATCCTTCACAACACTGCTATACGGTCAATACAAGAACCTGTTATTGAATTTATACGCAATTAAACCACTTTATAAAAGGGGAGTTAACATGTGGGCTGCTCAGGTTGTCAACAGGGAGGCCTCAGGGGAAACCATTCCTGATAAACTTTAAGTGTTTCATGGGACTCCACCACTGCCTCTAGCGTGTCACTCTCACAGTTTTATTACGCACCTCAGTCTCGTGATGAGGCGGGTAGTCGAAACGGCATAAGACGTAACATTCGATCGAGGAGAGCTTTATCAAGTTCTCTTTGAGTTAAATTATGTATTAATAAAGGATAATGTACAGAGAACCCTCACAGCTCGTATCATCTCAGATAAGCACTTAAATTACTGAGAGTGCTTGAAGTCCCTAGAACATAGGCGAGAAAGATACATCATAATCCACATCTGGAAGATACTGGAGGTATTGGTAACAAACCTACACACTGAAATTACTACTTATGAACACGAGAGATTTGGCAGACGGTGCAGGATACATTCGAGGAAAAGGGTAGTGACGAGTACACTGAGAGAAAATTCAATAAGTGTTAAGGTACCACGGATCTTTAACGCCCTCCCTTATGTAAAAGTATAAGATTGCTGGAACGAAGAAGTTTTTCAAGATAAAACTGGAACAGTGTGTGTGTACCAAGATATGTGCCAGTGCAGACACGTGTACCAGTATATGACGGCTTGTGTTTACCTCGCTGGGCGGTAGCACCAACAACCTAGTGCCAGGCCGGGCTATCATGGAAGAATCCTCCAAGCCGGTCACAGGTATATTTCAGGTATTAATGGGTCCAGGAACTGGATCCCGGTGAGAGGCTCCCGTGTTTATTTTCACGCACACTTCTCACCCATTTCCTTTTATCCAGCAGAGCATGACCTGGTGTTTGTGTGTGTGGGGTGGGTGGGTGAGCAAGCTTCTTTGAGGATGTAGCTAATGTGTATTGTTTCAAGGATGAGAGAGTGTATCAAGAGTCTTTGGAGTGAGGGAGAGTGTATCGGTGTAATTTGAGTGTGTTGGAAGGGCGTGGGCGTATTTATAGTATTAAGGATGAGGGAGATTGTATTGATGTATTTTGAGATTGTAGGCAGAGTGAATAGTGTATTATGTATACATATGTATACATACATAACCTCCAGGTAACCTCCAGGTATGTATACATACTACAGAAGTATATCTCTTACTGACAAGGCACAATACCGTGACTGGAACAATACACAACCTGCACATAAGAGACAGACAAGCTTACGACGACGTTTCGGTCCATCTGGAGCCATTTACAAAGTCACACTAAGACAAAAGAATGAGGGAGCCAGTATATATAAGCTAGGGCTAGTATTTAACACTAGTCTTCACACAGGGACACGCAAATGAAATCACAGTAACTAATAAGTTTCGAGATTCTGAGAGGAAAAATTAACGCGAAATAATATTAGTCGCTAAGAACATGTAATTAAACCAGTAGATCGATTAGCAGTTAGCAGTCTGTTCTGTGTATCACTGAATATCGTGCCTTATATGTGGAAGATTGAGACTCGTACCTAGTATGTGGAAGATGGAGACTCGTACCTAGTATGTGGAAGATAGAGACTCGTACCTAGTATGTGGAAGATGGAGACTCGTACCTAGTATGTGGAAGATGGAGACTCGTACCTAATATGTGGAAGATGGAGACTCGTACCTAGTATGTGGAAGATGGAGACTCGTACCTAGTATGTGGAAGATGGAGACTCGTACCTAATATGTGGAAGATGAAGACTCGTACCTAATATGTGGAAGATGAAGACTCGTACCTAGTATGTGGAAGATGAAGACTCGTACCTAATATGTGGAAGATGAAGACTCGTACCTAATATGTGGAAGATGAAGACTCGTACCAAATATGTGGAAGATGAAGACTCGTACCTAATATGTGGAAGATGGTTAATACACTTGTTATCTACACAACGGGAGAAAAATCCCTACCATCAAATTACCGCCCCATCAGCCTGACCTCAGTAACGGGGAAATTATTTGAATCAGTAGCAGTGGATATAATTATAACCTTGGTGAGCATAGTGGTATATACCGTTTCCTTTGATGAGTTACGAATCTTTCTACTCCTGGAGCCGGCCATGGGGCAGGCTCGTCTGGTGCTAGCCTGGTCAACCAGGCTGTTGCTGCTGGTGGTCCACTGGCCACCACATATCCATCACAGCCTGGTTGATCTGGCACCTGGTAAAGATACTTGTCCAGTTCCGTCTTGAAGACTTATATACTTGTCCCAGTAGGGGTTTCTGATATTTTTTGGCAAGATGTTGAATAATGTGGGACCACGGGATTACGTCTTAACATGGATTGACTGGCAGCCATTTTTGTGGTCCATGGTAAAGAATATGATGATTGCTTAATGTGAGGTACGTAATAGGTTGATAGACGGCAACCATCTGGGAAGGTACTATTGTACTATCCTCCTGTCAAACGAGGGTGAAGCGGGCACCTATTTTATTTGTTCATTGTATCAGGATTGATGATTATTGTATCAGGATTGATGATCATTGTATCAGGATTGATCATTGTATCAGGATTGATGATCATTGTATCAGGATTGATGATTATTGTATCAGGATTGATGATCATTGTATCAGGATTGATGATCATTGTATCAAGGATATTGATGATGATTCATTGTATCAGGATTGATGATCATTGTATCAGGATTGATGATCATTGTATCAGGATTGATGATCATTGTATCAGGATTGATGATCATTGTATCAGGATTGATGATCATTGTATCAGGATTGACGATCATTGTATCAGGATTGACGATCATTGTATCAGGATTGACGATCATTGTATCAGGATTGACGATCATTGTATCAGGATTGACGATCATTGTATCAGGATTGATGATCATTGTATCAGGATTGATGATCATTGTATCAGGATTGATGATCATTGTATCAGGATTGATGATCATTGTATCAGGATTGATGATCATTGTATCAGGATTGATGATCATTGTATCAGGATTGATGATCATTGTATCAGGATTGATGATCATTGTATCAGGAGTGATGATCATTGTATCAGGAGTGATGATCATTGTATCAGGAGTGACGATCATTGTATCAGGATTGACGATCATTGTATCAGGATTGACGATCATTGTATCAGGATTGATGATCATTGTATCAGGATTGATGATCATTGTATCAGGATTGATGATCATTGTATCAGGATTGATGATCATTGTATCAGGAGTGATGATCATTGTATCAGGATTGATGATCATTGTATCAGGATTGATGATCATTGTATCAGGAGTGATGATCATTGTATCAGGATTGATGATCATTGCATCAGGATTGACGATCATTGTATCAGGATTGATGATCATTGTATCAGGATTGATGATCATTGTATCAGGATTGATGATCATTGTATCAGGATTGACGATCATTGTATCAGGATTGATCATTGTATCAGGATTGATGATCATTGTATCAGGATTGATGATCATTGTATCAGGATTGACGATCATTGTATCAGGATTGATCATTGTATCAGGATTGATGATCATTGTATCAGGATTGATGATCATTGTATTAGGATTGATGATCATTGTATTAGGATTGATGATCACTGGGTAAATCTAACAACTATTTACATTTAGTATCCACACACACACCATCACTTTCACATATGCTTGTTTATAGTTCTTAATCCTGTAATATTTTATTTTCGAGCTAGGAGGCTTGGTCTTAGACCAGGCTGTGTGGAGAAGATGAACCCTGGGTATATAATTTACTCCTGGAAAATCCTGGAGGGACTGGTCCCACGCCTGAACACTACAGTCACTCTGTATGACAACAAGAGCCTTGGCAGACGGTGCAGAGTGCCTCCACCAAATAGCAGGGGCGCAATGAGTACACTTACGGAAGAAGTCGATGAATGTCAAAGGTCCCCGACTCTTCAACGCCCTTCCTCCGTGTATAAGTAAGCATAAACAGCCTGGTTGGCCAGGTAGTCACCTGCGAAGACTGGCCTCTGGCATGGCTGGTTGGGCAAAATACTGGAAACGCGTCACTGGTATAGCGTGAAGGGTGTAGGTGTAGTTTGAGTATAGTAAGTGTGAAGTCTTCAAGCAGAAGTCTTTAAAGGGAAATTGGATAAGTATCTTCACAGGGTGTCAGATCAACTAGGCTGTGATGGATATGTGGGGCAGCGGGCCACCAGCAGCAACAGTCTGGTTGACCAAGCTATCACCAGACGAGCTTGACCCATGGCTGGGCTCCGGGAATAGAAAGACTCGAAACTCATCAAAGGTCAAAAGTATCAAAGGGTTGTGTGTAGTGAGAGTAGGTGAGTCAACTTCTGTGTAAGACAAGTTGCTACTTAGCACCCATCTTCCTACTCAGCTGCCCAGTCTCTCCTTTCCATTACCATCACCACCACTACCACCACCACATTCACACTCGAAACCAGTCACAGGTATATCACCACCACCTGGTCTAACTCCGGCAGTAAGCCCTCGGACTCACTCGTACGAAGGCTTGCTTCGACTGTTGTCTTCGGAACGGAGGAGGAATGGATAATATATGCTAAGAAGATAGCTTGAGGACCGGGTTCCTAGCCAGCACAATGTTATTATCTCACTATAGTGAAAGATATGGGGGAAAAGTGTATAATAAGCTTAAAGAAGATCAGGGGATGCTATGGGTACACTTAGAGAATACTGATAGATTACACACGCGTGCAACACTTGGGTATATATTTATTGTGGATAAGTTTCGCCACACAGCGGTGAATGGACTGATGAAGCCACTTTGTGGCGAAACGTTTCCACAATTAAGATACTCAAATGTTGCACATGTGTCTAATTCATCAACTTGTCGGTTCTCTGAACCATTTATCTACATGGAGAATAATGTGTCAACATCCGTGGTCTGAGACTTCTCAACATACCAAGAATATTGCCAGGAGACGGAGGAAGAAGAAACTGGGCATCTCTCTCTCTTTACAAGTGCTGGAGCAAGCGGCGGCTAGTACAAACAGACTATTAGGTAAGACACATATGCAACAGTTAGACAACTTTATTCCGAAACGTTTCGCCTACACAGTAGGCTTCTTCAGTCGAATACAGAAAGTAGGCAGGAACAGTAGAGATGTGAAGACGATGTAATCAGTCCATCACCCTTAAAGTCGTAGAATTTGAGGTTGTCAGTCCCTCGGCCTGGAGAAGTTCAGTTCCATAGTCAGGAACTATCTGAAGATCAAGCGACAGGGCGGAGACTTAAATACTGTCGGAAGGAGAGGTGCAGGGTAGTAGTAGTAGTAGTAGTAGTAGTAATAGTAGTAGTAGTAGTGAGAGGCAACTGAGAGGTCATGTCCCTCTCAGATCCAACCCTTCTCACTTGAAAAGCTTGTCCAAGGTGTTTTCTGTACCAAGATGCCACGTGTTGCAGTGTCTGACAAGATGAACATCAAAATGGTATACAATACCGACAGGTTTTTAGGTAAGACACATATCAACAGTTAGACAACTTTATTCCGAAACGTTTCGCCTACACAGTAGGCTTCTTCAGTCGAATACAAAGTAGGCAGGAACAGTAGAGATGTGAAGACGATGTAATCATCCATCACCCTTAAAGTCGTAGAATTTGAGGTTGTCAGTCCCTCGCCTGGAGAAGTTCAGTTCCATAGTCAGGAACTATCTGAAGATCAAGCGACAGGGCGGAGACTTAAATACTGTCGGAAGGAAGGTGCAGGGTAGTAGTAGTAGTAGTAGTAGTAGTAGTAGTAGTAGTAGTAGTGAGAGGCAACTGAGAGGTCATGTCCCTCTCAGATCCAACCCTTCTCACTTGAAAAGCTTGTCCAAGTGTTTTCTGTACCAAGATGCCACGTGTTGCAGTGTCTGACAAGATGAACATCAAAATGGTATACAATACCGACAGGTTGTTAGGTAAGACACATATGCAACAGTTAGACAACTTATTCCGAAACGTTTCGCCTACACAGTAGGCTTCTCAGTCGAATACAGAAAGTAGGCAGGAACAGTAGAGATGTGAAGACGATGTAATCAGTCCATCACCCTTAAAGTCGTAGAATTTGAGGTTGTCAGTCCCTCGGCCTGGAGAAGTTCAGTTCCATAGTCAGGAACTATCTGAAGATCAAGCGACAGGGCGGAGACTTAAATACTGTCGGAAGGAGAGGTGCAGGGTAGTAGTAGTAGTAGTAGTAGTAGTAATAGTAGTAGTAGTAGTGAGAGGCAACTGAGAGGTCATGTCCCTCTCAGATCCAACCCTTCTCACTTGAAAAGCTTGTCCAAGTGTTTTCTGTACCAAGATGCACGTGTTGCAGTGTCTGACAAGATGAACATCAAAATGGTATACAATACCGACAGTTGTTAGGTAAGACACATATGCAACAGTTAGACAACTTTATTCCGAAACGTTTCGCCTACACAGTAGGCTTCTTCAGTCGAATACAGAAAGTAGGCAGGAACAGTAGAGATGTGAAGACGATGTAATCAGTCCATCACCCTTAAAGTCGTAGAATTTGAGGTTGTCAGTCCCTCGCCTGGAGAAGTTCAGTTCCATAGTCAGGGAAATATCTGAAGATCAAGCGACAGGCGGAGACTTAAATACTGTCGGAAGGAGAGGTGCAGGGTAGTAGTAGTAGTAGTAGTAGTATGTATAGTAGTAGTAGTAGTGAGAGGCAACTGAGAGGTCATGTCCCTCTCAGATCCAACCCTTCTCACGAAAAGCTTGTCCAGGTGTTTTCTGTACCAAGATCCAGCTGTTCAGTGTCTGACAAGATGAACATCAAATGGTATACAAACGCAGTTGTTTAGTAAACACATATGCAACATTAGACCACTTTATTCCAACGTTTCGCACTACACAGTAGGCTTCTTCAGTCGAACACAGAAAGTAGCAGGAACAGGTATAGATGTGAAGACGAGTGTAATCATCCATACCCTTAAAGTCGTAGATTTTGAGTTGTCAGTCCCTCGCCTGGAGAATTCAAGTTCCATAGTCAGGAACTATCTGAAGATCAAGCGACAGGGCGAGACTTAAATAACTGTCGGAAGTAGAGGTGCATGTAATAGTATAGTAGTATATAGTAAGAAGTATGTGTAGTAGTTGAGAGGCAACTTTATAGGTCATGTCCTCACAACCTACCCTTTCACCTTTGAACTGTCCTGCCTACTTATCTGTACAAATTCACTGGCAAGCCTACAGTGAGAACGTTATCGGAAAATGTTGTTCAATACACACTGTTCATATAGTCTTACACTATGCAACCTTCGGTTTGACAATTTATTCGTGTCCATGTTTCAGACCTGCACAGTGGAATGCTTTCACGAATCACTGACAAGCTCAAGTACGACAGGTTGATTGAGATACGCTCTCACTCTCACGTCTCTACTTTCGTATCACTAAACCTACTTACATACGTCGGTGAAGTGTATTTGTAAGTCTCCGTCAGTCCTGTCTTCATGTTCCTGAGTATGTCAGAACTTCTCACTAGGCAGGTACGAAACCTCATGACAGACTTTCAAGGAGATGATGGACTGAATACATCGCCTCACATTCACTTCCTAGCTACTATCGTATGTACTAGTAAAACTCTACTAGTATAGGCGCAACTTTCGAGATAATTCCGCCTCTGTCATATTTCTTACCTACTCCTGCTGGATGTATACATTTCGATGTCACGAGGACCTGACAACGTGCAAACTTTACGAATAAAGTTTAGACTGATTCATGTCTTCACATCTTGTGACCTGCACATGGTTTGTAGATCTGAAGAAGTCTGGAGCGCATACCTCTCAGTTTGCCTCTCAATACTACTAACACTTATTACTACCTTTTTTCTATTCAACACTAACTACTACCCAGCACCTTCACTTCCGACAAGTATTAAGTCTCCCCCTGTCGCATGATCTTCAATATTTACCTGACTATGGAACTGAACCTTCTCCAGGCCGAGGGACTGACAACCTCAAATTCTACGACTTTAAGGGTGATGGACTGATTAAAATCGTCTTCACAAACTCTACTGTTCCTGCCTACTTTCTGTAATTTGACTGAAGAAGCCTACTGTGTAGGCGAAACGTTTCGGAATAAAGTTGTCTAACTGTTGCATATGTGTCTTACCTAACAACCTGTCGGTATTGTATACCATTTTGATGTTCATCTTGTCAGACACTGCAACACGTGGCATCTTGGTACAGAAAACACCTTGGACAAGCTTTTCAAGTGAGAAGGGTTGGATCTGAGAGGGACATGACCTCTCAGTTGCCTCTCACTACTACTACTACTATTACTACTACTACTACTACTACTACTACCCTGCACCTCTCCTTCCGACAGTATTTAAGTCTCCGCCCTGTCGCTTGATCTTCAGATAGTTCCTGACTATGGAACTGAACTTCTCCAGGCCGAGGGACTGACAACCTCAAATTCTACGACTTTAAGGGTGATGGACTGATTACATCGTCTTCACATCTCTACTGTTCCTGCCTACTTTCTGTATTCGACTGAAGAAGCCTACTGTGTAGGCGAAACGTTTCGGAATAAAGTTGTCTAACTGTTGCATATGTGTCTTACCTAACAACCTGTCGGTATTGTATACCATTTTGATGTTCATCTTGTCAGACACTGCAACACGTGGCATCTGGTACAGAAAACACCTTGGACAAGCTTTTCAAGTGAGAAGGGTTGGATCTGAGAGGGACATGACCTCTCAGTTGCCTCTCACTACTACTACTACTATTACTACTACTACTACTACTACTACTACCCTGCACCTCTCCTTCCGACAGTATTTAAGTCTCCGCCCTGTCGCTTGATCTTCAGATAGTTCCTGACTATGGAACTGAACTTCTCCAGGCCGAGGGACTGACAACCTCAAATTCTACGACTTTAAGGGTGATGGACTGATTACATCGTCTTCACATCTCTACTGTTCCTGCCTACTTTCTGTATTCGACTGAAGAAGCCTACTGTGTAGGCGAAACGTTTCGGAATAAAGTTGTCTAACTGTTGCATATGTGTCTTACCTAACAACCTGTCGGTATTGTATACCATTTTGATGTTCACAAACAGACTAGTTGGCCAAGCGGTCAGTGGGAAAGCCTGGCTTTAGTGTTGCGGGGGAGGGGGGGGGTTAGAAGAGCCCTTGAAACCTGTGACAGGTAGTGGGTCACGTGTGTCACTGTCACATTCCATCCAACTCCTCCGGCTAATGTGAAGAACTGTGGGGGTACAAGTGTTCAGTATTTTGATAGTACTGTGTGATGTACCTGCCTGCATGCTAGCCACCCAACCTGTTAACCATCTTGCCTACCTGCCTGCTGGCCATCCTGCCTGCATGCTTGCTTGCAGGTTTATACAGAGGTGTCTCACACGAACTTGGCCGTGTGATTGCCCTGGCTGCATCACATGTCATTTATATTTGGCTACAAGCTTGTTCGCGCCTTGTCTGCTAGTGACTTGAGTTAGCCACATGCCCAGCTAGCCACATGCCCAGCTAGCCATATGCACGCCAGATAACATAATCTGCTACTGTCAAAGAGTTCCCTAGAGCAAGGTTCCACAGTGTGAGTGTGAACGTATGATTTGTTTGGTTGATGTTACATGCTCCTAGGCTTAGTTTTGTTGCAGTTTTATGGTAGATAATGCTTCAATTTTTTGTATCAGATGATGGATAGGCTGATAACAATGTCGACTACCTGGAGGGTGTATTAATGTGGTTAGAATTACCGACAATATGTTAGGTAAAGGGACACAAGTGCAACTAATGTGACATTTTATGGTGGCAACGTTTCGCTCTCCAGGAGCTTTATCAAGAGTATGTCACATTAGTTGCACTTGTGTCCTTTTACCTAACATACCTGGAGGGTGTTCCGGGGTTAACACCCCAGCCACCCAGTTGTTGATCAGGCTTCCTGGTGGATCAAGGCCTGATCAACTACGCTGTTACTGCTGGCCGCACATAATCCTGCGTACGAACCACCGCCCAGCTGGTCAGGTACTGACTTAGGTGAACATTAAAATGGTATAAAATACCGACAGGTTGTTAGGTAAGACACATATGCAACAGTTAGGTATCTTTATTATGAAACGTTTCGCCTAGAAAAGTTGATAGTATCTTCTGTTTCTATCAACTTTTCTGTACTCGACTGAAGAAGCCTACTGTGTAGGCGAAACGTTTCATAATAAAGATACCTAACTGTTGCATATGTGTCTTACCTAACAACACTGACTTAGGTGTTTGTCTAGCTTCCTCTTGAAGGCAGTCAGGGGTCTATTGGTATTGAAGGCAGTCAGGGGTCTATTGGTATTGAAGGCAGTCAGGGGTCTATTGGTATTGAAGGCAGTCAGGGGTCTATTGGTATTGAAGGCAGTCAGGGGTCTATTGGTATTGAAGGCAGTCAGGGGTCTATTGGTATTGAAGGCAGTCAGGGGTCTATTGGTATTGAAGGCAGTCAGGGGTCTATTGGTATTGAAGGCAGTCAGGGGTCTATTGGTATTGAAGGCAGTCAGGGGTCTATTGGTATTGAAGGCAGTCAGGGGTCTATTGGTATTGAAGGCAGCCAGGGGTCTATTGGTATTGAAGGCAGTCAGGGGTCTATTGGTATTGAAGGCAGTCAGGGGTCTATTGGTATTGAAGGCAGTCAGGGGTCTATTGGTATTGAAGGCAGTCAGGGGTCTATTGGTATTGAAGGCAGTCAGGGGTCTATTGGTATTGAAGGCAGCCAGGGGTCTATTGGTATTGAAGGCAGTCAGGGGTTATATTGGTATTGAAGGCAGTCAGGGTCTATTGGTATTGAAGGCAGCCAGGGGTCTATTGGTATTGAAGGCAGTCAGGGGTCTATTGGTATTGAAGGCAGCCAGGGGTCTATTGGTATTGAAGGCAGTCAGGGGTCTATTGGTATTGAAGGCAGTCAGGGGTCTATTGGTATTGAAGGCAGTCAGGGGTCTATTGGTATGAAGGCAGTCAGGGTCTATTGGTATTGAAGGCAGTCAGGGGTCTATTGGTATTGAAGGCAGTCAGGGGTCTATTGGTATTGAAGGCAGCCAGGGGTCTATTGGTATTGAAGGCAGTCAGGGGTCTATTGGTATTGAAGGCAGTCAGGGGTCTATTGGTATTGAAGGCAGCCAGGGTCTATTGGTATTGAAGGCAGTCAGGGGTCTATTGGTATTGAAGGCAGTCAGGGGTCTATTGGTATTGAAGGCAGTCAGGGGTCTATTGGTATTGAAGGCAGCCAGGGGTCTATTGGTATTGAAGGCAGTCAGGGGTCTATTGGTATTGAAGGCAGTCAGGGGTCTATTGGTATTGAAGGCAGTCAGGGGTCTATTGGTATTGAAGGCAGTCAGGGGTCTATTGGTATTGAAGGCAGCCAGGGGTCTATTGGTATTGAAGGCAGTCAGGGGTCTATTGGTATTGAAGGCAGTCAGGGGTCTATTGGTATTGAAGGCAGTCAGGGGTCTATTGGTATTGAAGGCAGTCAGGGGTCTATTGGTATTGAAGGCAGCCAGGGGTCTATTGGTATTGAAGGCAGTCAGGGGTCTATTGGTATTGAAGGCAGCCAGGGGTCTATTGGTATTGAAGGCAGTCAGGGGTCTATTGGTATTGAAGGCAGCCAGGGGTATATTGGTATTGAAGGCAGTCAGGGGTCTATTGGTATTGAAGGCAGCCAGGGGTCTATTGGTATTGAAGGCAGTCAGGGGTCTATTGGTATTGAAGGCAGCCAGGGGTCTATTGGTATTGAAGGCAGCCAGGGGTCTATTGGTATTGAATGCAGTCAGGGGTCTATTGGTATTGAAGGCAGTCAGGGGTCTATTGGTATTGAAGGCAGCCAGGGTCTATTGTATTGAAGGCAGTCAGGGGTCTATTGGTATTGAAGGCAGTCAGGGGTCTATTGGTATTGAAGGCAGTCAGGGTCTATTGGTATTGAAGGCAGCCAGGGGTCTATTGGTATTGAAGGCAGCCAGGGGTCTATTGGTATTGAAGGCAGTCAGGGGTCTATTGGTATTGAAGGCAGCCAGAGGTCTATTGTTATTGAAGGCAGTCAGGGGTCTATTGGTATTGAAGGCAGCCAGAGGTCTATTGGTATTGAAGGCAGTCAGGGGTCTATTGGTATTGAAGGCAGCCAGGGGTCTATTGGTATTGAAGGCAGTCAGGGGTCTATTGGTATTGAAGGCAGTCAGGGGTCTATTGGTATTGAAGGCAGTCAGGGGTCTATTGGTATTGAAGGCAGTCAGGGGTCTATTGGTATTGAAGGCAGTCAGGGCTCTATTGGTATTGAAGGCAGTCAGGGGTCTATTGGTATTGAAGGCAGCCAGGGGTCTATTGGTATTGAAGGCAGTCAGGGGTCTATTGGTATTGAAGGCAGCCAGAGGTCTATTGGTATTGAAGGCAGTCAGGGGTCTATTGGTATTGAAGGCAGCCAGGGGTCTATTGGTATTGAAGGCAGTCAGGGGTCTATTGGTATTGAAGGCAGCCAGAGGTCTATTGGTATTGAAGGCAGTCAGGGTCTATTGGTATTGGAAGGCAGTCAGGGGTCTATTGGTATTGAAGGCAGCCAGGGGTCTATTGGTATTGAAGGCAGCCAGGGGTCTATTGGTATTGAAGGCAGTCAGGGGTCTATTGGTATTGAAGGCAGCCAGGGGTCTATTGGTATTGAAGGCAGTCAGGGGTCTATTGGTATTGAAGGCAGCCAGGGGTCTATTGGTATTGAAGGCAGTCAGGGGTCTATTGGTATTGAAGGCAGTCAGGGGTCTATTGGTATTGAAGGCAGCCAGGGGTCTATTGGTATTGAAGGCAGCCAGGGGTCTATTGGTTTTGAAGGCAGCCAGAGGTCTATTGATATTGAAGGCAGTCAGGGGTCTATTGGTTTTGAAGGCAGCCAGATGGGAGGCTGTTGAACAGTCTGGGTATCAAGAGAGCCTAGTTTTGGAGAAGACTTCGGGGACGATGACCCTCCGTAATTGACTACATGTAGACTACATTCCTTTACCGCTCTATTCAGTGGTTTGATTGCGCATTGTACTGTGTTCCACTTGGCGGTGGTGGAAGAAAACACAGGCACCAACAGGGCTAATGCTTCTGGTGCATTAGTGGTGTAGTACTGGTGCAGCTGAGAGTGCCATACCGCCTTAGGTATGATGCTGGTGTAGATTTTAATAGTTGTGGTATTGGTAGGGGAAGGGGTGTTAGTGCTGAAGGTATGATGCTAGTGCAGGTATTAATAATGGTAGAGGTATTAGTGGTGGCAGCTGAAGTTATAAGCTGTTTCGGTGAGTATTAGTTGGAATGGTGGTAGTGCTAAGAGTTGCAGTTAGCTGAGGTGTTAGAAAGGATGGTTGCCGTTGTTAGTGGTGGTAACAGTGTTGGTGGTCATCCACTAGTAACAGGTAAGCTGGTTAGTAGGATTTAATTAAAGCCAAGTTACTACACGAGGTTCTTCAAGACTGCAAGTAACCTGTACCCCACCAGTCAAAACTTCTTTAATCCCTAAAATAGGGATTATATATACACTGAGGGCCATACACCCCTCGCTGTGTATATCCTTAGCAGCAGGGGTTGTGAGTGTAGTAGGTAGTGGCAGTGTTGGCGAGCGTGGGAGGGCTGGTAGTGGGATGGAGGGAGGAGTGGTGAGCCACACTTGGTTCACTTGTAAACACTCACTCAAGCGAGATAAACACTTTGTCAACAAGCGCGGACACGGGTGGCCAGCAGTCTAACATGCTATCCCCGGGTCTCACCTCTCTAACCTGCCTCCCAAGCACGGACACGGGTGGCCAGCAGTCTAACATGCTATCCCCGGGTCTCACCTCTCTAACCTGCCTCCCAAGCACGGACACGGGTGGCCAGCAGTCTAACATGCTATCCCCGGGTCTCACCTCTCTAACCTGCCTCCCAAGCACGGACACGGGTGACCAGCAGTCTAACATGCTATCCCCAGGTCTCACCTCTCTAACCTGCCTCCCAAGCACGGACACGGGTGACCAGCAGTCTAACATGCTATCCCCGGGTCTCGCCTCTCTAACCTGCCTCCCAAGCACGGACACGGGTGGCCAGCAGTCTAACATGCTAGCCCCGGGTCTCACCGCTCTAACCTGCCTCCCAAGGACGGACACGGGTGACCAGCAGTCTAACATGCTAGCCCCGGGTCTCACCGCTCTAACCTGCCTCCCAAGCACGGACACGGGTGGCCAGCAGTCTAACATGCTAGCCCCGGGTCTCACCGCTCTAACCTGCCTCCCAAGGACGGACACGGGTGACCAGCAGTCTAACATGCTATCCCCGGGTCTCGCCTCTCTAACCTGCCTCCCAAGCACGGACACGGGTGGCCAGCAGTCTAACATGCTAGCCCCGGGTCTCACCGCTCTAACCTGCCTCCCAAGCACGGACACGGGTGACCAGCAGTCTAACATGCTAGCCCCGGGTCTCCCATGCAACCATTATAGTCAATACAGAGATGGAGAACTTGTAAATGACACAGTAGGATGGTGGGCAACAACCGTCCAGGGAGGTATTCTGGATAACCATGTCAGACTATTTCTACTTTCAGATGTAATAATAGTTACTGTGACAACTGCAAGTCCAGTGACATTCCTTAAGCCGTCTCACTGAAGTATCAATCAACGGTTCAACGGTTCAACAGTTCCATCCATCTGCACACTTATCAACACACCACGACCCCGCACATACTGCTCTGGTCAACACCATCCATTACTGGGTTAGCGGACTTAAAGCTCAGCAGTGTCGTCTCTTAGCTTCACTGTCCTTCACACTCGCTCCCAGACATCCTGTTGTTTGGTGATTTCAGTTTAATACACTTAAGGGGATGAATATATCAGAAGAACGTGTACGGAGGTCAGCGCCCCCGTGGCCCGGTCTCAGACCAGGCGAATGTTACCTTTTATGTACCCTTGATGGTTTTTGAGAGTGCTTGTCTGGTCAACCAAGTTGTTGCTGCTGGTGGCACGCTGGTATCCCGTAGCTCGATTGGTAGCGCACTCAGCTCACACACTGAAGTCCGTGGTTCGATCCCCGGTACGGGTGGAAACATTAGGACGTGTTTCCTTAAGACATTATCCCTGTTCACCTCTCAATAAAATAGTTACCTGGGTGTTAGTCGACTGGTGTGAGTCGCATCCTGGGAACAAAATTGACCTAATTTGCGCGAAATGCTCTGCATAACAAGGGGCTTTCTATATAGTATGTCATTGATATCAGCTACCCCTGGCTGCCTTCAAGAGAGAGCTGGACAGATACCTAAAGTCAGTGCCGGATCAGCCGGGCTGTGGCTCGTACGTCGGACTGCTTGCGGCCAGCAGTAACAGCCTAGTTGATCAGGCCCTGATCCATCGGGAGGCCTGGTCATGGACCGGGCCGCGGGGGCGTTGATCCCCGGAATAACCTCCAGATAGACGGTTGGGACAATAAGGGAACACTGTATCAACATCCGGGGTCCCGGAAGATATCAGAAACACGGCTGGAACTAGTGTAGAAACCTTCAGGAGGAAACTGGACAAGTATCTTCACCAGACTGTGATGGATATGTGGGGCAGCGGGTCACCAGCAGCAACAGCCTGGTTGACCAGGCTAACATCAGACAAGCCTGGCTCATGGCCGGGCTCCAGGAATAGAAAGACTTTAGAAACTCATCAAAGGTATATCAAAGGCCTGCTTGATAACCTGATCATCCAGGCAACCAGTAGCAACAGCCTAGTTGACCAGGCAAGTACCAGACACGCCTATCCCAGGGCCGAGCCCCGGGAATAGAAAAACTATCGAAGCATATCAGAGGTATATCTACGGCTGTTCGACGCCATCCCTCCGTACGTAAAAGGAATTACCAACAGACTTCTTGCTCTCTTCAAGCTGGAACTTTGCAAATTACTCCGGTTCGTTCGTGACCAGCCGGGCTATATTTCGTATGATGGACTGCGTGCAGCCAGCAGTAGTAACAGCCTGGTTGATGAGGCCTTGATTTTTCTGGAGGCCTGGTCTGGGACCGGACCTCCTGAAGGAAACCTGCCTGATATCCTTCACATATCCGGCAGGCTTCTCGGGTTCTACCTGCCACAGCCTAGCCTGAGGCCAGACTTCCTTGTTGCTTACTAGGTCAGCCATATTGTTCCAGGTTACGGGGGTCATCGCCCCAGCAGATGCTCATGGTTGCTTCCCTTTGATATACCTTTGATAAGTTTCGAGAGTCTCACTACTCTCAGAGCCCGGCGATGGGTCAGGCTCGTAGCTAATAATATTATTAATATCTTTATTTACTACAAGTACATGTAGAAGAATTGAGACACTTATGCAGCATACGGGAATATTTATTGAAGAAACGTTTCGCCACACAGTGGCTTCATCAGTCTTATACAAACCAGGAAGGCATAAGGAGAGGAGGAGTTTGAGGTAATCAGTCCCTCAGCCTGGAGTCGATATTTTCAGTCCATCAGTCTTGTAGAAAGTACAGTACATGGCCGTAGCAGTGGCTTATATACTGTAGTGAGGTGAGGTGAAGCAGGAGGAGGCGGGGTCATAGTGGTACCATCCACTAGTCGAAGTAGGTCTTCGTCCAAAGGTTGGACAAGTTTTGGAGAATTCTTTGTATCAAAATCCCATGATGATGCAGTGTCTGACAGATGTGATGAATGGTTTTGAAACCGACAAGTTGAAGAATTGTCGGTTTCAAAATCATTCATCACAAGTACATGTATATGGCCTGACATCAATGACATTCTGCTATGTAGAAAGCCGCTTGTTATGCTGAACATTTCTGGCAAATTAGGTCAGTTTTGTCTCAGGATGCCACCCACACCAGTCCACTAACATCCAGGTACCTATTTTAGTGATGGGTGAACATAGACAACTGGTATAAAGAAAGACGACCAATGTTTCTACCCTCGTTGGGAATCGAACCCAGATCCTCTCCTTGTGAAGTGAGAGCTTTAGCCACCAGGCCACAGGGCACAGTTCGTATCTAGTTGATTAGGTTGTTGGTACAAATTTCCCACCTTCCTGGGAGGCATCACAGCCTGGTTGATCAGCATTGCTTGAAAGTGGAACACAAGTAGCACAGTGGAGTGTGTCGTAAACTTGGCCCTTCACACGCCAGCCAGCAGCGCCGGAAGTAGAAAGCTGGAAGTGCTCGGGCGTGGGGTAGCGATCTGGTGTGTGTGTTGGGAGGGGCATGGGAGGCATTGAGCGTGAGGTTGGCAGCCCAGGAGTGGCAGTGGGAGACCATGTTGTGGGAGGCCTTGGTGGGAGGGGTGTTGTGTGCTGATGATATTCTCTGATACACCTTTCTTTTCTCAAAGGTATGTTAAAGATGGTCTCCTTAGACTGGAATATTGCTGTATACTAACAGTCCAATTTAAGGCAGGTAAAATTGCTAGTCTAGAGAATGTACAAGGACCCTTCACTGGCCTATGGCCGGAACTTGTCAAAGGTATAAAGGCAAGGTATATTCTTATAAATTCAAGCATCTTATAAGGAACGGTTTAATTCCATCGAACTGGAGTACTCCTTGGAATTTATGCAAGAAAGATAAGTGAAATATTACACATGAAAAACCTGGGAGACATTAGTACCAAATCTGCGCACTGAAATCACTTCACGAAAGCAAGTATCTCGGCAGACGGCACAAATTATCCCCAGTGAAACTGTAAATGTAAAGGGACCAAGACTTCAACTCCAAGAGTTGATGAATCCATTAACCGCAAGGCCTGGTCTGGGACCAGCCCGCGGTAGCACTGACCCCCGGAATCATCTTCCGGAGAAGGAACATAGATTCAGGTGAGATTTCAGAGGCCTTTAACAGTGGAGACATTGGTCCTCTCTGCGAGGAAGACACCAGAGCGATGACAAAAAAATTGCAGACCAGTAAGGCTAATATCACAAATCATAACAGATCTTAAAAGGTTGTTGAAACAGATTTTAAAAGGTTACTGAGACAGGTAGACGTCAGCCATCCAGGAACGTACTCCAGTACTGTCAGTACGTCTGTCAAACAGAAGTTTCTTAATCTGGTAGCGCTGTCGATCTTGTCTTTTAGTGTGGAAAAAGACACGTACAATACAGGACACACATAGAAGGAAATATTTCTCCACGAGTATATATATAGGTGTCATGAACATGTGAGATGACAGGCGGTAAATACGGCAAACTTTCAACAGTTTATAAGTAATGTGGTATAACTTTACTGTCCTGACTCACGAAATCGTAATGACACGATTGCAAACAAACCATACCCTGGCCGGGATTGAACCCGCGGTCAGAGAGTCTCAAAACTCGGGCTGGAGTTTTGAGACTCTCTGACCGCGGGTTCAATCCCGGCCGGGGTATGGTTTACTGTCCTGTGTATTTTGATAGTTCTTAGTCGTGTCAAGTTTCGCTTCCAGTGTAGGTGGTCTGGTCTGAGACCGAGGCGAGGGGACGATGATTCCGCCGCCTGGTCTGAGACCGTGCCGAGGGGACGATGATTCCGCCGCCTGGTCTGAGACCGTGCCGAAGGGACGATGATTCCGCCGCCTGGTCTGAGACCGTGCCGAGGGGACGACGATTCCGCCGCCTGGTCTGAGACCGAGCCGAGGGGACGATGATTCTGAAAATTGTTAACAGATGTCTTAAGTGGGTGTGATTTGGACCTGACTAGCTTTGGCCAGTACCTGCCTAGCATGGGCCAGTAAGCCTGCTGCTCTCTGATCATACTATTGGTGCTTAAATCACCACCCCACGAGGCTGGTCCCGGACCAGACCTTCATATAATAATAGTATACAGTAGCGACAGTTTATAAATATGTGTAACAGTACAAGTAGAAGAGACGGAGTTAAACTCTATCCATAATTTTAATCGTAGGTATGATAGGTCTTAGTAGGCCAGTTAGTAGAAGGTCGATCGACGTGGCTTAGGAGCCAAAACTCGACCCCCGCACGCATAAATCAGAGTGTACAAATAGGTAAGTATACACACACACACACACACACACACACACACACACACACACACACACACACACACACACACACACACACACACACACACACACACACCATACCCACCTGGGCGGCCGCTCTCAGGTTATTTTTGTTTGGAGGTGCCCATACTGTGTGGGTCTAGCAGTACCATCCCTCGTCTCGTCTCACCTTCGCTCTCTTCTTCCTCCATCCCTACCCCTATCCCTCACCACACCCCTGCCTTCCACCCTGCCCTCTACCCTGCCCTCAACCCTGCCCAACCCCTTCCCTCCACACCTCACACGGGTCTTGCTCACCTCTTTCCCTAGGGCGTGGAATAAGTTATCGTGATTGTAATTCCCAGGTGATGATGGTAACCCTGGCTTCGCTGGTGGCGGTTGCCCGTCAGGAAACAACACAGGTCTTAATCACGTGTATTCGGAGGCTAAACCCCAGTCAAGTTTTACACACTGTATAAAACAGAGTTATACTCCCACAGGTACTCAAGCTGGAGTCGTTTACAGGAGTCAGCGCTCCTACATCAGTTAATCTGTTAACATTGATGTACTAGCCAGGCTTAGGCTTGGTTACAAGTGTTTCTGATAGTCCGCTCTGGTGCCAAACCTACCTGCGGGCTGGCTTGGTGAACCAGGCTGCTGGTTCTTACCTTACCTTACCTTCCCGTAGCCAAATGCAGTCCAACGTATATATCACAGCCTGGCTGATCTGGGAAAGTTTCTAGAGTGAAAGCTTCGAAGCTCTGGCTGTCTTCAGGAGAGAGCGTCACAAACTCCTTAATTCAGTTTCTGATCAGCCGGGCTGTGGTTTGTACGTTGAACTGCGCGCAACCAGCAGTAACAGCCTGGTTGATCACACCTTGATCCACCAGGAGGCATTTTCGCCCTGCTGAAGTCTCCCAGCTCAGGCTGAAATATTTCAGTTCATCTTGTCTGATAGTAAAGCATTCAAGATTTTTCGGGATGCTGGCAGCAACCATCTAGTTGTACAGTCAAGAATGTGTAAGGAATCACTCTCGAAACCAGTCATGGAAATGTCACAGGTAGCAGCACGCTGCGGGTGTCCATATTTTTTATTTAAAAAATGTTTCGCTGTCCAAGTGTCTCCTTCACTACAACCCGCGTCCCCCCCCACCCAGGCTAGCACCCCCCACCCCAGCCCCTCCACCCCTCCCTATCACCCCAGCCCCTCCACCCCTCCCTATCACCCCAGCCCCTCCCTCCCTCCCTATTACCCCAGCCCCTCCATCCATCCATATCACCCCAGCCCCTCCCTCCCTCCCTATTACCCCAGCCCCTCCATCCATCCATATCACCCCAGCCCCTCCCTCCCTATTACCCCAGCCCCTCCATCCATCCATCCATATCACCCCAGCCCCTCCATCCATCCATATCACCCCAGCCCCTCCATCCATCCATATCACCCCATTATTATTATTATAATCAAGGGGGAAGCACTAAACCCGTAGGATTATACAGCGCCTATGGGGGGGATGGAAGGCATTCAGGCTTAATTCAGGGAACTGGAGCACAGATCAAACTGGAGCACAGATCCAATTCCCTAGATCAAGAGCCCCTCACCAGCGTCAAGGAGCCTTCCTTGAGGGGCATATCACCCCAGCCCCTCCATCCATCCATATCACCCCAGCCCCTCCATCCCTAACACCCCGTCCACAGCCCCTCCCTCACCCCACCATCACCTCTACAACACATCTTGTGTTTAAGGTGGTCAGTCTTGCACTCGTAGCTGCGGAGATAACTTTAGGCTACCTGTAATAGTGTCTGGGGGGGTCATCGTCCCCCCACGATCCGGCCACAGACCAGGCCTCCGGTGGACCAAGGCCTGATCAACCAGCCTGTTACTGCTGGCCGCACGCATTCCAACGTACGATCTACCGGCTGGTCAGGAGCCATCTCGAAGAACTTGTCATCTTTCTTCCTGAAAACGGCTAGAGGTTTCTTGGAAATTCCCCGTATGCGCCGAGGAAGAGAGTTGACAAATCGGGGTCCTCTGTCACTCATTGAGTTCTTTCTTAGTGTACTCGTCTTGCCCTTGCTTTTTACTGGAGACACTTCGCATCGTCTGCTAAGTAGGTAGGTTGTTGGGAAGAAGTCGCTTGTCATATGAGGTGATTTCATTTTCTGTGTAAATTGTGATGTTATAAACCTTGGTAATAAATACCGACAAGTTGGTTCAGAAAGACACGTAAGCAAACACTATAACATATTTATTAGAAAACGTTTCGGTCCTGGGACCTTGATCACTTCTAACATGTTAGAAGTGATCAAGGTCCCAGGACCGAAACGTTTTCTAATAAATATGTTATAGTGTTTGCTTACGTGTCTTTCTAAACCAAATTATGATGTACCTTTCTCGCCTGCGTTCCAAGGAATACAGTTGAATAGACTTCAAGCATTCCCAGTGGTTCTCATGAATATTACTGGCCTGTAATATTGTGATGTGTTGTGATGTTAAGTGTTACTGGCCTGTAATGTTGTGATGTGTTGTGATGTTAAGTGTTACTGGCCTGTAATATTGTGATGTGTTGTGATGTTAGTGTTACTGGCCTGTAATATTGTGATGTGTTGTAATGTTAAGTGTTACTGGCCTGTAATATTGTGATGTTAGTGTTACTGGTATATAATGTTAGTGTTACTGGCCTGTAATATTTTACCATCTTCCTGCTGGCTCCTCTTTAAAGAGGCGCTCTGTCTACCTGAAGAAAAATTACTAAGAAGATTCCTAGTTGTCCTCAAGGATGAACTTATACCAGCCATTTCCTGATCATCCGGGCCATGGTGTATACTTTGGACTGCGCTTGACTAACACGAACAGCCTTGCTGATCAGGTCATCAACCAGGAGGCTTGGTCTGGAATCTGTCTTTACCTTTTGCTAACTAGGCGCACACGAGCCTGGCCCAAGGCCGGGCTCAGGGAGTATTAAAACTCTCGAAACTAATAAAGGTATACTGATTCACTGAAACCTTTAAATTACTGTTAATTTAAAGGTGTGCTAGGAATAAATGCCCTCTCTGGGTGGTAGTGGGCGGGGTTGTGGGTGGGGGCAGGTGGTAGAAGGTTGTGGGTGGGGGCGGGGAGTACGCACCTTGACCTGCTCGACCTGGCTCTCACCTGATAGGGGGTGGGTGGGTGGGTGGGGGGAGGAAGTGAAGTTCGGGTTGGTGGCCTGAATGTGGGAGGACGCTCCCAGCCAGGTGGTGTGTAGTTGCTCCCAGCCAGGTGGTGTGTAGTTGCTCCCAGCCAGGTGGTGTGTAGTTGCTCCCAGCCAGGTGGTGTGTGGTTGCTCCCAGCCAGGTGGTGTGTGGTTGCTCCCAGCCAGGTGGTGTGTAGTTGCTCCCAGCCAGGTGGTGTGTAGTTGCTCCCAGCCAGGTGGTGTGTAGTTGCTCCCAGCCAGGTGGTGTGTGGTTGCTCCCAGCCAGGTGGTGTGTGGTTGCTCCCAGCCAGGTGGTGTGTGGTTGCTCCCAGCCAGGTGGTGTGTAGTTGCTCCCAGCCAGGTGGTGTGCGGTTGCTCCCAGCCAGGTGGTGTGTGGTTGCTCCCAGCCAGGTGGTGTGTGGTTGCTCCCAGCCAGGTGGTGTGTGGTTGCTCCCAGCCAGGTGGAGTGTGGTTGCTCCCAGGCAGGTGGTGTGTGGTTGCTCCCAGACAGGTGGTGTGTGGTTGCTCAAAGCCAGGTGGTGTGTGGTTGCTCCCAGCCAGGTGGTGTGTGGTTGCTCCCAGCCAGGTGGTGTGTGGTTGCCCCCAGCCAGGTGGTGTGTGGTTGCTCAAAGCCAGGTGGTGTGTGGTTGCTCCCAGCCAGGTGGTGTGTGGTTGCTCCCAGCCAGGTGGTGTGTGGTTGCCCCCAGCCAGGTGGTGTGTGGTTGCTCCCAGCCAGGTGGTGTGTGGTTGCTCCCAGCCAGGTGGTGTGTGGTTGCTCCCAGCCAGGTGGTGTGTGGTTGCTCCCAGCCAGGTGGTGTGTGGTTGCTCCCAGCCAGGTGGTGTGTGGTTGCTCCCAGCCAGGTGGTGTGTGGTTGCTCCCAGCCAGGTGGTGTGTGGTTGCTCCCAGCCAGGTGGTGTGTGGTTGCTCCCAGCCAGGTGGTGTGTGGTTGCTCCCAGCCAGGTGGTGTGTGGTTGCTCCCGGCCAGGTGGGTGGGAGGACTCTTACCTTGGTGGGTGGGAGGACTCTTACCTTGGTGGGTGAGAGGACTCTTAAATCGGTGGGTGGGAGGACTCTTACCTTGGTGGGTGGGAGGACTCTTACCTTGGTGGGTGGGAGGAGACTTACCTTGGTGGGTGGGAGGACTCTTACCTTGGTGGGTGGGAGGACTCTTACTCTGGTGGGTGGGAGGACTCTTACCTTGGTGGGTGGGAGGAGACTCTTACCTTGGTGGGTGGAAGGACTCTTACCTTGGTGGGTGGGAGGTTACCTGGAGGTTATTCCTGGGATCAACGCCCCCGCGGCCCGGTCCATGACCAGGCCTCCCAATGGATCAGGGCCTGATCAACTAGGTTGTTACTGCTGGCCGCACGCAGTCCAACGTACGAGCCACAGCCCGGCTGATCCGGCACTGACTTTAGGTATCTGTCCAGCTCTCTCTTGAAGGCAGCCAGGGGCTTATTGGCAATTCCCCTAATGCTTGATGGGAGGCTGTTGAACAGTTTTGGACCCCGGACACTTATGGTGTTTTCCCTTAGTGTACCAATGGCGCCCCTACTTTTTATTGGGGGCATTTTGCATCGCCTGCCCAGTCTTTTACTTTCGTAGGGAGTGATTTCTGTGTGCAGATTTGGGACCATTCCTTCCAAGATTTTCCAAGTGTAGATTATGATATATCTCTCCCTCCTGCATTCCAACGAGTACAAGTCAAGTGCTTCCAAGCATTCCCAGTAGTTAAGGTGCTTGACAGAACTTATACGTACAGTAAAGGATCTCTGTACACTCTCTAGATCTGCGATTTCACCTGCTTTGAATGGAGATGTTAATGTACAGCAGTATTTCAGCCTAGAGAGAACAAGTGATTTGAAAAGGATCATCATGGGCTTGGCATCTCTCGTTTTGAAAGTTCTCATTATCCATCCTATAATTTTCTTTGCACGTGCGATCGTGGCACTGTTGTGATCCTTGAAAGTTAGATCCTCAGACATTACTACTCCCAGGTCCCTTACATTATTTTTCCGCTCTATTGTATGGCCGGAGTCAGTAGTATACTCTGTTCTAGTTATTATCTCCTCCAGTTTTCCATAACGGAGTAGTTGGAATTTGTCCTCATTGAACATCATATTGTTTACCGTTACCCACTGGAAAACTGTTTATATCTTCTTGGAGGTTAACCGCGTCCTCAGCAGATGACAGCCTCATGCAGATCCTAGTATCATCCGCAAAGGATGATACGATGCTGTGGTGTATATCTCTGTCTATGTCTGATAAGAGGATGAGGAATAAGATGGGGGCGAGTACTGTGCCTTGTGGAACAGAGCTCTTCACTATGGCAGCCTCCGATTTAACTCTGTTGACCACTACTCTTTGTGTTCGATTTGTTAGGAGTTGAAGATCCATCTCCCCACTTTCCCAGTTATTCCTTTAGCACGTATTTTGTGCGCTATTACACCATGATCACATTTGTCAAATGCCTTTGCAAAGTCTGTGTATATTACATCTGCATTCTGATTTTCTTCCAGTGCATCCAAGGCCATGTCACAGTGATCCAGTAGTTGTGAGAGGCAGGAGCGACCTGCCCTGAACCCATGTTGCCCTGGATTGTGCAGATTTTGGGAATCCAGGTGATTTGCAATCCTGCTTCTTAGCACTCTTTTCAAAGATTTTTATGATGTGGGATGTCAGAGCTATTGGTCTATAGTTCTTAGCTAATGCTTTGCTGCCACCTTTATGGAGTGGGGCTATATCCGTTGTTTTAAGTGACTGTGGAATTTCACCCATGTCCAAGCTCCTCCTCCATAGTGTACTTAGGGCACGCGAGAAGGGTTTCTTGCAGTTCTTAATGAAAACAGAGTTCCACGAGTCTGGGCCCGGGGCTGAGTGCATAGGCATGTTGTCAATGGTTTTTTTCGAAATCTATCGGAGTTAGGGTAATGTCGGAAATCTGGCATACATTTATGGAGTTTTGAGGCTCATTCATGAAGAAATCATTTGGGTCGTCGATCCTCAGACCGATTAGTGGTTCACTAAACACAGAGTCGTACTGGGATTTCAATATTTCACTCTTGGTGGGTGGGAGGAGACTCTTACCTTGGTGGGTGGGAGGAGACTTACATTGGTGGGTGGGAGGAGTCTCTTACCTTGGTGGGTGGGAGGACTCTTACCTTGGTGGGTGGGAGGACTCTTACCTTGGTGGGTGGGAGGACTCTTACCTTGGTGGGTGGGAGGAGGCTCTTAGCTTGTTGGGTGGGAGGAGACTTTCCTTGGTGGGTGGGAGGACTCTTACCTTGGTGGGTGGGAGGAGGCTCTTACCTTGGCGGGTGGGAGGACTCTTACCGTGGTGGGTGGGAGGACTCTTACCGTGGTGGGTGGGAGGACTCTTACCGTGGTGGGTGGGAGGACTCTTACCGTGGTGGGTGAGAATACTCTTACCGTGGTGGGTGGGAGGACTCTTTCTCTGGAATTATTAATTAGATGGATCTCGGGTAGGTGGCCGTACTATGGTCAACATATTTTCCACATCCTACATAATGGACCAGGCTGGCACCAGACGAGCCTGGCCCATGGCCGGGCACCAGACGAGCATGGGAAGGTGCTACAAGGAGGACGTTGTCCTGGAGGATGCTTGGTGAGTTCCTCTAGTTAGTTCCTGATCAGCCAGGTGGACTGCGTGATGATGGCAACAATAGCCTGACTGATTGGGTCATCAGCCAGGAAGTCTGGCGCCAGGCTACGTGAGGGGGGGGGCGGTGACCCCCCCGGAACCATCGAATGGTAAGCCCTGTATTTTATACAGTTTAATATAGCTCTTGCTAAGTGTTAGTGAAAGTGGAGTATGTATTAGTGTAGGAGAGAAAGAGACAGGGAGGTGATGATGGGTGACGGGTGGGGGTGGTAATGGTAAGAGCGAGGTCACCCAGGTCCTGCCAGACTTGGGCCGGGTTTAGCCGGGGGCTGCCCGGCCCGTTGTTGCCTCTGCTGCTCCTTCTGCTGCTGCTGCTGCTCCTCCTCCTGCTGCTGCTGCTCTCGATGCTGCTCCTGTTGTTGCTGCTTCTGTTCCAGATGCTCCTGCTGCTGTTGCTGCTGCTCCTGTTCCAGATGCTCCTGCTGCTGTTGCTGCTGCTCCTGTTCCAGATGCTCCTGCTGCTGTTGCTGCTGCTCCTGTTCCAGATGTTCGTGCTGTTATTGCTGCTCATATACTCGTGTTGCTGCTGCTTCTGCAGTTTCTGTAATGTTTCTGTTCTTTCTGCAAAAAGAATTCCCCCCCCCCGGCCCTGGTGCAGCTGTTGTTGTTCTTGCCCTGTGAGTGGTTACATCATGGGTCAGTAGTGGTAATGTGTGGTGTGTGTGTGTGTGTGTGTGTGTGTGTGTGTGTGTGTGTGTGTGTGTGTGTCTGTGTTGTGTGATGTGTGTGTGTGTGTGTGTGTGTGTGTCTGTGTGTGTGTGTGTGTGTTGTTGTGTGTGTGTGTGTGTGTGTGTCTGTGTCTGTGCTGTGTGTATGTGTGTGTGTGTGTGTGTGTGTGTGTGTGTGTGTGTCTGTGTGTCTGTGTGTGTGTCTGTGTGTGTGTGTGTGTGTGTGTGTGTGTGTGTGTGTGTGTGTGTGTGTGTGTGTGTGTCTGTGTGTGTGTCTGTGTGTGTGTCTGTGTGTGTGTGTGTCTGTGTGTGTCTGTGCGTGTGTCTGTGTCTGTGTGTGTGTGTGTCTGTGTGTCTGTGTGTGTGTGTGTTGTGTGTGTGTAGTGCCTGAGGTGCCACTGGCCTGGAGTACACCTGTGCCACTTTTACCTGGCCTTGTACCTCGTGTGCCAAGAGCACCTGTCCCTGCTAATAACCTCTAGTTGCTCTACACCTGGCACCACCCCACCTGGCACTACCTCAACCACCCCACCTGGCACTACCCCAACCACCCCACCTGGCACTACCCCAACCACCCCACCTGACACTACCCCAACCACCCCATCTGGAATTACCCCAACCACCCCCACCTGGCCGCTTGGCACTTCCTCGCCACCTCCACTATTGGCATGATGTGGATTGATGTGCGGGTGCCAGAGCTTGAGAGGTGGGTGCTGGCGGCAGCGGCATCAGCAACAGTGGCAATGGCAACAACAGTAAGAACAGTGGTACCAACAGTAGCAGGAGCGACATCACTAATAATAGCAGTGGTAGGTACAGTAACAACAGTAGTAACAACAGCAGTAACGACAGCAAAAGCGGCAGCAATAATAGCAGTAGCAGCAACAGTAACAGCAGTAGGAGCGGCAGCAGTAATAATAGTGGTAGCAACAGTAACAACAGCAACAATAGCAGCAGGAGCGGCAGCAATAATAATAGCAGTGGTAGTTACAATAACAACAGTAGTAACAGGAGCAATAATAGCAACAGTACCAACAGCAGCAGGAGCGGCAGCAATAATAGTAGTAGCAGCAACAATAAAGCAGCAGTAACAATATTAACAGCAGTAGTAACAGTAGCAGTAACAGTAGTAGCAGCAGCAGTAACAACAGTAGTAACAACAGCAGTAACAACAGTAGTAACAACAGCAGCAGGAGCGGCAGCAGTAACAACAGCAGCAGCAATAATAGCAATACCAACAACAGCATTATCAGCAACAGCGGCATCAATAGTAACAACAGCATCTATAATAGCAACAGTATCAACAACAGCAACAGCGGCATCAATAGTAACAACAGCATCTATAATAGCAACAGTATCAACAACAGCAACAGCGGCATCAATAGTAACAACAGCATCAATAATAGCAGCAGTAGCAACAACAGTAAGAACAGCAACAGCGGCATCAATAATAACAGCATCAATAATAGCAGCAGTAGCAACAACAGTAAGAACAGCAACAGCGGCATCAATAATAACAGCATCAATAATAGCAGCAGTAGCAACAACAGTAAGAACAGCAACAGCGGCATCAATAATAGCAGCAGTAGCAACAACAGTAAGAACAGCAACAGCGGCATCAATAATAGCAGCAGTAGCAACAACAGTAAGAACAGCAACAGCGGCATCAATAATAGCAGCAGTAGCAACAACAGTAAGAACAGCAACAGCGGCATCAATAATAGCAGCAGTAGCAACAACAGTAAGAACAGCAACAGCGGCATCAATAATAACAGCATCAATAATAGCAGCAGTAGCAACAACAGTAAGAACAGCAACAGCGGCATCAATAGTAACAACAGCATCAATAATAGCAGCAGTAGCAACAACAGTAAGAACAGCAACAGCGGCATCAATAATAACAGCATCAATAATAGCAGCAGTAGCAACAACAGTAAGAACAGCAACAGCGGCATCAATATACAGCAGTAGCAACACAGTAGAACAGCAACAGCGGCATCAATAATAGCAGCAGTAGCAACAACAGTAAGAACAGCAACAGCGGCATCAATAATAGCAGCAGTAGCAACAACAGTAAGAACAGCAACAGCGGCATCAATAATAACAGCATCAATAATAGCAGCAGTAGCAACAACAGTAAGAACAGCAACAGCGGCATCAATAATAACAGCATCAATAATAGCAGCAGTAGCAACAACAGTAAGAACAGCAACAGCGGCATCAATAATAACAGCATCAATAATAGCAGCAGTAGCAACAACAGTAAGAACAGCAACAGCGGCATCAATAATAACAGCATCAATAATAGCAGCAGTAGCAACAACAGTAAGAACAGCAACAGCGGCATCAATAATAGCAGTAGCAACAACAGTAACAAGAACGGGGATGAGGTTGGGGGAATTATGGTGGTCTTATACCCCCACCTGTTTGTTTCCGGGAAACACATGGCCCCCGCGGCCCGCTCTCACACCGGGCTTTCTAAATTAGAAAGCAAAGACTACGGTAGAAATTATTGCATTTACCTGGAGTCTCTTTCGGAGGTCAGCGCCCCCGCGGCCCGGTCCCAGACCAGACCTCCTGCTTACTGGCCTGATCGATCAGGCTGTTAGTACCCGCCGCCTGTATTCCAGCGTGTGCATCACAACCCGGATGAATTTTTCATTAGTTTACTTACTATACATATATATATTAATTTTATACATAAACAAAGGGAGTGGAACAATCTGGACAGTGATGTAGTGGAGGCAGGATCCATGCACAGCTTTAAGAAGAGGTACGATAAAGCTCCTGGAGCAGGGAGTGGACCTAGTGGCGACCAGCGAAGGCAGATCAACCAGGCTGTGTGGGTCAGCGGGGTGCCAACGGCAACAGCCTGGTTGAACAGGCAGTTGGTCTACCTTGTAGCTCTCGAATTTGTCGCCATAGTCCTACGCGCCAGATACGTCATCTGACGCCAGCCCTCGTCAGTGGCTATCTCCCGCCAGCGTTCGTGCCTTACACATCTCCAGGCTAGGCCTCGGGCATGGGTTAATTGAAAGAGAAAGCCTTGGCGCCAGGTCGGGCTGCCAAGGTAGAAAAACTCTCAAAACTGGTCACAGGTGAGCGTGAGTTTTATCAGGCATCATGGCCTGAAACGTCAGCAGTTTCAAAGCTTCTTGTCTGGGATTCATGTGGACTGAATGTGTTACAGTTTACTGTATCAGGTGGCTAAACCAAGGTCAGTGGTTTTATTTGAAGGTCGCAGAGCCCATGACCAGGTTCCTGGAGTAGAAAGACCATGACCAGGCTCCTGGAGTAGAAAGACCATGACCAGGCTCCTGGAGTAGAAAGACTCTCAAAACTCATCAAAGGCTCGACCAGGCTCCTGGAGTAGAAAGCCCATGACCAGGCTCCTGGAGTAGAAAGACTCTCAAACTCATCAAAGGCTCGACCAGGCTCCTGGAGTAGAAAGCCCATGACCAGGCTCCTGGAGTAGAAAGACTCTCAAAACTCATCAAAGGCTCGACCAGGCTCCTGGAGTAGAAAGACTCAAAACTCATCAAAGGCTCGACCAGGCTCCTGGAGTAGAAAGCCCATGACCAGGCTCCTGGAGTAGAAAGCCCATGACAAGGCTCCTGGAGGAGAAAGCCCATGACCAGGCTCCTGGAGTAGAAAGCCCATGACAAGGCTCCTGGAGGAGAAAGCCCATGACCAGGCTCCTGGAGTAGAAAGCCCATGACCAGGCTCCTGGAGTAGAAAGCCCATGACAAGGCTCCTGGAGGAGAAAGCCCATGACCAGGCTCCTGGAGTAGAAAGACCATGACCAGGCTCCTGGAGTAGAAAGCCCATGGCCAGGCTCCTGGAGTAGAAAGCCCATGACCAGGCTTCTGGAGTAGAAAGCCCATGACAAGGCTCCTGGAGTAGAAAGCCCATGACAAGGCTCCTGGAGTAGAAAGCCCATGACCAGGCTCCTGGAGTAGAAAGCCCATGACAAGGTTCCTGGAGTAGAAAGCCCATGACAAGGCTCCTGGAGGAGAAAGCCCATGACCAGGCTCCTGGAGTAGAAAGACTCTCAAAACTCATCAAAGGCTCGTCAGAGGTTCGTCGACATGTATGCTGAGGTGAAAACTTACGAAAGAAAGATAAACTGTGTTTGAAGCAGGTCCATGACTGTGTTCCTTCACAATTTTCCTGCTGTGAACAAGTCAGCAAGGAAAGGTAATCACAGATCCCCGTGGAAAGTTACATTAATGTACCAAGAAGATCTCTGGACACTTATAAAAGTAATGGGCAGGAAAAAAGTGTTCATTATTTAAGTTTCACTAGATGACCCGAGTGAAATATTTCAACTGCAACTCATTGATTTACGAACCAGTGACACTCTCACAGACACTCATAAGGCAACCAGTCTCTTCAATTTTTGCGGAAAAATAAGGTAAAGTAAAGGGTGGTATAAACCTTGGTAATAAATACCGACAAGTTGGTTTAGAAAGACACGTAAGCAAACACTATAACATATTTATTAGAAAACGTTTCGGCCCTGGAACCTTGATCACTTCTAACATACAGAGGTAGAAAGACTATATATATAATGTCTTTCTACCTCTGTATGTTAGAAGTGATCAAGGTCCCAGGACCGAAACGTTTTCTAATAAATATGTTATAGTGTTTGCTTACGTGTTTTTCTAAACCAAAGTAAAGGGTGTAAGGTAAGGTAAGGTAAGGTAAGGTAAGCCTCAAGAAGTGTACTTCAGGTGTGTTCAAAGTCTTGGTCATCACTATATAATTTACAGCCACAGATAAGTAACTTCCAGTATGTTATGTTTATCTGTTAATAACATTAACTCAACTGCGATTGAACATTAATTGTTAAATTATACTTTGTTATATTTGTAATTATAAATTTAAAATGTGATTTACCTCTGCTGATACTGAATTAAGTCTCTCGGTATAATAAAATACGATTGAGAGGTGGATTATTATTATTATAATCAAGGGGGAAGCGCTAAACCCGGGGATTATACAGCGCCTGGGGGGGGGGATGTGGAAGGCATTCAGGCTTAATTCGGGGAACTGGAGCACAGATCCAATTCCCTAAATCAAGAGCCCCTCACCAACATCAAGGAACCTTCCTTGAGGGGAGTGAGAGGTAGAGTGTGTCACACCGAAGCTAGTCATCTAGTTTACCTGTGGTTTCCCTACTCTCGCGGCCAGGTTTCCTTGCTGACCGTCTGGTCAACCAGGCTGTTGTTGTTCGCGTGCCCACATAGCTATCACAGCCTGGTTATTGGAAATCATGATTGACTGGGGCAGCAAACATGAACGATTTCTGGAAGAGTTTCTCTGATTTTTGTCTCACTTCATGTGTAATAATTATGCTATTAATATGTGGGTTTATTAAGGTAATGCTTATCGTTGTTATTAACATGTGGGTTTATGAGGGCAATACTATTATTATTGTAATAAAGTTGGTAGAATTACCGACAATATGTAAAGTAAAAGGACACAAGTGCAACTAATGTGACATTTATTGTGGCAACGTTTCGCTCTCCAGGAGCTTTATCAAGCCATTACAAACAATACATGGACACAGAGGGTATATAAAGGCTCAGAGTGAGGTGAATACTAGTGAGGTACCATTTCGATGTTCACTAGTGGTAGTAGTAGTAGTAGTAGTGGTAGTGACAAAAGTAATGCAATATGGTAGAGCAATTAATTTGTACATGAGTAAAAGGATATAAAAGCTATTACTTGGGTAACATAAAAATAGGTTGGACAAATATAAACTGGAATGAGGCGGCTTGTTTCAGTGTTCACTCTCTGTGCTTTGTGTAGTATAACAGGAGAGACTATGTGATGGCAGGGTTTACTGTTTTAGGAGGATTCTTGCTAAGACTTCGGAGATGGTGAAGCTGCCGTTGTTTTGTTTAATTGTATTTGAAACAGCGATCAGTGCTGATTCAAGGCACTTGCGTGTGCGGAAATTAGTTTCTTTTATCACTAATTGGCGTCTCTGAATTTCATAAGATGATTGGTGGAATTTCGGTGTTGTACACAGGCGTTGTTTAAGTTGTCGTTCCTACATGCGTATATGTGTTCATTGAGGCGGGTGTCGAGGTTTCTTGCTGTTTCACTAGTAGATCTTGTCACAGCCTCCACAGGGTATAGTGTAAAAATCCTGCATTGACTGGTTCGTGGTGCTTGGGTTTTGTCTGGTTAGATCCTTTATTGAAGTGGTAGAAGCGATGGCGACTCTGGTGTTAGCTTGTGAAAGTACTTTTGAGACGTTTAGTGCAACCTGGCTGTTGGGATGAATTATAACTTTGTTGGGAGCGGTGTTGATGCGTGGAAATTGTGATCTGAAGAGCTTTTTTCTTGCAGTCTTTGATGAAAAAAAAAGGAAAATTGTAACTCAGTGAATGTTTGGTGAATGAAAAGAAATTTCCCCTGTCAAGAAACTCGGACTACAAATTCGGTTGTCTTGGGGAAAAACCCGATGGTCCCTTTTTTTGGTCTTGGTATCTTGAGGGATTAGAAGTGTGTGAGTTTTCTTTTTTTTGGGGGTTTTCGATAAACTTGAAATCTTAGGTTGTTGGGTCTACTTTGGGGAATGAGGACGTCGAGGAAAGGGTAGCTTTTTCATTGGACTTTTTTGTGTAAATGAATCGCTGGTTCAACTGCGTTGAGCCTTGCCAAGATCCCGTACTCAAAACTTTTGGGGAGTTTTTACGGGATATCGCCCAAAGTAACGTAACAAGGACGCTTAAGGGATGATTTTGGCGAAGTGTTCGGACTCTAGGTTTTTCCTGTATAAGTTGGTAGGACGGCATTATTGGGGGCCCCCATTCCCATGCCGTAGGTTTGTTTGTAGACTTGTTTTTAAAGGGAAAAAAAACATTTGAAGTTAACACAGAGTTAAATCAAGTCAACAAAAATTCCGGGAGGAAAAGGAAGATTAAGGTCGGGTTGATTTTACGTGTAAAACCCTCGGGTTTTTTGGTAGGTACTTTGTAAAAGAGGGAAGTAAACCCAAATGCTTGTTTCTTTTTAGGATGGAGAGGTTAGGATGGGGTTTGAAAAGGTCGCCTGAGGTTTAAGGAGCGGGGCTGAGGCCCCCAGAAGGCGGAAAGAGTTTTGGCAAAAAAACTCCGGTGTTTGTGTGGAGCATGCTATCCCTGACGTGATTGGTCTGAGGGGGAAAATTGTTTTTGGGTTTTGGGAAAAATTACAGTGTGCGGGTTAGGGTTGCTTGGTTTTAACAAGTACAAAAAGTTTCTTCCTTCTCTAGTGCTTTTTGGTTTTGTCGGTTTTGTATAGAAAGTTTTTGGGAGGTCTCCCACTGTTGAGTGCTGATGGGTTCGTATGTAGATTGGTCTTAAAAAGGGGGTTTTTTCATTTTAGTGTTGTAGTCACTGGTTTGGGTTTTGACGCCCCACCCCTTTGTCGGGGGTGGTGCGTTAATGTTGGGGTCGTTGGCGAGGTCCTTAAGGGCAGTGATTTCTTTGGGGAAGATTAGAAGAAGGGGTTCCCCTAAGCTGCAGGGAAGGCCCCCTTTTTTAAAACCCCCTTCTGGAAGTTGCGTCACGTGTTTTGGGTTTCCCTGGTAAACAAGATTGAGTTGTAGTTGGGTTTTGCGTATGTTGGTGGAAATTTGGGCCCAGACCGTGCTTGTTTCTCGTAGTGGGTTTAAAAGGTGCGTGACGATAGTTGTTTATCAGGGTTTCGGTCCATTTCCTTCCATCACGTTGTGCAGAGGACTAAATTTTGCGATTGAGTTTTGATTTTGTTGGGGTTAGCTGTGGTGACTGTGCGGGAAAATATGCTCGCATGTGTTGGTCAATTAAAGATTGCCAATACGTCAGGTATGGGCAGTGCTCCCCCAAAAAACGCCGGGGAGTTCTTGCCAACATTTTCCTGCCTTCTGGGGCCCTTTTCACCCCCCGCTCATCTTAAAAAATCAGGCGACCTTCCAACCGCACGTACTCTCCCTCCGTAACAAGAAAAACAAGCGTTTTGGGTGTGACTTCCCTCTTTAATAAGTACCTACCAAAAAGCCATCGGGTTCTACGACGTAAAACAACCCGGACCCTTTAAACTTCCCTTTCCTCCGGAGATTTTGTTGACTTGATTGAAAATTGTGTTTAATTCAACTGTTTTTTTTTCAATAACAAGCTTACAAACAAAACCCCGGCATGGGAATGGGGTCCCAAAAAAAATGCCGTCCTAGCCAAACTTTACATGGAAAAACCTAGAGTCCGAAACTTCGCCAAACATCATCCCTTCAAGGTCCTTGGTTTCGTTACGGGCGTTTCCTCGTAAAATCCAAAAACGTTTTGTGTAGGGATCTTCAGGGAAGGCTCACGCAGTTGAACCAGCGATTCAGTTTACATAGAAGAAAAGGTCCAAATTTTAAAGCTACCTTTTTCGCGTCCTCTTTTACAAAATAGCAAAACCTAAGATTTCAAAGGTTTTTCGGAAACCCCCCAAAAAAAAATGATCTCCCCATTCTATTCCAGTCAAGATACAGACCAAAGAGGGTCTTCACGGGTTTTTCCCAAAAGCATACCGGGAATTTGTAGTCCGAGTTTCTTGCGGGAATGTACTTTCTTCACCCAAAATTTACTGAGTTACAATTCCCCTTTTTTTTCATCAAAACTGCGAAAGAGCTCTTAGACTTTCAAATTCTCCCGCATAAAAACGCTCCAACAAAGTTATAAAATTTTCCCAACAGCCAGGTTTTATAAACTCCAAAATACTTTACAAGCTAAAAACCAGAGTCGCCATCCCCTTCTCCACTTCAATAAAGGACTAACCAGGCAAACCCAAGACCCACGAAACCCGTCAATGCAGGGAGTTTTAAAATTTCCTGTGGAGGGTTTTTGACAAGATTACGTAGGGGTGAAACAGCAAGAAACCCGACACCCCGCCCCAATGAACAATTTTCGCATGTAGGAACGACAAATTAAAAAACGCTGTGCAAAAGAAATTCCCCCAAACATCTTATGAAAATTTAGGACGCCCTTAGTGATAAAAAAAAACTAATTTCCGCACACGCAAGTGCCCGAAACGCCTATCGCTGTTTTAAATACAATTAAACAAAACAACGGCGCTTCACCATTCCCAAGTCTAGCAAGATCCTCCGAAAAACAGTAAAACCCGCCTACATGTTTCCTGTTTTACTACCCAAAGCACAGAGAGTGAACACTGAAAAAAAGCCGCCTCATTCCAGTTTTTATTTGTCCAACCCATTTTTAGTTTCCCCAAATAAAAGCTTTTATATCCCTTTTTCTTTTGTCAAATTAAATTTCTCTACCATTGCTTACTTTTGTCACTACCACTTCTACTTATTCTACTACCACTGTGAACTCGAAAAAGGTACCTCAAGTTTTCACCTCATCTGGCCCTTTTTTACCCTCTGTGTCCAGTAGTTTGTAAGGCTTGATAAAGCTCCTGGGGGGAGCGAAAAAGTTGCCCAATAAAAGTCAATTAGTTGCATTTGTCCTTTTACTTTTTATTATTATTATTATGTGGGTTTATAAGATACTCTTAATGTTGTTAATATATAGGTTTATGAGGGTAAAAATTATTAATGTTATTAATATGTGGGTTTGAGGATAATACTTTGTATATGGGCTATGTTAGTTACGCTGTTAATTGACCTTGTGTTTGAAGGTGTGGGACCATCACATATCTGACCATGTAACCAGGCTCACTCGTGCAGAAAGGCTGGAGACCACTGATATAAACTCTTGGGAACGCCTCAGCGCTCCGATTCTCCTCCCAGGGACGCAAAAGTGATGTATACCTGGAGATAAATGGTATGAAATACCGACACTATGGAAAAATAAACACAGATGCAGCATAATGCGATTCTTTATTTACAACGTTTCGCCCACATAGTGTGTTTTATCAAGTCACAAACAGATCTACCTGGGCAGGTCCGTCTCAAATCCAACCCACCCAGCATTCTCCACCTAACTCTTCACCCCGTAAATACTCGTCTACTATTCACACAGGTGGATCTGTTTGTGACTTCATAAAGTCCACTGTGTGGGCGAAACGTTGTCTGTATTTTTCCAGATGTATGCCTGATAATATATACGTGATAGATACTCGAGGGAGTGAATCCCAATGTGCACACTTTAGAGTTGCCTCAAGACGATTTTGGGAGTCTCCGGTCCAGGATCAGGCCTTCTGGTTGATGAACTGATCAACTAGCCCGTTGGTGTTAGCGGTATGCAGTCTTAATATACAGCTAGGCACTTACTTAAGGAGCTTATCAAGTTCCCTTCGCGTATATATACTGCCTCCCTCACTCTCGTGTGTTAGTGTGACTTGTAAATGGTCCAAATCAGACCGAAACGTGGTTATAAGCTTCTCTCACTCCTGTCTACCTGTGTGCTGTGTGCTACCCGTGTACTGGCTCCATGTGTGCTGTGTGCTACCCGTGTACTGGCTCCATGTGTGCTGTGTGCTACCCGTGTACTGGCTCCATGTGTGCTGTGTGCTACCCGTGTACTGGCTCCATGTGTGCTGTGTGCTACCCGTGTACTGGCTCCATGTGTGCTGTGTGCTACCCGTGTACTGGCTCCATGTGTGCTGTGTGCTACCCGTGTACTGGCTCCATGTGTGCTGTGTGCTACCCGTGTGCTGGCTCCATGTGTGCTGTGTGCTACCCTACCTGTGTGCTGTGTGCTACCCGTGTGCTGGCTCCATGTGTGCTGTGTGCTACCCGTGTGCTGGCTCCATGTGTGCTGTGTGCTACCCGTGTGCTGGCTACCTGTGTGCTGTGTGCTACCCGTGTGCTGGCTACCTGTGTGCTGTGTGCTACCCGTGTGCTGGCTCCATGTGTGCTGTGTGCTACCCGTGTGCTGGCTCCATGTGTGCTGTGTGCTACCCGTGTGCTGGCTACCTGTGTGCTACCCGTGTGCTGGCTCCATGTGTGCTGTGTGCTACCCGTGTGCTGGCTCCATGTGTGCTGTGTGCTACCCGTGTGCTGGCTACCTGTGTGCTGTGTGCTACCCGTGTGCTGGCTCCATGTGTGCTGTGTGCTACCCGTGTGCTGGCTCCATGTGTGCTGTGTGCTACCCGTGTGCTGGCTATCTGTGTGCTGTGTGCTACCCGTGTACTGGCTCCATGTGTGCTGTGTGCTACCCGTGTACTGGCTCCATGTGTGCTGTGTGCTACCCGTGTACTGGCTCCATGTGTGCTGTGTGCTACCCGTGTGCTGGCTACCTGTGTGCTGTGTGCTACCCGTGTACTGGCTCCATGTGTGCTGTGTGCTATTCGTGTACTGGCTCCATGTGTGCTGTGTGCTACCCGTGTACTGGCTCCATGTGTGCTGTGTGCTACCCGTGTACTGGCTCCATGTGTGCTGTGTGCTACCCGTGTGCTGGCTACCTGTGTGCTGTGTGCTACCCGTGTACTGGCTCCATGTGTGCTGTGTGCTATTCGTGTACTGGCTCCATGTGTGCTGTGTGCTACCCGTGTACTGGCTCCATGTGTGCTGTGTGCTACCCGTGTACTGGCTCCATGTGTGCTGTGTGCTACCCGTGTGCTGGCTACCTGTGTGCTGTGTGCTACCCGTGTGCTGGCTCCATGTGTGCTGTGTGCTACCCGTGTGCTGGCTACCTGTGTGCTGTGTGCTACCCGTGTACTGGCTCCATGTGTGCTGTGCTACCCGTGTGCTGGCTACCTGTGTGCTGTGTGCTACCCGTGTACTGGCTCCATGTGTGCTGTGTGCTACCCGTGTACTGGCTCCATGTGTGCTGTGTGCTACCCGTGTGCTGGCTCCATGTGTGCTGTGTGCTACCTGTGTGCTGTGTGCTACCCGTGTACTGGCTCCATGTGTGCTGTGTGCTACCCGTGTACTGGCTCCATGTGTGCTGTGTGCTACCCGTGTACTGGCTCCATGTGTGCTGTGTGCTACCCGTGTGCTGGCTACCTGTGTATTATCAAGTTCCTTCATGAAGACAACTTGGGGGGGGGGGGGTAATACCCCTCATGATTGAAGAGAGGAGGGTGTTGAAGAGTCTTGGTGTCTTTAGACTAATTGAATTATTCCAGGGCCGGGGTCCGGGAGCAGGACGATTCTCGAAACTCATCTGAAGCATATAGGCAAAGGTGAACCCAGGCCATAGTAGGGAAAACTCTAGAAAGAGGTCACAGGTAATACCCGTGCTTTTCAATAAAAGTAATTTCAGTGAGGAGATTTAGCAACATTCTCTAAGAGTCTTGCAGATGTTCGCTGTGGTGTATCTTTCTCGCCTGTGTTTTAAAGAATACAAGATGGAACTTGTAGATGAATGGTTCAGAGAACCGACATGTTGATAAATTAGACACATATGCAACTCTTGGGTATCTTTATTGAGGAAACGTTTCGCCACACAGTGGCTTCATCAGTCCATACGAAGGAGAAACTTGAAGAACAGAAGGAGAATGAGGTAATCAGTCCCTCAACCTTGAGTCGATGTGTTCAGTCCATCAATCTTGAATAGAATATTCTATTCAAGATTGATGGAACTTACATTAGTGATAGCAAAGAGATGAGTGAAAAGCTGAAGTCTCAACGTGACTAGGTTGATACCAGCCTACCAGCCTACCAGCCTACCAGCCACTTTGGCTCACCGTCCCATAACAACTTACTGGAGTGAAAGGTACGCGAAGATGTGTAGAATAAACGCAGTGAAAAGCGGGGGCGCCGTAAGTATAATTAGAGAACACTGTGTCATCTCTTACAAATTTCTGAATAGCCGTTGAGGATTGGTGGGGGGGGGGGGGAGATACACAAACCACCAACACTGATGGTGTGGGGAGGAAACAGCCATTGGGGAATGGAAGAAAGGGGTTAAGTAGACACATCACCAACACCAGCACTGTGGTAGGTTGTTGAAGCTCATGGAGAGAGTGAAAGGTTCTCACCACAGTGTAGTAGAATGCCCCAGGTATCGTTACTTGCTGGGAAGGGAGGGGAGGGAGGTAGGATGGGGGTCAGGTGTGGTGAAAGCCTTCCATAAGTGTCACCATGTTATATGATGCGCGTAAAAGAAATAACTGGAAGAGTATACCTGGAGAGGATTTCGGAGGTCAGCGACCCCGCGGACCCGGTCTGTGACCAGGCCTCATGGTGGATCATGGCTTGATCAACCAGGCTGTTACTATTCGCCGGACGCAACCTGACATACTAACCACAGCCCGGCAAATGACGACCCTAACCCATCCCCATCACTCTCCCACCAGTAACAGGAGGTAGAAACCTACGCAGCAGTTGGGTATCTTTATTGATATGTTTCGCCTACACAGTAGGCTTCTTCAGTCAAATATAAAGGCAGCAGTAGTAATGAAGTAATGATGATGTAACCAGTCCATCAACATGGGGAAAAAAGTATCTAAGGTGGGACTGACCACCTCAGATTCGTTTCATTACTACCGCTGCCTTTGTATTTGACTGAAGAAGCCTACTGTGTAGGCTTCTTTAATTTTCTAGCAAATCCAAATTACCTGTAGATAATTCCTGGATCATCGCCCCATCGGCTCGCTTGTGGACCAGACTTGTCCAACACCCGGATCGTAACTCATAAATAAAAGAGAGAGAAACAAAGTCAGTGTAGTTTTTACCTCACACAGTTTTGATAAATTCTGATTTAGAAACTGTATAGACAAGAACTGGTTTGTAAAGTAAAAGGACACAAGTGCAACTAATGTGACATTTTATTGTGGCAACGTTTCGCTCTCCAGGAGCTTTATCAAGCCATTAGTTGCACTTGTGTCCTTTTACTTTACATATTGTCGGTAATTCTACCAACTTTATTACAAGAACTGGTTTGGCAAGAGTTATGCATAGGTGAAACGAACTGACAAATAGCTTTTTGGTGACTACTTGTTCAACAAGGCTGTTGCTGCCCACAAGCCTACATGTTAAGGAGATTTAATATAAGAAATGATGGTAGCGAAGAAGCAATTGTTGAACCGTTATAGAGGCGTTGTATTGATAATAATGGCGGAGCCCTAACCTATCCACGTCTGCTAGGGGAGAGGTCTCCGGCCTAGGTGCGTGGTTCAAACGGGGGTCACGTGATTTAAGGCTTGACCAGGGAGCCTGTCTATAAGTGGGCTACCACAATGTATACATTACACAAGGATTACACTGTTGACATGCATACCTTACCTGGAATCTACCTGGCACGGGACTTTTCAACAATTTACCAGCAGAAATCAGAAATATTTCCGGAATGGAGATAAAAACTTTCAGGAGGAAGTTGAATCACTATCTCCTACACATTCCTGATCAGCTGGGTTGTGATGGGTATGTGGGCCTGCGGGCCGCTGCCTCGAACAACCACGTTGATCAAGTGGTTCACAAGAAAGCCTGGCCTGAGGTCGGGTTCCGACCTCAAGCCAGGTTACAGGTGTGCCACTGTATCTCATAAGGACTTGCCTTGTATGGGCCAGTAGTCCTTCTGCAGCACACCTACTGGCCCATATTGGGTAGGTACAAGTCACCTACTGTCCTAAGCTAGTCAGGTCCAAGTCACATCCACTTAAGAAGGAAGGAGCACTCCCATCTCTCTCTCTCTCCTTCTCCCTCTCTCCCATTATCTTCCCTCCCTCCGTCCCCTTCCCTTCCCCTCCCAACACACTTTCTAAGAGGTAAGTTTCCTCAGACATATCTGCTGCCCCTGCCCACCTAGCAGTCGAGATAGTTACCTGCGTGTTAGTCGACTGTTATGGGTCACGTCCTGGATAACCTGCTGTCTCCACCAGGTACCAGATCAACCAGGCTGTGATAGATATATAGGCCAGCAGCAACAGCCTGGTTGACCAGAGTCAGGTTCCTGGGAGTAGAATAAATGTCAAAACTCATCGGAGGTATATTAAAGGTAATGTATCTCATCTTGGTGCAAAGATACAAGTTGTTTTATTACAAAACGTTTCGGTCCCAGGACCGAAAGGTTTTCTGGTATGTCCTAGTGTCTGCTGACGTGTCTTTATAACGAATAGAATCTATTCAAGATTGATGGACTGACCACATCGACTCAAGGTTGAGGGACTGATTACCTCATTCTCCTCCTGTTCTTCAAGATTCTCCTTTGTATGGACTGATGAAGCCACTGTGTGGCGAAACGTTTCCTCAATAAAGATACCCAAGAGTTGCACATGTGTCTAATTTATCAACATGTCGGTTCTCTGAACCATTCATCTACAAGTGTAAAGTGCTGGGGAGAAGGTATCCGCACACTGCCGTGTACCTACGAGGATAGTTGAAAAAAGATAAAGGTAAACTAAAGGTAAATAGGTTAGAAAGATAGTTGGTGCATTGCTCACATTTACTATAGACTATTTTTTTCCCTCAGGGCAGAGCTAAATCTACCCAGAGAGAAACGCCTTTCTACCATACTTGGCTTATACCTCCTGGTATAAGTTATGTGTCTGTCCTGCAGTGTTCCCAGGGTCAAACCCCCCCCCCCGAGGGGTGTGGGTGAAAATGTTTGCAGGAGGTAGGACATAAGTCTTTGGTTAAGAGATCACGGTTTTTTTTTTTTTCCTGGGGTGATTAAATCTGCATGTACCATTTGTTTTTCCTGGCATTCCGTTTTTGCAAACACTCCATGCATGAGATTTACACGGTTCGATTTTCCATTTACCTTGATTTATTATGTTCAAGGCTTTTTGCCTTTTCGTGGGTCTCAAGAGTTTTCCTACTCCCGCAGCCCGGCCTTGCACCAGGCTTACGAGTATCTTTTGCTTGGCTAGTCAACCAAGCTGTTGCTGTTCGCGGCCCATTTGCCCATGTATCCATCACATCCTGGTTGATCCGCCACCTAGCTGAGGTACTTGTCGAGTTTCCCCTTGAGGAGGTCTGCCTGGGGTTGATGATCTTGCCCTGGTCTGAGACCGGGCAGCTGGGACGATGATCCCAACCGCCTGGTTTGAGGTTGATCTGTGAGAATACAAGAATCCTGAAGGTTGTGAGGTGGAGGAGCGAGGGGGCAGTGATCCCCAGTAGCTTCAAGAGGTACAACCATCTGAACGTCACCTTTAAGCCACCCTCCTCATCTGGTTCACAGCCAGTCAGGGCTAGCGCCTCCTCACTCGCTAATATCATCATGTGTTGAGGTAGTCAGGCAGGAGTGTGTGACGGAGTTTCTTGTGTGGGGGGGGGGGAATGTTGAAGTGGGAGTAAGTTTATCTACATACAGGTACACATAAAGTACGCAAATTTAGGTGACGTCGGTTATCATACCTAGTAACATATGTGTAAATTATCTAGGATAACCCTCAGAAAAGGTCAGACGAAGTTATTTCCATTTGCATCCTTGTATTATCTTAGTATTTAAAGGTAGGTGTCCGTAGCTCGATTGCTAATGCACTCAACTCACACACAGAGGTCCGGGGATTAATCCCCGATACGGGTGGAAACATTAGGACGTGTTTCCTTAAGACACCTGCTGTCCCTGTTTACCCATTAGTAAAATATGTACCCGGGTGTCAGTCGACTGGTGTGGGTCGCATCCTGGGGACAAAATTGACCATATTTGCTCGAAATACGGAGCTTAAGGGGCTTTCTATATAGTAGTGTATCACTGATGTCAGCTATGGTCTGTATAACATGTAGAAATATATAGATTATTATTATTATTATTATTATTATTATATTATAGGGTTGAAGGGGAAAAGGAAGGTTGGATGGTAGAGGAGGGAGGGATGGAGGTTGTGGATGGGGGGCTCAGTAGAGTAGAAGGGAGGGAGAATCCATCAGACCAGCTGGACAGCAGTAGGTAAGAGGATTGAGGACCAGCTCGGTCAGACTGTTGGTGTTTGTACGTCACAGTTCCGATGATTACCAACAGTTTACAGCAACTTTGCATAATTCCTTTTAAAAAATTACAATTGAATGCAATGGGGAGAGGAAGGTTGTAAGGTTGAGGGAGGGAGGAATATGAAGGGATGAAGGAAGGATGGAAGAAGGGGGAGGGAAGGATAGTTCATAACACAACCTGTGGGTGGGGAGGAGAGTATCAGTGAGCGTGAGTCATTAATGTTTTTGTGTGTAGAGGAGTAGTGATGTGTGTAGTGGCGTGGAGGTGTAGTGATGTGTGTAGTGGCGTGGAGGCGTAGTGGTGTGGAGGTTTAGTGGTGTGTAGTGACGTGGAGTAGTGATGTGTGTAGTGGCGTGGAGGTGTAGTAATGTGTGTAGTGGTGTGGAGGTTTAGTGGTGTGTAGTGACGTGGAGTAGTGATGTGTATAGTGGCGTGGAGGTGTATTGGTGTGGATGTGGTGTGTGATGTAGTGGTGTAGATGTAGTGTGTGATGTAGATGTGGTGTGTGATGTGGTGTGGTATAGATTGTGTAGAAGTGTAGATGTGGTGTGTGGTGTAGATGTGGTGTGTGATGTAGTGGTGTAGATGTGGTGTGATGTAGTGGTGTAGATGTGGTGTGTGATGTAGTGGTGTAGATGTGGTGTGTGATGTAGTGGTATAGATGTGGTGTAGTGGTATAGATGTGTAGAGGTGTAGATGTGGTGTGTGGTGTAGTTGTCAGCATAGTTGCTGATCCTCCTTTACATGTGTTTTATATAGAAGATCCTTAGGCCCAGTGACTGTATGACGTCACTGGATGCGCATGAGTTAGTGGGACCCGCTACCTCGCCCTCACTCGACGCTTAGACATACAAGCAGGCAGTAACACGGCAGGCTGGGCCCTTCTCTTACCACAGTCTGACAATATATATAGCGTTACCATCCAACAAGTGTGTTTGTCTTCAACCATCATATCTCCTTCCGAACCCCCACGACATAGTGGTGTAGTAGTGTAGATGTGGTGTAGTGGTATAGATGTGTGTGATGTAGTGGTGTACATGTGGTGTGTGGTGTCGATGTGGAATTCGTGTATATAAAGACAGATGTATGTTCCTCACTATGTTATTTTTATTTATTATCACACTGGCCGATTCCCACCAAGGCAGGGTGGCCCGAAAAAGAAAAACTTTCACCATCATTCACTCCATCACTGTCTTGCCAGAAGGGTGCTTTACACTACAGTTTTTAAACTGCAACATTAACACCCCTCCTTCAGAGTGCAGGCACTGTACTTCCCATCTCCAGGACTCAAGTCCGGCCTGCCGGTTTCCCTGAACCCCTTCATAAATGTTACTTTGCTCACACTCCAACAGCACGTCAAGTATTAAAAACCATTTGTCTCCATTCACTCCTATCAAACACGCTCACGCATGCCTGCTGGAAGTCCAAGCCCCTCGCACACAAAACCTCCTTTACCCCCTCCCTCCAACCTTTCCTAGGCCGACCCCTACCCCACCTTCCTTCCACTACAGACTGATACACTCTTGAAGTTATTCTGTTTCGCTCCATTCTCTCCACATGTCCGAACCACCTCAACAACCCTTCCTCAGCCCTCTGGACAACAGTTTTGGTAATCCCGCACCTCCTCCTAACTTCCAAACTACGAATTCTCTGCATTATATTCACACAACACATTGCCCTCAGACATGACATCTCCACTGCCTCCAGCCTTCTCCTCGCTGCAACATTCATCACCCATGCTTCACACCCATATAAGAGCGTTGGTAAAACTATACTCTCATACATTCCCTTCTTTGCCTCCAAGGATAAAGTTCTTTGTCTCCACAGACTCCTAAGTGCACCACTCACTCTTTTCCCCTCATCAATTCTATGATTCACCTCATCTTTCATAGACCCATCCGCTGACACGTCCACTCCCAAATACCTGAATACATTCAACTATGTATATACACATATTTCTCATTGTGTATATAAATGTATATTTCTAAGCGTATATACACAGAAATGGATATTTTATTAAGCATAAAGGTATATATAGTTCTGTGTATATGCAAAAACACGTACATTTCTCGGTGTGCTCTCAGAGGTATATTTTCTTAACTCGTTATGACATTTCCTTATTGTCGTTTAAATACAAGTAAAAAGTAAATTAATATAAGACAATCTAAATTGACCTAGAATAGTTAGTCTTCAAGTTTTTATTTTAATTGGACAGGACAGATGTACATGAACAATAATGCGTGCAAAAACACACTTTCTAATTCAAGGACAGATTGCTTTTGTAGCTGATAGGCTTCACACCTAAGAAACTACTGTGCATGTTGGTTTACGGGCCATTGTTTGAGCATTTGTGTAGCAGGAGGTTAACTTTCTTATTTTGTGTTGATTGCAGGTCGTGACCATGGCTCTCTAAGCTGCAGGCAGCCTCTGCCCCGGAGAAGGTAGGAGAAATGTTGGCATACCTTTTATCTCTGATGAGTTCCGAATTTTTTATTTTTCTGCTCCCAGAGCCCGGCCATAAGCCAGGCGAGCCTGGTTCAGGTGCTGCTACACGCTGGCATCAGCGTACCCATCAGGTACACTTTAAGAAAAGCTTGTAGTACCAGGCTGTAAATCAGGTCCCCAGGTAAGGAACGAATCACGAGAGTAAAGACAAAAGGCTAGTTTTTGAGTGTCCATGTATCCTTTCCACCGATATTGACAATATATACAGAGTTCGGTAGAGTAGCAAATAATAATGAGAGCAAAGCAATTAGTTTACATCTCAAACAAGAGAGCCTAGTATGTATACAATACCTGGTAGTGAGAGACTGTAACCAGGGGCGTATATCAGTTCGTCAGGAGTCACCCTCTCACCCAGATGGTTAACGCATAAACCTGACGGCGAATCACCGCGCAGAATAAAGTGCAACGTATTGGGCGCACGCCACAATTATCATTATATTATTATTATTATTATTATTATTATTAAGCGTCAGACAAGTTGGGGTCATACAGCTTCCTGGGCTTCAGAGGTAATAGAGTTCAAAGATGGGGAGGATAGCTCCGATTCCTTGAATGAAGAGCCCTTCTCCGGCATAGAGGAACCTAACACACGGAATCGTAATAACACGATTGTAAACAAACCACGCCGTGGGTTTAAACCTCACCCGTTCCGTTCTTTGAGGAACCTCCCTTAACCAGCTGTTTCTGACTGCCGCCCAGGCAGTTTAACACGGAGTGGTTGGGAGTACATAATGGCTCACTATGTACTCCTCTCAGTAAACAGGTAAATGGCTGGGGGTAGGGAAGATGGAGCAAAGTTTACAGGTATACTGGTCCTGGTGTATGTAATACCAGTGTACTGATCCTAATTTTATATTATTATTATTATATTCATAGGGAGGCTATACAGCGTCTGCGTAACAGGCGGTCACAGATATACGGTGTATGTGATATAATTATAGGGAGGCTGCCTTCAAGAGAGAGCTGGACAGATACCTGAAGTCGGTGCCGGATCAGCCGGGCTGTGGCTCGTACGTCGGACTGCGTGCGGCCAGCAGTAACAGCCTAGTTGATCAGGCCCTGATCCATCGGGAGGCCTGGTCGTGGACCGGGCCGCGGGGGCGTTGATCCCCGGAATAACCTCCAGGTAACCTCCAGGCTAAACCTAGCGTTTTGCCCACACAGGATTGGTCCCAAATCTGTACACACAAATCGTTCCCATGAAAGTAGAAGGCTTGGCAGAACCCCCCCCCCCCCGCCCCAAGGAAAAGGCAGGGATGCAGGAAGTATGAACGACCGAGACTTTTCAGTGCCCACTCTTCATACATACGGGGAAATTTGATGTCTTCAAGAAGGAATTACCTGGAGGTTATTCCGGGGATCAACGCCCCCGCGGCCCGGTCCACGACCAGGCCTCCCGATGGACAAGTTTCTCACGTCAGTGCCTGATCAACCGGGCTGGGGTGCTTATTTTGGAAATCTTGCAGCTAGCACCAACAGCCTAGTTGATCAGGGCATCCACTGGGAATCCTTTTCGGGGATTGGGGCCGCAGAGGCATTGACTCTGGAAATATTCTCGAGGTAAGGCACGGACAGATCTTATGCAGCGTGACACTGGGGCGAATACAGTGGATTTGTCACTGGAAATGTTGACGTTTCTCCTGATGAGGCTACTTTACCGGTCCGCCATCTTAAACAAAAATGGATATCACATCATAACCTGTAATACCTAAGTTTTTCCACACTTTAAAAACAAAGAAACACTTTGTGTCCTAAGGTTTTTTTTAATGGCCTTGTGCAGAGCTATTCGCGTTTCTTTTTTTTTCCAAAGCAGCTGCCGCGGTGGTGGCTGCTTAGTATAGAAGAGGTTGTTGTGTAGTGGGTAGGAACTGAGCAAGCCATCTTCCCGACCACCCACACAGTCTGCCTCTTACCCACCTTCCAGTATATAAGTCAGGTAATCATATACACTGTCCCGTCCATACACCCAGTAGCAGCAGTGATCTGCAGCAACGCCACCATGTGCAGCTGCTGTTGCAGTCATGGCTGCTGATTTGACCAGTGATTTATGTAGTGGTGGATGCTATGTAGAGTTTGTGTAAGGGAGAGGCGAGGATGGAGGTGGTGGAGGGAATGGTCAAGATGTGGGGGCGGGGGTTGTGGCGTGGTCGGTGTGGGGGTCAAACCGCTGACTGGACCTTACCTCTCTCTCTCTTTCTGGCTTTTAGTCTCATCCCCACACCTTCCTTTGTTGGTGAGCTACACTGAGCTAGTTTTATAACATACGAGGCTTTGCTTTGTATACTGTTTTGTATATGAGAGGCCTAGTGGTGTGATCTTATACTGCAGTGTGGGAGTTCTTGACTCAGTAGCTGGGATAGCGACTACCACACGTACCGTGTCTTTTATAATATTGCATCTGTGGCTTTCTGTCTTTCGGGAGGGAGTCAGAGTAGGTTCTTGGGTAGTTGGTAGAGGCGGCGAGGAGGGAGTAAAGGGAAGAGGATGACTAGACTGTGGATAAAATCGGTCAAAAGGTGGAGGAGGGTGGGCAGTGTTGGTACCGTACTCCCGCTCTCACTGCCATCACCCGCGGAGCACAACGCTGCGATCACCTCCCACCACCACTACCCTCCCTCTTCCTTCCATCATCCCTGCCCCACCACCACTACCCTCCCTCTTCCTTCCATCATCCCTGCCCCACCACCACTACCCTCCCTCTTCCTTCCATCATCCCTGCCCCACCACCACTACCCTCCTCTTCCTTCCATCATCCCTGCCCCACCCACCACTATCCTCCCTCTTCCTTCCCATCATCCCTGCCCCACCACCACTACCCCCCCTCTTCCTTCCATCATCCCTGGCCCCACCACCACTACCCTCCCTCTCCTTCCATCATCCCTGCCCCACCACCACTACCCTCCCCCTTCTTCCTTCCATCACCCCCTGTCCCACCACCACTACCCTCCCTCTTCCATCCATCATCCCTCCCCCACCACCACTACCCTCCCCTCTTCCTTCCATCATCCCTCCCCCACCACCACTACCCTCCCTCTTCCTTCCATCATCCCTGCCCCACCACCACTACCCTCCCTCTTCCTTCCATCATCCCTGCCCCACCACCACTATCCTCCCTCTTCCTTCCATCATCCCTGCCCCACCACCACTACCCTCCCTTCTTCCTTCCATCATCCCTGTCCCACCACCACTACCCTCCCTTTTCCCATCCATCATCCCTGCCCCACCACCACTACCCTCCCTCTTCCTTCCATCATCCCGTCCCACCACCACTACCCTCCCTCTTCCATCCATAAACCCGCCCCACCACCACTACCCTCCCTCTTCCTTCCATCATCCCTACCCCACCACTCCCTCTTCCTCCTAACCCCTCCTCCCAGCTGCCACCACCTCACCCTTCCACCTCCTCCTCCCCCTCCCAACCAACCTCGTTCGCTCACACCAAACTCACCCTGGAGCCCAACGGTAAGATGGGACTGACACGCACGCATATACGTACACTCACGCACGCACGCACTAGACACGTGATAATATATCCCGTAAACACGGAACATGTCTACAGGAATTACGTTTATACTCTGTTATAGAGGCGTTAAACTCCTATAGTCATTCACACATTGATCGTTTACTTTATCTTTTTGTTAAAACATACCTAACCTAACTTAACCTAATACAAAGAACATTTGTAAATACAGGAAGTGTTAAGAAACTAACATTGTTAAACTGGTAAACTCAAGGACGTAGTACAGTGAGGATATTGGACTTCTATTGGTCCATAAAGTATTGGAGGTTAGAAATATGGGTCCCAGACCAGGCTGTGAACCAGGAGGGGGTGAGGAAAGAGATAGGAACAGTGACAGAGGACACACGATAGGCTAAAACTAATTCTAATTAAGGGCTTAGCCAGGGTTGTGACGGCTGTGCGGGACGCTGTCAGCAACAGCCAGGTTGACAAGGTAAACAAGAGGGCAGGGCAGCCTAGCCAGTGACAGGTATATGTGGTGATAGGCCGGACTGTGGGAGTGGAAAAGCTCTGGAAACCGGTTAGAGGTAAGGGCGGGGCAGAGGGTGGTAATTGAGTGAGTGGGTGACTGCTCGCCCAGGTAAGTGAAGGTGTTCCCACGAACACCAGCAGTGTTGCAACCTCCCGGGCCCCACTCCTCATCTCCATCCTTCCCATCCTCTTCCTTCACAACCTCATCCTCCCCATTGGCTTCACCATCTTATTAGAAGCGTTAAACTCGCATGGTCATTCACACATTGATCGTTGTTTAGTTTTGTTGTTAAAGCTTAGGTAGCCAGAAGTGACTTTCTTCTTCTTTTCCATCTCTTACTGTATATACTTAATTTTTCTTCTCGGTTTCTTCATTTTCTCTAGTTATGTGTTACAAGTTACCTGGTTCTGTCTTATTCTCTCCACTTCCAGCCAGTCACTCTTGAGTAAGATCCAGCTCACCCTGATTCTTATACATATCTCAGTGAGTGCGGGAGAATTCCTGCTTGATATGTCGCAGAGATAGAGAGAGAGACGGAGACAGACAGAGAGAGACGGAGACAGACAGAGAAAGAGAGACGGAGACAGACAGACAGAGAGACAGAGACAGAAAGAAGGAAGGGGGAGACTGGCTCAGTGTATACATTTGTGTGTTATAAGGTGTTGCCTGAGAGGTGTGCAGCGACCTTGGTAACAGCTGTACACCTGGTGTCTCATATCCCAGCACCCCGTGTGGACAACACTGGCTGGTACATACACCTGGTGCCTCATATCCCAGCACTCCGTGTGGACAACACTGCTGGTACATACACCTGGTGCCTCATATCCCAGCACTCCGTGGTGGAACACACTGGCTGGTACATACACCGGTGCCTCATATCCCAGCACTCCCCTGTGGACAACACTGGCTGGTACATACACCTGGTGCCTCATATCCCAGCACTCCGTGTGGACAACACTGGCTGGTACATACACCTGGTGCCTCATATCCCAGCACTCCGTGTGGACAACACTGGCTGGTACATACACCTGGTGCCTCATATCCCAGCACTCCGTGTGGACAACACTGGCTGGTACATACACCTGGTGCCTCATATCCCAGCACTCCGTGTGGACAACACTGGCTGGTACATACACCTGGTGCCTCATATCCCAGCACTCCGTGTGGACAACACTGGCTGGTACATACACCTGGTGCCTCATACCCCAGCACCCCTTGTGGACAACACTGGCTGGTGCACACACCTGGTACCTCTTGTCCCAGCACCAGACGAGCCTGGCCCATGGCCGGGCTCCGGGAGTAGTAAGACTCAAGACTCATCAAAGGTATATCAAAGGTATACCCCGTGTGGGCAGCACTGGCTGGTTCATCACATTTTTTTTCCTTTGAACGATGTCTGGGGTCACTGCTCCCCCACGACCTGGTCACAAATCAGGGTTTCTGGCTGATGTCCTGGTCAACCAAGCTGATGGTGCTAGCCGTAGAGTCTAATATATGCACCGCAGCCCGGCTGATCAGGAACTGACTTCGTGAACTTATCCAGTTTACTCAGTAATTCTCATTATGTTAGGTAAGACACATATGCAACAGTTAGGTATCTTTATTTCGAAACGTTTCGCCTACACAGTAGGCTTCTTCAGTCGAGTACAGAAAAGTTGATAGAAGCAGAAGAGACTTGAAGACGATGTAATCAGTCCATCACCCTTAAAGTTTTGAGGTGGTCAGTCCCTCAGTCTGGAGAAGGGCATTGTTCCATGGTATGAAACAATATGATATTGTTTCAGAACATTATAATGTTCAATTCTCATTATATATGAAGGAAGGACCAGAACTCTTCAAGAACCTCCTACCATACGTAAGGGTGGTTGTTGGAAAATACATTTATTAGAGGAAACGTTTCGCCACTAGTGCCTTCTTTATTAGGACTAAAAAAAACATTACACAAGAACACAAGAACGAAGGAACACTGCAGCAGGCCTACTGGCCCATGCGAGGCAGGTCCAAGTCTCCTACCGGCTTAAGCCAATGCACCCAACCTAGTCAGGTCAGGTCACATTGACTTAAGGGAGGAACATATCCCCCCTAATTCTACGTCTTTCTAGAGAGTGCAGATTCAGGGCCCTTAGTCTATCCTCATAGGGAAGGTTTCTGATACATGGGATCAACTTTGTCATCCTCCTTTGTACATTTTCCAGAGCATTTATATCCATTCTGTAATACGGTGACCAAAACTGTGCAGCATAATCTAAATGAGGCCTAACCAAGGATGTATAGAGTTGAAGAACAACCTGAGGACTCCTATTATTTATGCTTCTTGATATGAAGCCAAGGATTCTGTTAGCTTTATTGCGAACACTTATGCACTGTTGTCTTGGTTTCAGATTAATGCTAACCAGAACTCCTAAATCTTTTTCGCAATCCGTAATATTAAGATCTACATTATTTAGTTTATATGTGGCATGGTTATTGTCCTGTCCAACATTTAGAACTTTGCATTTGTCTATATTAAACTGCATCTGCCACTTCTCCGACCACTGCATCAGTTTATTCAAATCTTCCTGGAGTGCTCGAATGTCCTCGTCAGAATGAATTCGACGGTCTATTTTGGTGTCATCGGCAAACTTGCCGATGTCGCTCTTTATGCCTTCATCAATGTCGTTTATGTAGATTGTGAACAGCAGGGGGCCCAACACTGACCCCTGTGGAACACCGCTCGTGACGCTTCCCCACTCTGATTTCTCCCCATTTATGCAAACTCTCTGCTGCCTATTTGTCAACCATGCCTCTATCCAGGAAAATATTTCTCCTCCTATTACTAGGGTTGGAAACATTAAATGTATAAAAGGCATTCAGCATGAAGTTATAAATAAAGACAATAGAACAGGTCAGCAAACAAAGGGGGACAGCAGAGGGCAGCAAGGGACTAGCTCCCTTAAGGTTTACTATACTAATAGCAGGAGTGTTAGAAATAAGATAGATGAGCTAAGATTAATTGCAAGTGCAGGAAACATAGATATTATTGCTATAACAGAGACCTGGCTCAATCTGAAAGATAGAGAGATGCCCTCTGAATGTCACATACAAGGCTATAAATTATTCCACACTGACAGGGTCAACAGGAAAGGTGTGTGAGTAGCGATGTATGTCAGAGACAATTTAAATTGTTGTGTTAGACAAGATATTAAATTAGAAGCGTCAGCCACTGAATCTGTTTGGTTACAGCTTCTCGAGGGCCGAGAAAAACTAATTTTGGGTGTGATTTACAGGGCCCCAAATCTTGATAGGGAGTGCAGTAAACTTCTATGGGACGAAATTCGTAAGGCATCTACATACGAAAATGTTGTGCTAATGGGAGATTTCAACTATAGACAGATTGACTGGAGCAATTTGACAGGAAATTTAGAGTCAGGTGACTTTCTTGATACGATCCAGGATTGTTTTTTAAAACAGTTTGTGACAGAGCCAACTAGGGGAAATAACCTCCTTGACTTGGTTCTTGCCAGTAGGGAAACACTAATTAATAATCTTGAGGTTAATGATGAGCTTGGGGAGAGTGATCACAAATCACTCAGTTTTAAACATATCATGGAATTCCCCTAATAATGGCAATCAAGTCTCCGTCCCTGACTTTCGCTTGGCTGATTTCATAGGACTGAAAAATTACTTAGGTGGGCTGAACTGGAATGACCTGACTAGGGGTCAGGTAGGTGGTGATGGTTGCCGATATGATGCTTTCCAGGGCATAGTTCTAGCTGCTCAGTCAAATTATGTTCCAAATAGGGAAATCAGATCAAACAAAAATGATCCTAAATGGATGAACAATAGATTAAAATATCTGATTGGTCAAAAGAGAGGCATATATAGGCAAATCAAAAGAGGAGAGGGGCAATTAAGAAATCGATATATTCAGTTAAAGAGAGAAATAAAAAAGGAATTAGAAAAGCAAAAAGAGATTATGAGGTTAAAGTTGCAAGAGAATCGAAGACTAACCCAAAAGGATTCTTTCAGGTATACAGAAGTAAGATCAGGGACAAGATAGGCCCACTCAAAAGTTCCTCGGGTCAGCTCACTGACAGTGATAAGGAAATGTGTAGAATTTTTAACACATACTTCCTCTCAGTTTTTACACAGGAGGATACCAGCGATATTCCAGTAATGATAAATTATGTAGAACAGGACGATAATAAACTGTGCACGATTAGGGTCACAAGTGACATGGTCCTTAGGCAAATAGATAAATTAAAACCTAACAAATCCCCAGGCCCTGATGAACTGTATGCAAGGGTTCTAAAGGAATGTAAAGAGGAGCTTAGCACACCTTTGGCTAATCTTTTCAACATATCACTACAAACTGGCATGGTGCCAGATAAGTGGAAAATGGCAAATGTGATACCTATTTTCAAAACAGTGACAGGTCCTTAGCTTCGAACTATAGACCAATAAGCCTAACCTCCATAGTGGGAAAATTTATGGAATCAATAATTGCCGAGGCAGTTCGTAGCCACCTTGAAAAGCATAAATTAATCAACGAATCTCAACATGGTTTTACAAAGGGGCGTTCCTGCTTACGAATTTATTAACTTTTTTCACTAAGGTATTTGAGGAGGTAGATCATGGTAATGAATATGATATTGTGTATATGGACTTCAGTAAGGCTTTTGACAGGGTCCCACATCAGAGACTATTGAGGAAAATTAAAGCACATGGAATAGGAGGAGAAATTTTTTCCTGGATAGAGGCATGGTTGACAAATAGCAGCAGAGAGTTTGCATAAATGGGGAGAAATCAGAGTGGGGAAGCGTCACGAGCGGTGTTCCACAGGGTCAGTGTTGGGCCCCTGCTGTTCACAATCTACATAAACGACATAGATGAGGGCATAAAGAGCGACATCGGCAAGTTTGCCGATGACACCAAAATAGGCCGTCGAATTCATTCTGACGAGGACATTCGAGCACTCCAGGAAGATTTGAATAGACTGATGCAGTGGTCGGAGAAGTGGCAGATGCAGTTTAATTATAGACAAATGCAAAGTTCTAAATGTTGGACAGGACAATAACCATGCCACATATAAACTAAATAATGTAGATCTTAATATTACGGATTGCGAAAAAGATTTAGAGTTCTGGTTAGCAGTAATCTGAAACCAAGACAACAGTGCATAAGTGTTCGCAATAAAGCTAATAGAATCCTTGGCTTCATATCAAGAAGCATAAATAATAGGAGTCCTCAGGTTGTTCTTCAACTCTATACATCCTTGGTTAGGCCTCATTTAGATTATGCTGCACAGTTTTGGTCACCGTATTACAGAATGGATATAAATTCTCTGGAAAATGTACAAAGGAGGATGACAAAGATGATCCCATGTATCAGAAACCTTCCCTATGAGGATAGACTAAGGGCCCTGAAACTGCACTCTCTAGAAAGACGTAGAATCAGGGGGGATATGATTGAGGTTTATAAGTGGAAGACAGGAATAAATAAAGGGGATGTAAATAGTGTGCTGAAAATATCTAGCCTAGACAGGACTCGCAGCAATGGTTTTAAGTTGGAAAAATTCAGATTCAGGAGGGATATAGGAAAGTACTGGTTTGGTAATAGAGTTGTGGATGAGTGGAACAAACTCCCAAGTACCGTTATAGAGGCCAGAACGTTGTGTAGCTTTAAAAATAGGTTGGATAAATACATGAGTAGATGTGGGTGGGTGTGAGTTAGACCTGATAGCTTGTGCTAACAGGTCGGTTGCCGTGTTCCTCCCTTAACTCAATGTGACCTGACCTGACTAGGTTGGGTGCATTGGCTTAAGCCGGTAGGGACTTGGACCTGCCTCGCATGGGCCAGTAGGCCTTCTGCAGTGTTCCTTCGTTCTTATGTTCTTATGTTCTTATTCCATGTGCCTTAATTTTCCTCAATAGTCTCTGATGTGGGACCCTGTCAAAAGCCTTACTGAAGTCCATATACACAATATCATATTCATTACCATGATCTACCTCCTCAAATACCTTAGTGAAAAAAGTTAATAAATTCGTAAGGCAGGAACGCCCCTTTGTAAAACCATGCTGAGATTCGTTGATTAATTTATGCTTTTCAAGGTGGCTACGAACTGCCTCGGCAATTATTGACTCCATAAATTTTCCCACTATGGAGGTTAGGCTTATTGGTCTATATTTTGAAGCTAAGGACCTGTCACCTGCTTTGAAAATAGGTATCACATATGCTATTTTCCACTTATCTGGCACCATGCCAGTTTGTAGTGATATGTTGAAAAGATTAGCCAAAGGTTTGTTAAGCTCCTCTTTACATTCCTTTAGAACCCTTGCATACAGTTCATCAGGGCCTGGGGATTTGTTAGGTTTTAATTTATCTATTTGCCTAAGGACCATGTCACTTGTGACCCTAATCGTGCACAGTTTATTATCGTCCTGTTCTACATAACTTATCATTTCTGGAATATCGCTGGTATCCTCCTGTGTAAAAACTGAAAGGAAGTATGTGTTAAAAATTCTACATATTTCCTTATCACTGTCAGTGAGCTGACCCGAGGAACTTTTGAGTGGGCCTATCTTGTCCCTGATCTTACTTCTGTATACCTGAAAGAATCCTTTTGGGTTAGTCTTCGATTCTCTTGCAACTTTAACTTCATAATCTCTTTTTGCTTTTCTAATTCCCTTTTTTATTTCTCTCTTTAACTGAATATATTGATTTCTTAATTGCCCCTCTCCTCTTTTGATTTGCCTATATATGCCTCTCTTTTGACCAGTCAGATATTTTAATATATTGTTCATCCATTTAGGATAATTTTTGTTTGATCTGATTTCCCTATTTGGAACATAATTTGACCGAGCAGCTAGAACTATGCCCTGGAAAACGTCATATCGGCAACCATCACCACCTACCTGACCCTTAGTCAGGTCATTCCAGTTCAGCCCACCTAAGTAATTTTTCAGTCCTATGAAATCAGCCAAGCGAAAGTCAGGGACGGAGACTTGATTGCCATTATTAGGGGAATTCCATGATATATTAAAACTGAGTGATTTGTGATCACTTTCCCCAAGCTCATCATTAACCTCAAGATTATTAATTAGTGTTTCCCTACTGGCAAGAACCAAGTCAAGGAGGTTTTTCCTCTAGTTGGCTCTGTCACAAACTGTTTTAAAAAACAATCCTGGATCGTATCAAGAAAGTCACCTGACTCTAAATTTCCTGTCAAATTGCTCCAGTCAATCTGTCTATAATTGAAATCTCCCATTAGCACAACATTTTCGTATGTAGATGCCTTACGAATTTCGTCCCATAGAAGTTTACTGCACTCCCTATCAAGATTTGGGGCCCTGTAAATCACACCCAAAATTAGTTTTTCTCGGCCCTCGAGAAGCTGTAGCCAGATTCAGTGGCCGACGCTTCTAATTTTATATCTTGTCTAACACAACAATTTAAATTGTCTCTGACGTACATCGCTACTCCACCACCCTTCCTGTTGACCCTGTCAGTGTGGAATAATTTATAGCCTTGTATGTGGCATTCAGAGGGCATCTCTCTATCTTTCAGATTGAGCCAGGTCTCTGTTATAGCAATAATATCTATGTTTCCTGCACTTGCAATTAATCTTAGCTCATCTATCTTATTTCTTACACTCCTGCTATTAGTATAGTAAACCTTAAGGGAGCTAGTCCCTTGCTGCCCTCTGCTGTCTTCCTTTAATAAATGATCTGATCTGCACATAATATTCTTTATTCATATCTTGTCAGTATCACGATACCATTTTTCATAAGACGAACAACCAACCCACCAGCTGTTTTCAAGAGGGTACTTGACAAGTTCCTCGAGTCAGTTCCTAATCAGCCTGGCTATGGCTCGTACGTTGGACTACGTTCAGCCAGCAGTAAAAGCCTGGTTGATTAGGCCTTGATCCACCAGGAGGCCTGGTCTGGGATCGGGTCACAGGAGGCGTTGATCCCAGAAAGCATCCTACAGGTATACTTCGGTCTCTCTAATTTTATTGACTTGTTAAGTACGACAGTATACTCACTGCACTCCTGGTTTTCATGGGGTGGTGGTGGGGGTGGGGGTATTTTCCATTATTTACCGAGCAATTTCTTCTTGTGGAGTGATTTCGAAGTGTTTATTAGGGGTAAAATGGTGTATCTTTTTTGCCAATATCCTAAGGATTCCAGTTTCGAGGGACTTCAGACATTCCCAATAATTTTGGTTCTTGACTAAATTTATACAGTGGGTGAATATTCTATGTACATTATCTAGACCTTCAATTCTGCCTGCTTTAAAAAGTGCTTGTTACTGCGTAATATTCCGCTGTACAGAAAACAATACATAAATAACCCGCACTTGTCACACTTATTAGTGGTCCTAGTCGGACCGAAACGTCGTCATGAGTTTCAGTCTTCTTAGTGCGGGTTATTTATGTATAGTTCCATCCACGGTAATGTGATTTTTTTACTCCTGACAAGACAAGTGACGAGAGTATCAACATTGGTTTGGCGTCTCTTGAAGGTTCAGGTTATCCAGCCTATCATTTTCCTTGCGGTTGTGATAATATCACTCCTTGATCTTTGATTATAAAATCTGACATTATCACTCCCTAAGTCCTTCACATTAAAATTACGCTCCAAGATTGAGTAGTTTGTGTTCGTTTTAATATTCCGTTGGTGTCTTTTATTTCATAAAATTCTTCCATAGCGAATACCGTAACTAAAATTTGCCTCTATTGAAGATTATATTGCTTTTTGTGGCCCTGTGGGTCGCAGGAGACCAGGTGGTATATATCATAGGTATGTCGGGAATTAGAAAGAGAATTGTAGTGATTGTACCTTTAACTTTACCTTCGATATACCTTTGATGAGTTTCGAGAGTCTTACTACTCTCGTGCCGTGATCGCTTCTGATCCTGCTTTGGGTTCCGTTTATTAGATAGATAAATATCTGTCTACTTTTCCTTTTGCACGCATTTTGTACGCTCTTACACGACGATCGTACTTGTCGCAGACTTTTATAATTGTGTCCACTAGTCATCTGCATTTGTTGTGCCGCCAGTGCGCCCAACATTATGTCGTAATGATCCAGCTAGAGGCAGGAGTGATCTGCTATAAGCCCATGTTGCCCTGGGTTGTACAATTGTCATGAATTCGTGTGTTTGGTATTTCTGATGTTTAAAACTCAAAGATTTTGCCATCGGTCTATGGTGTGATTGTAAACGCTATGTGCAAAATGAATAACTGTGAAAGTGGACAGATAGAACCCAGAGAGTAACGGTAAGGAGAGTGAATGAGAACGATATACAACCTGCTCACAGTTCCCCACTTCATGAAGGAAGCAGCAGAGGGATGCTCACACATCCCCACTTCATGAAGGAAGCAGCAGAGGGATGCTCACAGTTCCCCACTTCATGAAGGAAGCACCAGAGGGATGCTCACACATCCCCACTTCAAGAAAGAAGCAGCAGAGGGATGCTCACACATCCCCACTTCAAGAAAGAAGCACCAGAGGGATGCTCACACATCCCCACTTCAAGAAAGAAGCAGCAGAGGGATGCTCACACATCCCCACTTCAAGAAAGAAGCAGCAGAGGGATGCTCACACATCCCCACTTCAAGAAAGAAGCAGCAGAGGGATGCTCACACATCCCCACTTCATGAAGGAAGCAGCAGAGGGATGCTCACACATCCCCACTTCAAGAAAGAAGCAGCAGAGGGATGCTCACACATCCCCACTTCAAGAAAGAAGCAGCAGAGGGATGCTCACACATCCCCACTTCATGAAAGAAGCAGCAGAGGGATGCTCACACATCCCCACTTCAAGAAAGAAGCAGCAGAGGGATGCTCACACATCCCCACTTCAAGAAAGAAGCAGCAGAGGGATGCTCACACATCCCCACTTCAAGAAAGAAGCAGCAGAGGGATGCTCACACATTCCCACTTCAAGAAAGAAGCAGCAGAGGGATGCTCACACATCCCCACTTCAAGAAAGAAGCAGCAGAGGGATGCTCACACATCCCCACTTCAAGAAAGAAGCAGCAGAGGGATGCTCACACATCCCCACTTCAAGAAAGAAGCAGCAGAGGGATGCTCACACATCCCCACTTCATGAAGGAAGCACCAGAGGGATGCTCACACATCCCCACTTCAAGAAAGAAGCAGCAGAGGGATGCTCACACATCCCCACTTCAAGAAAGAAGCAGCAGAGGGATGCTCACACATCCCCACTTCAAGAAAGAAGCAGCAGAGGGATGCTCACACATCCCCACTTCAAGAAAGAAGCAGCAGAGGATGCTCACACATCCCCACTTCAAGAAAGAAGCAGCAGAGGGATGCTCACACATCCCCACTTCAAGAAAGAAGCAGCAGAGGGATGCTCACACATCCCCACTTCAAGAAAGAAGCAGCAGAGGGATGCTCACACATCCCCACTTCATGAAGGAAGCAGCAGAGGGATGCTCACACATCCCCACTTCAAGAAAGAAGCAGCAGAGGGATGCTCACACATCCCCACTTCAAGAAAGAAGCAGCAGAGGGATGCTCACACATCCCCACTTCAAGAAAGAAGCAGCAGAGGGATGCTCACACATCCCCACTTCAAGAAAGAAGCAGCAGAGGGATGCTCACACATCCCCACTTCATGAAGGAAGCACCAGAGGGATGCTCACACATCCCCACTTCAAGAAAGAAGCAGCAGAGGGATGCTCACACATCCCCACTTCAAGAAAGAAGCAGCAGAGGGATGCTCACACATCCCCACTTCAAGAAAGAAGCAGCAGAGGGATGCTCACACATCCTCACTTCAAGAAAGAAGCAGCAGAGGGATGCTCACACATCCCCACTTCAAGAAAGAAGCAGCAGAGGGACGCTCTCACATCCCCACTTCAAGAAAGAAGCATCAGAGGGATCCTCACACATCCCCACTTCAAGAAAGAAGCAGCAGAGGGATCCTCACACATCCCCACTTCAAGAAAGAAGCATCAGAGGGATGCTCAAACATCCCCACTTCAAGAAAGAAGCATCAGAGGGATCCTCACACATCCCCACTTCAAGAAAGAAGCAGTAGAGGGATCCTCACACATCCCCACTTCAAGAAAGAAGCAGCAGAGGGATGCTCAAACATCCCCACTTCAAGAAAGAAGCATCAGAGGGATCCTCACACATCCCCACTTCAAGAAAGAAGCAGCAGAGGGATGCTCACACATCCCCACTTCAAGAAAGAAGCAGCAGAGGGATGCTCACACATCCCCACTTCAAGAAAGAAGCAGTAGAGGGATCCTCACGCATCCCCACTTCAAGAAAGAAGCATCAGAGGGATCCTCACACATCCCCACTTCAAGAAAGAAGCAGCAGAGGGATGCTCACACATCCCCACTTCAAGAAAGAAGCAGCAGAGGGACGCTTTCACATCCCCACTTCAAGAAAGAAGCATCAGAGGGATCCTCACACATCCCCACTTCAAGAAAGAAGCATCAGAGGGATCCTCACACATCCCCACTTCAAGAAAGAAGCATCAGAGGGATGCTCAAACATCCCCACTTCAAGAAAGAAGCATCAGAGGGATCCTCACACATCCCCACTTCAAGAAAGAAGCAGCAGAGGGATCCTCACACATCCCCACTTCAAGAAAGAAGCAGCAGAGGGATGCTCAAACATCCCCACTTCAAGAAAGAAGCATCAGAGGGATCCTCACACATCCCCACTTCAAGAAAGAAGCAGCAGAGGGATCCTCACACATCTCCACTTCAAGAAAGAAGCAGCAGAGGGATGCTCACACATCCCCACTTCAAGAAAGAAGCATCAGAGGGATCCTCACACATCCCCACTTCAAGAAAGAAGCAGCAGAGGGATGCTCACACATCCCCACTTCAAGAAGGGACAACAGAGGGATAAAAAAAACCCAGACCGGTAGCACTAACATGGCACATCATAAAAGTCTTCAAGAAGGCGCTAAGATGTCAATTTACTTATTTTATGGAAAAGCACAAGCTATACAACCCAAGTCAACATGACTTTATAGCCAGGAAGAACCTTATTTTCTCACCTGCTGCACCACTGCCACAAAGGTCACACTGAGGTAAAACGAAAAAGGGGTGCGGTATAGATAGGCTTTGCAGGCGTAGTAATAGCTTGTACAATAAATACGAAAGGCATTTTTCAGTTTGGAGACACATTTGTTGAGGATACAGTAGCATATTTCGTTGATAGGATATCTTAATTATCATTGTCATGTCTTTCTGACATGACAACCACGCAGTCATTAACTCACCCACAACCACTCAGTATAACACGTTATCTAGCTGGTTTAGAAAGACACGTAAGCAAACACTATAACATATTTATTAGAAAACGTTTCGGTCCTGGGACCGTTTTCTAATATATATGTTATAGTGTTTGCTTACGTGTCTTTCTAAACCAACTTGTCGGTATTTATTACCAAGGTTTATACCATGTTATCTAGCATTTAGATCACAGAGAGTGATACCTGCCATATAACTGTGATAGGTTTCGAGAGTTCTTCTACCTTCGAGGGCTGACCTGGGGTCAGACTTCACAGTTGACTGCTTGGTCAACCAGACTGTTTGTACTAGCGGCTCGTAGGCCCACATAGCCGTCTCAATCTGGCTGATTAGGCAATTGTAGGAAATAACACTGACCTCCCACATTATCAAAATATTTGAGTTTTAAGTGGATGGTGGACGAGACTGACTGCCTCTTCACCATCCACTTGTCTGTTGGCTGACTGCCTCTTCACCATCCACTTGTCTGTTGGCTGACTGTCTCTTCACCATCCACTTGTCTGTTGGCTGACTGCCTCTTCACCATCCACTTGTCTGTTGGCTGACTGCCTCTTCACCATCCACTTGTGTGTTGGCTGACTGCCTCTTCACCATCCACTTGTCTGTTGGCTGACTGCCTCTTCACCGTCCACTTGTCTGTTGGCTGACTGCCTCTTCACCATCCACTTGTCTGTTGGCTGACTGCCTCTTCACCATCCACTTGTCTGTTGGCTGACTGTCTCTTCACCATCCACTTGTCTGTTGGCTGACTGTCTCTTCACCATCCACTTGTGTGTTGGCTGACTGCCTCTTCACCATCCACTTGTCTGTTGGCTGACTGTCTCTTCACCATCCACTTGTCTGTTGGCTGACTGCCTCTTCACCGTCCACTTGTCTGTTGGCTGACTGCCTCTTCACCATCCACTTGTCTGTTGGCTGACTGCCTCTTCACCATCCACTTGTCTGTTGGCTGACTGCCTCTTCACCATCCACTTGTCTGTTGGCTGACTGCCTCTTCACCATCCACTTGTCTGTTGGCTGACTGCCTCTTCACCATCCACTTGTCTGTTGGCTGACTGCCTCTTCACCATCCACATGTCTGTTGGCTGACTGCCTCTTCACCATCCACTTGTCTGTTGGCTGACTGCCTCTTCACCATCCACTTGTCTGTTGGCTGACTGCCTCTTCACCATCCACTTGTCTGTTGGCTGACTGCCTCTTCACCGTCCACTTGTCTGTTGGCTGACTGCCTCTTCACCATCCACTTGTCTGTTGGCTGACTGCTTCTTCACCATCCACTTGTCTGTTGGCTGACTGCCTCTTCACCATCCACTTGTCTGTTGGCTGACTGCCTCTTCACCATCCACTTGTCTGTTGGCTGACTGCCTCTTCACCGTCCACTTGTCTGTTGGCTGACTGCCTCTTCACCATCCACTTGTCTGTTGGCTGACTGCCTCTTCACCATCCACTTGTCTGTTGGCTGACTGTCTCTTCACCATCCACTTGTCTGTTGGCTGACTGCCTCTTCACCATCCACTTGTCTGTTGGCTGACTGCCTCTTCACCATCCACTTGTCTGTTGGCTGACTGCCTCTTCACCATCCACTTGTGTGTTGGCTGACTGCCTCTTCACCATCCACTTGTCTGTTGGCTGACTGCCTCTTCACCATCCACTTGTCTGTTGGCTGACTGCCTCTTCACCATCCACATGTCTGTTGGCTGACTGCCTCTTCACCATCCACATGTCTGTTGGCTGACTGCCTCTTCACCATCCACATGTCTGTTGGCTGACTGCCTCTTCACCATCCACTTGTCTGTTGGCTGACTGCCTCTTCACCATCCACTTGTCTGTTGGCTGACTGCCTCTTCACCATCCACTTGTCTGTTGGCTGACTGCCTCTTCACCATCCACTTGTCTGTTGGCTGACTGCCTCTTCACCATCCACTTGTCTGTTGGCTGACTGCCTCAGACATGTAAATCACAGCGGTGATAACAGTTTTGAAAGTATCCGTGCCTGAAAGGCACATCTGTCCTTAAGGAAACTCGACAAGTACTTTCAATGAGCATCTGATCAATTAGGCTGTGATGGTTATGTACGCCAGTGGGCCGCCAACAGCAACAGCCTGGTTGACTAGGCAAGCTCCGGACAAGTCAGGGCCAGGCTGCGGGAATAAGAACACTCTTCGAACCCATCAATTATGGAATACTGTGTCAACATCCGATGCCCACAATTTATACAGCACCTAGGAGAATGGGAGGCAGTCAGGTTCAATCCAAGGAAAGGGAGGATAAAGTCCAGTTCCTTGGATCAGAAGCCCCGTATAGGCATCAAGGCTCCTACTTGGAGGGTTACCTGAAGAATGCCTGCAGGATGCTTCAGGGTGTCAACACCTCCGAGGTCAGGTCCCGGACCAGAACCTCCAGGTGGCTCAGGGCCTCATCTACCAGGCTGTTACTGCTGGCCGCGCGCGGACTAACGTACGAACTACAGCCCAGCTGGTCAGGAACTGATTCGGTCATTTCAGGGAACTTGTTAAGTTCCCTCTTGAAGACAGCCAGAGCTCTGTTAGTAATTCCCCGTACGCACGGATGAGGGGCCCAACACCTGCTATATGATATATGAAAGCGGAAAAACGATACAAATTGAAAATGTTAGGCATCTGGGTATCTTTATTGTAGACGTTTCGACATCCAATGTCTTTATCAATACAAATTCAAGGACATAATTGGAAGAGTAAAGCTACGTAACAAAAGATGAGGTGATCAGCCTTGGCTGAGGGACTGAATGATTTCCTCCATCTTTTGTATATAGTTCTACTGTCTTCCAATTATGTCCTTGAATTTATATTGATAAACCCACTGGATGGCGAAACGTCTACAATAAAGATACTCAGATGTTGCACATGTGTCTAATTTACAACAAGAGTATTGTCGTCCAGATAGTCAACAATTCAACCTACATAACAACATACTGGAGTGAGAGATATGGGAGGAAGTGTAAAATAAATCCAGTGAGGAGCAGGGGTGTGGAGGGGACAATAAGGGAACACTGTATCAACATCCGGGGTCCCAGACTATTCAACATCTTACCAGAAGATATCAGAAACATTGCTGGGACAAGTGTAGAAGTCTTCAGGAGGAAACTGGACAAGTATCTGCACCAGGCTGCGATGGATATGTGGGCTAATGAGCCGCCAGCAGCAACAGCCTGGTTGACCAGGCAAGCACCAGACGAGCCTGGCCCATGGCCGGGCTCAGAGAGTAGATAAACTCTCGAAACTCTTCAAAGGTATATATATATATCAAAGGCCTCAGGTTGGGCTGCAAGGGTGGACGAACCCTGGAAATCATCACAGGTATGTGTCAGGCTCTGCTGTCTTGTATATTTATGAAGGTTATTGCTTGGAGGAAGGTTGGGATTTCCTCACTTTGGACTTCAAATAAATTAACTTTAAAACGATTTTGATAATTTCGAAAACAATGCAATTTACCGTTATATGACACATTGAGGTGGTAGAAATCTTGGTAAGAGATACCGACAAATACTAGGACATGTTAGAAAACGTTTCGGGCCTGGGCCTTTGATCACTTTTAACATACAGAGGTTCTTGTTCAGGTAGGTTTGCCAGGACGGAGCCTAGGCCCGGGTCTTCATGTGGTGACCCGGCAGTAGCTCCCGAAGGCATTCTTCAGGTCACCATGTGTCATACACACCTCACTCTCCGCCTGTATGTACTGTCTTTTTAACATCTCTCTGTGTTAGAACCGAAACGTTTTCTAATGAATACCCTAGTGTTTACTCACATGTCTTTCTAAACCAAAGATTGAGAGGTAATAAAAAAAAAACTGCCTCTGAGTATTATAGGGCAGCTTACGTGTGCCTCCAGTCCTTAGTGAATGAAAACCGGTCTTGTGGAGTCAGGACGGCAGCAACTGTGTCTGGTATCCCAGGCAGTAGACCTGTTGTGCACTCTTGATGATTAAGACACATGTGCAACAGTTGGGTATCTAAACCATACCACGTGAGTCATGATGACGGCTTCTTCACGGCCACGCTAGCGGGTGATTCATCTGTAAAAACTTGCATTTGTGGTCACAGTGGTGCCTATGCTAATCTTCATATAGTACATAAATATACCTAGTTGGATGAATCTTATTGTAGCCAGCTGGTCCAGTGGCTAACGCGTCGGTCTGGAGTTTCACGACCCACCACGAGTTCAAACACCTCCCGTGGTATGTTTGCAGCTGTGTCATTACGATCTCGTGAGTCAGTTGGGTATCTTTATTATGTAGAAAATGGTATACAATACCGACAAGTTGATGATTTAATGATACATAACAGTTGCTCAACTGTTGTTGCTCCTGTGTGTGTTAAACATAATCTTTGTTATTGAAACATTACGCCCTCACTGCAGGCTTCTTCAGTCAAGTACGGAGGCAGCAGGGGTAGTAGTAATAATTATAACCATGTTTTTTAAAGGGGTGAACCGGTAAGCCAGCGGAAGGCCTCGGTCAGATGATCTAAAGCTCCACTGACGGTTCATCATGTGACTAAGACCCGCGTCAGGAAACACTTGTCCTGTTTCCTGACAAATCTTACCTACCCCTAACCTAAGGTGTGGTAGCGAAGTAAAGATGATGTAACCGGTCCATTAACCATAGAGAAATAAGTGTTTCAGGTGGTCAGTCCCTCAGCCTGGAGAAGAGCATTGTTCCATAGTCTGAAACAATATGTTTCAGACTATGGAACAATGCTCTTCTCCAGACTGAGGGACTGACCACCTCAAAACTTTAAGGGTGATGGACTGATTACATCGTCTTCAAGTCTCTTCTGCTTCTATCAACTTTTCTGTACTCGACTGAAGAAGCCTACCGTGTAGGCGAAACGTTTCGAAATAAAGATACCTAACTGTTGCTTATGTGTCTTACCTAACAATCTCCCAGGTTGATGGACTGATTACATCATCTTCGCTACCACACCTGGTGCTTTTGTATTTGACTGAAGAAGCCTGTTGTGTGGGCGAAACGTTTCATCGTCTGGAAGAGCTATGTGCTATGTGCCAGCCAAGCGTTTTACTTCAGGGGTAAGATTCCTCTTCCCACCCAAGGGGGAAACACTTTCTCCCCACGGGAAGACATTTTCTCCCCACGGGGAGACATTTTCTCCCCACGGGAAGACATTTTCTCCCCACGGGGAGGCATTTTCTCCCACGGGGAGACATTTTCTCCACATGGGGGAACATTTTCCTCCCACGGGGGGACATTTTACCCGGAAGGTCGCCTCCTTGACTTTCTAATTTAGGAACCTTAAGAAACGAGCAGGAGAACTGGGTGAAGGAAACATAAACACACATGCAGTTTAATATGATCCTTTATTGACAACGTTTCGCCCACACAGTGGGCTTTTTTTCAAGTCACACATAGATCTACCTGGGGTGGAAGGTACGGGAGTACGTTTCGTACGTTTCGCCCACACAGTGGGCTTTATCAGATCACAAACAGATCTGTTTGTGATCGAAAAAGCCCACGGTGTGGGCGAAACGTTGTCAGTAAAGGACCACATTATACTGCATGTGTGTTTATATTTCCATTGTGTCGGTATTTTATACCATTTATTTCCAGCACCAGATGAGCCTGGTCCATGGCCGGGCTCCGGGAGTAGGAAAAACTCTGGAAACTCATCAAAGGTATATCTTTTTGTATATAACTCTACAATCTTCACATTATGTCCTTGTATTGTACTGATAAAGTCACCGGATGTTGTAACGTCTACAGATAAAGACACCCAGCTGTCGCACATGTGTGTTACGTGTCTAACTCTTCACGAGTTAGTGTGGGTGGGTGTGAGATGGACCTGCCTAGCATAGACCAGTAGGCCTGTTGCAGTGCTCCTTCCTTATTACGTTCTTAACATGCAGTATAACAAGTAAATATTCCTAGTTATTTCTTCCCTTCAGTATATAAATATTTCTACTCCCTCCCTCCAGGTAGACTTCCCTCATCTACCTACCTGGAGTCTACCTGGAGGGGCATTCCGGGGATCAACGCCCCCGCGGCCCGGTCCACGACCAGGCCTCCCGGTGGATCAGGGCCTGATCAACCAGGCTGTTACTGTATGGTTCTTGATACTAACCTTTGTTTATATATTGCCTTTCTAGTTTTGAAGACCTTGTTTGAGACCTGGACGCTGGAGCCATGGTTCCTGGAACCTTAACTGTTAACAGGAAGATGGGGAGGAGGCGTGGTATTGTGTTAGGGATGGGGGCGTGGTGTTGGGGAGGGGGCGTGGGAGGGTTTATGGAGGCTAGAGTGGATGAGATGGGAAAGGATTTGGGATGAGAGAGGGTAGGGGGATGTGGGTGATGGAGGGGGGACGCATGAAGGAGAAGAGATTTTGTGCAAGAGGGGAAGGGGCGGTAATGGTGGGAGACGGGAGAGGGGGGGGGGGGGAAGCGTGTGTTGGAGGGGGGGGCGGGGCTAGGTGTGATAGGTCACTCTCCGTCCTTCACATCTCGTTTTCCCTACCACCCCTCCCCCCTCCATCCTGCCCCATCCCTACTCCCCTCTCCCTCACAGATAAAACGAGTTGGCATTACAACAATCTGAGCCAGGGATTGCCCTTCGCGACACTAGATCCATCAGGTTGTTGGGGTTAGCTGATCGTATGCATTATATATATATATATATATATATATATATATATATATATTATATATATATATATATATATATATATATATATATATATATATATATATATTATATATATATATATATATATATATATATATATATATATATATATATATATATATATATATATATATATATTTATTTATCGCTAGTACATGTATTACCAGTAAAAGGACACAAGTGCAACTAATGTGACATTTATTGTGGCAACGTTTCGCCAAGCTTTATCAAGCTTGATAAAGCTCCTGGAGAGCGAAACGTTGCCACAATAAATGTCACATTAGTTGCACTTGTGTCCTTTTACTTTACATATTGTCGGTAATTCTACCAACTTTATTACCAGCCCATCCTTGAATAGTGGGGCGAGTGACTGACGCGAGTCTTAAACAGTTACCCTTGATATACCTCTGATGAGTTCCGAGAGTTTTTCTTCTCCCCGGAGCCCGGCCATGGGCCAGGCTCGTCTGTTGTTTGTCTGGTCAGCCAGGTTGTTGCCCTCTGCCCAACATATCCATCACATCAGGTCCACCGTACAGACCGCTCGAGACCTCACTACCCATATTCACATGAAAGTTAATAATTTATTATCGTTGTGGTATGTTATAGTTAACTGTTATTAATGGACGGTACTCTAACCTAACTAACATTGTAAATCGTAATGTTAAAAATGGTTTAAAATACCGACAATTTGATAATTAAGACATGTGTAACAGGGTGTCTTTATTGCTAAAAATTAACAATGGTTATAAATGACCATAATTTTTAAAGGGGTGGACCGGTAAGCCAGCGGAAGGCCTCGGTCAGATGACCAAAAGCTCCAAAGGCGGGTCATCATCAGACTAAGACCCGCGTCAGGAAACATTTGTCCTGTTTCCTGACGAACCTTACCTGGAGGTTACCTGGATTACCTGGAGGTTATTCCGGGGATCAACGCCCCCGCGGCCCGGTCCACGACCAGTCCTCCCGATGGATCAGGGCCTGATCAACTAACCTAACCTTTATTGCTAAAACGTTCTGCCTGCACAGTACGCTTCTTCAATCACCTGTTGCCTCTATTTGACTATAGAAGTCTATTTTGTAGGCGAAACATTTCAGTAATAAAGATTCTCTAGTGTTGCATATGTGTCTTGATCGTAAACTTAGTTATTTAAATGAGTGAGGAATCGACTTTTTAACTTTTACAATGAGGGTGTCACAGGTTTGTATCGAAGGTTCCAGCTGGAATGTTAGCGGTGGGCGGCAGCCGCGTGGAAGAACCAGGTGTCTGTGGTTGTGAAAGTTGTATAGGTTAGTTTTGCAGCAGCAGCAGCAGCAGCCTCCACCACGCCTGTCTCACTGAATCATCTCCTGACCTGCCTCACACACCATGATTCTTCCAACTGGCCACACACTTCAGGTTTTAGATAAGCACGCACATGTTTCTCTCACACACACACACACACACACACACACACACACACACACACACACACACACACACACACACACACACACACACACACACACACACACACACACACACACCTGGTCAAGAAGCTCTAAAAGGTTCTCAGGTTTGCAACCAAGCCAGTACTAAAACTAAGAGTAATGTACTATAAGAGATTGAAGGAACTGAACCTGACTACTTCAGGGGAGAGGGAAAGATGGAGGAGGCTGAGTACGGTGGAAGAATCCGCCCATAATTTGATGACAACGTCAACCGGATGTGTGGGTTTGTTTTTCTGTATTTCTGCAGAGAACGATCTTGTGGCGTTTAAGTATGCTGGGAGGGAGGGAGTCTCTGAAGGTTTGGCGGGTTTTGAAGGGTACGGGATGTTCTCAAGGTTACTGGAAGGTTACCTGAAGACTATTTCGGAGATTGTCTCCGCCGCGACCTGGTCCCAGACTAGGGTTTCCACTTCCTGGCCTGATCAACCAGACTGCTAGTTCTAGCCGTACGGAATCCATCGTGTGCACCACAGCTCGGTTGACCAGGAACTAACTTAATGAACTTATTAGGCTCCCTCTTGAAGACAACTAGGGGGGGGGGGATGTTGGTAATTTCCCTTCAGGACGAAAGTAAAACGTTGAAGAGACTTGGTCGTTATTTAGTGTACTCATTATAGCCTTGCTTTTCTTGGGGTATTTTGCAACGTTTGACAAGGCTTCTTGTTTTCATAAGGAGTGATTTCGGTGAAGATTAAGGGCCAATTCTTGAATTTTCCAGGTGTAAATGATGTGTTTCTTACTTTCGTTGTAAGTAGTATAGATCGAGGGACTTTAATCCAGGGCAATGCAGGAATCAAATAACGTTACTTATTTCCACTGGGGTCATTGCCTCTACCGGATCCCAGACCAGGCTTCATGGTTGACGGACTGATCAGTCAGGTTGTTGGCGCTGGTTGCGTTCAGTCCAATGTAGGCGCTACAGCCCGGCTGATGAGGAACGGTTCTGAGGAACTTGTGAGACGAGCACACGGTATTGAGGTGGGACGAACATCACGAACTTAACCCCCGGTTAAAAAATTTAGTTGATAACTGATCGTTGTATGCAAACACGAGCGACAGAGAAGTAGGTGGGGGAGGAAGGGAAGAGGGAGGATGTGGGAAAAACGAGGTGCGTGGGAGCCGGGGGTTTACCTTGCGTTTACTCTGCGTCGATTTCGGGGGTCTCTGTCCCCCATGGTCCGGTCCCAGACCAAGCCTTCGGGTTACTGGCCTGATCGACCAAGTAAGGAGGAGGAGGAGGAGGAGGAGGTAGAGGTGGGGATGAAGAGTAAGAAAAAGGAAAGGAGGAGGAGGAAGAAGAGGAGAGGTGGTACACCCTAGCATACATCAGGTGTGGTCAGTGACTTAACAAGGTCATGTGTGTGTACCTCCTATTTCAATGATCTTTGTCAGGTCAACGTGGTATTACCATTCTCTGTTGTCTTAACTGCCAACAATACAGACATGTCAAAGTACAGCATTAAAGAACACAAAGACACAATACCATGACTGGAACAATACACAAATAATCTGCACATAGGAGACAGAGAAACTTACGACGTTTCGGTCCGACTCGGACCATTTACAAGTCATATTGTGTGATTTGTGAATGGGCCAAGTCGGACCGAAACGTCGTCGCAAGTTTGTCTCTCTCCTATGTGCAGGTTGTGTATACAACGTTAAACCTCAGTTGAAAGACCTGTGCAGGGGCTATAAAGATAGATAACACCCAGTTGGCGGTGGTAACGAGTTTTCCTTCGTAGATAAAATGATAGAAGCGACGTACACATAGGCAGCGTGCACAGTTGCCAGTGAAGAACTACTTAGGTAAAAGACACAATATGAGCGAACACAAGACAGTTTAATGGAAAAGTTTCGGTCCCACGATGGAAATTTTATATCAAAAGATCCTGATTAAGGGTTTATTCAGGTGTTCTGTTCGTTAAGTTGGCAGTATCACGAACTGGCTAGATACCATCTTCAGAAAGGAACTGATAAGTTCCTTAGCATCTGTGGTAGTCTGCGATGGGTGGCGTGTTGGTAACATCACCAGCCTGATACGTCACGTCATAAACCAGGAAGCCTCGTCTGGCACCAGGGCGCAGGAGCGGCGAGTACCGGAATCGACAAGACTAACTTCGTTAAGCGCCCGTTCAACCATGCTCCTACTGTTAGCGGCCGCTGGTCATGTAAGCCGTCACATTCTGGTGGATCTGGCACATGCATAAGTAGTAATGTAGTTTACTCTTACAACTTATACACTCGTTCCAGCAATAATTTTGATATCTGCTGGTAGCAGATTATTCAACATCTTGACTCACGAAATCGTAATGACACGATTGCAAACTATACCACGGGCGGGGTTAGAACCCGCGATGAATCTTATTGTGGCTAGCTGGCCCAGTGGCTAACGCGACGGTCTGGAGTTTTGAGACTCTGATCGCGGGTTCTATCCCCACCCGTGGTATGGTTTATTCAACATCTTACCAGAAAATATAAGAAACACTGCTGGGACAAGCGTAGAAGTCTTCAAAAGGAAATTGGACAAGAATCTTCACCAGGTACCAGCTCAACCAGGCTGTGATATATATGTGGGGTATTACAACCCAGGAGTCCCAAAGGCCTGTTATCCTGGGTGTAAAGGGAGCAAAATAAACACATCAGAAAAACTTTTGACTTGTATTATCCTTCACCAGTTTAGAACAGAAGTATGTATACTATATACACTATGTACAACAATAGGTATTAGTGCACTCCACTGTAAGCAAGGCAGGATAGAAGCCACTAGAGAGCAGACCGTGCTTCAACCAGCTCTAGCATGGGAATGACAAGGGCAGACAGGTGAGTGGTACCCACAACACCTCTGCGATTGTCAAAGCCATCTTCTCATTGGCTGGAACCTGGGTACTGATTTAACGACGGGGCCCCATCGTTAACCCTTAGTACCTGGTTCGCTGGTTGGGGGTGTGTACATGCGCCGAATGAAGGTTACGTACTCTTTGCATGCCACATGAGGGCAGCAGGCCACCAGCATCAACAGCCTGGTTAACCAGGCTAACACCAGACAAACCTGGCCCATGGACAAGCTCCGGGAGTAAAAAGACTTGGAATTCATCAAAGGTATATCAAAGGCAAGGTATATCAGGTTAAATATTTTAAAGTCACAGATATTGACATTGTTTTCTCTTACTGCACATCTGACGCCCCTTGTCTAAACCGGTTATTTTTTTACACTTTTATATCAGGTCGAGGGACTTGAAACATTTCCCCTTAGTTGCTGATGACGTTTAAAGTATTTCGACCTATAATCCCTGGAACGCAGGCAAGAAAACTTCATTATAATTTACACCGGGGAAATCCTAGAGGGATTGGCCCTCAATATACACACACAAATCACTCAGTATGAAAGCAAGTGGCTCGGCAGATGGTGTAAAGTATCCCAAATGAAGAGCAGGGATGTCATCAGTGTAAGAGGACCAAGGCTTTTCAAAAGCCCTCCCCTCATCATACATAAGGGAGATTACCAACAGGGAGTAATAATGTCGGTTGACCTTTATTTCAAGAATACAATAAGGGAAATGTCAAGATGACCAGGAAAATGACGAGATGGATAGTGAGGACTGTCAAAACAAGAGAAATAATGCCAGTAGTAACAATTCAAATCGTTGGTGCTCAATTGCTGTAGAGTATTGTTCAGTGTTGACCGCCCCGTTCAGGGAAGGAGAGATATCAGAGCTGGAACAGATACAAAGATCATTTACGGCCGTATAAAGCAAAAAAAAAAAAAATTACTGTGAACGCTTCAGAGCCCTAAATATGTACTCACTGGAGAGAGAGAGAGAGAGAGAGAGAGAGAGAGAGAGAGAGAGAGAGAGAGAGGATTTGATAATATATACGCAGAGATTTCTTGAGGGCTTTGTCCCAAAGTTGTACACTGCCATAACAACATACTGGAATAAGATATATCAGAGAAAGTAAAATAAAGACAGTGAAAGGCAGAGGGGCCTTTCACTGGCTTTATTTTATAAGAGAAGATTGTGTCAGCATCCGTAGATCCAGATTTTTTAACATCTTGCAGGAAGATACCCCAGAAACACTACTGGAACAAATGTAGAAGTCTTTAAGAGGAAGTTAGACAATTTCTTCCACCAAGTGCCAGATCAACCAGCTTGTGATGGATATGTTTGCCAGCGGGCCGCCAGCAGCAACAGCCAGGTTGACCAAGCAAACACCAGACAAGCCTGGCCCAAGACCGGGCCTCGAAAGTAGGAAAACTCTCGAAACCCATTAAAGGTATATATACACTATTGAAAAGTTGGGTTTGGGAAGGAACTATCTATCCTGGCCTAGTGAAAGTAGAAGGCTTGATAGACGGTGCAAATTACTTCCAATAAAAGCATAGGTGTACTGAATACAGTAAGAAGTTCAGTGAAATCATGGTTTAATTTATTAAGAAGTTCAGTTAATACATTAAGAAGTTCACTATGTTTAAAGAAGCAAGATTTTCCCAATACTTTTATTTCATATGTAAGAGATATTATCAATAGAGATTATCTCCAGTAGAGAACTTGGTCATTTCCTCAGGTCACTTCCAGATCAACTGGCTGTGGTGCATACATTGACCTTCGTGCAGTTACTACCAACAAACTGGTTGGCCAGACCATCCACCAGGAGGCCTGGTCTGGGACCGAGCTGTGGAGGGCACTGACTCTAGGGGTACAAGGGTAGACAATTATAAACGTACAAGAATTTACCAGTAATAAATTTTTTTATGAAGGTTCTTAGCTATTTAACGTTTAGTTACGTTCAGTAGGGAAGTATATTCCTGGTAACTCCCACAGGTACTTATGAAGGTAAGTAGTTTAAGGAAAACGTCTTTTGCGACGTTTTGTTTCCTTTGTTCTGTTGATGAATGTTTTAGTCTGGCTTTAGGTAATTTCTGTGTACGTTTTCTTTCCTTTGTTGGGACACTTGTGTATTTTTTTTTCTGAGCAGCTCGGCAACTTCTTTCTTTCTTTATATATTCTTTATTCTGTGTTCTTTATTGATTCACCTCCTGGGTTGCTGGCATCTATCTTTTTACCTTTGTTCTGCTTAGTTTTCCATATCTGCATCTTTCCCTGCCATTTAAGATCGTTTGGTATGTGACTTTTTCTTCTCTTGTCCGATTATCTTTGATTTTCTCATAGTTATTTTTTTATCATCTCTGGGATTTCATGCCCTGGGTGAACTGCGTGCAGCTAGCACCAGTAATCTTGTTGATAATGCTGTCAGCCAAAGAGGCATGGTCTAGGGCCGGGTCTCGGGGAAGCAACAGTATTTAAGACACCGTTCTCATAGTTCAGCTTCATATCATTCCAGATCGTGGAGTTGAACTCTTCTCCAGGCTGAGGGACTGACCACCTTGTTCCAGATCATGGAGTTGAACTCTTCTCCAGGCTGAGGGACTGACCACCTTCTTTCAGACCATGGAGTTGAACTCTTCTCCAGACTGAGGGACTGACCACCTTGTTCCAGATCATGGAGTTGAACTCTTCTCCAGACTGAGGGACTGACCACCTTGTTCTAGATCATGGAGTTGAACTCTTCTCCAGGCTGAGGGACTGACCACCTTGTTCTAGATCATGGAGTTGAACTCTTCTCCAGACTGAGGGACTGACCACCTTGTTCTAGATCATGGAGTTGAACTCTTCTCCAGGCTGAGGGACTGACCACCTTGTTCTAGATCATGGAGTTGAACTCTTCTCCAGGCTGAGGGACTGACCACCTTGTTCTAGATCATGGAGTTGAACTCTTCTCCAGACTGAGGGACTGACCACCTTGTTCCAGACCATGGAGTTGAACTCTTCTCCAGGCTGAGGGACTGACCACCTTGTTCCAGATCATGGAGTTGAACTCTTCTCCAGACTGAGGGACTGACCACCTTGTTCTAGATCATGGAGTTGAACTCTTCTCCAGACTGAGGGACTGACCACCTTGTTCTAGATCATGGAGTTGAACTCTTCTCCAGACTGAGGGACTGACCACCTTGTTCTAGATCATGGAGTTGAACTCTTCTCCAGGCTGAGGGACTGACCACCTTGTTCTAGATCATGGAGTTGAACTCTTCTCCAGGCTGAGGGACTGACCACCTTGTTCTAGATCATGGAGTTGAACCCTTCTCCAGGCTGAGGGACTGACTACCTTGTTCCAGATCATGGAGTTGAACTCTTCTCCAGGCTGAGGGACTGACCACCTTGTTCCAGATCATGGAGTTGAACTCTTCTCCAGGCTGAGGGACTGACCACCTTGTTCCAGATCATGGAGTTGAACTCTTCTCCAGGCTGAGGGACTGATCACCTCAAATACCTTTTCTCCAAAGTTGATGGACTGATTACATCATCTTTATTTCATTACTAATGCTCCCTCCCTCCCTCCCTCCCCCCCTCTTTATTTGACTGAAGAAGCCTACTGTGTGGGCGAAACGTTTCGTCAGTAAAGATACTCAACTGTTGCACATGTGTCTGTGTCTTGCTGTACTGTGATATACCTGCGCCCATTTCAAGGGCTATTCTACCCTTTTAGCCCAACCTGAGGTCAGGCTTTTTTGCTGACTATCTGTTCAACCAGGCTATTGCTGCTAGCGGCCAGCAGGCCTTCGTGGCCATAACAACCTGGCTAATCAGGCACTTAACATAAAGTTAGATTTGTCAGGATAAAAAGACAAAATATCTTCTGATGCAGGTCTTAGGCATATGATGACCCTCCGCTGGAGCTTTTGGTTATCTGACCGAGACCTTCCGCTGGCTTAGCCGTCCACCCCTTTAAAAATTATGGTCATGATTATAACCATTTTTTAAATTTTTATTTTTTTTTATACTTAACATAAAAAAAGGAGGGGAACTGAAGCAGACATACCAGGCTCATGCTGGGCAGGAACAGCTCACCCACAGGGGAACTGAAGCAGACATACCAGGCTCATGCTGGGCAGGAACAGCTCACCCACAGGGGGACTGAAGCAGACATACCAGGCTCATGCTGGGTAGGAACAGCTCACCCACAGGGGAACTGAAGCAGACATACCAGGCTCATGCTGGGCAGGAACAGCTCACCCACAGGGGAACTGAAGCAGACATACCAGGCTCATGCTGGGTAGGAACAGCTCACCCACAGGAGAACTGAAGCAGACATACCAGGCTCATGCTGGGTAGGAACAGCTCACCCACAGGGGAACTGAAGCAGACATACCAGGCTCATGCTGGGCAGGAACAGCTCACCCACAGGGGGACTGAAGCAGACATACCAGGCTCATGCTGGGCAGGAACAGCTCACCCACAGGGGAACTGAAGCAGACATACCAGGCTCATGCTGGGCAGGAACAGCTCACCCACAGGGGAACTGAAGCAGACATACCAGGCTCATGCTAGGCAGGAACAGCTCACCCACAGGAGAACTGAAGCAGACATACCAGGCTCATGCTGGGTAGGAACAGCTCACCCACAGGGGAACTGAAGCAGACATACCAGGCTCATGCTGGGCAGGAACAGCTCACCCACAGGGGAACTGAAGCAGACATACCAGGCTCATGCTGGGTAGGAACAGCTCACCCACAGGAGAACTGAAGCAGACATACCAGGCTCATGCTGGGTAGGAACAGCTCACCCACAGGGGAACTGAAGCAGACATACCAGGCTCATGCTGGGCAGGAACAGCTCACCCACAGGGGAACTGAAGCAGACATACCAGGCTCATGCTGGGCAGGAACAGCTCACCCACAGGGGAACTGAAGCAGAAATACCAGGCTCATGCTGGGTAGGAACAGCTCACCCACAGGGGAACTGAAGCAGACATACCAGGCTCATGCTGGGCAGGAACAGCTCACCCACAGGGGAACTGAAGCAGACATACCAGGCTCATGCTAGGCAGGAACAGCTCACCCACAGGGGAACTGAAGCAGACATACCAGGCTCATGCTGGGCAGGAACAGCTCACCCACAGGGGAACTGAAGCAGACATACCAGGCTCATGCTGGGCAGGAACAGCTCACCCACAGGGGAACTGAAGCAGACATACCAGGCTCATGCTGGGTAGGAACAGCTCACCCACAGGGGAACTGAAGCAGACATACCAGGCTCATGCTAGGTAGGAACAGCTCACCCACAGGGGAACTGAAGCAGACATACCAGGCTCATGCTGGGCAGGAACAGCTCACCCACAGGGGAACTGAAGCAGACATACCAGGCTCATGCTGGGCAGGAACAGCTCACCCACACACACCTACTCATGTACGTGTCCAACCTATTTTTAACGTAACCCAGATTTTTTTTAAGTAAATAGTAGATCGCTTTCCTCTTGAAAACTTCTCCCTTTGTTATGTCTTCCGTTTCTTGACTTTTTTATATAACTGAAGTATGTGTCATTTCTCGGCCTTGGAATATCATGCAGTCGTTCACCATCGTTCAATTATTGGGTTCTTTGTGTGTGTGTCCATGGTGCGTGTTTAGCATCATGGACTTTGAAAAGCTTTAAAAATAGCTTAGACAATTGTTAGAACCACCACAATTAAGACTTAAACCACCATTTTTTTTTTTTTTGGTGTACATTAACATCTCCATACAAAGCAGGTGAAATCGCAGATCTAGAGAGTGTACAGAGATCCTTTACTGCACGTATAAGTTCTGTCAAGCACCTTAACTACTGAACATTAAAATGGTATAAAATACCGACAGGTTGTTAGGTAAGACACATATGCAACAGTTAGGTATCTTTATTATGAAACGTTTCGCCTACACAGTAGGCTTCTTCAGTCAAGTACAGAAAAGTTGATAGAAGCAGAAGATACTTGAAGACGATGTAATCAGTCCATCACCCTTAAAGTTTTGAGGTGGTCAGTCCCTCAGTCTGGAGAAGAGCATTGTTCCATAGTATGAAACAATATGGAGAAGAAGTGACAGGATGGAGCTTTTTATAGCGCCAAGAGGTGAGACGTAGGCCACTAAAAGAGGTAAGAACTCAGATGTTGAGAGGTCAGGTCCCTCTCAAATGGAAGTTGTCGAAGTTGATTGCAGGTCTGTACCAAGATACCCTTGTGTTGCAGTGTCTGACAGATTGAACAGATTGAACCTGCAATCAACTTCGACAACTTCCACTAGTGAGAGGGGCTGGATTTGAGAGGGACCTGACCTCTCAACATCTGAGTTCTTACCTCTTTTAGTGGCCTACGTCTCACCTCTTGGCGCTATAAAAAGCTCCATCCTGTCACTTCTTCTCCATATTGTTTCATACTATGGAACAATGCTCTTCTCCAGACTGAGGGACTGACCACCTCAAAACTTTAAGGGTGATGGACTGATTACATCGTCTTCAAGTATCTTCTGCTTCTATCAACTTTTCTGTACTTGACTGAAGAAGCCTACTGTGTAGGCGAAACGTTTCATAATAAAGATACCTAACTGTTGCATATGTGTCTTACCTAACAACCTTAACTACTGGGAACGCTTGGAAGCACTTGACTTGTACTCGTTGGAACGCAGGAGGGAGAGATATATCATAATCTACACTTGGAAAATCTTGGAAGGAATGGTCCCAATACACAAATAACCCGCACATAAAAGAGAGAAGCTTACGACGACGTTTCGGTCCGACTTGGACCATTGACAAAGTCACACTAACAGAGGTGGAGCAGGACGGCTATATATAGGCAGGAAGAGGTGGAGGTAGTAGTAGTAGTAGTAGTAGTAGTAGTAGTAGTACAAGAATTGTATATAATACCGACAGGATGAAATGACACATGCACAACACCCGGGCATCCCCACCGTAGACGTTTCGCCATCCAGCCAGCCACTGGCTGGCATTTCATCCTGTCGGTATTATATACAATTCTTGTACTACTACTACTACTACTACCACCTCCACCTCTTCCTGCCTATATATAGCCGCCCTGCTCCACCTCTGTTAGTGTGACTTTGTCAATGGTCCAAGTCGGACCGAAACGTCGTCGTAAGCTTCTCTCTTTTATGTGCGGGTTATTTGTGTATCGTTCCAGTCACCGTATTGTTCCTTTTAGTTATTTATGAATGGTCCCAAATCTGCACACACAAATCACTCCCTACAAAAGTAAAAGACTGGGCAGGCGATGCAAAATGTCCCCAATTAAAAGTAGGGGCAACACCATAAGTGTCCGGGGCCCAAGACTGTTTAACAGCCTCCCATCAAGCATTAGGGGAATTGTCAATAAACCCCTGGCTGCCTTCAAGAGAGAGCTGGACAGCTACCTAAAGTCAGTGCTGGATCAGCCGGGCTGTGGCTCGTACGTTGGACTGCGTGCGGCCAGCAGTAACAGCCTGGTTGATCAGGCCCTGATCCACCGGGAGGCCTGGTCATGGACCGGGCCGCGGGGGCGTTGATCCCCGGAATAACCTCCAGGTCATTAAGCCTCGTCGGCTGGGCAAGATTACGTTATGCAGAAGTATCAGCTACACGAGGCTGGGTTATACAGAAAATCAACTACACGAGGCTACGTTATGTAACATCAACTAAACGATCCGAGAAAGGGAAGGGCACCTGTATTTCCTTGGATGAAGAGCCTTTCCAGCATGGAGAGACTAACTGAAAGTCGATGAAGCTGGAGCAGAGAGGCTGAAGGAGGTGGAGGTGGAGGGAGTTCATGGGGCTAAGTGTGATCACATGCCGGTGTACTTTCCAAGGTATTTGTGAACGTGTGCGTACTACCGCAAGGGTGAGGCTGTGAAGGTTTCCCACGGTGGCTCCAACATTTACTTGACCAGAAACTTCTTTTTTGTTTACAGTATAAATATGTGTGAAGCCCCTTTTAAAAGACGGGCGAAATTACTAATCTGGAGAATAATTGGACAGATTCATCTGTGTGTAGGAATTCTAATATCAGAATTTTCGAGAGAGACTGAACTCCCTGAAATTTTTCTCCCTGGAGTGAAGACTCCAGGGAGAAGAATTTCCCCTCCATCCCTCCCTGGAATTTCCACTCCAGGGTGGGATGGAGGATTTGGTTCGAAATCTGAAATTAGCTTTTTAGAGGGTGGTAGGAACGTAGTTTATACCTCTAATGGAAAATCAAAGGATCTAAAAAATTTGAAGGCGCTTCCTTCAGATAAAGGAGGAAATGCCAACTGTCGGTGATCCCCGGAAGCAATAGCATGTAGCAGCGGGGTGAGGTGGAAGAACCTTACTGACGAACTCCAGCACCTGACCTCCAGCACCTGACCTACGCTTGTCACAAAGACTTCCTGCTGCAGGTTACTCGACCACAGTGGTAAGCCAGCGGGACGCCGTGTTGTGGCTCGCCACGGGGGCCAACGACTGCCAATTCTCGTGTAAGTTGACACAGGAATGCAGTATTTGTAAGGAACTGGAAAGTTCCATTAACAGGAGCACTCGGTGTTCTTTGGGAAGAAGCGTAGATCCAAATGAAATTTCATTGGCCGTAAAATTTGTAGGGGTACAACCTCTTCACAAAGGAAGCAGCAGAGTTATGGCAGAAAATTATTACCAGGAGCACTAAAATGCACATCTTGCGCGTCTTTAAAACTGCTAAGACGCCAACTTGCTGGTTTTGTGGAAAACACGACCTACATAACCGAGGTCAACATGGATTGGGAGCAGCAATGTCTTGTGTCACAGCAGTTAGATTGCTGTGATAAAAAAATCACCGAGGCTGGAAAAAAACGCGTATGTGATTTACACATTTTTGCAAAAGGATTTAACAATTGTAGGCACACGGCAGTGATGCTTCGTGCTGCGTCCATGCCATAGAGCCAGTAGTAACACTGAACGGGTCATGATGAGCGAGCCGCAAGTAGTAACAGCCTGGTTGACCAGGTAGTCAGCAAGTAAGTCTGTCCTTAGATCGGTCACAGGTATATTACAATTAGGCAAATCAAACCAAGCATGGACAGTAAAATCAATTAATATATCTTTTGTGCAGCCAGACTGTTGCTGGTAGTAGTCCGCAGGCTAACATGGCCTTCACGTCATGACTGGTCCGCACTTTCCTCTTGTAAATTTTTTTCTCTATGCACCGGAAATATTTCTTATGAGGTAGAAGGTTGAAGTGTCGTGGACCACAATGTTGACACAGACTTCCTTAGTTGTATAAGGAATACTGGGGACTGGCGTCCTTGTAGTTGCAAGTCGTCATCAGATGTCAGCCCATCATTGCAATCAGTCAGTATTTCACAGTGGTTAAGACAGTCGGGTGTATTGTCCCCTCATGGGTGGTTTCTTGGTGCCGGCGAGTGGCTCTTGATCAAAGGGATTGGAGCTGTCATTCCTTTCGACTGAACATGATTAGCCCTTATAGCCCAAGCGCTATGTTTACAGAGTTCCCGATACCACACGGGCCTCGTGGATACACCATCAGATCAACTATCCGTCACTCTTTTTGCATGTCATCTGTTGTAGTTTCCAGAGAGTCATCACCTTCTCAGCCCGGTTCCAGACCAAGCCTCCTGGTTAATGGCCCAGTCAGTAAGGCTGTTGGTGCTAGCAGCGCACAGTCCAAAACAGCCTGGCGAATCAGAATATGGCGAGATTATCTCCTTAGTCTTCTAATTGGTCTTACTGCGCCCACAAAATTGAGGAAGGCGTACTGCTCCACGGTATGGAGAGGACAAAGGTTTTTTTTAATTGTCACAACTTGTCCCTCCCAGGATACCTAAAGGATGTTTCCGGAGGTCAACGCTCCCCGCGACCCGGTCCCAGACCCTGTCCCTGTAGAAGGTATATCAAGTTAATAAAACTCTACATGGAGCTAAACATTGTTGCAGTTAAGGTTGTGCACCTGTGACTTTTCTTGACCCCTGCTGCCTGCTTTTCGTAGGTATGCAGTAGTTATATATGATTGATCCTGGGATAAGCCAGCTCAGAGAGCAGGGCGGTGTTGAGGGGGAGTCCTCTGTAGGTCACCACAAGGACGAGTTTTTCTCTGTTGTACAACTGAAGCTTGGTGAGGGGGGGAGTATTGTCTGCTGCTGGTACTGTTGCTGCTGCTAGTTCTGATGCTGCTGCTAGTTCTGATGCTGCTGGTACTGTTGCTGCTGCTAGTTCTGATGCTGCTGGTACTGTTGCTGCTGCTAGTTCTGATGCTGCTGGTACTGTTGCTGCTGCTAGTTCTGATGCTGCTGGTACTGTTGCTACAGCTAGTTCTGATGCTGCTGGTACTGTTGCTGCTGCTAGTTCTGATGCTGCTGGTACTGTTGCTGCTGCTAGTTCTGATGCTGCTGGTACTGTTGCTACAGCTAGTTCTGATGCTGCTGGTACTGTTGCTACAGCTAGTTCTGATGCTGTTAGTTCTGATGCTGCTGGTACTGTTGCTACAGCTAGTTCTGATGCTGCTGGTACTGTTGCTACAGCTAGTTCTGATGCTGCTGGTACTGTTGCTGCTGCTAGTTCTGATGCTGCTGGTACTGTTGCTGCTGCTAGTTCTGATGCTGCTGGTACTGTTGCTGCTGCTAGTTCTGATGCTGCTGGTACTGTTGCTGCTGCTAGTTCTGATGCTGCTGGTACTGTTGCTGCTGCTAGTTCTGATGCTGCTGGTACTGTTGCTACAGCTAGTTCTGATGCTGCTGGTACTGTTGCTGCTGCTAGTTCTGATGCTGCTGCTAGTTCTGATGCTGTTGGTACTGTTGCTGTTGCTAGTTCTGATGCTGGTACTGTTGCTGCTGCTAGTTCTGATGCTGCTGGTACTGTTACTACAGCTAGTTCTGATGCTGCTGGTACTGTTGCTGCTGCTAGTTCTGATGCTGCTGGTACTGTTGCTACAGCTAGTTCTGATGCTGCTGGTACTGTTGCTACAGCTAGTTCTGATGCTGCTGGTACTGTTGCTGCTGCTAGTTCTGATGCTGGTACTGTTGCTGCTGCTAGTTCTGATGCTGCTGGTACTGTTGCTACAGCTAGTTCTGATGCTGCTGGTACTGTTGCTGTTGCTAGTTCTGATGCTGGTACTGTTGCTGCTGCTAGTTCTGATGCTGCTGGTACTGTTACTACAGCTAGTTCTGATGCTGCTGGTACTGTTGCTGCTGCTAGTTCTGATGCTGGTACTGTTGCTGCTGCTAGTTCTGATGCTGCTGGTACTGTTGCTACAGCTAGTTCTGATGCTGCTGGTACTGTTGCTGCTGCTGTTAGTGCAGCAGCTGCTGCTGCTTGCAGACGAGAAGAGCTGGTACGGCTAATATTCCAACAAATTATTCTTGCATTGCCAGTGATAACTCGTGCAGATTTAAACGTTTCCTAGCACTGCTCAGTCCCTCGTTGCCAAACGTGTTGTGGCCGTTATTTTAATTTGGTCGCTTGTTTACCGGAACCGATTAAAAAATGCTAATGACTGGCCAAAAAAATGATGGTGGCACAAGTGTGGTACAAGTGTGGTACAAGTGTGTAAGTCTTCAAGAGGAAATTGGACGAGTATCCCCCACCAAGTGCCTGATCAACTAGGTTGTGATGATATGTGGAACAGCAACAGCCTGGTTGACCAGACGAGCCTGTCCAAAGGCTGGGTTTCGGGAGTGGAAAAACTCTCGAAACTCATCAAAGGTAAATGCAGCCCGTCTTCATAAAGCCTAAATCGATTTATTGCACATTGTTTTAAGCAAATTTTACTGTTTAAGTTAAGATTAAGTTACATTGTGGTGTTATAAATGTAATAATGTGCTAGTAAATGTAATAATGTGCTAGTAAATGTAATAATGTGCTAGTAAATGTAATAATGTGCTAGTAAATGTAATGTGCTAGTAAATGTAATAATGTGCTAGTAAATGTAATAATGTGCTAGTAAATGTAATAATGTGCTAGTAAATGTAATAATGTGCTAGTAAATGTAATAATGTGCTAGTAAATGTAATAATGTACTAGTAAATGTAATAATGTGCTAGTAAATGTAATAATGTGCTAGTAAATGTAATAATGTGCTAGTAAATGTAATAATGTGCTAGTAAATGTAATAATGTGCTAGTAAATGTAATAATGTGCTAGTAAATGTAATAATGTGCTAGTAAATGTAATAATGTACTAGTAAATGTAATAATGTGCTAGTAAATGTAATAATGTGCTAGTAAATGTAATGTGCTAGTAAATGTAATAATGTACTAGTACATGTAATAATGTACTAGTAAATGTAATAATGTGCTAGTAAATGTAATAATGTACTAGTACATGTAATAATGTACTAGTACATGTAATAATGTGCTAGTAAATGTAATGTGCTAGTAAATGTAATGTGCTAGTAAATGTAATGTGCTAGTAAATGTAATAATGTGCTAGTAAATATAATGTGCTAGTAAATGTAATAATGTACTAGTAAATGTAATAATGTACTAGTAAATGTAATAATGTACTAGTAAATGTAATAATGTACTAGTAAATGTAATAATGTGCTAGTAAATGTAATGTGCTAGTAAATGTAATGTGCTAGTAAATGTAATAATGTACTAGTACATGTAATAATGTACTAGTAAATGTAATAATGTACTAGTACATGTAATAATGTGCTAGTAAATGTAATAATGTGCTAGTAAATGTAATAATGTACTAGTACATGTAATAATGTGCTAGTAAATGTAATAATGTGCTAGTAAATGTAATGTGCTAGTAAATGTAATAATGTGCTAGTAAATGTAATGTGCTAGTAAATGTAATGTGCTAGTAAATGTAATAATGTACTAGTACATGTAATAATGTCCTAGTACATGTAATAATGTACTAGTACATGTAATAATGTACTAGTACATGTAATAATGTCCTAGTACATGTAATAATGTCCTAGTACATGTAATGTCCTAGTACATGTAATAATGTCCTAGTAAATGTAATGTCCTAGTACATGTAATAATGTACTAGTACATGTAATAATGTCCTAGTACATGTAATAATGTCCTAGTACATGTAATAATGTCCTAGTAAATGTAATAATGTCCTAGTACATGTAATAATGTACTAGTAAATGTAATAATGTCCTAGTACATGTAATGTCCTAGTAAATGTAATAATGTACTAGTACATGTAATGTCCTAGTAAATGTAATAATGTACTAGTAAATGTAATAATGTACTAGTACATGTAATAATGTACTAGTACATGTAATAATGTGCTAGTAAATGTAATAATGTACTAGTACATGTAATAATGTACTAGTACATGTAATAATGTACTAGTACATGTAATAATGTACTAGTACATGTAATAATGTACTAGTACATGCAATAATGCATAACTTTAATAAGTTGGTAGCGTCAGCTTCCGGAACCCGGCCAGGGGGCCAGGGGGCCAGGGGGCCAGGCATGAAATTAATATTTTTAAGCAGAAGTGAAGCAAAATTGGGACCGACTCTACAGTAGTAAGTTAAATAATCATTCATTTTATTAGCTGTCTTCAGGAGGGAGCTGGACAGACACCTGAAGTCAGTACTCGATCAACCGGGCTGTGGTTTGTATGATGAAGTACGTGCTGCCAGCAGTAACAGCCTGGTTGATCAGGCCCTTATCCACCGGGAGATGTGGTCAACGATTGGGCCGTGGAGGCGTTGACCCCCGGAACATCCTCCAGGTAGACGGTCAGTCACACTTCCAACTGTCTTAGTAACAGTGAAGCACTGACTGTTTTTGCGATAAACGTAAAGAGAGTGGAAACATCTGGCGTAGAGGCATCGCCGGCCAAAAATTACAGACCAGTTGCCCTAACATGATACATCATAAAGGCCTTCGAAAAGGTGAGGAGACGCTAAATTACAATTTTTTTGGAACAACGCAACCTGAAGAACCCAGCCAGCATGTATTCAGATCGGGAAGTTCACATTTCTGCCACAGCTACTAAATCACTAGAACAGTTTCGGAGGCGTTGGAAGAAAATCAAATTTCGCAAAGGCATTCGACAGATACAATCATGGAGCAATTGAACTCAAAATGAGGGCGAATTGATATTCAACTTTCTGACAAATCGAGAGTGGTAGTAAACAGAAAAGTCCAGAATTCGCAAAGTGACCAACTCTAAGTATCCCAAGGCACGGTCGTGGCACCTCTACTGTTTCTTAGTCGGCTGAGGTTTCTGCTAATGAACACGAAACCCATGGGATAGATAACGAGAACTTTTAAAATAAGGAAATTAATGCCAATGGTAACACTTTTCAAATCATGAAAAAAGTATACAATACCAACATGTAGATGAAAAAGACACATGTGCAGCAGCTGGGTAGCTTTGTTGTTGAAACATTTCGCCTACACGGTAGGCTTCTTAAGTCAAATACAGATGAGAATAAATATGGAGACAGCAGGAGTAGTGACTAGGTAAAGATGTGATCAGTCCATCAGTGCGGTTGACGAGGCAAGCTGGACCAGGGCCGGACTGCGGCCTCAAAGGTATAAAGGTATATTAAAAGTGGTGGTGGTGGGGTCAGCTGGAGGCATTAGAGGTCAAGATAGCCTTCCCTCCTGCACCACCACCTCCCCCCCCGCCCCGCCCCGCCCCGCCCCGCCCCGCCCCATCCACCTTCCTCCCTACTCCTCCTTGGCATGACAAGAATTTAGGAGTTAGTGTCTTCACCTCGGGCAGTTCCGGGGGCGACACCTCTGCAACACACCCACCCGACACCAACACAAGAACACAACACATTACCACAGGAGGGAAGGTTGAAGGAACTGGACACAACAAGGAGGAATTGAAGGAACTAGACCAGAACTGGACACAACAAGGAGGAATTGAAGGAACTAGACCAGAACTGGACACAACAAGGAGGAATTGAAGGAACTAGACCAGAAATAGAGATCTGAAGAAGAAAATGACTCTGGACCAAACATAAAGGCACTAAAGAACACACTAAAAGACCTGGATAGAAGACGAGGAATTCAAGAATATATAGAAGGAACCTAGAGTGAAGGAACCTAGAGTGAAGGAGCCTAGAGTGAAGGAACCTAGAGTGAATATACTCAACACGTTGCTAGATACGGGATATCTTGGACTGAAGAAGCCACTGACTGGCGAAACGTTTCCAGAATAAAATAACCAAATGTTACAAAGATGCAACTGATGAAGGGCTGATGAAGTAACTGTGGCGAAACATTTCCTCAGTAACGACACCCAAGTGCTGCACATATAGCTAATTAACCTACTTGATTTCCCTGGCAGAGTGACGGGGGTAAAACAAGAGAAACAAGCACAAAGACATATTTATTTCACCATGATGTAGTGTTTGTACACAGATGGGTGACATTTGGTTGTGCATGCAGAACGCCCATGGTTGTGCATGCTGAAAGCCCATGGTTGTGCATGCTGAAAGCCCATGGTTGTGCATGCAGAAAGCCCATGGTTGTGCATGCAGAAAGCCCATGGTTGTGCATGCTGAAAGCCCATGGTTGTGCATGCTGAAAGCCCATGGTTGTGCATGCAGAAAGCCCATGGTTGTGCATGCAGAAAGCCCATGGTTGTGCACGCAGAAAGCCCATGGTTGTGCACGCAGAAAGCCCATGGTTGTGCATGCAGAAAGCCCATGGTTGTGCATGCAGAAAGCCCATGGTTGTGCATGCAGAAAGCCCATGGTTGTGCACGCAGAAAGCCCATGGTTGTGCACGCAGAAAGCCCGTGGTTGTGCATGCAGAAAGCCCATGGTTGTGCATGCAGAAAGCCCATGGTTGTGCATGCAGAAAGCCCATGGTTGTGCACGCAGAAAGCCCATGGTTGTGCACGCAGAAAGCCCGTGGTTGTGCATGCAGAAAGCCCATGGTTGTGCATGCAGAAAGCCCATGGTTGTGCATGCAGAACGCCCATGGTTGTGCATGCAGAACGCCCATGGTTGTGCATGCAGAACGCCCATGGTTGTGCATGCAGAACGCCCATGGTTGTGCATGCAGAACGCCCATGGTTGTGCATGCAGAACACCCATGGTTGTGCATGCAGAATACCCATGGTTGTGCATGCAGAACACCCATGGTTGTGCATGCAGAATACCCATGGTTGTGCATGCAGAACACCCATGGTTGTGCATGCAGAATACCCATGGTTGTGCATGCAGAACACCCATGGTTGTGCATGCAGAATACCCATGGTTGTGCATGCAGAACGCCCATGGTTGTGCATGCAGAACACCCATGGTTGTGCATGCAGAATACCCATGGTTGTGCATGCAGAACACCCATGGTTGTGCATGCAGAATACCCATGGTTGTGCATGCAGAACACCCATGGTTGTGCATGCAGAACGCCCATGGTTGTGCATGCAGAACGCCCATGGTTGTGCATGCAGAACGCCCATGGTTGTGCATGCAGAACGCCCATGGTTGTGCATGCAGAACGCCCATGGTTGTGCATGCAGAACGCCCATGGTTGTGCATGCAGAACGCCCATGGTTGTGCAGAGCATTAGTATATAAACAGCAGGAGATACAGGAGGCAATAAATTACATGCCGAGAGAGTAAGTACCTCAGACTCCTCCTCATCTTCCACCTTTCTCTGCATTGGACTGAAAAAGCCACTGGCTGGCGAAACGTTTCGGGATTTGATCCAGTTGGTGGTGGTGCATCCACCCTAGCATCACACCGTGAATACTTGACAAACATTGAGGAAGTTGTGAGCACCGGTGCATTTGGTGTGGAGCGGGACAGCGGTGCCTCAACAGACATCTTATTCCACCTGCTGGCCGCGGAGTTCCCAGTCAAACAGTAGCCATTGGCTTAACAGTGTAAAGAAAAGCAACTAGTGTGTTTGTGATGAAAAAAAACTTGTAGAAGTCTAGATGGAGTAACGTTCGAACGGGGTAGCATTGACGCTTGGGCATCACTAAGGTAATCAGAGTTCACGGGCAGCCTCGGGTACCCTCACCTGCCAGGTGTCACCTCCCGCCACACTGAGTGCTGGAGTCTCCACTCCAGATCAAACAAATGAATAACAAGCAACAGTGTGGTTGGTTGACAGAAGTAAACTAATTGGTGGGAAACGTAGCCCGGTCCTAGGCTAGGCCTTCTGGTGGATCAAAGCGTCATCAACCAGCCTGTTACTGCTGGCCGCATGTAGTCCAATTTACGAACCACAGCCCTGCTGAACGGTAACTGATTTGAAGAACTCATCAAGTTCCCGCTTGATGGGAGTATTAAATGGGTGTATCACAAGCTACGTATAGTATGTAAAACAACCACAGGGAGAGTTGATTGATAGCTCTAGTTAGAGCCGTTCCCATGAACGAATCTACCTGGACTTCCTACTTATTTCTGCAACATTGCAAGGTCCTGAAGATGTGTTGATTGCAGCAAGGCCTAGAGCTATCATTCAACTACCCCTATAGTTGTTTTGCATCTTGTATCGCTTGTTCGCGATTATTGCAAGCTATGGTATGTGTAAACACACAGAGGAAATGGAAGACACCTCAGATGGCATCAGCACAGATAATGTGTAAATATGCTAATGAAAAATACAGATAAGGGAAAAGGTGTAATACCCACATCCAGAGAAATTCCTCAACATTCTAAGAGATTGTACTTTGAAGAAAGATGTAATTTCTACCATCCTGAAATGTATTAAAAAATATATTCACCTTTATCTCTCCGCCTATTCTGCTATCTCCGTGTTGGTCGACTCGGTATTCGATCTGTAGCCTGGTGAGCGGTTCACTGAATACAGAGTCGTACTGTTACTTCACAATTTTACTGATTCCCCTATTGTCATTAGTGTATGTTCCATTTATTTTAAGTAAAGGCCCATTACTGGAGGGAGTTTTCTCCCTGGATTTTTGCACAAGAGAGGTATTTAGGATTTCTGTTTTCATTTATGGCTCTTTGCTCCCTCTGTCTCTCCTGGACCCTGTATCATGTTTGTACTCAGTGTTCTCTGTTTCTGTAACCAGATTTTTTTTCCGTGCTTCAGAGAGTGTGCTTGAAGTATGCTCCAGGAACATAATTTTACAGTAAAGAAGATTCTTCAGAGAGTTTGCTGCCTTAGAGAAGATCTGTTATCTGTCGTCTTCGCCTGTGGAGGGAGCGCCTCTCTCAAATTTGCATCTTCTTTACTCTAGAGTTATGTTCCTGGAGCATACTTCAAGCACCAATGAGCTCATCCTCCCGAGGAACTGGCTTAGATTGATGTTCTTGTTAAAACTGAATTTATTGAATTCATCCTCATGATTGATCGTGTTTCTCGGTCACTGGCAACTATGCATGCAGGTCTGAACCTCGATTATGTTGACTGAGATTGCAGTCTTCGACAGTGTTATGTCCAGTATATAAGTGCTCCATATATGCCACATTTACTGTTACTACTACTGTTATAAAAGATACTTCGAGGTCTAGTCCCAAATCTGCATACACTCCTAATTAAGCAACATGCTGAAATGAGAGATATGAGAGGAAGTGTAAAATAAAAGCATTGAAAGCAAGGGGACTATGGGCACAATAAGTGAACAAACACTCAGTATCCGTGGTCCGGCAAGGGGACCATGGGCACAATAAATGAACAAACACTGTCAGTATCCAGCAAGGGGACCATGGGCACAATAAGTGAACAAACACTGTCAGCATCCGTGGTCCGGCAAGGGGACCATGGGCACAATAAATGAACAAACACTGTCAGTATCCGTGGTCCAGCAAGGGGACCATGGGCACAATAAGTGAACAAACACTGTCAGTATCCGTGGTCCAGCAAGGGGACCATAGGCACAATAAGTGAACATTCAGTATCCATGGTCTAAGTCTGTTCCTCCTGCTACTAGCAGATATCAGACGTATTAACAGGAACAAGTGCAGCAGACTTCAGTAGGAACCTGGCCGCGGGGGCGTTGACCACGAAGTACATGCCAGTGTGGCAATATGAATATACTATTATAAGGCGTCTTGTGGGTACTTGGTTGGTCCTTTGTTGGTGTGGTTGATATTTGGTTGGCAACAAGACTGCCAAGAGTTTGCATTCGATCAACAAATAGCAGAATAGACTAGAAATGAAAACATGATGACTTGAATAACTACAAACAACGAGGGACTAATTAAGAGACAATCGAGAGTATAATAAACGCGGATCACAACCTTATTGAAGTGCAAACAAGCAAAACCTGGTAAATCCATGAGTGGATAATGTGAGAGAGAACCACCAGGGGGGGGGGATGTTTGGGATGTTTACCAAATTTATTTTCATCGATCTAAGAAATGACTGGGATAAAATATCAGTATATTAATGGTATACAGTATTTAGAAGCAGATGAGGAAGCCATCTTTAGCATTCTTAAACCACATGTGCAACAGTTAGGTCTAGCTACTTGGAGTCTACCTGGAGGGCATTCCGGGGATCAACGCCCCCGCGGCCCGGTCCATGACCAGGCCTCTTTATTCCAGGTATCTTTATTCCGAAACGTCTCGCCTACACAGTAGGCTTCTTTAGTTAAGTACAAAATAAGGATACCTAACTGTTGCACATGTGTTTTATTAACCTGTTGGTATTGTATACCATTTTGATATTCACTCAAACTAATACAGTGTATGGAACAGCTGAGTGCAAATGCATACTTGATCTATTTAAAATATATCCTGCTGAGAAAGACTTAAAAGTGAACAGAAAGAGAACGAGAACCCAAAAAGACTTCACAGAAGGAAAAAGGTTATTCAACTGCTGAAGAAACCGCAAATATCACAAGAAAAGAAAACGTACATGGAGACATTACGGCTATGGAGCACAAACTAAAACATTCATACCACGCAGAAGAGAGACAAAGGAAACGAACAAAACAAGCCGTTCAGGAAAAATTTTAAATACTTCTTGTCAGAAACCTCTTACAGTATTGGTCCTGGACTGACAGGAAATTCGTACACAGATGGCATCAAAGATATAGACAAAACCCTGAAAGAGTGAATCAGTATTTAGCAACCCTATCAACACTGTGAACTGAAGACGCAGATGTCTTTATTAATTATGTCCACCCAACAGTAAACAAATAACCATTACATAGGAGAAAAAAAGCTTATGACGACGTTTCGGTCCGACTTGGACTATTGACTAGTCATACTAACACTTATTAGTGTAACTAGTCAGTGATCCAGATCGGACCGAAATGTCGTCATGAGCTGCTTTCTCCAGTCACGGTATTGTGCCTTTTGTTATCCACCCGACAGATTATATGTCAGACATTAGCACAGATAAGGAATTAGACAGATGTGCAACATCTGGGCTCCTTTATTTGTAGACGTTTCGCCATTCAGTGGCTTTATCAGTACAATACAAAGTTGTTAGGTAAGACACATATGCAACAGTTAGGTATCTTTATTTTGAAACGTTTCGCCTACACAGTAGGCTTCTTCAGTCGAGTACAGAAAAGTTGATAGAAGCAGAAGATACTTGAAGACGATGTAATCAGTCCATCACCCTTAAAGTTTTGAGGTGGTCAGTCCCTCAGTCTGGAGAAGAGCATTGTTCCGTTGTCTGAAACAATATTGTTTCAGACAACGGAACAATGCTCTTCTCCAGACTGAGGGACTGACCACCTCAAAACTTTAAGGGTGATGGACTGATTACATCGTCTTCAAGTATTCTGCTTCTATCAACTTTCTGTACTCGACTGAAGAAGCCCACTGTGTAGGCGAAACGTTTCAAAATAAAGATACCTAACTGTTTCCCTATTGTCTTTCCTAACAATCTGTCGTGTATTTAAAACCATTTTAAAGTTCAATACAAATTGTGTAGGTGGTAGATACACGAAACATGAGGGGAATCTGTCCCAGCCTTGGAGTTTTGGGGATCTCACCAATCGAGGGCTGGCAATATAAACACAAATGCATATAATGTATCCTTTAAATTTAACCTACGTTTCGCCCACACAGTGGCTTTTTCAAGCACAAACAGACTGAACATCCAAAATGGTATACATACCGACAAGGTTGTTAGGGAAGACACAAAATGAACGGTAGACAACTTTACTCCGAAAAACGTTTCGCCCCACACAGTGCTTCTTCAGTGAATACAGAAAGTTGGCGGAACAGTAGAGATGTGAAGACGATGTAATCATCATCACCTTAAATCGTAGATTTGAGGTTGTCAGTCCTCGGCCTGGGAAGTTCGTTCCATAGTCGAAACTTCTGAAGATCAAGCGACAGAAACTATGGGTGGAAGGAACGCGAGTTTAAGTCCGGCTGAGGTCAGGTGAAGAATGCTGCAAACTGATGATGTCCGAGTGGGGTTGTAGATCTAAAACACTGTAGAAGGGCTGCTCACAACTTGTCAGTCTCCTTTCAAGTACCAAGTTTTGACTCTACAAACCCAACTCGTTTCCAAACATCATGCAGCATTCTTCACCTGACCTCAGCCGGACTATAAATACTCGCGTTCCTTCCACCCCAGGTAGTTCTGTTTGTGACTTGAAAAAGCCCACTGTGTGGGCGAAACGTAGTCAATAAAGGATCACATTATACTGCATTTGTGTTTATATTGCCATTGTGTCGGTATTTTATACCATTTATTTCCAACTCGAGGGCTGAGGGACAGATTACCTCATCTTTTGTATATACTGTGTCCTGTATTGATAAAGCCACTGGATGGTGAAACGTCTGCAAATAAAGATGGTATATACCTTGGTAATAAATACCGACAAGTTGGTTTAGAAAGACACGTAAGCAAACACTATGACATATTCATTAGAAAACGTTTCGGTCCTGGGACCTTGATCACTTCTAACATACAGAGGTAGAAAGGCATTATATATATAGGCGGAGAGTGAGGTGTGACGCACGTGACCTGAGGAATGTCATAAGAACATAAGAATGGAGGAACACTGTAGAAGGCCTACTGGCCCATGCGAGGCAGGTCCTTATCAAAACAACCTCTGCCTATGATTAGGACGGGTAGGCGATGAAATCATGTGACTCCTGTGTTGTTGGGTTGGTGGTGCTTAAGTATCATGTATGTCAATGTTTTTGAAATTTTGTAGTTTCCAGTGTTGCGTTCTATAGTGTCGGTGACGGCGATTAGTGAGGCTTCTAGGCACCGTCGGCGTCTGAGGTCTGGTTCGGCGAGAACGAGTTGTGCCTCATTCCAGTTCATCAAATGTCCCGTGGAGTCTCTGTGGAGGACACATGCGTACCTTACATCGTCTCTGTTAGAGGCATTTCGATGCTCATTCAAGCGGACTGCAAGATCTCTGCCTGTCTCGCCTACATATTTCTTGGGACAGAACCCACAGGGGATAGTGTAGACGCCTGCTGTAGAAGTTAGAGGTGTGGGGCTGCGTTTCGTAGTGAGGTCTTTGATAGATGATGTGTTTATGGTGGAAACGTTGATGTTACTCATAGCAAGTGCCCGGCGAGTATTCGTGGCAACATCACCACATGGGAGTACTATGAACTGCTTAGGGGACTGTTCCATGGGCGGTTTGTTGAGAATAGCTTGTGCCTTAAGTCTGCAATCTCGGATGAAGAAAGATGGGAACTGAAGACGTGTAAAGGCTTGTGTTATGTAAGTGCATCCAGATGTTGTACATGTGTCTAATTCCTCATCTTGTCGATACTGTATACCATTCATGTACAACATTAGCATAAATGCTTCGGTCATTGAAAAAGAAAGACTGCGTGACCATGTATGCACATCTGGGCCTGATTCCTGGAATCAGACATTTACAAGGAATTGATAAAACCAGAGGCTGTCACAGTACTCGTTCCGGTTCCTTCATTCTCATGTCCTAAATAGACAGATTCTAGAATATGTATGTAGCTCATATTAACCAGGCTGTTACTGCTGGTCACACGCAAACCGAACCACAACCCAGTTGATCAGGAACTGACTTTAGGTGCCTGTCCAGCTCCCTCTTTAACACAACCAGGGATCTATTAGTAATCCCCCTTATGTATATCAAAGGTCAGGTATATGTTGAATGAGCACAAATTTCGGTTACTCCTCCATGGAAAAAAATAACTGAATAGCGGAATGTAGTATAAAGCAAACTCAAACCTCTTAATAAAACGGAAGAGGAATGCGAAGAACTTTGATAATGTCAGACGATCTTACGGATATCAAAGATAACAACAGTGTTATTGTCAAATACGGAAATAAATTGATAGACTGGATAACTAGAACCTTCAAAATATGAGCGGTCAAGCCAGTTCTGACACTCTTAAGTCACTAACTCTGTCTAGAATATTGTTTAGCAATATTCTAGATATTCGCAATATTAAGGCAGGCGAGATAATATATCTGGAGCATGTACAGAGAGCCTTTATTGCCCTTATAAATTCAAACGCCTAAGTTATTGGAATGTGTGAATTCCCATGAGCTGTACTTCTTGGAACATTGGGAAGAAAGATACGTCAAACGTTACAGCTGAATACCGAAATTATTCAGTACAAGAGCAAGAAGTTCGGCAGATGGTGAAAAATACCTCCAACGAAAAGCAGGAGTGCGATGAATACACTAAGAGATAAGCCAATAAGTGTGAATGGACCAGGACTTTTCAACACGAGCCTGGCCCATGGCCGAGCTTCCGGGAGTAGTGAAACGCGAAACTCTTCAAAGGTATATATAACACCCTGCCATTATACATAACGGGAATTACCAGCAGACCTCGCGCTGTCTTCAGGAGGGAACTGGATAAGTTAGTTCCTGAAGGCAATTCCTGATCAGCCGGGCTGCGGTACATACCGTGGACCACATACGGCTAGCAACAACAACGGGAAGCCTGGTCGAGGACCGGGTAGCGGGGTGCCTTCACCCACACCCCTCCCGGTATCGTCTTCAGGTGACCTTGAAGTATCTTGATTGTGTATGAAGACCCAGTTCACTCCTCCCTTAACCCCTCCCTCTTATGCAACCTTCACCCCATTCCCCCAACCCCTTATCCTCTTCCTCTGTACCCCGCCCTTTGAAGATCCTTCCCCTTCCCCTCCTCCTCCTCCTCCTCCTCCCCCACCTTTTCCTTTGCCACGCCTGTCTAGCCTCTCCCTCAGGTCTCCCCACAACTTTCAAATACTAGAGGACAAAGATTTCCTCCTCTCCTTCCAGCCTCTTCCACCCTTCCTCCTTCCATCCTCTTACATCCTTCCTCCTCTCCTTCCAGCCTCATCCACCCTTCCTCTTCCATCCAGCTTCCATCTTCCCTACCCTTCCAGCCTCTTCCAGCCAATGCCCCAAACCTAGTCCCTCCTTCCCCTTCCTTCGAGGACACGGCCACCCTTCTCCTTCACAACTCTTCCCTCCTTCCACCTCCCACCCTTACTCATTCATTCTTCCACCTTTTTTACAGCTACCAATCCTTCTCCTCTTACGCCTCTTGGCATCCTTTTTCCACTCTTCCACCTCTCCTTACCAAACTTCCATCTTCCTATTACCCTCTGATCGATCTTTCCTCAACTTAAACCATTTGCGAGTCCTTCCTAGCCTTTATTTCACACCTTATTTCATCCCTTTATTTTCCAGCTCTTCCACTTATCAGCCTCATCATATCCTCCTCTTATTTTGTCTTTATAAAAGAGGCAGTTTGGGGCCGTTAGCTACCCCTCGGGAAGGTTTTGATACATGAAGTCACTTTGGCACGTCCTCAATAAGATACAAATTTCCAGAGAATTTATAATTCCATTCTGAAATACGGTGACAAAAACTCGTGCAGGCACACCATCAAGGGATGGGCCAAACCATGAATTGGTTAAGCAAACCTCAGGGGCTCCCAAACTCCTTCATTGGATATGCAAGCCAAGTGATGTCCTATTAGTATATGCGAACCAACATTATGCACTGTTGCTTTGTTGTTTCAGATTATGCTTTACCAGAACTCCTAAATTTTTCTCGCAATCCGTAATATTAGATCCTACATTATTTAGTTTATATGTGCATGGTTATTGTCCTGTCCAACATTAGAACTTTGCATTTGTCTATATTAAACTGCATCTGCCACTTCTCCGACCACTGCATCAGTCTATTCAAATCTTCTGGAGTGCTCGAATGTCCTCGTCAGAATGAATTCGACGGCCTATTTTGGTGTCATCGGCAAACTTGCCGATGTCGCTCTTTATGCCCTCATCTATGTCGTTTATGTAGATTGTGAACAGCAGGGGGCCCAACACTGACCCCTGTGGAACATCCGCTCGTGACGCTTCCCCACTCTGATTTCTCCCATTTATGCAAACTCTCTGCTGCCTATTTGTCAACCATGCCTCTATCCAGGAAAAAATTTCTCCTCCTATTCCATGTGCTTTAATTTTCCTCAATAGTCTCTGATGTGGGACCCTGTCAAAAGCCTTACTGAAGTCCATATACACAATATCATATTCGTTACCATGATCTACCTCCTCAAATACCTTAGTGAAAAAAGTTAATAAATTCGTAAGGCAGGAACGTCCCTTTGTAAAACCATGCTGAGATTCGTTGATTAATTTATGCTTTTCAAGGTGGCTACGAACTGCCTCGGCAATTATTGATTCCATAAATTTTCCCACTATGGAGGTTAGGCTTATTGGTCTATAGTTCGAAGCTAAGGACCTGTCACCTGTTTTGAAAATAGGTATCACATTTGCCATTTTCCACTTATCTGGCACCATGCCAGTTTGTAGTGATATGTTGAAAAGATTAGCCAAAGGTGTTGCTAAGCTCCTCTTTACATTCCTTTAGAACCCTTGCATACAGTTCATCAGGGCCTGGGGATTTGTTAGGTTTTAATTTATCTATTTGCCTAAGGACCATGTCACTTGTGACCCTAATAGTGCACAGTTTATTATCGTCCTGTTCTACATAATTTATCATTACTGGAATATCACTGGTATCCTCCTGTGTAAAAACTGAGAGGAAGTATGTGTTAAAAATTCTACACATTTCCTTATCACTGTCAGTGAGCTGACCGAGGAACTTTTGAGTGGGCCTATCTTGTCCCTGATCTTACTTCTGTATACCTGAAAGAATCCTTTTGGGTTAGTCTTCGATTCTCTTGCAACTTTAACCTCATAATCTCTTTTTGCTTTTCTAATTCCCTTTTTTATTTCTCTCTTTAACTGAATATATCGATTTCTTAATTGCCCCTCTCCTCTTTTGATTTGCCTATATATGCCTCTCTTTTGACCAATCAGATATTTTAATCTATTTTAATCCATCCTTCCTCCTCTCCTTCCAGCCTCTTCCACCCTTCCTCCTTCCATCCTCTTCCATCCTTCCTCCTCTCCTTCCAGCCTCTTCCACCCTTCCTCCTTCCATCCTTTCCATCCTTCCTCCTCTCCTTCCAGCCTCTTCCACCCTTCCTCCTTCCATCCTCTTCCATCCTTCCAGCCTCTTCCACCCTTCCTCCTTCCATCCTCTTCCATCCTTCCTTCTTACAGCCTCTTCCATCCTTCCTTCTTACAGCCTCTTCCATCCTTTCTCCTTCCAGCCTCTTCCATCCTTCGTCCTTCCAGCTTCTTCGATCATTCCTCCTTCCAGCCTCTTCGATCCTTCCTCCTCCCAGCCTCTTCCATCCTTCCTCCTTCCAGCCTCTTCCATCCTTCCTCCTTCCAGCCTCTTCGATCCTTTCTCCTTCCAGCCTCTTCCATCCTTAATTCTTCCAGCCTCTTCCATCCTTCCTCTTTTTTTGTTGCTATTGTGTATAAGCAGAAGAGCGAGCAGATCTTGGGGTTGCTGTTAGCTACAGTCTGGTTGATCAAGATTCTCCTTTGTATGGACTGATGAAGCCACTGTGTGGCGAAACGTTTCCTCAATAAAGATACCCAAGAGTTGCACATGTGTCTAATTTATCAACATGTCAGTTCTCTGAACCATTCATCTACAAAAACTCCTGACATTGGTTACACGCACCATCAGAGGGACGGGGGGGGGGGGTGCGAAACCTCCTGACATTGGTTACACGCACCATCAGTGGGAGGGGGGGGGGGGGTGCGAAACCTCCTGACATTGGTTACACGCACCGCAGCCAAGTGCGTCACGCAAACCTGTGCCCATTTATGGTACTAACCCGAACCCGCCCAATATGGAGCATTGATGCCCCTGCTGCTGCTGTTGTTGCTGCTACTGCTGTTGTTGCTGTTGCTGCTGCTGCTATTGCAGTTGTTTCTGCTGCATTTTACCGTTTATTTTGTTCCTACTTCTGTTGTTTCTGCTGCTACTGGTGCTGCTGCTACTGGTGCTGCTGCTGCTGCTGCTGGCTGTGCTGCTGCTGCTGCTGCTGCTGCTGCTGCTGCTACTGTGGCTATTCTGTTCAGGGTAGGACAACTATCAGAGCTGGAAAAAAAGTACAGAGATCGTTTAGTGTCCTCAGAACCAATAAAACATTAAACTATTGTGATCACCAAAGTACTTAACAGCTTTAGTGCCTACATTCAACTGCATGCAGTAAGCACCCACATGACCTCGTGGTTGATCAAGCCATCAACCAGGAGGCTGATCTCTAACCGGGCCACTAGGAAGTTGATTCCAGTATTAGGCTTCTGGTAACGTTCAGATAAGCAAAACATTCGACTGCAGGGAGATAAAGAGTGAAGTGTACAGTAGACGTATTGAAAAGCAGTAGGCCTCACTGGCACTGTATACATTTACCTTTGATATGCCTTTGACGAGTTTCGAGAGTTTCTACTCCGGATACACAAATAACCCGCACATAAAAGACAGAAGCTTACGACGACGTTTCGGTCCGACTTGGACCATCGACTTTGTCAATGGTCCAAGTCGGACCGAAACGTCGTCGTAAGCTTCTGTCTTTTATGTGCGGGTTATTTGTGTATCGTTCCAGTCACGGTATTGTGCCTTTTTGTTATTTATTTATTCTACTCCGGAGCCCAGCCAGGTAGTTTGGTGCTTGCCTGGTCAACCAGGCTGATGCTGCTGGCGGGCATCTGGTCCACATATCCATCACAGCTTGGTTCATGTGGCATTTGATGAAGATACTTCTCCAATTACTTGTCCCAGCAGTGTTTCTGATACAGTGGTCTATTATTGTGCCCACGGTGGCCCCCTTCTCCTGCTTTTCACTGGGTTATTTTGGACTTCCTTCCTTAGCTCTCACTCTAGCTTGTTATGGCAATGTGCAGATTTGGGACAAGACTCTAGAGTACTTTCCAGGTATATATCATCATCTTTCCTCCGCTCCCAGCGTTCCCAGTAATTTTAATACTTTATTGGATCGCTGTCTGTTCCTGTTCCATTTTGATGTTCATCTCTCCTGCCCTGAACGAGGCGGTCAGCATTGAATAGTATTCTAAATGAGGGAGAACAAGCTATTTGAAAGGTGTCACCAATGGCACTATTTCCATTGTTTTAAGTTCTCATTATCCACCCTGTCATTTGCCTGGTTGCCGTGACATTTGCCTTGTACCTGGAGGTTACCTGGAGGTTATTCCGAGGATCAACGCCCCCGCGGCCCGGTCCATGACCAGGCCTCCCGATGGATCAGGGCCTGATCAACTAGGCTGTTACTGCTGGCCGCACGCAGTCCAACGTACGAGCTGAATGAATTTCATGAATTTCCTGTTCATCATCAGTATATGAACCTCCTGTTATTTGTGGTCAAATTCTTAACGTAGTTCTTAGCTTTGATTTTGCATAAAGCAACAGGCGAGCCTGGTCCGAGACCGGGCTCCGGGAGTAGAGAAACTCGAAACTTATCAAAGATAACAAGATAGCACTTGCAGACTCGATTGAGAAGGCCATTGGTGAAATGCCTATGATTTTAAACTGATGGAAGATAGAGGTATGGGTGAGTGTGGGAAACAAGCAGGTTGCAACACTTGGGTTGGAAACAGTAAATGTATAAAAGGCATTCAGCATGAAGTTATAAATAAAGACAATAGATCAGGTCAGCAAACAAAGGGGGACAGCAGAGGGCAGCAAGGGATTAGCTCCCTTAAGGTTTACTATACTAATAGCAGGAGTGTAAGAAATAAGATAGATGAGCTAAGATTAATTGCAAGTGCAGGAAACATAGATATTATTGCTATAACAGAGACCTGGCTCAATCTGAAAGATAGAGAGATGCCCTCTGAATGTCACATACAAGGCTATAAATTATTCCACACTGACAGGGTCAACAGGAAAGGTGGTGGAGTAGCGATGTATGTCAGAGACAATTTAAATTGTTGTGTTAGACAAGATATTAAATTAGAAGCGTCAGCCACTGAATCTGTTTGGTTACAGCTTCTCGAGGGCCGAGAAAAACTAATTTTGGGTGTGATTTACAGGGCCCCAAATCTTGATAGGGAGTGCAGTAAACTTCTATGGGACGAAATTCGTAAGGCATCTACATACGAAAATGTTGTGCTAATGGGAGATTTCAACTATAGACAGATTGACTGGAGCAATTTGACAGGAAATTTAGAGTCAGGTGACTTTCTTGATACGATCCAGGATTGTTTTTTAAAACAGTTTGTGACAGAGCCAACTAGGGGAAATAACCTCCTTGACTTGGTTCTTGCCAGTAGGGAAACACTAATTAATAATCTTGAGGTTAATGATGAGCTTGGGAAAGTGATCACAAATCACTCAGTTTTAATATATCATGGAATTCCCCTAATAATGGCAATCAAGTCTCCGTCCCTGACTTTCGCTTGGCTGATTTCATAGGACTGAAAAATTACTTAGGTGGGCTGAACTGGAATGACCTGACTAAGGGTCAGGTAGGTGGTGATGGTTGCCGATATGATGCTTTCCAGGGCATAGTTCTAGCTGCTAGTCAAATTATGTTCCAAATAGGGAAATCAGATCAAACAAAAATGATCCTAAATGGATGAACAATAGATTAAAATATCTGATTGGTCAAAAGAGAGGCATATATAGGCAAATTAAAAGAGGAGAGGGGCAATTGAGAAACCGATATATTCAGTTAAATAGAGAAATAAAAAAGGGAATTAGAAAAGCAAAAAGAGATTATGAGGTTAAAGTTGCAAGAGAATCGAGGACTAACCCAAAAGGATTCTTTCAGGTATACAGAAGTAAGATCAGGGACAAGATAGGCCCACTCAAAAGTTCCTGACAGTGATAAGGAAATGTGTAGAATTTTTAACACATACTTCCTCTCAGTTTTTACACAGGAGGATACCAGCGATATTCCAGTAATGATAAATTATGTAGAACAGGACGATAATAAACTGTGCACTATTAGGGTCACAAGTGACATGGTCCTTAGGCAAATAGATAAATTAAAACCTAACAAATCCCCAGGCCCTGATGAACTGTATGCAAGGGTTCTAAAGGAATGTAAAGAGGAGCTTAGCACACCTTTGGCTAATCTTTTCAACATATCACTACAAACTGGCATGGTGCCAGATAAGTGGAAAATGGCAAATGTGATACCTATTTTCAAAACAGGTGACAGGTCCTTAGCTTCGAACTATAGTGGGAAAATTTATGGAATCAATAATTGCCGAGGCAGTTCGTAGCCACCTTGAAAAGCATAAATTAATCAACGAATCTCAGCATGGTTTTACAAAGGGGCGTTCCTGCCTTACGAATTTATTAACTTTTTTCACTAAGGTATGTGAGGAGGTAGATCATGGTAATGAATATGATATTGTTATATAGGACTCAGTAAGGCTTTATGACAGGGATACTCCACATTCCAGAGACTATTGAGGAAAATTAAAGTCACATGGAATAGGAGGAGAAATTTTTTCCTGGATAGAGCATGGTTGACAAAGGCAGCAGGAGTGTTGCATAATAGGGAGAAATCAGAGTGGGGAAGTGTCACGAGCGGGTTCCACAGGGGTCAGTGTTGGGCCCTGCTGTTCACAATCTACATAAACGAATGATGAGGGCATAAAGAGCGAACATCGGCAGTTTCCGATGACACCAAAATAGGCCGTCGAATTCATTCTGCGAGGACATTCGAGCACTCCAGGAAAGATTTGAAATAAACTGATGCAGTGGTCGAGAAGTGCAGATGCAGTTAATATAGACAAATGCAAAGTTCTAAATGTTGGACAGGACAATAACCATGCCACATTAAACTAAATAATGTAATCTTAATATACGGATTGCGAAAAAGATTTAGAAATTCTGGTAGCAGTAATCTGAAACCAAGACAACAGTGCATAAGTGTTCGCAATAAAGCTAATAGAATCCTTGGCTTCATATCAAGAAGCATAAATAATAGGAGTCCTCAGGTTGTTCTTCAACTCTATAATCCTTGGTTAGGCCTCATTTAGATTATGCTGCACAGTTTTGGTCACCGTATTACAGAATGGATATAAATTCTCTGGAAAATGTACAAAGGAGGATGACAAAGTTGATCCCATGTATCAGAAACCTTCCCTATGAGGATAGACTAAGGGCCCTGAAACTGCACTCTCTAGAAAGACGTAGAATTAGGGGGGATATGATTGAGGTGTATAAATGGAAGACAGAATAAATAAAGGGGATGTAAATAGTGTGCTGAAAATATCTAGCCTAGACAGGACTCGCAGCAATGGTTTTAAGTTGGAAAAATTCAGATTCAGGAAGGATATAGGAAAGTACTGGTTTGGTAATAGAGTTGTGGATGAGTGGAACAAACTCCCAAGTACCGTTATAGAGGCCAGAACGTTGTGTAGCTTTAAAAATAGGTTGGATAAATACATGAGTAGATGTGGGTGGGTGTGAGTTAGACCTGATAGCTTGTGCTACCAGGTCGGTTGCCGTGTTCCTCCCTTAAGTCAATGTGACCTGACCTGACTAGGTTGGGTTTCATTGGCTTAAGCCGGCAGGAGACTTGGACCTGCCTCCCATGGGCCAGTAGGCCTTCTGCAGTGTTCCTTCGTTCTTATGTTCTTATGTTCTTAAGAAAGAAGGAACACTGCAGCAGGCCTACTGGCCCTTACGAGGCAGGTCCAAGTCTCCTACCGGCTTAAGCCAATGCCCCAACCTAGTCAGGTCAGGTCACATTCACTTAAGGAAGGAACACGGCAACTGACCTAGTAGCACAAGCTAATCAGGTCCAACTCACACCCACCCACACCCACTCATGTATTTATCTAACCTATTTTTAAAACTACACAACGTTTTAGCCCCAATAACTGTACTTGGGAGTTTGTTCCACTCATCCATAACTCTATTACCAAACCAGTACTTTCCTATATCCTTCCTGAATCTGAATTTTTCCAACTTAAAACCATTGCTACGAGTCCTGTCTAGGCTAGATATTTTCAGCACGTTATTTACATCCCCTTTATTTATTCCTGTCTCCATTTATACACCTCAATCATATCCCCCCTAATTCTACGTCTTTCTAGAGAGTGCAGATTCAGGGCCCTTAGTCTATCCTCATAGGGAAGATTTCTGATACATGGGATCAAGTTTGTCATCCTCCTTTGTACATTTTCCAGAGCATTTATATCCATTCTGTAATACGGTGACCAAAACTGTGCAGCATAATCTAAATGAGGCCTAACCAAGGATGTATAGAGTTGAAGAACAACCTGAGGACTCCTATTATTTATGCTTCTTGATATGAAGCCAAGGATTCTATTAGCTTTATTGCGAACACTTATGCACTGTTGTCTTGGTTTCAGATTACTGCTAACCAGAACTCCTAAATCTTTTTTGCAATCCGTAATATTAAGACCTACAAGATCTGTAAGTATATACATATATATATTTTATTTTTTTTGCAGTGTCCTGGATGGCTTTTCCTTCCCTTTATGCTTCTTGTATCTGATACGAGAGCTTAATTCTTTCTACTATCTCAGTGATCTCTCGCTAAGATCATATTTCCTTCGTTGTTATTTTCACGTTGTTAAACAATTCGGCAACCCCCCCCCCCCTCCCTTTTTTTTTTCTCCTGTACAATTTTCTACGTTCTCTTTCTATATCTGACCTTCTGGGTTTCCTCAGTGATACACAGACCTTGTATGCTTCTGTGTTCAGCTTCTCCAAGCACTGGTGAGGATTTAAGATATTTGTGACTTTTCCAGGATATATCTGATAGTTTTTTGTTGATTTTTATGGTTGTTGAAGTTAAATTTACTGAACATCCTTTCTCGTACATTATTGCGGGAGTTCCCCAACCCTGAGTATACACTCGTTTGTGCTTCTACGATGTTGTCAGAGTATATTGTTTTCGTGATGGCTATGTCTCTAGTTCCTTGTAGGATCAGTTATCTCTTACTTCACTGTAAACTTTTCGCAAAGCCTCGTGGTAAGGTGGTTGTGGTGATGGTTGTGGTTGTGGTGGTAGTTGTGGTGGACGTGACAATAGAGAGACACAGTGTAGTAAGGTAAATGTGGTGTTGGGGGTGTGTGGTGTGGCCAGCCTTCTTGGGTGTGTCAGTCTTTCTGCTGATTACTGTTTTTTTCCTCCTCCCCCATCTCTCTCCTGCACGGCCTGACCTGCGCTGCTGGTGCTGCTGATGCTGCTGGTGCTGCTTATGCTGCTGGTGCTGCTGGTGCTGCTGATGCTGCTGGTGCTGCTGGTGCTGCTGGCGCTGCTGATGCTGCTGATACTGCTGGTGCTGCTGATGCTTCTGGCGCTGCTGGCGCTGCTACTGGTGCTGGTGAGATGCTGCTGGTGCTGCTGATGCTTCTGGCGCTGCTGATGCTGCTGGCGCTGCTGGTGCTGATGATGCTGCTGGTGCTGCTGGCGCTGCTGGTGCTCCTGGTGCTGCAGGCGCTGCTGGCGCGCCTGGCGCTGCTGGTGCTGCTGATGCTGCTGGTGCTGCTGGTGCTACTGATGCTGCTGGCGCTGCTGATGTTGCTGGCGCTGCTGGCGCTGCTGGTGCTGATGATGCTGCTGGTGCTGCTGGCGCTGCTGGCGCTGCTGATGCTGCTGGCGCTGCTGGCGCTGCTGGTGCTGCTGGTGCTGGTGAGATGCTGCTGATGCTGCTGATGCTGCTGATGCTGCTGGCGCTGCTGGTGACCTCCCAACGACTACATTCTTACCTGTGTGATGAATGGTTTGAAAAACCGCCAAGTTGAAGATTGAGACACTTATGCAGCATATGGGAATCTTTATTCAGGAAACATTTCGCCACACAGTGGCTTCATCAGTCCAATACAAAGAGGAAGGCGTAAGGAGAGGAGGAGTATGAGGTAATCAGTCCCTCAGCCTGGAGTCGATGTGTTCAGTCCATCAATCTTGTAGAATGTACAGCATAGGGCCGTAGAGGTGGCTTATATACTGTAGTGAGGTGAGGTGAAGCAGGCGGAGGCGGGGTCATAGTGATACCATCCACTAGTCGAAGTAGGTCTTAAGAACATAAGAACGAAGGAACACTGCAGCAGGCCTACTGGCCCATGCAAGGCAGGTCCAAGTCTCCTACCGGCTTAAGGCAATGCACCCAACCTAGTCAGGTCAGGTTACCTTGACTTAAGGGAGGAACACGGCAACCGTCCTGGTAGCACAAGCTAATCAGGTCCAACTCACACCCACCCACACCCACTCATGTATTTATCCAACCTATTTTTAAAGCTTCACAACGTTCTGGCCTCTATAACTGTACTTGGGAGTTTGTTCCACTCATCCACAACTCTATTACCAAACCAGTACTTTCCTATATCCTTCCTGAATCTGAATTTTTCCAACTTAAAACCATTGCTGCGAGTCCTATCTAGGCTAGATATTTTCAGCACACTATTTACATCCCCTTTATTTATTCCTGTCTTCCATTTATACACCTCAATCATATCCCCCCTAATTCTACGTCTTTCTAGAGAGTGCAGATTCAGGGCCCTCAGTCTATCCTCATAGGGAAGATTTCTGATACATGGGATCAGATGAGATTAAGACACATGTGCAACATCTGGGTATGGTAATAAATGGTATAAAATACCGACACAGTGGAAATATAAACACAAATGCAGTATAATGTGATCCTTTATTGACAACGTTTCACCCACACAGTGGGCTTTCTCAAGTCGCACACAGATCCGATATGTGGCATGGTTATTGTCCTGTCCAACATTTAGAACTTTGCATTTGTCTATATTAAACTGCATCTGCCACTTCTCCGACCACTGCATCAGTCTATTCAAATCTTCCTGGAGTGCTCGAATGTCCTCGTCAGAATGAATTCGACGGCCTATTTTGGTGTCATCGGCAAACTTGCCGATGTCGCTCTTTATGCCCTCATCTATGTCGTTTATGTAGATTGTGAACAGCAGGGGGCCCAACACTGACCCCTGTGGAACACCGCTCGTGACGCTTCCCCACTCTGATTTCTCCCCATTTATGCAAACTCTCTGCTGCCTATTTGTCAACCATGCCTCTATCCAGGAAAAAAATCTCTCCTCCTATTCCATGTGCTTTAATTTTCCTCAATAGTCTCTGATGTGGGACCCTGTCAAAAGCCTTACTAAAGTCCATATACACAATATCATATTCATTACCATGATCTACCTCCTCAAATACCTACCTTAGTGAAAAAAGTTAATAAATTCGTAAGGCAGGAACGCCCCTTTGTAAAACCATGCTGAGATTCGTTGATTAATTTATGCTTTTCAAGGTGGCTACGAACTGCCTCGGCAATTATTGATTCCATAAATTTTCCCCTATGGAGGTTAGGCTTATTGGTCTATAGTTCGAAGCTAAGGACCTGTCACCTGTTTTGAAAATAGGTATCACATTTGCCATTTTCCACTTATCTGGCACCATGCCAGTTTGTAGTGATATGTTGAAAAGATTAGCCAAAGGTGTGCTAAGCTCCTCTTTACATTCCTTTAGAACCCTTGCATACAGTTCATCAGGGCTGGGGATTTGTTAGGTTTTAATTTATCTATTTGCCTAAGGACCATGTCACTTGTGGACCCTAATAGTGCACAGTTTATTATCGTCCTGTTCTATATAATTTATCATTACTGGAATATCGCTGGTATCCTCCTGTGTAAAAACTGAGAGGAAGTATGTGTTAAAAATTCTACACATTTCCTTATCACTGTCAGTGAGCTGACCGAGGAACTTTTGAGTGGGCCTATCTTGTCCTGATCTTACTTCTGTATGCCTGAAAGAATCCTTTTGGGTTAGTCTTCGATTCTCTTGCAACTTTAACCTCATAATCTCTTTTTGCTTTTCTAATCCCTTTTTTATTTCTCTCTTTAACTGAATATATCGATTTCTCAATTGCCCCTCTCCTCTTTTGATTTGCCTATATATGCCTCTCTTTTGACCAATCAGATATTTTAATCTATTGTTCATCCATTTAGGATCATTTTTGTTTGATCTGATTTCCCTATTTGGAACATAATTTGACCGAGCAGCTAGAACTATGCCCTGGAAAGCATCATATCGGCAACCATCACCACCTACCTGACCCTTAGTCAGGTCATTCCAGTTCAGCCCACCTAAGTAATTTTTCAGTCCTATGAAATCAGCTAAGCGAAAGTCAGGGACAGAGACTTGATTGCCATTATTAGGGGAATTCCATGATATATTAAAACAAGTGTTGAAGAATTCTTTGTAACAAGATCTCATGGGATCTTGTTACAAAGAATTCTTCAACACTTGTTCAACCTTTGGATGAAGACCTACTTCGACTAGTGGATGGTACCACTATGACCCTCCTCCGCCTGCTTCACCTCACCTCACTACAGTATATAAGCCACGTCTACGGCCCTATCGCACTTGCAGGACTCGATGAGGAAGGCCATTGGTGGAAATGCCTATTATTTTTAAACTGAATGGAAGGATAGAGGTTATGGAGTGAGTGTGGGAAACAAGCAGGTTGTGAACACTTGGGGTTGGAAAACAGTAAATGTATAAAAGGCAATTCAGCATGAAGTTATAAATAAAGACCAATAGATCAGGTCAATGCAAAACAAAGGGCGGACAGGATGAGGGCAGCAAGGGATTAGCTCCCCTTAAGGTTACTATATATAGCAGGAAGGTGTAAGACATAAGATAGATGAGCTAAGGTTAATTGCAAGTGCAGGAAACATAGATATTATTGCTTAACAGTGGACCTGGCTCAATCTGAAAGAAAGAGAGATGCCTCTGAATGTCACATACAAGGCTATAAATTATTTCCACACACTGACAGGGTCAACAGGAAAGGTGGCTTGAGTAGCGATGTATGTCAGAGACAATTTTAAATTGTTTGTGATTAGACAAGATATTAAATTTAGAAGCGTCAGCCACTGAAATCTGTTTGGTTACGCTTCTCGAGAGGCCGAGGGAAAAAAAGTCTAAATTTTGGTGGTGTGATTTACAGGGCCCCAATCTTGCATAGGGAGTGCTCAGTAAACTTCTATGGGACGAAATTCGTAAGGCATCTACATACGAAAAATGTTGTGCTAATGGGATATTTCAACTATAGACAGATTGACTGGAGGCAATTGACAGGAAAATTTAGAGTCCAGTGACTTTCTTGATTACGATCCAGGATTGTTTTTTAAAAACAGTTTTTGACAGAGCCAATAGGGAAATAACCTCCTTGACTTGGTTTTGCCGTTGGGAAACACTAATTAATACATCTTGATGTTAATGATGAGCTGGGGAAAGTGGTCACAAATACTCAGTTTTAATATATCATGGAATTCCCCTAATAATGGCAATCAAGTCTCCGTCCCTGACTTTCGCTTGGCTGATGTCATAGGACTGAAAAAAAGTACGTAGGTGTGGGCTGAACTGGAATGACCTGACTAAGGGTCAGGAGGTGGTGATGGTTGCCGATATGATGCTTTCCAGGGCATAGTTCTAGCTGATAGTCAAATTATGTTCCCAAATAGGGGAAATCAGATCAAAAAAAAATGATCCTTAAATGGATATGAACAATAGATTAAAATATCTGATTGGTCAAAAAGAGAGGATATATAGGCAAATTAAAAGAGGAGAGGGGCAATTGAGAAACGTATATTCAGTTAACTAGAGAAATAAAAAAAGGGAATTAGAAAGCAAAAAAGAGATTATGAGGTTTAAAAGTTGCAAGAGAATCGAGGACTAACCCAAAAGATTCTTTCAGGTATACAGAAGGTAAGATCAGGGACAAGATAGGCCCACTCAAAAGTTCCTGACAGTGATAAGGAAATGTTGTTAGAATTTTTAACAAATACTTCCTCTCAGTTTTTAGCACAGGAGGATACCAGCGATATTCCAGTAAGTTAATGAATAAATTTTGTAGAAACAGGACGATAATTAACTGTGCCACTATTAGGGTTCACAAAAAGTGACATGTGCCTTAGGCAAATAGGATAATATTAAAAACCTAACAAAAATCCCCAGGCCTGTGAGAACAACTGGTATGCAAGGGTTCTAACAGGAATGTAAAGCACGGAGCTTAGCAACACCTTTGGCTATCTTTTCAAACATATCACTAACAAAACTGGCATGGTGCCAGATTAAGTGGGGAAATGGCAGATGTGATTACTATTTTTCAACTAACAGGTGAACAGGTCCTTAGCTTCGAAACTATGTGGAAAAATTTATGGAATCAATAATTGCCGGGGCAGTTCGTAGCCACCTTGGAAAAGCATAATTAATCAACGAATCTCAGCATGTTTTACAAAGGGGACGTTCCTGCCTTACTGAAGTATTAACTTTTTTCACTAAGGTATGTGAGGAGGTAGATCATGGTAATGGAAATATGATATTGTGTATATGGACTTTCAGTAAGGCTTTTGAAGGGTCCCCACATCAGAGGACTATTGAGGAAAATAAAGACATGGGAATAGAGGAGAAATTTTTTCCTTGGATAGAGGCATGGTTGCCCAAATAGGGCAGCAGAGAGTTTGCATAAATGGGGAGGAGAAAATCAGAGTGGGGAAGTGTCACGAGCGGTGTTCCACAGGGGTCAGTGTTGGGCCCCCTGCTGTTCAACAATCTACATAAACGACATAGATGAGGCATAAAGAGCGACCATCGGAAGTTTGCCGATGGACACCAAATAGGCCGGTCGAATTCATTTGACGAGGCATTCGAGCACTCCAGGAAGATTTGAATAGATATGCAGTGGTCGGAGAAGTGGAAGAAGATGCAGTTTAATATAGACAATGCAAAGTTCTAAATGTTTGACAGGACACTAACCATGCCACCATATAAACTAAATAATGTAGATCTTAATATTACGGATTGCGAAAAAGATTTAGGATATCATGTTAGACCCAAACCCACCCAAACAAAATAAAAAAACAACAACCTCCCCCCCCCCCCCCCCCCCCCCCCCCCCCCCCCCCCCCCCAACAAACCCCCCCCCCCCAAAAAAACAAAACCCCCCCCCCCCCCAAAAAAAAAAATAAAAAAAAAAAAAAAAAAAAAAAAAAAACCCAAAAAACAGTAATCTGTACCAAGACAACAGTGCATAATGTGTTCGCAATTAAAGACTAATAGAATCCTTGGCTTCATATCAAGAAGCATAAATTAATTAGGAGTCCTCAGGTTGTTCTTCAACTTATACATCCTTGGTTAGGCCTCATTTAGGATTATGCATGCACAGTTTTGGTCACCGTATTACAGGAATGGATATAAATTCTCTGGAAAAATGTACAAAGGAGGATGACAAAGTTGATCCCATGTATCCAGAAACCTTCCCGATGAGGATAGACTAAGGGCCCTGAAACTGCACTCTCTAGAAGAGTAGAATTAGGGGGGAATGATTGAGGTGTATAAATGGAAGACAGATTAAAATAAAGGGGATGGTAAATAGTGTGCTGAAAATATCTAGCTAGACAGGGACTCGCAGCAATGGTTTTAAGGTTGGAAAAATTCAGATTCAGCGAAGGATATAGGAAAGTACTGGTTTGGTAATAGAGATGTGGATGAGTGGAACAAAACTCCCCAAGTACCGTATAGAGGCCAGAAACGTTGTGTAGCTTTAAAAATAGGTTGGGATAAATACATGAGTAGATGAGGGTGGTGTGAGTTAGACCTGATGCTGCTGTACAGGTCGGTTGCGTGTTCCTCCCTTAAGTCAATGTGACTGACTGACTAGGTGGGTGCATTGGCTTAAGCCTGCAGGAGATTGGACCTGCCTCCCATGGGCAGTAGACCTTCTGCAGTGTTCCTCGTTCTTATGTTCCTTTGTTTCTTAAGAAGGAAGAACACTGCAGCAGCCTATTGCCCTTACGAGGCAGGTCCAAGTCTCCTTCAGGCCTTAAGCCAATGCCCCAACCTAGTCAGGTCAGGGTCACATTCACTTAAGACGGAACCACGGCAACTGACCTAGTAGCACAAGCTAATCAGGTCCAACTCACACCACCCACACCCACTCATGTATTTATATAACCTATTTTTAAAAACTACACAACGTTTTAGCACCAATAAACTGTACTTGGGAGTTTGTTCCAACTCATCCACATAAACTCTATTACCCAAAACCAGTACTTTCCTATATCCTTCCTGCAATCTGAATTTTTCCACTTAAAAAACCATTGCATACGGTCCTGTTAGGCTAGATATTTTCAGCCGTTATTTACATCCCCTTTATTTATTTCCTGTCTCCATGTATACACCCTCAATCTATCCACCCTAATTATACGTCTTTCTAGACGAGTGCAGATTCAGGGCCCTTTAGTCTATCCTCTTAGGGAAAAAAAGGATTTTGATACAGGGATCAAGTTTGTCATCCTCCTTTGTACATTTTCCAGAGCATTTATATCACCTTCTGTAATACGGTGACCAAAACTGTGCAGCATAATCTAAATGAGGCCCTAACCAAGGATGTATAGTGTTGGAAGAAACAACCTTAGGACTCCTATTATTTCATGCCTTCTTGATATGAAGGCCAGGATTCTATTAGCTTTATTGGCGAACACTTATGCACTGTTGTCTTGGTTTCGATTACTGCTAACCAGAACTCCTAAATCTTTTTTGCAATCCCGTAATATTAAGGACCTAAAAGATCGTAAGTGTATACATATATATATTTTTATTTTTTTATTGCAGTGTCCCTGGATTTCTGGATGGCTTTTCCTTCCCTTTATGCTTCTTGTATCTGATACGAGAGCTTAATTCTTTTCTATCTCAGTGATCTCTCGCTAAGATCATATTTTCCCTTCGTTGTTATTTTCACGTTGTTAAACAATTCGGCAACCCCCCCCCCCCTCCTTTTTTTTTTTCTCCTGTACAATTTTTCTAGTTTTCTTTCTATATCTGACCTTCTGGGTTTACTCAGTGATATCACAGACCTTGTATGTTACTGTGTTCAGCTTCTCCAGAACTGGTGAGGGGATTTAAGATTTTTTGACTTTTCCAGGATATAATCTGATGATAGTTTTTTGTTGATTTTTATGGTTGTTGAAGTTAAAAATTTACCCTGAACAGCCCTTTCTCGTTCATTTATTGGGGGGGGCCGGGGAGTTTACCCAACCCTGAGTATACCACTCGTTTGTGCTTCTACGATGATGTCAGAGTATATTGTTTTCGTGATGGCTATGTCTCTAGTTCCTTGTAGGATCTGTTATCTCTTAATTCACTGTAAACTTTTCGCAAAGCCTCGGGGTAAGGTTGGTTGTGGTGAGGGTTGTGGTTGTGGTGTAGTTGTGGTGAGAGACGTTGACAAATAGAGAGACACAGTGTAGTAAGGTAAATGTGTGTTGGGGGTCTGCTGTGGTGTGGCCAGCCTTCTTGGGTGTGTCAGTCTTTTGCTGATTACTGTTTTTTTTCCTCCTCCCCCATATCGCTCCTGCACGGGGCCTCCCTGACCTGGGCTGCGGTGCTGCTGATGCTGCTGGTTGGATGCTTATGCTGCTGATGCTGCTGGTGCTGCTGATGCTGCTGGTGACTGCTGGTGATGCTGGCCCGCTGCTGATGCTGGCTGATACTGCTGGTGCTGCTGATGCCTTCTGCGGCGGCTGCTGGCGCTGCTACTGGTGCTGGTGAGATGCCTGCTGGTTGTGCTTGATGATGCTTCTGGCGCTTGCTCCGCGATGATGCCCCCCCCCCCCACTCCGCCCCCCGCGACTGCTGGTGCAGATGATGCTGCCTGTGGTGCTGCTGGCGCTGCTGGTGCTCCTGTTGTGCAGGCGCCTGCTGGCGCGCCGGCGATGCTGGTGCTGCTGATGATGCTGGTGTGTTGCTGCTGGTGTTGCTACTGATGCTGCTGGCGCTGCTGATGTTGCTTGCGCTAGCTGGCGTGCGGTGCTGATGATCTGCTGTGGTGATGATGGCGCTGCTGGCGCTGCTGTGCTGCGGGCGCTGCTGGCGCTGCTGGTGCTGCTGGTGCTGGTGAGATGCTGTGATGCTGCTGGATGCTGCTGACTGATGCTTGCTGCGCTTGCTGGTGTGACCTCCCAACGACTACATTTCTTACTCCTGTGTGATGAATGGTTTTGAAAAACCGCCAAGTTGTAGATTGAGACACTTATGCCGCATATGGGAATCCTTTATTTCAGGAAACATTTCGCCACACAGTGGACTCATCAGCTCCAATACACAACGAGGAAGGCGTAAGGAGAGGAGGAGTATGAGGTAATCAGTCCTCAGCCTGGGAGTAGTCGATGTGTTTCAGTCATCAATCTTGTAGGAAGTAACAGCATAGGGGCGTAAGAGGTGGCTTATATACTGTAGTTGTAGGTGAGGTTGAAGCAGGCGGGAGGCGGCCCGGGTCATAGTGATACCATCCACTAGTCGAAGTAGGTCTTAAGAACATAAGAACGAAGCGAACTGCAGCAGGCCTATGGCCCATGCAAGGCAGGTCCAAGTTCTCCTACCGGTTAAGGCAATGCACCCAAACTAGTCAGGTCAGGTTACCTTGATTATGGGAGGAGGAAAACACGGAACCGTTCCTGGTAGCACAAGCTAATCAGGTCCAACTCACACCCACCACACCCACTCATGTATTTATCCAAACCTATTTTTAAGGCTTCAAACGTTCTGGCCTCTATAATGTACTTGGGAGTTTGTTTCCACTCATCCACAACTTCTATTCCCCAAACAAGCTTCTTTCTATATCCTTCCTGAATCTGAATTTTTCCAACTATAAACCATTGCTGCGAAGTCCTGTCTAGAACATAAAACATAAAGAACGAAGGAACACTGCAGAAGGCCTACTGGCCCATGTGAGGAAGGTCCAAGTCTCCCCACCGGCTTAAGCCAATGCACCCAAACCTAGTCAGTCAGGTCACATTGACTTAAGGGAGCACACGGCATACCGACCTCGTAGCAACAACCTATTCATCTCCAACTCACACCCTCCACATTCCATAATCATGTATTTATCCAACCTATTTTTAATGCTTACACAACGTTCTGGCCTCTATTAACTGTACTCGGAGTTTGTTCCACTCATTCCACAACTCTTTTACCAAACCTGTTAATCTTCCTATATCCTTCTGAATCTGAATTTTTCCAACTTAAACCATTGCTGCGAGTCCTATCTAGGGCGAGATATTTTCAGCACACTTATTTACATCCCCTTTATTTATTCCTGTCTTCCATTTATGCACCTCAATCATATACACCTAATTCTAAGTCTTTATAGAGAGTGCAGATTCAGGGACCTCAGGTCTATCCTCATAGGGAAAGAATTCTGATACATGGATCAGATGAGATTAAGACACATGTGCAACATCTGGGTATGGTTATAAATGGTATAAAATACCGGGACACAGTGGAAATATAAAACACAAATCAGTATAATGTGATCCTTTATTGACAAACGTTTTCACACCACACAGTGGGCTTTCTCAAGTGCACACAGATCCGATATGATGCATGGTTATTGTCCTGTCAACCATTAGGACTTTGCATTTGTCTATATGTAAAACTGGCATCTTCCACTTCTCGGACCACTGCATCAGTCTATTTCACATCTTCCTGGAGTGCCTCGAATGTCACTCGTCAGAAATGAATTCGACGGCCTATTTTGGTTCTTCGGCCAAACTTGCGGATGTCGCTTCTTTATGCACTCATCTATGTCGTTTATGTAGATTGGTGAACAGCGTGGGCCCAACACCTGAACCCTGTGGACACCGCTCGTGACGCTTCCCCACTCTGATTTCTCCCCATTTATGCAACTCTTGCTGCCTATTTGTCATACCATGCCCTCTATCCAGAAAGAAAATTATCTCCTCTATTCCATGTGCTTTAATTTTCCTCCAATAGTCTTCTGATGTGGAGGACCCTGTCAAAAGCCTTACTAAAGTCCATAACACAATATCATATTCATTACCATGATCTACCTCCTCAAATACCTACCTTAGTGGAAAAAAGTTAATAAATTCGTAGGCAGGAACGCCCATTTGTAAAACCATGGCTGAGATTCGTTGATAATTTATGCTTTCAAGGTGGCTACGAACTTTTGCCTCGGCAATTATTGATTCCATAAATTTTCCCACTATGGAGGTTAGGTTATTGGTCTAAGTTCGAAGTAGGCCTGTCACCCTGTTTTGAAAATAGGTATCATTTGACATTTTTCCACTTATCTGGCACCATGCAGGTTTTTTCTTTTTGTAGTGATATGTTGAAAAGATTAGCCAAGGCTGTGCTATAGCTTCTTTTACATTCCTTTAGAAACCTTGCATCAGTCATCAGGGGCTGGGGGAATTTGTTAGGTTTTAATTTATCTATTCTGCTAAGGGGACATGTCACATTGTGACCCTAAAGTGCACAGTTTATTATCGTCCTGTTCATATAAAATTTATCATTTCTGATATCGCTGGTAATCCTCCTGTGTAAAAACTGAGAGGGGAAGTATGTGTTAAAAATTCTACACATTTCCTTTTATCACTGTTCAGTGAGCTGACCCGAGGAAACTTTTGATGTGGGCCTATCTTGTCCTGATCTTACTTCTGTATGCCTGAAAGAATCCTTTGGGTTTAGTCTTCGATTCTCTTGCAACTTTAACCTCATAATCTCTTTTGTTTTCTAATTCCCTTTTTTATTTCTCTCTTTTTAACTGATATATCGATTTCTCAATTGGCCCCTCTTCCTCTTTTGATTTGCCAATATATGCCTCTTTCTTTTGACCAATCAGATATTTTCATCTATTGTTCAATCCATTTAGGATCATTTTGTTTGATCGGATTTCCCTATTTGGAACATAATTTGACCCCCAGCGGCTAGAACTATGCCTGGAAAGCATCATATCGCGCAACCATCACCACTACCTGACCCTTAGTCAGGTCATTCCAGTTCAGCCCACCTAAAGTAATTTTCTCAGTCCTATGAAAATCAGCCTAAGCGAAAGTCAGGACAGAGAACTTGATTGCCATTATTAGGGAATTCCATGATATATTAAAACAAGTGTTGAAGAATTATTTGTAACAAGATCTCATGGGATCTTGTTACCAAGTATTCTTAACAACTTGTTTAAACCTTTGGATGATAGACCTACTTACGACTAGTGGATGGTACCACTATGACCCTCCTCCGCCTGCTTCACCTCACCTCACTTACAGTATATAAGCCACGGGTCTACGGCCCTATGCTGTACATTCTACAAGATTGATGGACTGAAACACATCGATCCAGGACTGAGGGATTGATTACCTCTACTCCTCTCCTTACGCCATTCCTCTTTGTATTGGACTGATGAAGCATGGCTTGCTTCTGCAGTGTTTTAAAAACTGAGGTTGGAGAGTTGAAGGAGGAGGTCTTGCTTCTCCAGGAGGAGATTAGGAGGCTGGAAGGTCCTCACCTCAATTGGGTCTGGGGAGTGAGAGTGTGAGGTGGCTGGAGTTTGTGGGGAAAGAGGGACGACTTCTAGCATGAGGTGCTGGTCTGTCTTCGCTGTGAGGAGGCTGTTGTTGGGGGCGAGGGAGGGTAGCAACGGCTACGCAGTGAGGTGCAGACCAAGAAAACCCCTGCTACAAGTGGCGAGTTGTTCACAGTTAATGGGAAGGCGCATCAGAGTAAGGAAGTTAAGAGTGAAGATCTGAAGGTAGGAAATCGCTTACTCTGTTCTCAAGGATGAACTGTACTTCAGTGGCCAGTGAAGGGTAAAGGGTACTACTGCCTGCTAATGAAGGTAAGCACATTCTTGTGGTTTGTGTGACTCTCAGGTAAGATATATTGACCGTTTGCTTTTTGTAATAGGAATTAGAAAGATGAGAAGATATAGAGTGTGCTTCCCTGGAGCTGGTGTTGGGGACATATAAACAGGCTGGATAATATCATTCAGGTAATGGGAACAAGCCCATTATCTGTTCTCAGATGCTGGTTGGAAATGGTATGGGACTGGCGGTAGGAGGTAGAAGGCTGCTAGATAAGTACAGGTCAGCTATAGATTTTCCATTTTAAGTTAAGGGAGGGATCCCAATCAATGTAGCATTCTTGCCCTAGAAGGGGGATGTAGGAAATGAATGGTTGTCTAGGGCAATTGGGTTGTAAATTGCTGGCTAGGGGGGGGGTTGAAACAGATACTGCAAGGAACTTGCAATCCCATTCATTGACAACTGGAACTAACTTTTATTGGCAAACATGATATGTATGTAAGGGATGGGGTACATATCTCTGGGGGCAGGGGTTGTGTAGCACTTTGCAGACTCGATTTAGAAGGCCATTGGTGAACCTGCCTATGGATTGTAAAATGATGGAAAAAGATAGGAGGTATGGGTGTGTGTGGGAAACAAGCAGGTTGCAACATAGGGTTGGAAAACAGTAAATGTATAAAAGGCATTCAGCTTGAAGTTATTAAATAAAGACAATAGATAGGCAGCAAACAAAGGGGACCAGCAGAAGGTCCAGCAAGGGACTAGCTCCCTTAAGGTTTACTATACTAATAGCAGGAGTGTTGAAAAAGATAGATGAGCTAGATTAAAATTGCAAGTGCAGGGAAACATAGATATTATTGCTATAACAGGAGACCTCGGCTCAATCTCGAAAGATAGAGAGATGCACTCTGAATGTCACATTTAAAAAGGCTATAAAATTTATTCCACATCTGACAGGGTCAACAGAGAAAGAAGGCGGATGGTGGAGTGAAGCGGATGTATGTCAGAGACAATTTAAATTGTTGTATGTTAGACAAGTTTATTTAAATTAGAAGGTCAGACACTGAACTGTTTGGTTACAGCTTCTCGAGGTGCCGAGAAAAACTAATTTTGGGTTGTGATTTTTACAGGGCCCCAAATCTTGACTAGGGAGTGCAGGTAACTTCTATGGGACGAAATTCGTAGCATCTACATACGAAAAGTATGTGCTAATGGGAGATTACAAACTATAGACAGATTGACTGGACATTTGAAGGAAATTTTAGAGTTCGGAGAGAACTTTCTTGATACGATCCAGGATTGTTTTTTAAACAGTTTGTGGACAGAGCCAACTAGGGGAAAATAACCTCCAGGTTTATTTTTTTACTTGGTTTATTGCCGTAGGGAAACACTAATTAATAATCTTGAGGTTATGAAGAGCTTGGGTGAGAGTGATCACAAATCACTCAGTTTTAATATTCAATAGGCAATTCCCCTAATTAATGACAATCCAAAAGGTCTCCGTCCCTGACTTTCGCTTGGCTGATTTCATAGGACTGAAAAATTAACTTAGGTGGCTGAACTGAATGACCTGGACTAAGGGTCAGGTAGGGGGTGATGGTTGCCGATAATGATGCTTTCCAGGGCTTAGTTCTAGCTGCTCAGTCACAAATTATGTTCCAAATAGGGAAATTCAGGATCAAACAAAAATGATTCCTAAATGGAGAAACAATAGAATTAAATATCTGATTGGTCAAAAAGAGAGGCATAGTATTAGGCAAAATCAAAGAGGAGAGGCGCAATAAGAAAATCGTATATCAAGTTAAAAGAGAGAAATAAAAAGGGAATTAGAAAAGCAAAAGTGATGATTATGGGTTTAAAGTTGCAAAAGAATCGAAGGACTAAACCCCAAAAGGATTCTTTCAGGTATGACCAGAAGTAGAATCAGGGACAAGATAGAGACCACTCAAAAGTTCCTCGGGGTAGCTCACTGACAGTGATATAGGGAAAATGTGTAGAATTTTTTACACATTACTTCTCTCAGTTTTTACACAGGAGGATACCAGCGATTATTCCAGTAATGATAAATTATGTAGAAAAAAAGGACGATAATAAAACTGTGCAACTATTAGGGGGTTTTCAAACAAGTGACATGGTCCTTAGGCAAATAGATAAATAAACCCTAACAAATCCCCAGTGCCTGATGAACTGTATGCAAAGGGTTCTAAAGGAATGCTAAAGAGGAGCTTAGCACACTTTGGCTAATCTTTTCAACATATCACTACAAACTGGCATGGTGCCAGGATAAGTGGAAAAAATGGCAAATGTGGATACCTATTTTTCAAAACAGGTGACGGTCTTAGCTTCGGAACTATAGACCAATATGCCTAACCTCCATAGTGGGGGAAAATTTATGGAATCAATAAATTCCGATGGCAGTTCGTAGCCATCTTGAAAAGCATAAATTAATCAACGAATCTCAGCATGGTTTTACAAAAGGGGCGTTCCTGCACTTACGAATTTATTAACTTTTTTTCATAAGTATATGAGGAGGTAGATTCATGGTAATGAATATGAATATTGTGTATATTGGACTTCAGTAAGGCTTTTGACTGGGGTCCCACATCAGAGACTATGAGGAAATTAAAGCACTATGGAATAGGAGAGGAGAAATTTTTTCCTGGATAGAGGGCATGGTTGACAAATAGGCACAGCAGAGAGTTTGCATAAATGGGGAGAAATCAGAGTGGGGGGGGAAGCGTCACGTGCGGTGTTCCACAGGGGGTCAGTGCTTGGGGCCCCCTGCTGTTCACAATCTACAATAAACGACAAGATGAGGGCATAAAGAGCGACATCGGCAGCTTGCGATGGGACACCCAAAATAGGCGTCGAATTCATTCTGACGAGGACATTCCGAAGCACTCCAGGAAAAGATTTGAATAGACTTGATTGCAGTGGTCGGAGAAGTGGCAGATGCAGGTAATACAAGACAAATGCAAAGTTCTAATTGTTGGGACAGGACAAATAACCCATGCCCACAGATAAACTAAATAATGTAGATTCTTATATTACGGATTGCGAAAAGATTTAGGAGTTCTGGTTAGCGTAATCTGAAACCAAGACATCCAGTGCATAGGTGATCGCATAAAGCTAATTAGAATCCTTGGCTTCAATATATCAAGAAGCATAAAATAAATAGGAGTCCTCAGGTTGTTCTTCAACTCTATACATCCGTGGTCTAGGCCTCATTTAGATTATGCTGCACAGTTTTGGTCACCGTATTACAGAATGGATATAAAATTCTCTGGAAAATGTACAAAGGAGGATGACAAACGAATTGATCCCATTTATCAGAAACTTACCCTATGAGGATAGACTAAGGGGCCCTGATATGCACTTATAGAAAGACTGTAGTAGAATTGGGAGGATTATGATTGAGGTGTATAAATGGAAGCAGGAATAATACAAAGGGGATGGTAAATAGTGTGCTGAAAATATCTAGCCTAGGACAGGACTCGACAGCAATGGGTTTTAAGTTGGAAAAAGTTCAGATTCAGGGAAGGATATAGGGAAAGTACTGGTTTGGTTAATAGGAAGAGTTGTGGATGAGTGAACAACTCCCAAGTACCGTTATAGAGGCCAGAAACGTTGTGTAGCTTTTAAAAATAGGTTGGATTAAATACAATGTGTAGATGAGGGAGGGTGTGAGTCTTGACCTGATCAGCTTGTGCTAATAGGTTGTTGCCCGTGTTCCTCCCTTAAGTTCAATGTTGACACCTGACCTGATTAGGTGGGTGCTTTGGCTTAAAGCCGGTAGGAGACTTGGATCCTGCCTCGCATGGGCCAGTTGGCCTTCTGCAGTGTTTTCATTCGTTCTTATGTTCTTTATGTTCTTCTTACTAGTGGCTACATCTCAACCTCTGGTCGGTATTATAAGGCTCCATCCTGTCCAGTTCTAACTCCTTATTGTTTCAGACTATGGAATTACTCTTCTCCAGACTGAGGGATGTCCACCTCAAACTTATGGGTGATGGACTGATTACATCGTCTTCAGGTCGCTTTGCTTTCTATCAACTTTTCTGTACTCGTACTGAAGGAGTACTATGTGTAGGCGGAAACGTTTCGATTGAAAGTTACCTTACGGTTGCATATATCTTTCATAACAATTGTCCTGGAGCTCATTGCGTTTCAGGTACTAACTCCTCACACTACCTCTCCCTAGCATGTATTGGTGCGTTCAGAGGGGTTATACTTCACATCGTTTTGTGCCCACTAGATACAGGGTAAGGGGGGTGGGGGGGACATAGCATCATATTCGAGTGGTAATTTTAAATGGGAGGGGGAGAGTGCAGGGACAGGGTTGAGGTTGGGGGCCCGAATTTAGAGTTTTCCTGGGCGTAGTGGGAAGGGAGTGTGTGTGTGGGGATGATAGGGGTGCAGCGAGGCTGCCGGGGGGTAGGCACTGGAAATCACCCCACAAGGGGTTGGGAGCGGGCACTACAGCCGGGGGGCACGGGCCCGGCGCCGAAGGGTGAGAGTAGCAGCGAAGGGTCCCGGCGAGGGGGAGGGGGCCGAGCCGATACTGACCGGGGGGGTGACCGGCATGGGCGGCAAGGAGGCGCGTGGGGGAGGGGTTGAGAGGAGGGCGGGCGCCACGGGCGCGTGGCAACGGTCCGGTCGCGGAGCGCTCGTGTGGGCGCCCGGGAGCTACTACACCACCGGGAGTGTGCGGGGTGGGGGGATACTGGAGAGCGGCGGGACCCGGGGCCGGACTGGGGGGGGAGGACCTGGAGCAGGGCGGCAGCGGCGAAGGGGGGGGGGTTCGGCAGCCCGGGACGGGGGTAAGGCCATACCGACGGGGAGGGGAAGCCAGGGGAAGTCCAACCCCGCGAGGGCCCCACATCGCACGACGGGCGAAGGGTCGGAGCGGGCACAGCGGCCGGTACCGCCGGTGGGGGCCTAGGTCGAGTGTCGGCCAGGCCAAGCGGCGGGGGGCCGGGGTGCGGGGAGGGCGGGGGTCACCACCCCCACATCCCCCCCCCCCCGCCGGTCGCAGCCGGCGGAGGGCGAACAGCGGGGCGTGGGGCGAGATAGGAGGTGCAGCGGGGGGTGGCGATGGAGAGAGTAAGGGGCGAGCCGGGGAGGCGAGACGCATCGGCGGCTTGGGAGGGGCCGGGGTGGGGGGGGGGGGTAACGGGCACGGTGTCCGAGCGAGTGGCCTGCGAGACACCGGCTGCGCAGCGACGGGAAGGGGGGGGGCGCGGGGGGGGGGCGGGGCCGAGGCCCCCAGCGCATCGTGTGGCGGGGGGGGTGGCCATGGAGACACGTGGCAGGGGGGGGCCGGGTCCGGTGGAGGCGCTAACGCCGTGGGGGAGGCAAAGTCGGCAAGGACAAGGGGGGGGGGCGGGGGCGGGGGGGGGGAGGGGGCTAGGACACGGCAGGTGGGGTCGGGCGGGAGCCCGAGCAACGGGTTGGTGAGCGGAAGAGGTGGGCGGAGATGGCAGACCGGGGTAGGAAGAGGGCGAGAGCGTGGAAGTCGGGCGTGTGCCCGCCCGATGATAGCGTCAACCACCCACCCCTCGTGGGTCGCGGGACGGGCACGGCCTGGGTAAGGTCGCGAAGCAAGCCCCCATCGGGTGGGGGGTACGGTGGGACCGGGAGCATGGGAGGGCGCGGGCGGGTCCCATACGGGGTAGCGAGTGGACGAGCATCGGCGGATAGGATAGGCAGCGGGCCCGCCGCTGTGGGGGCCAGAGGCCCACGGCGGGGGCGATTGGGGGCGAGCGGGCGAGGGTGCGTGCCGAGGTGGGGTAAAAGGGGTGTGACCGGTACGGGGGAAGCGTTGGGGGTGTGGGGAGGGGGTGCGGTGGTGGTGGACCCGGGGGGTCGGGGGTCTTACTTGTTTTTTTTGTTTCTGTTTATATTTACATCCTCTATATTTATTCCTGTCTTCCATTTTACACCTCAATATATCCCCCCATAAATTCTACGTCTTTCTAGGAGAGTGCAATTCAGGGCCTCCCTCCCTCCTCATAGGAAGATTTCTGTAATGGAATCACTTTGTCATAGCCTTCCTCTGTACGTTTTTCCAGAAGCCATTTATATCCCTTCTGTAATACGGTGACCAAAAACTGAGCAGCATAATCCTAAATGGAGGTCCGAACCAAGGATATATAGAGTTGTAGAACAACCTGAGGTTGGGTGCATTGGCTTAAGCCCCCCCGTAGGAGGGACTTGGACCTGCCTGGCATGGGCCATGTAGGCCTGCTGCAGTGTTCCTTCGCTTTATTTTCTTATTGTTTATGTTTATAGATATGGTAGACCAAGGTTCTGTAGCTTGATTGCGAACACTTATGCACTGTTGTCTTGGTTTCAGATTACTGCTAACCAGAACTCCTAAATCCTTTTCGCAATCAGTAGTATTAAAGACTACATTATTTAGTTTATATGTGGCATGGTTATTTTCCTGTCCAATGTTTAGAACTTCGCATTTGTCTATATTAAAACTGCATCTGCAACCTTCTCTGACCACTGCATTAGTCATTCAAATCTTGGAACGTCGGTTCAGAGAACCCGACATTGCGTTTATAATACTATGTTATGAGCAGTATCTGCTGGGAAAGTTTCGGGGTCGTAACTGTATAAAGAGTGGATATACGTCTTTACATGCTGGTAGCCATGGGGGTATGAAGGTGTGAGAGCAGGCAGTGTACGTGGTGAGCAGAGTCGTGGGTAACTGACCTGGTGGGGGAGGGTCAGTTCTGGGGCAGGGTGAGATCAAAGTACCACCTTCCAAGTAATGTGGGAGGGTGCGCACCTCATCCTGCTCCGCCACACCTTGTCGACTGTTTTTCCTCTTTACCGCGGATAGCAACACAGGAACATGATACCACATTGACAAAAAGAATTAACAGAGCAGAAAAACAAGAAAACACCAGAGCGTCTTTGTGGGTTTACACCACTTGGGCCAGTAGGTAACTTGGACCTGCTTAGCACGGGCAGTATCTAGACTGCTGCAGTGGCTCCTTTCTTTATTATATTTCTTATACACAAATAACCCTCACATGGAGAGGCGAGAAAGCTGATGACGACGCTTCAGTCCGACTTGGACCATTAACAAGTTGACTTGAAAATTATCCAAGGTCAGACCGAAACGTTCCACTTGCAGGACTCGATGAGGAAGGCCATTGGTGGAAATGCCTATTATTTTTAAACTGAATGGAAGGATAGAGGTTATGGAGTGAGTGTGGGAAACAAGCAGGTTGTGAACACTTGGGGTTGGAAAACAGTAAATGTATAAAAGGCAATTCAGCATGAAGTTATAAATAAAGACCAATAGATCAGGTCAATGCAAAACAAAGGGCGGACAGGATGAGGGCAGCAAGGGATTAGCTCCCCTTAAGGTTACTATATATAGCAGGAAGGTGTAAGACATAAGATAGATGAGCTAAGGTTAATTGCAAGTGCAGGAAACATAGATATTATTGCTTAACAGTGGACCTGGCTCAATCTGAAAGAAAGAGAGATGCCTCTGAATGTCACATACAAGGCTATAAATTATTTCCACACACTGACAGGGTCAACAGGAAAGGTGGCTTGAGTAGCGATGTATGTCAGAGACAATTTTAAATTGTTTGTGATTAGACAAGATATTAAATTTAGAAGCGTCAGCCACTGAAATCTGTTTGGTTACGCTTCTCGAGAGGCCGAGGGAAAAAAAGTCTAAATTTTGGTGGTGTGATTTACAGGGCCCCAATCTTGCATAGGGAGTGCTCAGTAAACTTCTATGGGACGAAATTCGTAAGGCATCTACATACGAAAAATGTTGTGCTAATGGGATATTTCAACTATAGACAGATTGACTGGAGGCAATTGACAGGAAAATTTAGAGTCCAGTGACTTTCTTGATTACGATCCAGGATTGTTTTTTAAAAACAGTTTTTGACAGAGCCAATAGGGAAATAACCTCCTTGACTTGGTTTTGCCGTTGGGAAACACTAATTAATACATCTTGATGTTAATGATGAGCTGGGGAAAGTGGTCACAAATACTCAGTTTTAATATATCATGGAATTCCCCTAATAATGGCAATCAAGTCTCCGTCCCTGACTTTCGCTTGGCTGATGTCATAGGACTGAAAAAAAGTACGTAGGTGTGGGCTGAACTGGAATGACCTGACTAAGGGTCAGGAGGTGGTGATGGTTGCCGATATGATGCTTTCCAGGGCATAGTTCTAGCTGATAGTCAAATTATGTTCCCAAATAGGGGAAATCAGATCAAAAAAAAATGATCCTTAAATGGATATGAACAATAGATTAAAATATCTGATTGGTCAAAAAGAGAGGATATATAGGCAAATTAAAAGAGGAGAGGGGCAATTGAGAAACGTATATTCAGTTAACTAGAGAAATAAAAAAAGGGAATTAGAAAGCAAAAAAGAGATTATGAGGTTTAAAAGTTGCAAGAGAATCGAGGACTAACCCAAAAGATTCTTTCAGGTATACAGAAGGTAAGATCAGGGACAAGATAGGCCCACTCAAAAGTTCCTGACAGTGATAAGGAAATGTTGTTAGAATTTTTAACAAATACTTCCTCTCAGTTTTTAGCACAGGAGGATACCAGCGATATTCCAGTAAGTTAATGAATAAATTTTGTAGAAACAGGACGATAATTAACTGTGCCACTATTAGGGTTCACAAAAAGTGACATGTGCCTTAGGCAAATAGGATAATATTAAAAACCTAACAAAAATCCCCAGGCCTGTGAGAACAACTGGTATGCAAGGGTTCTAACAGGAATGTAAAGCACGGAGCTTAGCAACACCTTTGGCTATCTTTTCAAACATATCACTAACAAAACTGGCATGGTGCCAGATTAAGTGGGGAAATGGCAGATGTGATTACTATTTTTCAACTAACAGGTGAACAGGTCCTTAGCTTCGAAACTATGTGGAAAAATTTATGGAATCAATAATTGCCGGGGCAGTTCGTAGCCACCTTGGAAAAGCATAATTAATCAACGAATCTCAGCATGTTTTACAAAGGGGACGTTCCTGCCTTACTGAAGTATTAACTTTTTTCACTAAGGTATGTGAGGAGGTAGATCATGGTAATGGAAATATGATATTGTGTATATGGACTTTCAGTAAGGCTTTTGAAGGGTCCCCACATCAGAGGACTATTGAGGAAAATAAAGACATGGGAATAGAGGAGAAATTTTTTCCTTGGATAGAGGCATGGTTGCCCAAATAGGGCAGCAGAGAGTTTGCATAAATGGGGAGGAGAAAATCAGAGTGGGGAAGTGTCACGAGCGGTGTTCCACAGGGGTCAGTGTTGGGCCCCCTGCTGTTCAACAATCTACATAAACGACATAGATGAGGCATAAAGAGCGACCATCGGAAGTTTGCCGATGGACACCAAATAGGCCGGTCGAATTCATTTGACGAGGCATTCGAGCACTCCAGGAAGATTTGAATAGATATGCAGTGGTCGGAGAAGTGGAAGAAGATGCAGTTTAATATAGACAATGCAAAGTTCTAAATGTTTGACAGGACACTAACCATGCCACCATATAAACTAAATAATGTAGATCTTAATATTACGGATTGCGAAAAAGATTTAGGATATCATGTTAGACCCAAACCCACCCAAACAAAATAAAAAAACAACAACCTCCCCCCCCCCCCCCCCCCCCCCCCCCCCCCCCCCCCCCCCAACAAACCCCCCCCCCCCAAAAAAACAAAACCCCCCCCCCCCCCAAAAAAAAAAATAAAAAAAAAAAAAAAAAAAAAAAAAAAACCCAAAAAACAGTAATCTGTACCAAGACAACAGTGCATAATGTGTTCGCAATTAAAGACTAATAGAATCCTTGGCTTCATATCAAGAAGCATAAATTAATTAGGAGTCCTCAGGTTGTTCTTCAACTTATACATCCTTGGTTAGGCCTCATTTAGGATTATGCATGCACAGTTTTGGTCACCGTATTACAGGAATGGATATAAATTCTCTGGAAAAATGTACAAAGGAGGATGACAAAGTTGATCCCATGTATCCAGAAACCTTCCCGATGAGGATAGACTAAGGGCCCTGAAACTGCACTCTCTAGAAGAGTAGAATTAGGGGGGAATGATTGAGGTGTATAAATGGAAGACAGATTAAAATAAAGGGGATGGTAAATAGTGTGCTGAAAATATCTAGCTAGACAGGGACTCGCAGCAATGGTTTTAAGGTTGGAAAAATTCAGATTCAGCGAAGGATATAGGAAAGTACTGGTTTGGTAATAGAGATGTGGATGAGTGGAACAAAACTCCCCAAGTACCGTATAGAGGCCAGAAACGTTGTGTAGCTTTAAAAATAGGTTGGGATAAATACATGAGTAGATGAGGGTGGTGTGAGTTAGACCTGATGCTGCTGTACAGGTCGGTTGCGTGTTCCTCCCTTAAGTCAATGTGACTGACTGACTAGGTGGGTGCATTGGCTTAAGCCTGCAGGAGATTGGACCTGCCTCCCATGGGCAGTAGACCTTCTGCAGTGTTCCTCGTTCTTATGTTCCTTTGTTTCTTAAGAAGGAAGAACACTGCAGCAGCCTATTGCCCTTACGAGGCAGGTCCAAGTCTCCTTCAGGCCTTAAGCCAATGCCCCAACCTAGTCAGGTCAGGGTCACATTCACTTAAGACGGAACCACGGCAACTGACCTAGTAGCACAAGCTAATCAGGTCCAACTCACACCACCCACACCCACTCATGTATTTATATAACCTATTTTTAAAAACTACACAACGTTTTAGCACCAATAAACTGTACTTGGGAGTTTGTTCCAACTCATCCACATAAACTCTATTACCCAAAACCAGTACTTTCCTATATCCTTCCTGCAATCTGAATTTTTCCACTTAAAAAACCATTGCATACGGTCCTGTTAGGCTAGATATTTTCAGCCGTTATTTACATCCCCTTTATTTATTTCCTGTCTCCATGTATACACCCTCAATCTATCCACCCTAATTATACGTCTTTCTAGACGAGTGCAGATTCAGGGCCCTTTAGTCTATCCTCTTAGGGAAAAAAAGGATTTTGATACAGGGATCAAGTTTGTCATCCTCCTTTGTACATTTTCCAGAGCATTTATATCACCTTCTGTAATACGGTGACCAAAACTGTGCAGCATAATCTAAATGAGGCCCTAACCAAGGATGTATAGTGTTGGAAGAAACAACCTTAGGACTCCTATTATTTCATGCCTTCTTGATATGAAGGCCAGGATTCTATTAGCTTTATTGGCGAACACTTATGCACTGTTGTCTTGGTTTCGATTACTGCTAACCAGAACTCCTAAATCTTTTTTGCAATCCCGTAATATTAAGGACCTAAAAGATCGTAAGTGTATACATATATATATTTTTATTTTTTTATTGCAGTGTCCCTGGATTTCTGGATGGCTTTTCCTTCCCTTTATGCTTCTTGTATCTGATACGAGAGCTTAATTCTTTTCTATCTCAGTGATCTCTCGCTAAGATCATATTTTCCCTTCGTTGTTATTTTCACGTTGTTAAACAATTCGGCAACCCCCCCCCCCCTCCTTTTTTTTTTTCTCCTGTACAATTTTTCTAGTTTTCTTTCTATATCTGACCTTCTGGGTTTACTCAGTGATATCACAGACCTTGTATGTTACTGTGTTCAGCTTCTCCAGAACTGGTGAGGGGATTTAAGATTTTTTGACTTTTCCAGGATATAATCTGATGATAGTTTTTTGTTGATTTTTATGGTTGTTGAAGTTAAAAATTTACCCTGAACAGCCCTTTCTCGTTCATTTATTGGGGGGGGCCGGGGAGTTTACCCAACCCTGAGTATACCACTCGTTTGTGCTTCTACGATGATGTCAGAGTATATTGTTTTCGTGATGGCTATGTCTCTAGTTCCTTGTAGGATCTGTTATCTCTTAATTCACTGTAAACTTTTCGCAAAGCCTCGGGGTAAGGTTGGTTGTGGTGAGGGTTGTGGTTGTGGTGTAGTTGTGGTGAGAGACGTTGACAAATAGAGAGACACAGTGTAGTAAGGTAAATGTGTGTTGGGGGTCTGCTGTGGTGTGGCCAGCCTTCTTGGGTGTGTCAGTCTTTTGCTGATTACTGTTTTTTTTCCTCCTCCCCCATATCGCTCCTGCACGGGGCCTCCCTGACCTGGGCTGCGGTGCTGCTGATGCTGCTGGTTGGATGCTTATGCTGCTGATGCTGCTGGTGCTGCTGATGCTGCTGGTGACTGCTGGTGATGCTGGCCCGCTGCTGATGCTGGCTGATACTGCTGGTGCTGCTGATGCCTTCTGCGGCGGCTGCTGGCGCTGCTACTGGTGCTGGTGAGATGCCTGCTGGTTGTGCTTGATGATGCTTCTGGCGCTTGCTCCGCGATGATGCCCCCCCCCCCCACTCCGCCCCCCGCGACTGCTGGTGCAGATGATGCTGCCTGTGGTGCTGCTGGCGCTGCTGGTGCTCCTGTTGTGCAGGCGCCTGCTGGCGCGCCGGCGATGCTGGTGCTGCTGATGATGCTGGTGTGTTGCTGCTGGTGTTGCTACTGATGCTGCTGGCGCTGCTGATGTTGCTTGCGCTAGCTGGCGTGCGGTGCTGATGATCTGCTGTGGTGATGATGGCGCTGCTGGCGCTGCTGTGCTGCGGGCGCTGCTGGCGCTGCTGGTGCTGCTGGTGCTGGTGAGATGCTGTGATGCTGCTGGATGCTGCTGACTGATGCTTGCTGCGCTTGCTGGTGTGACCTCCCAACGACTACATTTCTTACTCCTGTGTG